>CM016564.1:21833827-23033827 GCA_003412495.2 Echium plantagineum
TTTGGAATATTTAGTTGGATTGTATAATGGTTTATGCACACAAAAATTGTGATGTTGAGACATATTACTTTTGCATACGACTCTTATATGCTACTCCCTAGTCCTTGATTAGAATTTAGAGGGGTGAAAAGTAATTTATTGTGGAGTTGAGTAATCAAGTCAATTGAAAGCGGTCCAAGGCTTCTAGCCTAGTGGTACTGGGCCTGAGCCTCTTTCCATGAGGTCTCGGGTTCGATTCCCGCAGAGGAGTATATTTAAACATACTTCCTCTGCTTTCGTGGCTGCCTTTGCAGCGTTTTCGTGCAGCATTTCAGCACCCACTCTGTGGGATTTCCGGGCGTTTCAAGTCAACTTCGGGGACGGACTCACATCCAGGAAGCGAAGTTTCAGCATTACGTGAATTGGAGCACATCCAGGACGCGGATGTTCATTTTATTATTAACAAGTTGGTCCGTGGTACATCATGAAGTTCCGAAGGTTGCATATGTGTGAACATACCCTCTACAGAGAAAACGGGGGTAGTATTAACTTACTCCCTCTATTTCACTTTGACCACAAATTACTTTATATTCATTTGTCAGAAAAATATAAAATTGATATAATTGAATTCGTTTTTCAAAATACTTTTATATTATTACTTTTTTGTATTTTTCTGTAATATAAATATAAAGTAATTGATGATTGAAGTTGTGTTTCGAAAAACGTGAAGTCTATTAAAGTGAAATGTAGGGAGTACCATTTTAAAATTTTACTGACCAAAGAATTATAAAAGAAAACATATCAAAATTATTGTATGCACCTATTACTCTATTAGTATATGTGCTAAAATTTGTTAAAGGAATTGATAAACATTGCTTGAAGTTGAAGAGGTAAAAACAAGCCCAATTGACATTAATGATTTCTATGTGAGGAAATGGAAATGGAGATGGAGTGTATAACATAAGATGCACAAAACAAGAAAAATAGCATACTATAAATTGATAAAGTTTGCATATTTTTATCATTAAGAACTTGATTTTTTTCTTTTTGTAAATTAGCGATGATGGGAGTTTCGAACCCAGAACCTTTTGATCACTAGCAAAAGCTTTTTTCACTAAGCTATTCGATTAACTCATTAAGAACTTGAATTAGGTACTTAAAACTTATCCTTAAGCATTGTGCTTAAGGAAGGCAGAATGATAATACGAAAAGGTAATTAAAAAATGAGAAATCAGGAAACACCAAAACCGCACCCTCCCCCATTAACTCATTAAGAACTTGAATTAGGTACACCAAGCTTAATTCTAGAGACATTAAATGAGGAAAAAATAATCTATTTTGTTAATTTTAAATTGATTCCAAAAATCTATTATATGTTAAATTTCTATTCCACCCTTCATTAAAACGTAAAATATGTCAATTTTAAACCGAAAATGCCCAAAATGACCGGTTCGGAGGTCAAGCCTAGTATGCATTGGACATGTAAATGTTACCGTTAAATTCTTAACGTGTTTACATGGATAAACTAAAGCAAAAACAGGATTAGAGGAATAACGGTATTTTATAAATGGCCATTGAAATTATGTAGCCACTGAACTGTCTGGTCCCATACGGTGAAATATGAGAAGATAACTTGTATATGTTCAAGTTGAGATGGCTATCTAAACTTTGGTAATAAACAGTTTATTTTTATGATCTAAACATGCATGTAATGTATGAACGGCTAAATGCACTCAATACTTATCATTGATACTAATAATACAAAACCATCTTCAATTAATTATAATGAGGGACAATACATTCAGATTGACTTAATAATAATGAATACAGAACAAATTAAAAACTCCATGCACTACTAAACCATCATGTTTTCACAATAAAAATTCACTTAGCTATCAACATTGTAAAATGCATCAAAAGGCTTCAGGCAAAATAATTTGGTATGTGACTGTTGCATCCTTGGCTGTCATCTTAGTATATGGACTTGTTTATTCTCGAGGCAATCCGATAAATATGCTAGATCAAGCTTTAGGCTTGAGGATCTTGACAGTCTCCCAGGTGAAATCAGGGTCGTCACGGCCAAAGTGACCATATGCAGCAGTCTTCTGGTACCTGAAGTTTCCTCCTCTCAACAAGTCGAGGTTGATAGCCATCATGCCAGGCCTGAAGTCGAAGTTCTCCTTGATCAGAACAAGGATATCCTTGTCAGGAATTGTCCCGGTCTTGTATGTATCCACGAACACAGACAAGGGTTCTGCCACACCAATGGCATAAGAGACCTGCACAATGCAGCGACGAGCAAGTCCTGAGGCAACCACACTTTTCGCTGCCTGTCTCACAATGTAAGCACCACTCCTGTCAACCTTAGTGGGATCTTTTCCAGAAAAGGCACCTCCACCGTGAGCACCCCAGCCACCATAGGTGTCGATAATAATCTTCCTTCCGGTAAGTCCAGCATCACCATGTGGCCCACCAATGACAAACCGACCTGATGGGTTAAGGTGGAAGATGGTGTTGGCATCAAGGTACTGAGCTGGGATCACAGGCTTGATCACATGCTCTTTCAAATCCTGAGCAATTTGGTCGTTTGTGACAGTCTCATCGTGTTGGGTTGAGATGAGGACAGTGTGCACTCTAATAGGAACCATTGCACCATTATCGTTCTTGTACTCGACTGTAACTTGGGTCTTGCCATCGGGTCTTAGCCATGGGCAAGTGTTGTTCTTTCTTACTTCAGTAAGCTTGGCACCAAGCTTGGTAGCAAGAACGTGAGTAAGGGGCATGAGTTCAGGGGTCTCATCAGTTGCATACCCGAACATGTGACCTTGATCACCAGCTCCAATCTCCTCAGGCTTCTTGGTTAGATGACCATGAACTCCCTGGGCAATATCAGGGCTCTGTTGCTCAATGTTAACAAGAACCTTGCAGTTGTCAGCATCAAGACCGACATCAGGGGATATGAATCCGATGCCCCTGCAAGTGTCGCGGACAATCTTCTCATAGTTAACATCAGCCTTAGTTGTGATCTCTCCAAAGACCATCACCATGTTAGTCTTTGTGCAAGTTTCACATGCAACCTTGCTCTCGGGATCTTGCTCGAGGCAAGCATCGAGAATGGCATCGGAGACTTGATCGCAAAGCTTGTCGGGGTGACCTTCGTTGACAGATTCGGAAGTGAATAGGAAGGTTTCCATGGCTAGTCCTGCTACATCAAACAAAACGACTATGAGTTTATCCACCACTACAAATACAACTCAAATCTCCAAAAACATTCTACAATTTTTTCCAGTAGATCATAGTTTTCGCCATTCTATAACTACCTATCAAACATTACTGATAATATATTTTTCATTCTCCTTACATTATAACAAACTTAGATCCAAAACCAGCGGATAATGATCTGGCCTTATACAATAAGATCAAGATAAAAAAATCCCACATCGCTTTCAAAAAGAAAAGAACATCCATATAATTTTTAATTATCAAAATTAACAAATTTTGTTATGGTAATTGACACATACTAGCTATATTACTACGATTTATATCAAATTTATCATAAAATAAAAAAATTATAATACTCGCTCCATTTCTATTTAATTGGTCGTACAGAGTAAATAAGTACTTGGACTCAAATGATATAACTAAGATACCTAACATAAATTTTGATTAAAAAATAATTACTTCAAGTGGGCTTAAATTCATTTAAATCTGAAATTTATTTAAATAAGATTCGAAGTAGAAGCGTTAACTGAAATTACTAATTTACTTATATATGGTCGAATAAAAAGGAAAAAATGTTTTTACTACATGATCAAGTAAATCGAGATCGAGTAAATATAAATATATTTTTTTCATCAAATATTACTTCCTATACGCCATACACAAAAATATTCGAATTCAAAAACTAAAAAACCAATCTAATTCGAATAAAAAACTAGATCTTAAAAAATGGAGAAGCTAGTATCAATTTTAAGATCCAACTTTTATACCACACAAATTCACCTAGATTCAACTTCGTTCACCTTCAAAGCTAAAGATAATCGCGATAACTATCCTTTTTAAATGCATTTCGAAATTTAAAAGTATCCGAACAACATTTTAAAACATTCAACTCGATTAACCTATCTTCGGACTTACTAAAAGCAATAAAGAGTAAGCAACTAAGTAGTACCTACTACCTACAATGGTACAGAGAATCAGATCTCAGAATAAAAAGCGTACCTTAGAGAGATTTAGGGAATCAAGAAAATGAGATGGTATGAGAAGCAATGATTTGGGTTGGTATTTATAGAAAATACGGATCTCAAGGGGCGCACGTTAGAGCTGGTCACTTGTGAGTCCAGTTGTTGCATGATGCACGTTGTGTGCACCAACCAAGAACTTACCTACAATTTCACCCCTTTTATAATTATTCTTTTTCAACTAATCATATTAATAACAATAATAATGAAAATGAAAATAATATCGCAGGAAAAGTTTGTATATTCAATTAAAGTAAGTAATTTTGGATAATAACAGTATAACACTAGATTGATGTTTGTCTAAATTCAATTTTAGTAATTAGTTAAGCAATTATTGTATTTGAATGAGGAAATTATTATTAATTAATATTGAATCTAGATTGATTTTATCCTGAAATTATTTACACCCTCCTTTCCTGACTTTCACGATCACCTACATACGGTTGATAATATAAATATCCCTTATTTTACAAGCTTAAAAATTATAAGAAATTGATATTGTAAAAATATATTTTGAAACGAATTTAACAAGATTTCACATGATTATATTAATTTTTATTCATTAATGAGAACTCATGATCAATATTTTCAAAATTCGATAAGAAAAATTGAAATGAAAACTAAAATTTGGGATTGAATAAGAATAATAATAATAATCAATTAAGTGATTGTGCAAAGTGACTCTGGTCATATATATGATTTGATGTAATTTTGGGAGTAATAAAAAAGTCAATTCATATATAAATCGATTGTTGATAATGAATCTAGATTGACTTTGGTCTAAATTCATTCTCATTAATAATTTATACTGTATTTTTTTTATCAATAACGAGTATGAACAATCCAATCTTTAATGGAATTAAATAGTTATCCAATTTATACCAATTTGATTGCCACATAATTTGTTATTTAGTCTTATTAATTTATAAGTTTCTTATAAAAAAAACAACGTGTCAAAGACAAGTCTATTTGCTATACTTTCAAGACCTACATCTAAATACTAAAAACATGCCATTCGACTTTGTCCAGAACTTAGTCAATTTTGTTACTATATTAGTTTGACAAGCCATATGAACACATCAAAATTGAGTTGAAATTCAAGAATGTATCAGACTTGGTTACCCACTTTGTTTGAAAAAATAAGAAAGGGACAAGTGATTGGTAAAAAAAAGCAAAGGTGGTTAGAAAGCCGGATATCATACCAGGAACGTGCTTATTTAATCGAACATGTATTTTAAATATAAACTAAAATTATATATACTCGTGAAACATAAATTACTACTTGAAAATTTAATTGTTTTAAATATTCGCTTCAACATATATTTTGATTTAGAAAAATCTTAAATTGGCAACTAATTGGCTGATTGGTTGTACCAACTACCAAGTGTTGTATACAGGTTGGTAAATGTCAACTTTTTTTTGGGTAACATGTCATCTTGAATTTCAACACTTGAACTCATGAAAAGTCATCTTATCTTGATATCTTCCACGTTCAGTAATCCTCTTCATAGAGAAAGAAAAGTAGTATGGTAACTTAATATAGTAATATAAGAGCACAACATAATCAAACCATGTGCCTTTAAAATATCACATTGATAACAATCAATTTACTATTCACACAGTCACATTTAGAACATAGTTTATAGAACTTGTAATTTTGTTGACACACTTCATTTGATGCATATATATAACGGTTGCTCTTAGGATATAAGTTGAGATGTTAATAAAAAAAAATTTTGATTGAAAATTTGCATTTGAAGCTCAATATGAAAATATCTTATAAATATCTCTTATATGTTAGCACAATATCGGCTTTAACATTGACATATCACTCAAGCTTTTAATTAGGAATGCTTAGACAAATTATTAACGGTCTAATTAATACAATACTTGCTTTAACGATCTATTAAAATTTGTTACACGTTATTTATAATACTAATATTCATTGTAGAAAAGTGGGGGTCAAGGTAAGGGGAGAAGGTTGGTCTTAGCCCATCCAGATTTTTCAAATATTGTACACTTGTCCTTTAAGTTTGAGAAAATATTAAGTTTTTCTATTTATTTGACCCAAAAAAATTAGATGTTTTTACTTATTGACCCTCTTGATTTGTCATAATTCTTATAGGTCTTTCGAAATTTATAAATATAATAAACATATTAGATTCGAAATTCTTATATGTTTAAAATTTAATATTCTTTTCGTTCTTATTTGTTTATCATTCTAGACCATTTTTTATTTTAAAATGTTTGTCATCATAAGATTTTAATGTATATTTTATCAAGTTTTTCTCTTTTAACCTTATTAAATGTAATTAGATTATCAATGATCAAAGTAATTCTCACAGAATGAAGTTCGACATTTAATATGAATAATAAGTACATCAACAATCATTCACTCTTCTTAAAATACGTACATCAATAATCATTCACTCTATAAATTCAATTTTTTTCATTTTGACTCCAAACTAAAATTCATTCAAAACTTCAATTGCTTCTTTTAGGAAAATGTTTGAGATCTTTATTTCCTTTCTAATGATCAAAATGATGACTGTTTGAGCAATTAGTTGGGATAGGGACATAGGGTATCTTATAAATAACTGTCCATTTATTGAGAAGTAAAATGTGCAAGAAATTTAAAGAAACAATCAACTAATAAGTTTAATCTAGGGTTTATAAGCAAATTAACATAGTTTCTTAATCAACGTATTGAATGCTAGAACGACAAACAAATAAGAACGGACTCCATCTGTTTTTGGAATTTGCAAAATATGTGTACACATGTTGTATGACTCCAAAAAAATTTATACTCTGTTGGAAGAGTCGTATCAATAATGTTCGACCATTCAACATATTTTTCAACAAATGTTTAAAATAATTTATAGAACCAATTTTCAATATATGATCACTTTATATTTATTATAAAAAGGATCTCATATTATATTTTCGTACAACGCCCGGAAATTTACTAGACGTACCTCTCAGCTCGCTAATTGTAAGACTATTATATTTTGATGATCCATCCTAAAATCAAGATCTATCTCCATAAATGTAACATGATATAACAGTAATAGAGTGAGAATGAAGATGCATGTCTGAGGCACCGAAGTCCTTAATTGATGTATGATAATGAGCTGTTATTCTCCTCTCTGTCGGTGATCTATAACACTACCTCTTCTTCAATTCATCAAGTAGTGGTCAAGTTGTTATCATATCGCTTCCAGACACCCCACACCTACCTATTTACGTAATTTTATATATAGACAAACTACTTTATAATTTTATATATAGATAAATAACGTCAAGTTATTTATTGGCATTGGAGACTTGGACTCACCTAAATTTAATCACATATTCACATACCTTGCTTTTAGGAACAGAATTGAAATATTTTAAATATAAAATTTGTCATTTTTTATGGAATGAAGAGAGCATAAAAGGATTAAATTATTTGTGCATCTTATCCTTAACTTTGACGATCTAACCAATTTACCACTCAAATTTTAAAATCGATCTACTTATCAAACTGTTTAAGCTAGTCATTTTGAGAATTTTCAGGTTAGTGATTTTGATTTTAGAAATGGCCCAACACTCTCTGCAACATTTACGGGCTCAGATGTGTCCGATCATCGAAACTCTGAACGATATCGAATTATATTTATTAGAGAGAACTTGAAGTGATCACATGAAACTCCACCAACTTCAAAAAGAAATCGAAAAACAAATCAAGAAAAAGATTGAAAAAGAAATCGAAAAAGAAATTGGGAAAAAAATTGAAAAATAAATCCAGACAAAATTGAAAAGTAAATTGAAATAAGAATCGAAAAAGAAATCAAGAAAAAAAACCCGAAAAAGTAATAAAAGAAAATTGAAAGTTTAGATTGAAAAAAAGGTAACTAAAAAGTAAGTTTAAATTGAAACATAAAATGGACATGAAAATTGGGAAATGAGTTGGAGAAAGGAGATGGAGGGAGGAAGATGATGATTAATAGTGAAAAGACTAAACTACCCTAGCTAAAAACTTATAAAAATGACCCAAAACATGAAAAACACGCGGACTGATTACTTTTTAGCAAAAATGTGTGGTTTAGTGATCGAATATAGACAAAACTAAATTAGAGTGATCGAAGTGAAAATTTTAGATAAACCAAGTGATCGATTGTGACATTTGCCCTCAAATTTTTAGGGTCAACTTTAACCGACAAAATTTATCGAGACCTCTTTTAAAACAAACAAAACTACTATAAATAAATAATCCGTCCCTCCCCTTCGCCACCACCCACTCCTTGCTTCATCATTCTCAACCCTACCCGTACAGATCACCTCCATTCCAAAGATCCCACCACCTTATTCAAGCCACCGTCACCACATTTGTTTTCAAGCACCACCCTAGTAGTGCACTATCACCGCCGACCCTTGGATTGTAACAATGGGAATGATGACAAACTTTTACATCGATATTATTTTGATAAAATTATTTTCGATTTAGTTCCTAAAAGAGTTTGGTATCAACCAAACTTATTAAAAGAAGTTTTTCTCTCTCTTTCTTTTTTATATATTAGCGACAAGATGAGTTTCGAACCTACGATTTTTTGGTCATTAATAAACAAAATTTCCACTAGGCTATTCAATTAACTCTTAATAAAAGAAGTTTTGAATTAATTAATTTTAGGTATGTAAACATTACCCACATAATCTTTATCTAATGAAAATACTCTAAATAATATATATATATATTATATATATAATATATATATATGTATATATATATATATATATATATATATATTATGTGCGCGCGTGTGTGCCCACCTTAACTTAGCATGAATGAGTCAATTCGGATTGAACAGTACTGGTTTTGAATTCGGTTTGATATTTGTCCACTCACCTCAAAATTTCGTGTTCGAATTTAGCGTTGAATCAAGTCTTGCCGGACCTGTATAAATATATGTAAGTAGTCAAATCCTTCTCGAGTGATCTTACTTAGGTTCCATTTGATGTTTACTTACTACAACCATTTGTGAAGCAAAATCAAATTTTCACGGGTTAATACATATTATTAATTTAATATTTATATATAATATATATTTGGAAAACACTATATACACACTAACAAAGTGAATTTTAAGAATGAATTTACTATTTTACCCCCATCAAAACTTTCTCAATTATCACATTATCAAATAGGGGACGGAATAATAATTTCACTCTAGAACAATCATTGTATCGAGTGTGTATAACAACTCGGTATATATTAGTTGTTACTAATTTAATACTCCCTCCGTTCCTAAAATATTGTTACATTTTGACTTTTGGTGGTCAAAATATATACTCCAAAATTTGATCACAAATTCTCATCGAACGATAAGAAATAATATAGTCTTGTGGGATATTGTTAGATTCGTCTCAATATATATTTTTGAAATATCAAATTTTTATAATTTTTTCACATATTGAATAAGAGATATTCACGTTTCAATTCTTGTTTTGTTGACCATGAAAAGTTAAAATGTGACAATCATTTAGGGACAGAGGGAGTATTATATATATTGAGATTAAAATTTGAAGTTGATTTTGAACCAATCAATTGAACTTTCAAATCGAGTTCAACTCGAATTTTACAAGCATTCGATTCAATTCACGTTCGAAAAAATGCTGATGCCAAGGGCCAACATACTACTAGAATTTTCTAACGAACACTAGAAGGCAGAAGGTCTGAGGAAAAGTTCTATTCTGATCAACCTGGCTGTATTTCTCTAAATCAATCACAAAATCAATAATAAATTCATTAAATAAATCAGGGAAAAAGACACGAAAGATCAATTGTTTTCATCATAATATTCAATGGTGAGTTAACCTCCTAAATATTCAGTTTTATTTAATTTATGTGTTTTTTCAGACTATTCCAGCTCGATTTATGATGAAAATTGCAAATTGGTATTTGATTATTGTTGGTTTCTTTAAATTCTTTACTTGTTTAGATTTTGTATGTGCTTGTATAATATTGAATGAAATAAAGTTTTATCAAATGCTACTGTAGTAGCTTTCATGTTGTTTACTATTAACATGACAATTTTGAATTTAAATCAAAATAATGATTGTCAATTAAGGCTACAAAATTTGTTAATTTTGATAATTGAAAATTAAACTAGATGATCTTATTTGAAATGAAGGTACCACATGAACGAAAAGTGGTTCATATTCGTAATTTGGAACAATGTAAATGTGGTAATGAGGCATTCTTATCGTCTTTTGGGCAATTGGAAAATTTAAGTTGAGCATCTATATGAGATTTTATTTACGAATGAAATCAAATACAATTTGTGTATGATATTTACCCTTAACATAATGGAATAGGTTATTTATTCAATTAGTTATCTGGGTCAATTATTGTGCAAATAATATTCTAGCAATTTGATAAGAAGAAATGGTATATCAGGGTTTTGGTGAATTTAGCATCAGTACGGTAGAAATTTCCTGGGTTTTATGCCACTATGAAAGCTCCGGGTGGCGGGTTTTCTAGAAAGAATGGTGTGATGCCAACATATATAATAGCTGATTATAGAATTTTATTTTAGCCAATTGTTGCTTTCGGAGTAAGTTTGATGACATTCTTTATATTGTTAAACATCAAGCAATACACCAATGGATTGCAGCTTGCCAAGAGAACCGAAACCTATAAATAGTATGGTGTTGCTTCATTTAGGGATGGAAAAATTGGATTTATTGCTACCAAGAAGTGTAGAGAAAAACTTATTAGTTAATACTCTCTTTGGAAAAACTTAGTGGGAGCCTCTTCGGAGTATTTCTACCTGTGAAGTGAGATATACTTTAAGAGTTTCTGTTGTGTGTATATTCTGTGAACTGCATGCATAAGCTTCGGCTTTAGTTCTCATTCTTTTCGTTGTGAATCTTCATGTTTGATTTCTCTGAGGTTTGTTCTATTTGGTTAGGAGTTCCTTTTATAAGATAAAACCGGAGTGTTATATAATTTGTGAGGATACCTGTTCTTGTGTTCAGTTGCCGAGACTCTTGTATTGCCCGTGCTCTATAGAGTCAAAGATTTTACATTCTTTAGTACTTGGATATAATTGGAATAAATGAAAATGCCTCATTAACTACTTATGATCTATTGTGAAGTAGTAGATAGTGTTGGCACTTCATTCGTGGGTACCAACTTGGAAACAACCTCTCTGTTTTTACAAGGGTAAGACTGGCTACTATCCAACCCCCCTTACCCTGCTTAGGCGGGAGCCTTTTCAAAGCCATTGAGACATTTTGATGTATGATGTATTGTGACAATTTCATTCTTCATCATATTTCCTACCTAGTGATAGTTGGAAGAGATTCTGATATGATTGCTTGAGCCATTGTGATCATTATTGTTGTTTTTGTTCTATTTTGAGCTGGTTGCTCGAGTATTGTACCCTCCTAAGAGATACAGGAGTGATTAGCTATGGCAACTGATTACCGCATCTTCAAGTGCTCCTGAGTATTACCACATCTTCAACTTTATCCTGAACTTTTGTATTTTCTCCAGTCTTCACCATTTATTGCAGGACTTGCAATCGCTGCTGCTGCATATGCTGGCAGGTATGGCATTCAAGCATACCAAGCATTTAAGGCAAGACCACCAACTGCCAGAATGCGGAAATTCTACGAAGGCGGTTTTCAGCCCAAAATGACGAGGAGAGAAGCAGCACTAATTCTTGGGATAAAGTTCGTCCTATCGCTTCTTATGGTTTGCCCTTCTGTGTGTCCCTTCTCCCATTTAGACAGATTATAAGCTATTACAAATGAGTTGGACTCAATTAATTTATCCATAGAAGAGTAGTTACTAGAGATGATTCCAGGGAAATTTTGATCTGTTTTAACCTTTCACTTAAATTTGATCTCCATTTTTCCAGGGAAAGCACTCCAGCAGATAAAATAAGGGAAGCTCACAGGCGAGTGATGGTGGCGAATCACCCAGATGCCGGTGGCAGTCATTACCTTGCGTCTAAGATAAACGAAGCAAAGGAAATGTTGTTAGGCAAGAGCAAGAGCAGTGGTTCCGCGTTTTGATCCTCCCCGACTCAAAAGTTGAGAAAAAACAACCCAGTAGTGGAATCTTCAGACTAGAGATGTGATGGTTAGTGGTCACATGCCTCATCGACACAATATTTAAGGGCATCTAGTTAATTTAGAAAAAAATTAGCTGCAATGTCAATGTGAGTTCATTCAATGTGAAGCCTATTGGTGTGTTTCTGATGTGATTTAGAGGTCCTGTGATGACTGAAGAAGTTGAGTGGTATTTGGGTCATTTAAACTTGCTTGTTGCATTGAAATGGGCTATGATGAATTTCGATCTCCGGACATACAGTATGTCTTCAAACGAGTCGAATCAAATATAATCTTATTGCGGGTCGTTTGACTAGACCCTTTTTGTTGGGATTAGACTTACTCGACATTGAACTCTCAAAATAGTGTTTGACCCGACTAGGCAGATTAGATTTACTCGACATTGCACGCTCAAATTAGTGTTTGACCCGATTAGACGGATTAAATCATACAAGTATGCGTTGTTTAACTGGATCCAATTTGACAAATAACATCCACTATTCAACTCGGTTTGAGAATTTGCATATACAAAAGACTGCTAGCTATTATAATGGTGTAACGTGGACTTTCAGTTTTACGAACAAAAACTCGTGTCAAGAAAGTTTTTTCGATTTTCTTTTAGAAAAGGTAAACATTTTCGTAATAATCATCGCATTAACCTAGTGGTTGTGTGATATTAATTACAATATTAAAATTTATGTTTGAATTGTTTGAATCAACACAATAACAAATGTATCAAATTTAAAAACAATCGAAAATCAAAATCATACATGATACAACATCACAATAAGCCCAAGAAGAGAAGCCCAAATCTACATGTAAACTCACCCTTTGGGGCTTGGGCTGACAAAACCCTAGCCCAGTACACAACACACCTTCATATTCATATATGAAGAAGTAGGATAATTCAAAGCCTTCTTCTCAACCTTCAATCTCTCAGACGCCGTTCATCTTCAATCTGCAATCATGGGGTACGATCTTTTTCTCATTTGTTGTCCCAAAAAGATTGTCCACTTTTCAATTTATATTCTTGTGTTTATCAAATTTGAGTTCAATTATTTTCATGTTTGTTGTATAGCATTTTGTATAAATTATGTCATATGTTAGTATGATAATTTTGATTAGTATGATAATTTTGATTTCAATGGAAGTTATATGTATATTTATGAAATAAGTACAACTATAATCCTCTGTTCTAGTTTATCTCGAGTTAGAGAGTGTGTAGGCAGTTTTGTGTTGATATAATAAACTGGAGATGGAAAATCTTATCTTTTTTGTTTTCTGGAATTGGGTTTGAGTTTATATTTGAATCTGTTTGGATTATGAGCTGCAAGGCCTCGAAATCTGTAATGGGAATGTGGCATTTGATGAATATTTGCCAGGTTCTTTAATGTTGCCTTAGACGAATAGATTGGTCTTAAACGTTAAATTGTCATGTATTTAGGATTCGTTTATGTTTTAGTGACACTAATTGTTAGCAGAAATATGTACTTGAGCGTTCTTGTTTGAGTTCGTATAGTGTTGGTCAGCTGTAGTGAATGGTTAGAAATAACACATTGCTATGTGCATTTTTAAATCCAATGAGGTATGATATTCTAATGAACTGTATCTAAGGTTTTGCCAATGATGTTTATTTAGTAGTGGTATCCGTTCAATTTGATGTAAGTTGGTATGTTTCGCTTTGTGTTAATAACTTTCTATGATCTTGCAGGAAAACAAGAGGTATGGGAGCCGGTCGCAAATTGCGATCCCACCGCAGGAGACAAAGGTGGGCTGATAAGTCATACAAGAAATCTCACCTTGGTAATGAATGGAAGAAACCATTCGCTGGTTCATCTCATGCGAAGGGAATTGTGCTTGAGAAAATGTATGGGCTTTCTCATTGATTTCTTACATGTTTTGATGCTTGAAATATTACATTTGAACCTACTCCTGATTACTAAATCTTGGCTTGAAAATCATTGTTGCAGAGGAATTGAGGCAAAACAGCCAAATTCTGCTATCCGTAAGTGTGCTCGAGTTCAGCTTATTAAGAATGGGAAGAAGATTGCTGCTTTTGTACCTAATGATGGTTGTTTGAACTACATTGAGGAAAATGTGAGTTCTTGCTAAATCACACCTTGTAGTTAACTTGTGTTCTAAATTTCAGGATGATCATTACTGAATTCCATGTTTTTTCACTTTCAGGATGAGGTGTTGATTGCTGGATTTGGTCGTAAGGGTCATGCCGTGGGAGATATTCCCGGTGTTAGATTCAAAGTGGTCAAGGTCTCTGGTGTCTCTCTTCTGGCTCTCTTCAAGGAGAAGAAGGAGAAGCCTAGATCTTAGTGTGTTGCATTTATATTTACTAGTTTTGCAGCTTGATGACTTGTGTCATAGAACAATTTACTACTGAGTTTGTTATGTGTTCGGTTTTGTAAACCATTATCATCAAGATCCCTGTAATCGACTATTGGTTTATCATCATAATTAACTGCTCTCATTTGTGCATCTTACTAAAGATCAGACAACCAAAGCCACAAAATTGTTCAACTTATTAAAGATCAGACAACAAAATACACAACATTGCTTCTGTTGCACATTATTGAAGTGGAGCAGAAAACTAAATAGACAACAATCATTCTCCAGGGGCCACAATGCCTTGCTTCAGTCTTTCCCTCTTCATCTTCTTCTTCGAAATCGGCTTCTTCTTCTTTCCAGGAAGGGTCTTCTGGGCATACATGTAGAGTACATAGTTTGCTATAAGGAATGCCGATAACATACCACTGACAAGGAGGAACACGATGAACCCAGGTTCGAGTCCTTTGGCTTTGCTCCCATCGCCAGCATTTTTCTGCTCAGGTAGTAGATACAACAAGTTGTTAGATTACATCCACTTAGTAACCTATACATCGACTGAGCGGAAGAACAACATCTTTGTATAAGAGAAGCAACAAGTTAGCTAAAGAACACCATGATCCAAGACATCCAACGAGAACAGAACCCAAGTCCTCCCAGTTGGAAACTAAACTACTAGACTATTGAGCCATCCGCAGAAACGATAACACATTTGAGATCAACAAACTTCAGTTGACCAAATTTACATATGGGTAACACAATCATATTGATATTTGAAAAAAAGAGAGCATAAAATCATCATATGAAAATAGAACATGAAGAGGGATGGTACCATGAGATTTAAGAGGGGAGGCAGTTGGTCATCAGAACCCATTGAAGGAGAAAGAGATAAGCAACAGTACAAGTGGTGTATGCACAAGTTCTGTGTCCAGATTCTTCGTAGAATCCGGAAACCTCATACTTATATTACAATACCACTAATGATTTATGAACAAGAAACAAAACATAACATACACATGGCAGGACAATCTCCTAAATAACGCCAGGGTGCATATATTTCCAGGGCATTGCTTTCTGCCCGTTTTGCCCTTATCGAACGTATGAAAGTATTGTTGGATTACAATTCCAATAATATTCTCATACGTTCGAAAAAACTTCCTCCTTTTTCTTTTGAATTTATGCAAATGAACCGGTGGAATTATAGTTGGAAATTGGAATGTTAGTTCAATGATGGAACCACGAGTTGGATGCTCTATGGAATGATGATTTCATATGTTGATGGAAAAAAGTAATTTTCATACCACTTTCTAGTACTTTTGATAGTTAGGAAATGAGAAAAACAACTCAACGGATGAGATCATCATTTCATAGAGCATTCAACTTGTGGTCTCGTCATTCAACTAATATTTTAACTATAATTCCGTAAGTCCGGTTGAAGAAATTCAAAAAAATAATGAGAAAGTTTATTTCCAACTTTTGATAGTATCATTGGACTATTATTTAATTTTATGTAGGTAACTTAAATGAAATAAGTGCATCCAAAACATATGGTCAAACCATACGTTATCACGTTTTAATATCTTAAATCGGTGATTTGATATGTATCTGAAATTAGGTTGGCTTTAGACAAAAGTTCATAATCAGTGTTGCAAAAGTAGATTGCTTCATGGGCACAACTTACTACAAAGGAGTAGTGCTGTGCCTGGGCCGGGTTACCCGAAAACCGCCCGAGAACCGGCCCGGGAAAACCCGGCCCGAGCATCCAACCGAAACATAAGCGGGCCGGGACAAGTACTAATTTTTGGACCGGTGGCCCGATGGAACCGAACCGACAGAACCGGTCAAGAACCGGTTCATTGCTATAAAATAAGAATTAGGGTTTCCTACCCTAATTCAGTGCCTCCATCTATCTATTCTTCTCTCATCTCTCTGCTCTCATCTCACATTCTCTCTCGAAAATATCTCACTCTCCCTCTCAAGTCTCATCTATTCTCATCGATTCTCTGCCTCTTTTTCATCGATTCTGTACGATTTCTAATTGCTCATTCAATATTACTAATCGATTTCATGTATGTTCTGTTATTTCATATATTTGCCTTTTCGATTTTGTTTTTTTAAAACTCTAAACTTCGATTATTTGATGTTGCATGTACAATTTATGATATAAGTTTTTTGTTGTGTTAATTTTGTTGGTTTGAAACTTCGAATATTCGATTATGTGTAATGTGTTGTTGACTTGTTGCATATAAAATTATAATAAAAGTTTTTTTGTTGTGTAAGTTTGTTTGTTTGATTATGTTGGTTCTGTAAATGTAATCTATATGTGTACTTTGTAAATAATAAGTTAATAACTAATAAAGAAAATAAGTAATAAGTAATAATTGATTTAGGGTTTTGAAATCTGCAAAACTAATTTATGGTTTTCAATTTTGGGATTTCGATTAGGGGTTTTGATTTTGGGTTTTCGATTTAGGGTTTTCAGATCGACAAAACTGATTTAGGGTTTTTTATTTAGGGTTTTGAAATCTGCAAAACGGATTTAAGTTTTCGATTTTGGGTTCTTGATTTAGGGTTTTCGATTTACTGTTTCAAATCTGTAAAATTGATTTAGGGTTTTCGATTTAGGGATTTTGATTTGGGGATTTCGATTTAGGGTTTTTTATTTTGATATTTCGATTAGGGTTTTTTTGATTTGGGGATTTCGATTTAGGGTTTCTGATTTTGGGATTTTGATTGGGTTTTTGATTTTCATATTTCAATTAGGGTTTTTTATTTTGATATTTCGATTTAGGGTTTCTGATTTTGGGATTTTGATTGGGTTTTTGATTTTGATATTTCGATTAGGGTTTTTGATTTTGATATTTCGATTTAGGGTTTCTGATTTTGGGATTTTGATTTTGGGTTTTTCTATTTTGGGTTTTCCAATTCCAAATTCCAATTCCAGTTCCAATGTTTTGAATTAGGATTTAGGACTTAGGAGTTTTCAATTTTGGGGTTTCAATAAAACTGAATAAGTAGTTGACTATGTAAAACTGAATAAGTAATTGACTATGTAATTGACTGATTTCAATAAACTTATAAACTGTTTGAATTAATTATAAACTGTTTCAATAATGTTAGAAACTGTTTGAATTATTGTTCTTAATTAACTGTTGTCAACTGTTTTTGATTGATTCTTCAAATTAAACTGAATAAATAATTGACTGACTGTTATTAATTGACTATGTCTTTTGGAGATTCATCAGTTACTCCCTCGATGGATCAATTTGTTCAGATTGATTTTGAGGCTGAAAATGAAAATGAGGCAATTGGGGGAATTGAGATTGGGGAGCTTAGAGATTTGAACACTACCCAAACTACCCAAACAGCAACTGGTGGGTCAACCGCTCCCGTTGAATCTGGAGCTTTGGAGGACCCTCCAAGCAGTGCTTATGGGCAAGGTGGTCGTGCAAAAAAATCAATTGTGCACACTGAGATGGAGGCCATTACCTTACCTGATGGCACAAAGAAATGGAAATGTAAATGGTGTGGTTCTTTGTACACATTTGATGAGAAGTATAAAAGCACCTCTGGTCCGAAAAAGCATTTAGCCAACTGTTTGCAAAGGAAACTGAGAATGAAAGGTAATGCCAATGAAAAACACCCTGCTCAATCATTGTTAAGTGTTGGGGATCCTAACTATCCTAACATTGTGAGTTGGCAATATAATCATCATAAGGTTAGAGAGCTTGCTGCTCATATGATTTTAGCCCATGAATTTCCTTTTTCTTTAGTCGAAGGTTTAGTTTTTAATAAGTTCATGAAAGAAGTTTATCCTTGGTACCAAAAAATAAGTAGACAGACTGTGAGAAAGGATTGTGAGAGTTGTTATGATGAAGAAAAAATAAAAATGAAAAAGGCTATGTCTTTAGTCAATAGGATTTCATTGACCACTGACTTATGGTGGTCCGGTGAACAAAAAATTGGCTATATGACTGTTACTGGCCACTTCATAGATTCTAAGTGGAAATTGCATAAGAGGGTTTTAGCATTCACCAATGTGCCCCCCCCCCATTCTGGTGAAGTTATTGCAAGGGAATTATTGAGAGTTATGGATGATTGGCATATAAGGGATAAGGTTGTCTCTATTTCTGTTGATAACGCTTCGTCTAATGATAATTGCATTAGTCGGTTGAAGGCGGATTTCAGTAATAGGAAGAACTTACCACTTCAAGGCCAATTATTTCATGTAAGGTGTTGTGCACACATCCTTAACTTGCTAGTTCAGGATGGACTTGATGTTATAAAGCCTTGTGTTGAAAAAATTAGAAATGGTGTAAGGTATTTGCTTAATTCTGAAAGTAGATGTAAAGCCTTTAAGAAGATTGTACTTGAGCTTCAACTTGAGGGTAGGTTACAAGTTTTGGACACCAAGACTCGATGGAACTCAACATGGCTAATGCTAACAACTGCCTACTTTTACAAGGATGTTTGGCCTCGATATGCCGAGGAGCATAGTGCTTTCTATTGCTATTTGCCTAGTGAATTTGATTGGGAAATTGTTCATGACATTTGTAACTTCTTGGAAGTTTTTGCTGATGTCACTGCAATTATTAGTGGCAGTTCATATCCTACTGTCAATCTTTTTCTGGCAGAATTATATCGAGTTAAACTGTTACTTGATGAGCATACTGTCAATTCAACAAAGCCACATTTGCAAGTTCTTGCTGAGCAAATGAAGGCTAAATATGACAAATACTGGTCTCAAAGTAACATTTTAATCTCAATTGGGGCTGTTCTGGATCCAAGGTATAACTGTATTCTGTTGCCTACTGTTTACTGTATTCTGTTGCTATGTTGATAGGTTGCCTATGTTGTTATGGTGCCTATGTTGCTATGTTGCCTAATGTTTACTGTATTCTGTTTGCTAACTTGCTATGTTGTTGCCTACTGTTGCCATGTTGCCTACTGTTTACTGTATTCTTGTTGCCTATGTTTCCACTTGCCTATGTTGCCTAGTTGCCTATGATGAACTTCTGATTCTGAGGCACCTTGCTATGTTGCCTACTGTATTCTGTTGCCTATGTTGCCATTTGCCTATGATGAACTTCTGATTCTGAGGCACCTTGCTAGTTGCTATGTTGCCTACTGTATTCTGTTGCCTATGTTGCCATTTGCCTATGATGAACTTCTGATTCTGAGGCACCTTGCTATGTTGCCTACTGTATTCTGTTGCCTATGTTGCCATTTGCCTATGATGAACTTCTGATTCTGAGGCACCTTGCTATGTTGCCTACTGTATTCTGTTGCCTATGTTGCCATTAGCTTATGTTGCCACTTGCCACTTGCCTAGTTGCCTATGATGAACTTCTATGTTGCCTACTGTATTCTGATTCTATGTTGTTATGTACTTATGTTGTCTATGTTAGCATTTGTCTATGAATTGATGCCTATGATGAATTGTTTCTGAGGTTTCCAATGTCAATTCTTATTCATTCTTAGGTATAAGATGGTATTTATTACATGGGTTTATCCGTTCTTGTATACCGGTCGATCTGATGATCCTCGCAAACATAAAGATGAGTTGTCAAGCAGCCTGACTACTTTGTTTAAGCTGTATGAACAGTCCTATAAAAAAGATGATTCTGAAAAGTCTACTCATCATGCCGGGGGTAGTAGTTATAGTGGTGTAGGGAAGAGGAGTTTTGAACTATACCTCCAAAGTGTTGAGGGAAACAGTCGGGCAAAATCTGACCTTGAATTGTATCTTCTTGAGCCTCCATTGATATGTGCGGAAGGAGTCAAGTTTGATGTCTTGACTTGGTGGAGGGCCAATGAAGCCAAATATCCTATTCTCAGTCAAATGGCAAAAGATATCCTCTCAATCCCTGTTACTACAGTTGCTTCAGAATCCACCTTTAGTGCCGGAAAACGAGTGATTGATCCCAAACGAGCCTCTATGAAAACCAAAACAGTTGA
The DNA here is from genome assembly GCA_003412495.2 of Echium plantagineum. NCBI lineage: Eukaryota > Viridiplantae > Streptophyta > Magnoliopsida > Boraginales > Boraginaceae > Echium > Echium plantagineum. Next base: position 21,854,440 of record CM016564.1, read on the forward strand.
AATGCTGCTTTGTGCGGGTGATTGGATCAAAGAGATGTATGGTATGAAGAAGGGGCATGAACAAAGTATTGTAAGTCTTGTTCATTTATTTACAATCATTTATTTACAATCATTTATTTACTATTCTAATTCTGTTGTTCAACTCTTCCAGCTTGAAACACAACTTGAGGACCCTTTGGAATATAATTTTGGAGAGGATATTGAAGCTGCTTCAACTAATATTGCTTAAGCCAATGAAGAAAGTGTTCCGAGGCTTTTTGATGTACTAGAATTCTGTTGTTAAGACTTATGGTTACTTTGATCAACGTTTATATGCTACAATGTTTCATGGTTGGATAGTTGGATGCCGATGATGAACATGTTCTGAGGCTTTTTGATGTACTAAAATATTGTTTGATGTTTAGTTGTTTAGTTGTTTAACTACAGGCCAATGATGATTCCATTCTGAGGCCACTAGGGAGAACCTGAGAAAGGTTCATTTTGCTACTTATTATGAAAAAGTTGGTTTTCGGATACTTCTGGTCGGGTTTGGATACAATTTTTAACTAGATTTTCTTTATTATTTACAAAATCGGGTGGACCGGGTACCCGCCCGATGACCTTGCGGATCGGGACCGGTTCCAGAATTAGGGCCGATTTCTTATCGGTTCGGTTCTGGTATACCCGACTACTTTATCGGGCGGGACCGGTTCCAGAATTTGGGCCGATTTCTTATCGGTTCGGTTCTGGTATACCCGACTACTTTATCGGGCGGGACTCGGTTCCTTACATAACCGTCCCGTTCCGGACCGAAAACAGCACTACAAAGGAGTATGCTCTATGGTATTTTTGATTAATTTTAATCAATATATTTATTTTCTAGATTGAACTATGTTTCTATTAAAGATATTTTGATTATACATTTACTTTTTAATCATTTAAAGTATGGAATTATATATTTTATAATCCATTATAAGTCAAATCATCGTTAAAGCTTCACATTGCTAACATTAACATCAATTAAATGAATTCCAAAAAAACTATTCATGTTTAAGCTAAACAGCCAAAAAAAAAAATTCTCCACTCCTAATTTCTTAAAAGATCTTCTACTTCTATATTAATGTGTTGCCTTTTTTAATTTTGTGGTAATAAAGAAATAATTGTATGGTGTATAAAGAAATGCTATGTATGATATTTGTAATACCAAAAAGTAATACTCCTTCCATTCTTTTTATTTTTCTTTTTATTCTTTTTTTTGGCAACTTAGCGATGAAATTTTTCTTTTCTTTTTTTTTTCTTCTTTTTTTTTTCCTTCTTTTTTCTTTTTTTTCTTTTTATTCTTAAGTTTTTGTTTCTAAGTAGTTGTTTTTCGAGCATAATTGATTGTAATTTTATATTTTCAATATATTTTTTAAATTTTTTTCTTATGAAGTTATTAGTCAATCAACTATATAGTTTCAATATAATTTTTTCTTATTTTTTTTAATTTATATATAAATAATTAAAACCTAAAAAAAACTGAGAAAGTAATATGATCTATATTTTGTAAGTATTTTTAATAAAGAAATAAAAGTGCCTACATCCCTTGCATTCGTTCCAATCTATTTTCCATTTAAAAATCTTCTCAATTGCCATAATAAATGTTCTGTGTAGTCTTGTAATAAATGTAAGCCATTACTCCCATCACCTTTAATTTACCAAAAATGATTTTTTTTTATCTAAAAAGGAAAAAAGAAAATACGGCCTAATCGTGTATCTTCTCTACGAGCCTTTTTGATGTCTCCAACTTTATGATACCCTGTCCGTCCTAAAAGATTGTCATATTTTGACTTTTCGTGATCAACAAAACACGATTTAAAACGTAAAATTTTTTTATTCTACATGTGAACAAATTATTAAAAGTAGATATTTGAAAAATATATATTGAAACGAATCTAACAAGATCCCACAAGATCATATTATATCTTATCGTTTAATGAAAATCATGATTAAATTTTATAATATTTGATCAACAAAAATCAAAATATGACAATTTTTTAGGGACGAAGGGAATATTATACATCATATATTAGTATGTTATCACAATAAATATTGTAGCGTACACAATCCATATAACATTTTAAAGATTAGTACGAAGTATAAAGTATCGAAAAAGGTTGAAAAAGAAGGTATATGATCTTTTCCGCGAAACAAATACTCCCTCCGTCCCTAAAAGATTGTCACATTTTGACTTTTGGTGGTCAACAAAACACAATTTAAAACATAAATATCTATTATCATACATGCGAAAAAATTATAAAAAGTTAATATTTCAAAAATATATATTGAGACGAATCTAACAAGGTCCCATAAGACTATATTATTTCTTATCGTTTAATGAGAATTCATGATCAAATTTTGTAATGTTTGACTAACAAAAGTCAAAATGTGACAATCTTTTAGGGATGGAGGGAGTATAAAACAAAAAAAAAGCTCAATTGCCTTTGAGTTCACTTTTATCCATCTCCACTTTTATCTCTTCCCCATAGATATACTATTCCTAGCTTTGACTAATCTCAACTTCCTTAACTTACCTCTTTTTCTTCATCTATAGTAAGTCTACTCTTCTCTTTCATACACACTCTCATCATATCACATATGTAAGCATTATATATTATTTTGCAATTAATTGTTTATATGTTTGTTTTAAATCTTGAGTAAGTTAAATAAAAGTCTTTATTAACTTAGTTCATCAGTTACTTAGTCAAGAATCTGATCTGAGTAAACCCAATTAGCCAAACTTGAGTATATGTAATTATATATTATCTGCAATTAATTATTGTATGTATGTTTTAAATCTTAACCAAGTTAAAGAAAGAGTAATTTATTAGTAACTGTAAGTAACTTAATCAAAAATCTAATCTGAATAAACCCAAAAAGCCAAACTTTAGTATATTTGGATTTGTTAACTGAAACAAAGCATTTGAAGGTGAAATATTCATGTTGTTATGTATTTGTGTTAATATGTGTATGATATTATTGCTTAGGGATGCCACTTGTCACCATGTTATGTGTATTTTATTATTATTTTGGTTATAGGGATGCTAGATATGTGAATATAAGTATGTGTATGAATCTTTATGATATCTTTTTTCTTGTTGGCATTGTTGTATTTGGTTGTTGTAATCAGTTTCAGATCCATTTCAGTGATTTGATCATTTTTGTAAATTGGTGAGCTTTTTATATAATGGTTTTCTTTTTTAATTATATAGGGATTTAGGGTCTACCTTTTTTAGTTGAATCAAACATTAGGGCTTTTGTTTATGGTAATTTGAGGATTGGAAAATGGTTTAAACTAAGAAAAGATTCAATTTTTAGTGTGCCATTTGCATCTTTGAGACAAGATTCTATATTTAGCTGATACTTAAAAGATTCTCCTACTGACATGATGTTAAATAGGAATGGTAATTTGATATTACCTTTGAACATCATTTGAAATTAGTAAGCGAATTGATGCATCCTCTCGAATTCATTGTCGGGTCATGGACCGTTAGTGACGACCATAACCTTTTCCTTTTTTTGTCACATTTATTTTCTGGGAATTGCAATTCTTCTTTAGGTTGCGATAGTTATTGTAGCTCCCGCAATATCTCTCCGTATTTGATTCGGTTCTTATGGAACATCTTCTCAAACTTGCTTAAGAAGTTTACTCTTTGACATTGATTACATTTTGATTTATTATTGCTTAAATCTGTACTTAGTTTTGAAGTTGTTTTGTTAACAGGATCAAAGTGAGGACTCTGAATACAGTCATTTGTAGGTGATCCATTTTTTCAGGATAAATAGAAAGTCTGTTTCTATATTTTATTTCTCGAGAACGGGAACAGCATATAGTCGATGAAGATGAAGGTTCATATGGTGTAGATTCATATGATGTTGGAATGAAGTTGCTTTTAATTGTCAGTACTGCAAGTGTGAAGATTCTACTCTGTCAGCAACTTTCTTGCGACTGATAATCTAAGTTATGTTGGCACTTGGGTACATATGAGTATATCTTACTCTTTGGCTAGGTGTTCGTTGTCTTAATGTTTGTTCATCATATAAATGTGGGTTAATGGGATAGTAAAACAAAAGAGATTTGCTTTTGGTCCTTCATTATGTTATCAAGAAGGTTTGCATTTTGCTTTGTGGTATAAGTACTGAAGGAAGTCTGCAAGTGCCGTTTTTGTAACAGTGTAAATTTCGTAAGTCTACATGGTTTTGTTCTTCGAGTATATGCAGTTGTTCTCGCCACTATTTTGTAATTTCCCGTAAGTGTTAACAAAGTGTGTAGTGTTATCTTGTATCGAGAGGACTCAGTAATGGAATCGATATATGAGACTTTGGGTACCAATGGCTGGTCACGGTTATTACAACGAGTTATTTCTCCTCTCCTGCCATCCCTATTAGTATCAGTTAGCTATGTGGACCCTGGAAAGTTTTGCGCAGCTGTTGAAGGAGGGTCCCGGTTTGGGAATGATCTGGTCTGGCTCGTATTTTTCTTCAATGTTGCTGCTATTCTATGTCAGTATCTATCTGCACATGTTGCAATTGCCACCAATAAAGATCTTACCCAGGTAAAGATTAGTTCAGGCCCTTCACTCCATTGTTTTCATGTAAACCTATGACAACTTTTAACAAATCATATAGAAGTCTATATACCTGGCAGAGTAATTATTATAATTGTGCTTTATACATTACTGAAGACATTCATAATTGTTGAGGATTTGCTCTGTTTTCGAACCAATATAACTTAGTCTATTTTTAAGGCTGATATGAAGTCTTTTTCATGTGATTCCGTAAATATTGTTATACAATATGATTGGTTTATCAACACTGAGGATTAACGGCTTCTGAAACTATCATCGAAGATATGGAATTGCTCTAATTTGTAATGGAACTTGCTTTCTTAACATATTTCTATTACCAAATTCCTTTAGGTCTTCCTTGAGGTCTTTAACATTAATATTCTAAAACTACAATACAAATAAGATCAGAAGTTGGTCGAACTTAGCATTGATTGATTGCAGTAGTTTTCAAGAGGAACTTATGCTTCATATAATATTCTTGTTATGAGCTGGAGAAAATGACCGTGTTGACACTGAGAAGCTGCAGTATAATAAATTCATGGACAGTCATAGTAGAAGCTACGAAAACAAAGAGAAGTAGAGTGGAGGGGATGGAAGTTCTGTTTTTAACTATCAAGCGAATTGAATGATCATATTTTAAGAATTATAGTGCGAATTGTATCGGCTTACTCAATGTTTTGATTTCATAATTTAGTTACTGCCATTAAACATGAGAGTGATTTGTTTTTCCGGATCTAAGTACTGCATCTGATTTAGAATTTATAGAAAGCTAATCTCTCTTCTTTTACAATATTTTACTCACTTCTACTATTTTATGTCTGGACATGTTCAAGATATGCAATGAGGAGTATGACAAGATTACATGCTTCTTTTTAGGAGTCCAAGCTGAACTGTCGATGATCTTATTGGAACTGACAATGGCAAGTTCTTTTCTTGAATGCTATTTGTAAATGTTTGTTGGTCTTTGATTTATTCTAATTGAATATGTTGCGACTAGGTTCTGGGTGCAGCACATGGGATAAATTCTATCTTTGGAACTGACCTCTTTACTTGTGTGTTTCTGACCATGATGGCTGCCTTCCTCTTTCCACTTTTCGCTATAGTGCATGTAAGTTTCGTAGTATGCTTTCATGGCTAATATTGTCATCGATCCGCTGACAGGTTTAGATAACTGATTCTATCAAATTTTGCTTCACTTAGGAAAATGCCAAAGCCAAGATCCTTAGCATTGTTTTGGCATTAGCTGTCGTGATGTTGTACTTCATTGGAGTGCTTGTGGGCCAACCAGATGCATCGTTCTCCTTTGGTGGAGTTGTACACAAAGTAGGTGGAGAAAGTGCTTTTGTATTAATGGGACTTCTTGGAGCAAGTATCATGCCTCACAATTTTTATCTCCATTCTTCTATTGTACAGGTCTCTCTCTCATCCCTTGCTGTATAAAATAGTTTGACCATCACTTGTCTTCTTTGTGCAGAAGTGTGGTAAATTGTTAGTAATATCACCCTTAATTGGGTTTCACTAGGTTAATATGAGTTGAAAAGTATAGTTGGCCAATAACATAATCGTTTGAAGAAGTGCTTTTGTATTCATCTTTCATGCACTCTGTCACTTGTTACGTCCAGATATGAAAGCAGACTCAATGTAGCTATGTTCTTTCCCTTCTAGTTGGATGATGTTAAAGTGAATAAGATGGAAACTATTTCTGAACATGAGCATTGCCCATTTGACATCCATATTTGTTACTTTAAAGTTTGACGCCGTCACAATTTTTGCGGTCTTTGTTTTTTGGTATTCAAGAGCAATTCATTTCTCTTTCATGTGGTGTCTAGAATAGCCGAATCTCCTTCTGTCTTTCTCTGTAAGTTGATCTATTACATCGCAGAAATTGGATTGAGAATTCTAACATTGGAAATTGTTTTGTTCCTTTGCTTGTTATATTGATTAAATTTTGATGCAAGCACCAGTATACCGTTTTCGAGATTCTCGCATGTTTAACTTCTCCTCCATGTATCACTTTTCAGAGACAGCAAGAGAATTCACATCTCTCCAAAGAGGCAGCGTGTTATCAACAACTCTTTATAACTGCAGGCATCTTCAGTTGTATTTTCATGCTGAACTATGCATTAATGAACCTGGCAGCTAATGTATTTTACAGTGCCGGTCTTGTTGTGCTGACTTTTCAGGATGGACTATCTTTATTGGATCAGGTGAGTGAATGTGAAGCACTAAGTGTACCCCATGAATGCAATTTTTTAAATTTTGTTTTATCTGCCTTATTGATGATTTTTTTTACCCAAAACTAATTTTCCAGGTGTATAGGAGTTCACTAGTTCCATTTGCCTTGGTCTTCATTTTGTTCTTTTCCAATCAAATTGTGGCACTGACCTGGAATTATGCTAGGCGAATGGTCATCCATGAGTTCCTTGGGATAGACATTCCTGTTTGGCTACATCATTCCACAATTAGAATCATTGCTATAGTCCCTGCTCTTTTTTGCGTGTGGAATGCAGGAGCAGAGGGTTTATTCCAACTGCTGGTGTTTTCTCAAATTTTGGTTGCTCTTATGCTTCCATCATCTGTCATCCCTCTTTTTCGGATTGCTTCATCGAGAGCCCTGATGGGTGCATGCAAAATCTCTCGTGTTCTAGAGTTCGCGTCATTGCTCACTTTTGTTTGTATGATTTGCCTAAAGGCTATTTTTGTCAAGGAGATGGTTTTTGGAAACAGTGATTGGGCGAGTACCTTAAGATGGAGCATTGAAAATGATGTGCCTGTTCCTTATGTGACTCTACTGGTGATTGCTTCTGGCTCTTTCTGCTTTATGCTTTGGCTAGCAGCAACTCCTTTAAAATCTGCAAGCTCCTGTTCAGATGGTCATGACTGGGAGTTCCAAACTTCTTCGCCAGAATCACTGGCAGAGAAATATGAAAATGATTCAGAACCCATGTATCTGGAAAAGCCAATCGGGTTGCTAGAGCCAGCTGCAGTGACGGAAAAAACAATTGATAATAATAATCTTCAGAATATGTCTCCGATTCTTGATGTAAAGTTGCCTGAAAATCTACTGGATTCTGAAAATTTTCTTCATTTTACTAGTGAGAAGAATAAATCTGAAGTTCCCCTTTCAAACTCCCTATTGGTGGATCCAGAAGTAGTCAGTTCCAGGGAAAGGATCCTTGGAGATGCTGCACACACTGAGGTATCTGATGGTTTATTACATGATACTGGTGACCTAAAAAGCATATTGCATCACGTGTCCGAAAAGCCATTGGTGGAAGGAGAATCACTGAACAATAAGAATGGGGGAGTTTCTTGGGAACACGAGGATGGGAGAAAAGAAGAGTCTGAAAACAGCTTTTCTCTGTCATCTGATGGTCCAGCATCATTTAGAAGTCTTCATGGAAAAACTGAGGAGCCAGGGAGTGGCACAGGAAGTTTATCTAGGTTAGCAGGACTAGGTCGTGCTCCGAGGCGCCAGATGACTGTGATTCTTGACGAGTTTTGGGGGCAGCTCTTTGATTTCCACGGACAACCCACACAAGAGGCCAGAGCTAAAAAACTTGATGTGTTACTTGGGGTTAACTCCAAAGTTAATGCGAAGTCTACCCCGGTGTCAGTAAAACAAGAAACCAGGAAGGACTTGTTGGGATACTATTCATCTTCGCGTGGTCAGGGTTCTGAATCTTTTGCAAATCCAAGTTTATATAATTCTACTCAGCAGCAACTTGGACAAGGTTATTCAGAGGTGTCATATGGGGTTCAGCAAGGTTCCTCTCCTGCGTTTCCCACCCATATGCTATCTGTAGATTCATATGTGCGAAATTCAAGCCCCAACAGTTTTGAAGCTAGTGAGAGACGCTATTCCAGTCTGCGTGCACCTACAACTTCGGAGGGTTACAGTCAACAACCAGCTACTGTTCATGGATATCAACTTCAAGCTTACATTGAAAGAATTGCCAAGGAAAGAGGTTCTGGTTATTTGAATGGGCGTACTGATCTCTTTGCTCCAAAATCCTCATCCTCAGTGACATCTAGATATGGAGATGCAGTTCAACGTTCTTCAGGTACGAAACCCCTAAGTGGCTTGAGTAGTCAAATACCCCCTGGATTTCAAAACGTAGTGTTGTCTAGAAATAGTTTATCTCAGACGCAAAGATTATATAATGACCACTCCTCCCCAAAAACCGTTGAGACCACTGGAAGCCCAACCGCAGAAAAAAAGTTCTATAGCTTGCCTGATATATCAGGACTTCGTATCCCTCACCAAGATACACTGAATCCTGGTTCAATCTCACAATGGGATTATTCAATGGGATCAAGCTACTTATCTCCTAGTGCATCTTTTGATCGGAACAATTCAAGCTCTTCATTCGTGCGAAGAATGCCTGCGGGTTTCAGTGGGCATTCACCTTCTGAAGTTTGCAGAGATGCTTTTTCCTTGCAATTTAGTTCAGGCTCTGCCTCTGGATCCCTTTGGTCTCGACAACCTAACGAACAATTTGGAGTGGCTGAGAAGAGTTCTTCAGGCAATGGTGAACGTATTGGGATAACTCAGAGCTCTAATATTGAAGAAACGCCTTCAGCAGTTGATGTGGAACGAAAGCTTATTCAGTCATTTAGATACTGTATTTTGAGGCTTCTCAAGCTGGAGGGATCTGATTGGTTATTTACGCAAAATGATGGAGTTGATGAGGATCTGATAGACCGTGTAGCTGCTAGAGAGAGATTCCATCATGAAGCTGAAACTAATCAGATAAATCAGTCATCGGACACTGATTCACACTTCTCGTCTGACAGGAAGTCCTCATCATCTTTGCGAAGTGATGAATCAGATTACCCGAAGTCTGTAATTTCGTTAAGTCCATATTGTGGAGAGGGATGTATATATCGTTCCGATCTCATTCTCAGCTTCGGGGTATGGTGCATTCACAGGATTCTTGAATTGTCACTAATGGAAAGTAGACCTGAACTATGGGGCAAATATACTTATGTCCTGAATCGTCTTCAGGTAAGAAGCAATGCTGATTTCATATCTGCAATAGTTTATCCGGATTTGCTATTGGTGCTCCGATGCCTGTGCTTCTTAGGTTCTGTTTCTATAATGTCTCATGTATCATCTGATGAATTTGTTCTTACATGCACCGTGATAACTTTATTACCCGTTCCCTCAACTAATACTCCATGCTTATTTGCAGGGCATTGTCGATCTAGCCTTTCTTAGTCCGCGTCCTCCACCTACTCCTTGCTTTTGCCTTGATATTCTACCGCAATGGCAGCAGAAGTCTAAAACGGCAACAGCAAATGGAACCTTACCACCAACGTCGAAAATTGGAAGGGGGAAACCCACCACTGGGGCAATGATGTTGGAGTTGGTTAAAGACGTTGAGATTGCCATTTCATCCCGTAAGGGTCGATCTGGCACTGCTGCTGGCGACGTGGCTTTTCCGAAAGGGAAAGAAAACCTGGCATCTGTGCTGAAACGCTACAAGCGGAGATTATCTAGTAAGCCTGCAGCGTAAATTCTTGAAGTACTATCCGTCCACAGCCGCTTGATGGAATATTTCTAAATTGATTGATCAATATTTATAACATTTCTCGGCATCAACTGGTCGTGATGATCCATGTCGTAAGCAACTGATTCAGTCAAATTGTACATTTATTTCCTTGTAACTGTCTGATTCTTGGATTTTCTGCGCTTAACACCAAATAATCTAGAATGGAAATTAGCTGTGCTTTGGATCACCTATGACCTAACTCAGTCATGTGCCAGTTCCTGATACTGGAACACATGACAATTTGCTGTATACTATTGATATAGCATAATAGGAGATCTCATATATTTTACGGATAGTGTATACTAAATGTAGTACCGAGTACCAGGGCCGGTCCTAGCATTTCGGCGGCCCTGTGCGAAAACAAGAAAATGGAGACCTTTTTACAAAAAAAAAGTCCAGGGCCTGTTCGACGGGAGTCTACTTTTAAAGGGATTTTTAGCGAGTCTTACTATACCCAGTTAGAATAATGGTTTTAAAGCATTAAATTTATGTAAAGGGCAGTTAAAAGAGTAAAGTCTATTTTTTAATTTATAGTATGTTCATAAAATAGTACACAACGTAATTCAATTTAATTTATAATAACAAATAGACTTTTACTATTTAAAGAATAATATAGTAACACATCTTGTATTTTAATAGTATTTAATATTAAATAACTTTTATAAAAATATTAAAAAATAATTTGTTACATTATTTAAATAATATGTACTGTAACACCAAATTACTTCTATTATTTAAAGAATAATATATAGATGCATCCTATGTTTTTATTCGAATAATAGATAATATAACATAAAATTTAACAAATCATCAACTTGACACAATGGTTAGGACATACCCTCTCACCTTGGCAATCAAAGTTCAACTCTCACCAAAACATGTTACTTTTAATCTAGGCTTTTTTTCATCTGGGCACCTGAACTTCTGATTTTATAACAAATAGGCACCTGATGAACTTTTTATAACAAGTAGGCACCTGAGGCCGAAATTTGGCACCTGAACTTTTGGATTTCACAAATTTTTTAATTTCTCAGATTTTTGACAATCAAAAATTCCTTAACCCAGGGGCAAGTTAGTCATATTGAAAATATGACTTTTTGGAGACAAAATTTTTTGAAAAAGTTCAGGTACCATTTCGAAATATGATTTTATAAAATTCTTTGTATTTAAATTGAATATTCGAGTTGTATTCGATATTCGAATTCAATAAATATATTGAAACTTTTAAGAAAATAAATATAATTATTAAAAATAACTTAAAAACTAAAAAAAAAAAAAAAAAGACCCCACCCCCACCCCCCCCCCCCACCCCCACCCCAACCTGCGGACTGTTGGAGTCCCCCCCCCCCAAGCCAACCTGCAAATTGTTGCAGTGTTCCTTCCCGCCCACCCACCACCCCCCACCCCAACCTGCGGACTGTTGGAGTCCCCCCAACCCAACCCAACCTGCAAATTGTTGCAGTGTTCCTTCCCGCCCCCCACCCCCAACCCCCCCCCCCCCCCCAACCTCTCCTCCCCCAACCTGCTGCAACACCTCCCCCCCCCACCCCTCGACCTGCAACAGCCCCCTACCACCCCCCTCCCTGCAACAGCCCCCTACAAAAATCTTCATGACAAGAAATTGTTTTTCCAGTAGACGAAGCAGACAAATTATACCTAGTCAATTTAATTCAAAGATTGCTTTTTGTTGGACACCCTTCACAACCAGCACAGTTAATTGGACACCCTTCACAACTCGAGCCGCTATTTTCACTTCCGGACATTTTTTTGGTGTGATTATTGTCGAAAGTTTTGACATTTGAAGAAAGAAAGTTTGGGTTGATGAAGGAATGAATGGAGTTGAAAAGTATGATCTTTTGTTTTGAATAGATATTAATGGAGGTTGGGTTAAATGGGTGGGTAGAGGTTGGGTTAAAATATTTGCTTTAGTTAGTTTATGATGTGATCTGACTATTTTGTCCTCCATCGAAATGTTTAAAATCTGAAAAAAGAGGAAAACAAAAGTTCAGGTGCCAAATTTTGGTCTCAGGTGCCTACTTGTTATAAAAAGTTCACCAGGTGCCTATTTGTTATAAAATCAGAAGTTCAGGTGCCCAGATGAAAAAAAGCCTTTAATCTATCAATAAGTTCAATATGCATACTTGAACATAACATAAATTGGACTTAAAATGGACTAAAATGAATAAGGGGCTCAAGGGTCTTGAATCAATGGCCTATCAAGACACAAATAATCAGGCCTACTACCTATATGAAAAATGTTGAATACATTTCAAAAATTTGGGTATTGGGCCGGCCCTGCCGAGTACTTGGCAATTCGTAATTTGTGTGTCGGGTATTGGTACAAGAACGAACGAGGAATGTAGGCATAAGATCTGCTGAGGAAACGCACTCACGTCATATCTGAAAAATACCCACCCTTAAATCCTTAATCTGCTGAGGAAACGCACTCACATCATCCCCTCACCCACCACTCTTTCTCACCAGCCACCACCGAGCAATCGTAAGTGGGGAAGTGCTGCATTTATATCGACGTGCTTCTTTGTGGAGTGGGGGATTCATGGGCTACGATGCATGACTTGAAGAATAGAGGGAAGGAGATTATGCGGGACGCCATATGATAGCGACAATGTTGTATCAATCTCTAGAGATTATTAAGTGCTATGAACTAACAGCCTCTAAGATATTAAGTTGTCTTCTATTTTTTTCTGTAAATTAGCGATGAGGTGAGTTTCGAACCCATGACCTTTTGGTCACTAGCAAGAGCCTTTTCCACTAGATTATTCGATTAACTCAAGTTGTCTTCTAAACACTTGCAACTAAATTTTGGAATATTTTATATCTTCAACAAGAAATTATTGGGACGCCAAACTAACTTCGATGTCTAGTTGCTTGACCATATATAACATTAAGACTACGGATTCTGCATCTTTTCTTGGTTACGACCCAAATTTATAAGTACGCATGTAGCTTCTATTTAAGCATCGAAGTGTTTTATGATTTAGACTCGACCACAGTGCTTAGTATCAACAATGGCAGCATGCATTAACCTATTCGAACTATCAATATTAATCCCACAGCAGTTACATAACCGGAAAAGAAAGAAACAACAAAATAAAACAAAGAGGGCACAAAACGGGAAAACATTCAAAGCAAGGGAGGCTTCGCTCACGGATAAGGGTTCAAAATTCGAAAGACTATAGTTGTTGATTGAAACTGAAACAAGTATCCGGATGAAAAATCAAATGAAAGGGTGCTTAGTGCAACAGTAATCACTCAAACGGATATACCTACTAATAGACTAATAACTTATTCCTCCTCAGCGATTGTTCCCTTCTCGCTGACATAAATACCATCCAAAAACTTCCTTATATCCTTGTTCTTCACATGGCATTTCTGTACAATTGAAGTTAAAAGTAAAATTAGATCAAAGCTTTCCTCATATCCTTGTTCTTCCCATGGCATTTCAAAAATGTAGCATGGAAACATAATTACCTGATTAATCAAAGCACAAGAACGGGAGACAAGTTCAATGTCATTTCCCTCCAAAACAAGTTCGTCCTTCACCTTCTCAGACCTGACAACTGAAACACCTTCAAGCATATCTACTTTCCTCACCTACAATAGATAAAAAAAATATAGGGTCAACCATCCAGTTCAGCACTGATAGTCATACAGTAAGGAAGCACCATAATAAACACGATAAGTTCCTAACACATTACTCATTCAAATTCAAAAATAACAAAAACTGACCACCACTCTGCCTACCCAGAACATTAATTGTAACAATTCGCACAACAATTCATATCCTGGAAGCGATTTAAACAGGAAATAAAATATACATCTGCATATCAGATACATATAAAATCACTATCCTACTACCCCACACTAAAAATTATCAGTTAAAATGTTGAAACAATTCCATTTAAACCAAACTAATAATTCAGATAATTATTACTATCACTGATGAAATGAATCAAATGGCACCAGCATTAACCAAAAATACACTACCAATCGAACAACATAGCTACTTTAAACAAGAAAGCTATGAATCTCAATAGCACACTTATTACCACAAAACTAAAGCATTATTCGGAAATAAACAAAACATTTTCACCAACATTTCTTCTTAATTAAACAATAAAATTCAAATAATTAAAAACTACATCGACCTAAATATTACAACAACTGCATCAAACAAACAACCTTCACCTAAAAAATCACCATAATTACTACATTAATCAATTAAATACATATATTATTAACATTTAGCATAAATGTTTATCTTACAACTAATAGAATAAATTAATTAATCAGATTCACTCTAAACATTAACTAAACATCACAAAAAAATATTGATATTAAACAAATAAAATTCTCCAATACAAACAATAAAGAAAATCAAGCACCATACCTTCTTCTCACCGAGAAAGTTCCTAATCTCAATGGCCTTATTGTTCCCACTAATGCTGGCATTAATCGGAAAATGGGCATACACAAACCTCATCTTGTACCTATACCCCTTAGTGACGCCGGTAATGAGATTATCCACGTGGCTCAACGCTGTCCGAATGGCGGCAGTGGTTTTTCGGGCCCCGAACCAAGCGTCCACCTTCAGCTTCTTCTTCCCGGTCTCCTCATCGGTAATCAGCTGGAAATCGAGATTGAGATGCTTGAAATCTCGAATGAGAGTGCCACGTGGACCGGTAACGGTGATGACCTTGGCCTTGACTTTGATGGTGATCCCCTCGGGGATGTCCATGGTCTCAGAGGATAAGATGGTTTTCACCATGGTGGCTTTAAGGTTTTTGCTCTAGGGGGAGAGGGGGTGGGTGTTCTCTAGGGGGGGTGGGGTTGTAATGGAGGTAGTGAGGCGGAGGGAAGGTTTTATAGGGTCATTGAGATGGAGATCAAATGGAACCCTATTTTGTTAGAATGATTGGGCTCGATCATTTTCTGGGCCTTCTAGCTAAAGTCTAAAGGGGTAATTGGGTTAGGTATCCCATGCCATATCCGTTTGGTATTGGATTGGGAAAATTTTTACTCGAATCGGACTTTGTGTAAAAAATATTAATATTTGGTTCGTGTAATAATTGAGTGTTTACCGGACTCGTATAGTAAATACATTCAATATATGTTAAAATCATATTCGTTTTTAGCTTTTTGTTTATTTTTATTACAAATTGGTGACCGAACATGTGGCATTTCCTTCAAGATCTCTTTTTATAACATTGTTTTGTGGTGGAATGAGTCGGACGAAGTGAACTCCTAATTAACACACAACAAATGACTAATTGGGATGGACACATGATAATAGACTAATAGCCTAATCCTGGTTGATTCTATGTAAAGTCCACTATTTGGTCCATAGTCCCCCTACTAGAAGGGTTAACTAGTAAGGTTTGGACGATGGGTTTAGTACTGGTAACGAGCTAGGTAATCCCGTTATTCGCTCGAGTATTCAACTCGATATATCAATGTATTTCTTTTTTGTTAAATGCCTTAAGAAGCTGGATAATACAGGAGTAAAGCCAAATAATTATAATACCCGATTCATTAATATATGGAGTCGAGTATGGTACTAAACTTATGCTCACTAAATTACCTTGCTCGTTATCTTACCAAATCGAGTAAGATACTTCAATACCGACTTAACTCGTTTGCAGCCCTAAATGCATCCAGTAGCCTAGTTGATTAGATAAGTTATTTATTTGAATAACCATTTAGTTGTCTTTGGTTATTGAATAACCATTTATGAAGTCATATGAATTGGTTTTAAATGACACCAATATGTTAGGTGAAAGCCTATTGCCGAACAAGATATCAATTATTTCCATCATTCCTAAGTGGATTGTTTCTCGTTAAATGATAAGAAATAAAATATTCTTATGAGATCTTGTTAGATTCGTCTCAATATATATTTTTGAAATACCAATTTTTTATAAAAAAAATTCATGTAAAATAAGAGATATTTACATTTTAAATCGTATTTTGTTGATCACGAAAAGTCTAAATATGCCAATTATTTAGGAATAGAATGAATATTAATTTTGTAAGTAAAATAGTAGTGTTTTTCATAGTAAATTTAGTGTTTCTTCAAAATTTCATTTACTTCGTAATTAACTTGTAGAGTACTTGAGAAGGAGTTCCACAATATACAATCCACAATCCACACTTCCACAGTTCCACACCTAGGGGAGCAAGGTAAAACTACAAAATGATGCTAAATTGTGGCACTTTGGCAAGTTCCCAATATACTATGGACTGCATTAGTGGATTCAAAATACATTAAAATATGTAGTCCTTCGTAATGGTAATTTGACAATGCCAACATATGAAGTCTTCTTCTTAACGGCTACGTTATCTTCATTACCCTTAATGTCCTTCGCCGGTTCATTACCTCGATTTCGATCGATATCTATAGCGAATTTAGGAGTTTTTAAGTGTCTGTTCAAAATTGACATAATTTTCAAAGTGTCTGTCCAAAACACCTAGATATATTCAAATATAAATTTAAATGCTAATTTTTCCATTAATTTTTCCTTTATACATATAATTTTCTTTAAAAGAAAAAATATCTGTTTGGCTGAATATGCGTGAACTCATTGAAGTCCGCTACTGATCGGTAAACATATTATCGAGTCTGACAATTATCTAGTTACTTAAAGTTTAGAATATAGAGTAAGTGGTTGTAACCGAATTCCTCTTTGTTAATATTTGGACGAGTTACAAGTCGATTATCAAACGAACATTAAGTTAATTGTCATTTACAATATTGACTGAATTGTCCAAACAAATGTATTACAAAATAGTTTTAGAAAATATATGTTAGGTATATTTCAATTTTTTTTGGATAATTAGTAGAGCTGATCGGGGTATATCCATAGGTTGGAAAATGGTGTTGTGGCGATACGGCATGGCGTGGCGAAGAAAAACCGTCACGACGTCTCTTGTAGTTGTTGTCTACACATTGTGGTCGTATGACGTTCATCATTTGCGCCATCTGACTGTAACGAACAGCCATGGCTAGCCACTTAATTTATTACTGAAAATTTAATTTTTGTTTTATTTCTTTTCTTAACTTCTTTTAATTTTCATATAAGTACTATTACAACTTACTTTTATAACCTATTTTAATTTCATTATTTTATAATTGTTTTACAATAATAATGTAATATTATTATTAATATAATTGTAAAAAATTTAAGATTTTCTAACTGCTTGATGCATCATTATCCCAATTATTAGTCTATTACACATTTGATGAATTATTGTTAGTATTATAATATGAATCTCGAACTACGAAAGGTTGCTGCTTCGCCGCACCGTCACACCACCACGACTTTTTCTAGTTCATCGCCACGAACCGCCATACGCCATTTCAAACTATGGGTAAACTAGACTTCATATCGATCACAAAATGATATTCACATCCAACTATCTAAGCTTCATAGTGAATACCTAGTAAAATATTTCGAATTATGTTATTGAGCGACTATCGAGTTAGTCTATCAATAGCCACTATAGGAATGGGCAAGACGGACATTTCAGGCACACGGAATATACACTGAACAATAAACGCGTACTTTCTCTCTCCAAATCTATTGCTTGTTTAAACACTTCATCAGCTTTCTCTCTCTTCCATGTCATCCAAAAGACACATACACAAACCAATACCAAAGTCTTTAGGTTGTTGTCCTCTTCTCATCTTCCTCAATTTCTCAGAAATTTCTAGTGAAATTACCGATATAATAATCTATCCTTGGAATTTTACTGTTGTTGTTTGCGTAATTTTCCAATATATATATATCATCCACTTCTCCATTTTCTTGTATCTAGTGTTATATGTTTTCATTGATCAGTTTTGTTATAGTGTTTGAGAAGTAAGACAGAAATTTGAGAAACCCAAAACAGAAAAAGGAAAAAAGATTGGATTTTTATGATGAATGTGACCATGGAGGGGGGTTTGCCAGTGGGGTATAGGTTTAGGCCAAGTGATGAGGAGCTGATTGATCATTATTTGAGATTAAAGATCAATGGTTTTGAGGATAGAGTTAGTGTTATTCGTGAAATCGATATCTGCAAATGGGAACCTTGGGATTTACCAGGTATAGTAACATTCTCTTATTCGTCTTTTTCGTCTTTTGTTGTTAACTTATTTTTTCAGAATTATTTCTTCATGTGATTTAGCTACTACTGGTTTATGGCTTAACAGAATAAATGATCCAATATAGAGTCAAAGAAGAGAGTTAGAATTGACTGGGGTGTCAAAGTCGCTGAATGGATAAATGACCAATCCGTTGGGGGGGGGGCGTCATAATCATATTGCTGACTCAACTTAGTGGAATAAGTTCTAGTTTTGGTTTGTGTGGTTATTTAAGTACTACTAGTTATCATACGTCGTTTCAGGGTTTGTTTTCCGGTTTTGTTAAGGTGGGTCGAATTGGTTGTTAGTTGTTACCCATAGCTATGGAGTTGTAATGTTCTTGAAAGATGAAAAGTGTCTTCTTGTTGTAGTGTAGGATATGAAGGAGCCAAGACTCTGTTTAGTTGAAGATGATTTAGCTCAATGTAGAACAAATTGTTTAGTGTTTTTCACGTATTTGCATTCATGATGTTCGTTTAAGGATTTCATGGCGATTTTAAATGTTTAAATTAACGGAGATATCGATAATTATCTCTATTATGAGTAGAAGAATGAAAGACTAGAGCTTTCTTTAGCAATTAGAAGTATTGACACTAGTCAGACGTTGCCTAGCTTATTGGAAAATCCTTAAAAAACAGGGACGGGGCTTCAGTCACCAGGTGACACTCAAATGTTTGTTGTGTTAGGCGTGTGTGTCAGCCTTCTTAATTTATTTCACTATTAGTAATTACTCCATTTAGTTAGTTTTAAAATATGGCTGGTTGTTAGTTGACATAACCATCATTTTATGAAGTTCATAATCTATCTCCAGGTAAGTAGTTTTGATAATTCTGCACTATTCTTACTAACCTGTCTGACCGGCTTGTTTCTTTTGTTACAGATCTGTCAAATATAGAGTCTATTGATAATGAGTGGTTTTTCTTCTGTCCCAAAGATCATAAATATCAAAATGGACAGCGCTTCAACCGTGCTACAGAGAAAGGATACTGGAAAGCTACTGGTAGAGATAGGAACATAACTTCTAAGCAAGGGGCCAGAATTGGTATCAAGAAAACACTGGTCTTTTACACAGGTCGAGCCCCTGATGGAAAGAGAACTAATTGGGTGATACATGAGTATCGGGCTACTGATACGGATCTGGATGGTTCACACCCTGGACAGGTATTGCACATGAAGAACGCTACTCTATTTGGAAGCAATGTGATTCATATATTTTCATGTTTGATGTCTTAGTTCAGTCAAGTGTCAATTATTAAGTTCTTTAAGATATTTGCACTATTAGTTTTCTATTATAATCTATCGTTCCCTTACTATCTTCACGTATAAGATACTCTTTCATTTTTGTTCCTTTTACCTCCACAGGGGTCTTTTGTTATTAGTCGGTTGTTCAAAAAGAATGATTTGAAGCTAGATGACATTGCTGAAAAGTCGAAGCAAAATACATCTCCAAGCATTAATAGACCTCTAGCTGATAATAGTGTTTCTGAAGCTGTTGCTCCGGTTTGCACATCCCCTTTTGAAGAAAAACCTTTAGCTGCTGTATCCTGTCCAGTTAATGTTTGTGAAAGTGAAGTAGTTGGCACTCCCTTATCAAATGATTGGCACAGCAGCAGTTGCATGGCCACTGATATGGAAGACCGAAATTTGGAAATAGCATCTGTACTTGTGAGTTGAGATCATAGATCGGGTTCACTTTTGTCTTTACATGTGTTAATGTCTAATGGGGGTCAAACTTATTTTTCTTGTTATCTTTTCAGCCAGACCCTGACCTGGAGAAGGCGTTAGGAGAATTTTGTGCCACCGAATCTGAATGTCTTGATTGGAAAATTTTCTCCCCACTGCATTCACAGATGCAATCGGAACTTGGTTCCTCTTACTTCTATGATCATTTCACAGATGATGGGCACGCTCAGAAAGATGGACAGGTTCATTATGGAACAGATATTAACGAGTTCTTAAGTTCAGTCCTCGTTAACTCAGAAGAACCTTCGTACGATCAATCAGGGATCTACTCTATATCAGCTTTTGAGAATGACGCATCAAACTGTATTAGCACTATTAGTAAGTCATTTTCAAAGGATGGTGGATCATGTAGTGAGTCAGAGCCAGAAGTGACTCAGATTCCGGTAAGTGGGAGATACTGAAGATTATTTAACTTGATTAATCTTAACGTTTTGTACTGTCATCTGATCAATACTATTGTTTATTTTTTGCCTGCTATAAGCTGGATTTCTGTTTCTTGTAGGTCCAAAATTTATGTTTTGAAAGTGAAGAGTTCAGAGAAAACAAGGTGCAAGAAGTTCATGAGTTTGTTATGCCAAGTACAAGTTCTATTATGACTGCGACTCTCTCAACTCCTAACGTCAGCAGAGGTAGCGAACATTTGCAGAATAGTTTCTTCTTACAGGACCCTTGCCACACTCTATATGCTGGAAATGATGCTCCAAACCTGTTCAAGGTTCATGAATCGGGGGCAGATAATAAAGCTGTACCCATTGAAGCTGATCATATGACTGGAATCGAGACTAGGCCTCATCAAAATCCACCACAACCTAGTGAGCGTTACTATTCAGCTCAGGGAACTGCACCTAGAAGACTACGCTATCAGGTGAAATTGCAAGTTGGTTGCGTGCAAACGTTGCCACCGTCCAGTTCATACACTGGCATGCTTAATCAAGGTGGACAGTTGACTACAACCGGGGTAAAATCTTTACTCGATGCAATCAATAAACTACCGCAATTCTTTGCTTTAATGAGTCTGCCAACTATATAAAGATTCCACCATGCAGGATGAAAATTCTGTAGTTGAAGGTGCTGTCATGGTAGGGGATGAGGAAAAGGATCTACCTAGTATGCTAGAGCGTCTTGATTACAAGGTAAAACCTGGTATACACGATCCATCTGGTGAAGCACGTTCCGGTGGGGAGGAGGAATGTATTTCTCCTACATATCCCAAGGCCGCAGACGTAAAGTCGATGTTGTCTCTCATTTATTTACCTAAGGTTCTTGTTGTTGCAAGTCTTCTCATAATTTTCATCGGTGTTGTCTGGGCATGTCTCAGACTTTGAGTACCATTTTGATGATCTAGGCAGACTTTTTTGTAGGTTTTAGGATGAACAGTAGTTTCCCGCATTTAGATCTATCAATAGAGTAACTTTTATATTTATGTATGTGTAAACAATAATAGTACTTCTGGTGTGAGATAGCAGAGGTCTCGTATCACATATTGAACATGAGACGAGTCTTTTGGCTCATCACCTGTATATCTATTTACGCTGTTGCTTATTTGAACACATCATTCTGCACTATTTAGAGTGAAGACATGTACAAGATGGAGTTCTTCATAATTTGGTGCCTTTCTCAATATTTGAAATTGCCTAGCTACTTACAACCTGGAACCATCTAAAACATGTGAAACTAGATATTCTAGGTTGTCTCTGCACCCAAAAAGAACCAGAAATCAAAATCTTCTGTTTAGCATTTGTCATATTGAGGACTGAACTCGAACTCGACTCGGTATAGTTTTTGCTCATTCTTCAGCTTCTGCAGGCAAGTCTTCCTTGAACCAGGTATATAGGCCTCCTTCTAAGTGGTACACATTTAAGTAACCATTGAGAACCAACAAGTAAGCTGCTATAAGCGATCTGCATAATTTTTATGAAAGGGCAACGAAGAAATGAACACGAGATATGAGTATATTTCAGGGGGGCGAACGACATAATTGACGTTAGAGTAGACGTTTATTTTTCGACAAATTAGGAGCCGACTGTCCTCCTAGTTCCACCACTCTCACTCACCTTGATTGTTGGCCTTCAGGAAGATTTTGTGTTGGTTTCATTGTGCCTCCAGATGAACAAGCCACTATAATCTTAGCATCCTTGTCTATCTTTTCTTCAACACCTGAATAACAATGACCAGATAATTGGTGATTACAATCTATTCTTTTGTAACGAGGACCCACAACCGCTACTCGTCGAGTGCGCACTAGGTAGATCTTGCGCAAACATAAATATTTTTCGAATTTAGAAAAAATAGATCATTCGATTCATATCATACTCTTGATAAATTCAGGATTTTCTTCAGTTCCTGCAAAGATGCCGAAAAATGCAAACGCTACTCGTCTAGTGATGTCCCATGCAGTCCATTCTTTTATAAGCCTATATATTTGCACATTTATAGCACCTGGAGGATGAGCCTGCATCACATAAGTAAAGTTTAGTATCCGAAACTAAAGTTTCAATATGCGTTTTGTCACAAATTATTTGGTTCGCTCCCATTCCTTTTTGTAATTTTACTTGTTTTCCTTGTGTTCTTTTTTTCACCACGAACATAAAAATCCTGGTTCCGCTAATGATCATAAAATGTATGAAATACTAGGTTTAAAGTAGTCGGGAGTGAGTTACAGACCTCTTTGAACTCTGCTTCTGGACGCACATCAAGAATTACGAAGTTATTTTCTTTCTGCAGTCTCAGTGCTTCCTTCACTTCCACACTCCTCACCTGCAAAACTCATTAGCAGTTAGTAACTAATGAAGTTCTATCTGTTGGTATTTTAGTTCACGATGCTACGTCTACATTATTGATCCTAGTAAAGGGAGCTTTAGATGCACGATGTTCCAAGTTGATAGCCAGATAAATTGGATTTTGGTTATAGTTTTCCTTGCAATGGTCCAGGTCGAGGAGGTACTTTTGATATTTCGGCATAGGACATCAGATTATGGATTTCTTTTGATTAAGTGGATTCACTCTGAAAATTGTAACTGAGCCTTCTGAATATCCAGTGGATGATTATACAATATATTGGTTTTGAGTTAGGATTCAGTTCATAATTAGTTCTTTAATTCTATCTTCGGTTTGAGTCCAAATCCTTTGTTATGACACTCTATATTACATGTTAAATGACATGTGTTTCAATTTTTTCTAAACATTATATATGTCACAACAGAATATAGAATGTCACCTAAAGTGTAAGTGTGTAACGGACTATCTATTTCCTTTCACCAATGACTAGATATCGAGTGAACTAAAAATGGAGAGGGGGCGGAGGGGGGGGAGATATTGATGAAATATGGATTACTTTCTTCTGTAGTAAAACTTCTCGTTTGACCCTCCACTCTTCCTCAGCTGATCCCTCCAAAAGTAAAGTAAAATATCAGAATATGCTAAAATCCATATATAAAAAGCTGCATATAATTAGACTACAATTGTACTAAAGTAATACCAAATACCTGGTGATTTTGCAGGTTTAGTTGCTGCACTATTTTGAATTCTGATAGCTCTATGATTATGGCTGAAAAACTTGCTTGATGATCCAATGTGGGACTTTGTTCTGAGGCTATTGACTCTATCATTTACAGTATTCGTCAAGAAAGCGCTCGATCGAAAATTACTGTGATGAGAGGAAACAGTTGAGTGTGGAGTAACTGAAGTAAGAGCAGCCATAGAAGAGATAGTTAATGCAAATTGACAATGAGTTTTAAGGTTGTTGTTTATTGCAGTTGAAAACTTCGTGTTTTGGATAAAAACTTGAGCTTGTGCTTATGTTTGTTTGGTTATAATCTTGATATTTTGTTGTTTGATCATTTGAATGATGAAACATAAGTGGGGACATCTTGGATATATTTGAGCTTCTTGCAATCTAAGTTTGTGGTTGTTGTTCAAAGAATGAATTTATGGAGATTTCTTACTCCATCTCCTCTTTTGTCTCCTTGTTTATCCAATTTTTGGGGTAATATTGTCAATTGACTTTCTTATATGGTTCTTTAATGGTTTGCTTAGAATGTTGTTGAGATTACACATTTAGATTTTGATGTGTTGAGTGTTGACGAACACAACACATATACTGAATTTGTGGTGAATATTTTAGCGAACACACGTAATATATATGTTTGAATATTTTTTTATTGATTAAAATATTCTTAATTGACCCTTTATTGTCTGGGTGTGCAAATATAATCTAACCCAACCCAAAAATATAGGTAAATGAATTGGATTTGAGTTTAATAACCGAAAACTCAAAAAATTGGGTTGGATTTAGATTAACAAACCCGATGAAACCCGACCCATAGAACAAATACATACTAACTTAAATTTATAAAATTATACACAGAAACCCAATCCACACGAACAAATACATACTCATTGTTTTAGTAATGGAAAGACTCATTTGCATGCATCCTTATCAAAAACTAAACACGACAGTAAAGAATCGGCTTATAATTATGTGCCATACACATAAGAAAGGATGAGAACCTATTTTGTTTATTTAATTGATAAGTTGAGTAATATAAAATGTTTCTTAGAACAACAAATGTAGGAAATAAAGAAAATCAACTTTGGCTGGGTGAGTTGTTTTGACCAATACCAAATAATGGAGGCTTTCAAGAGTTGACTTGAAATCGTCTTCCTAGCTCGTTGCTTTATTTAACGAATTCAATTGCTTATTTATATTCTACTGATCAAGTTGGCATTATAATAATTCATATTCCGTCTACATACAGGTAGATTAATATTTTTCAATTCGTGTAGTTTGAATCATTCTAGAAGAAAATTTCATGCTTTGCATGTAATTTGGGAGAAAATTGATGATTTGATTTCAGTAAGTGGGTTATTGTTGTGCTTTGGTTCTTGTAAGTGATACGGATGCACAAATGATTCTTGTAAGAAAATTTTATGCTTTACATGTAGTTTGGTAAACAACTATCAAGATCGAACCTTTTCCCAAAAAACTACTAAAACCAAAAGTTTTTGTCAAAAGCAAAACTTTTAGCTAAAATAACTATCAAAATCGGACCCGTTTTACTAGGAAAAAGTCGAAAAGAAAATTTGAAAAACAAATAGAAAAAAAATCGAAAAGAAATAAAAAAATCAAAAAGAAATTGAAAAAAAGAGTTATGGGATCAAGCCAAGTCTTAAAATTGCGTAACCACCCTCCCCCTCCCAAATTGTCTCAAAATTACAAAACCCCCCAAATTAACGTAGGTATTAAATTAGGGACCAAATGTACACCTGCTAGCCAGTTATAGAGACCATTTGCGCATCCATATCACTTCTGGGACCAAAGTGCAATTGTGACCCACTTACCGGGACCAAATCACCAATTCCCTCTAATTCCGACATTACTTTATAACTACAATTAAGAATTCTCAATGATAACTAGGGTCGTAAAAGGATGGATCTATATCAAGCATAATTACGTTTGAGTTCAATCCACATAATATCGAGCTTTAGGTTCAGCTCGGTCTAAAATGTACGACCCTAAGCTTTGAGTGTTCTTGTTTGCAAATATCTTTTGGGTCCCAGTTCGACTCAAGTTCGATCTGAATTTTTATACAGTTCACAAAATAGTTCAGTCCGGTTCCAAACTAACACTTGCCTAAACTATTTTTTTTATTTTTTTATTCTATCATTATTATGGCCCTTTATTTATAATGGCCCAGACTATAAAGGGTCCAAATAAAGCTCTGAATTAATAGGCGAGTCGAAGTAAATCGAGCAGTTTGGTTTGGTCTGGCTGGTCACTGAGCTTTAAATTTTATCGTTTGGTTCGATGTTTGTTAATGTACACCGAGTAATAGACTGAACCTTTTCGAATCGAATAATGTGAAAAAATCGAAGCTTCATTTACGTTCAGTAGCTGCCAACGCTAAATTGGTAATATACGTAGATTTAATGCTTTAGTCAAACGATGATCATTGTGCAATATACTAATGGTAACAAACGTATATCTAATGCATTAGTTATTATTTATAGTAGATGTGTACATATATATGCGGTAATTAGATGAAGATATTATATAGTATTATCAGCATTATATATATAGATAATGGGAGTGAGAGATGGTCATCTAATACATCGTTAAGGTTGAACAAATTAAATCATTAAACTTCAAGCTATGGCAGCAATTATCCATAAGATTGAAGAAAAAATCCACAAGATTGGTCATAAAAATGACCAAAATTCGACTCCGGGGGAGGCGAGGCATGTTGATCATGATGAGGATGAGAAAGGGTTTAGGGAAAAAATGAAGGAGAAGATGCATGATCACAAGGAGAGGAGCAAAGAGAGGAAGAAGAAAAGGAAAGAGAAGAAGGAGAAAAAACTCAAAGAGAAGCTAGCAAAGGAGGAAGAGGAGAAGCAAAACGAAGAAGTCGAAGATGGCGGTGACACTGGCAGCAGCAGTGATGGAGGGTATAGTAGCGGCGGAGGTGGTGGCGGCGGCGACGATAGTGGTGGTTTGCTAAGTCAAATTCTAGACGGACTCTTTTCTAATTAATTTGTAGTGTGTCCATTTTAGTTTTAAGGTTGGATACATAGATGTATGAAAGGCTGTTATATTTTCTTTATATGATTTTCCTTACCATCATTATAATGATAGATAATTGTGGTATAAATACTGAATAAACTTTGTACATAGTCTACATTTTGATTAATGGTATAGTCAATTGGTGATTTGGTCCTAGAGAGTGGGATGAAGTTGCACTTTAGTCTCATATTGTTGTAGATCCGTCCTTGAAGGTGACACAAATATTATAATATAGTCATCAAAAGTGATAAATATTACAGTATGGTCCCATAAAAAGTAAAGATTAATATGCAATGGTTGTCACCTGCGAGGACCATATATAACACCTAGACCACTTTTAAAACCTAATTTATAATAATGTAATAACTATTAGCTGGAGACCAAACTATAATTTCATTTTAATATTTAGGACCAAATCAATAATTATGTCTGATCATATAATTAGAAGAGGAAAGCAAATGCGCATTATTACAGTGGTATATGGTGATGGGATCAAAATAAACACATGTTAGCTTTTTATTTTTTCATGTTAACATAACACAACAAGTCAGCAATAACATCCCTACACGGCCATTGGCTTCTCTCACCGTTGGAACTAAAGCTATGGGCCAAGTAATTTGTTGTCTTGGAAAAGTCCAACCATCATATATAATTCACTTAAATATAAAAGGTTCCAACAAACTTATTTTAACCTCTCAGTATTTATTTTTTATTTTTTATTCTAAATTATTATATTGTTGCTTTCGTTTTAATTTGTTTTTAAAATTCTTAGTGTTCGACCATGAAAATAGAACTAAACATATTAGTAACATGAACTCATGAAATGAGCTTTTAAAATAAAATTGGTCAAAACTTTACAAAGTTCTAGTGTTTCAAGAAAAATTGAATATATAAATTTTATACATTGAAAATGAGGTGTTTGGAGAAATAAATATTTTATTATATCATTAATAATTTTTCAATAAACAATAATGCTCGAAAACAAATCATTTATTGTAATTTTATAATAGGATCCTTTTTTAGTTTTCGTCCCCAATCCTGAAAATGTCAGTACCGACCCTAAACGGCAAAATATAGGTTGTTTGAATACTCATCCGAATTGCAAAAAATTTCAGCAACAATATAATATCTTCATTATAAATTTTCAATGGTACAAAATTTAATGCATTAGTCAAACGCTGATATATTATTTATAATAAATGTGTACACATGGTTAGTTAAATATAGATAATTACATATTGAATTGTATTATTTTCATCTATACATAAATACTGTTTTGGCAAACAAAATCAAGAAACTCCAAACTATGACGGAGACTATCCATCAGGAGATTGGTCACAAGAACGATGCTCATCAGCCTCCGGCCGACCACGATTCGACTTCGGCGCAGGCGAACCATGTTGAGGAGCACAAAGGGTTGAAGGAAAAAATGAAAGATAAGATGCATGATCACCAAGAGAGAAAGAAGAAGAGTAAAGAGAAGAAGGAGAAAAAACAGAAAGAGAAGCAAGAAAAGAAGAACAGAATTAAAATGAATAATAATGTTAAGGCAGAGACGACAACAATTACGACGGAGGGTATAGCTACTATAGTAGTCGCGGCTGCCAGAGCGATGGTTGGACGAACTTGTGTCAGTTGTTATTATCAAAAGTTACTGTATATGAACTTGTGTATTTATTTTGTATGTTACACCCAAACTAGGTGTTGTGATAGATTTGATTGTTAGTATTACTCATATTATCAAGACACATCATCATTCACGGTCTTCTTCTTCATTTGGGTTGAGGAAAGCTGTACAAACATTTACTTTATTTTTTCATAAATTGTTTGTGATTTTAAAATCTCTTTGTAGATTTTTAGATTTATAATCTTGAATATAAATCTCTTTTTAATCTAGATCTATATATTTTAATTAACTTGTTTATGGTATGAAAATCTCTTGGTAACTTTTTAGATCTATTAATGTATTATCTGGTTGAAATTTCATTGGTTTTTGTTTGATTCTTAGTGTTGATTCTAACAAAGCCGAAGGGAGGATGTTGATCGGTTTTACAATTTTTAATTTAAGCAAATTTGATTTCAGAGAAGTCGAATAATTTTGAGGATGTGATGGGGGCGGGAAAAAATTGAGGGCGGGCAATGAAGATGGCTAGATGGTTAGACATATTTAATGTCTGTAATGTTTATTGTTTATTTAGAATTGACATGCCTGATGTTGAAGATGGCTAGTTGTTACTGCTTCCTGCTAACAATTGAATAACTCAGTCCATGTCATTTGAATTCATTTGGTTTGTGAGCAGTGGCGGACCTGCTCATGTGCAGGCCCGTTCACTCGAACAAGTACTTTTTTTTTTTTGAAAAAAAAAATTATATATATTTAAAGTAAAAATTAATGTAAAAATTATCAATTAAATTTATATTTGAATATAAGCATTTTGAACAGGCACTCTAAAAATTATATCAATTTCGAACAGACACTTTAAAACTTCTAGATCCGCCACTATTTGTGAGTTAGATATATAAAGTTGTAATCTTTAGTTAAAATGTTTTTAAAGTAAACTCATTTAGGATTTGTTTCTTCAAAGTCTCAAACCGAACCAAGTCATTGACTTCACAAACTAAACATAGTATATTAGTAATTCATAAACATGTCCCCATAACGAACGTGCTTTCATCGTTGTTTGCGTATTTGTTTATATTTTCGATTACTCGTTGACCTAGCAACATATGGTAGTGATCAATGATCGTAGCATTATAAATAAACAATGATAACAACACATAATAATCATCCAACTTCATCGTTTAACACCAAAACAAATTAATTAACTAACTCCAAAGCGAAATGGCAGGAATCATCCACAAGATAGAAGAGAAACTCCACAAGATTGGTCACAAAAACGATGGTGAACATCATGAACATGGGGCTCGGGCGGATGTTGAGGAGAAAGGGCTGATGGAGAAAATGAAGGAGAAGCTCCATGATCACAAGGAGAAGAGCAAAGAAAGGAAGAAGAAAAGGAAAGAGAACAAGGAGAAACAGCAGAAAGAGAAGCAAGAAAAGGAAGAAAAAGAAGAGGAAGAAAAAGAGGAAGAAGAAGAGGAGCATGAATCTGATAATGGTGGCAGCAGCAGCGATGGAGGCTATAGCAGTGGTGGCTACAGTAGCTAGTTACCACGGTTACGGTTCATTAAATTTCTCGTTCATTAATGATTCACTAATTATAAAAAATGTATATTATATCCATTTAAATTTTATTTTTTTCTTCTTTTGGTATTTTTTAGGTAATACATACCATTATGTCAAAAAAAATTCATTAATGTCAATCATCTAAGCTTATTTTTCTGTTTCAAATAATTTGTATCAACTTGTTTAACAGATTTTTGTACACAAACTATATCGGACTATAATATCATTTTGGTACATTTCTTTTGAACATTTTAGGTTGTAATACTATCTTCGAATGATATATTTTAGTAATGGGTATCATCTTTAAACTGAAAATAATTGTATTTGTTGATTAGTGAATATTAATGAACGGTATTATTACTGAACCGTAGATTACTTTTAAATTATATCATCTACTTATTACTATTTTCAGTTTTAAATTTATATAATTAACTTTAGGCTTAATTTCATATAGCCTGAACTATGAACTTTTTCCCAAATTAACATCTGATGATCTTTTTATATAACAAATAGGCATTTGGAATATAAAAATGGCACTTGAACTTTACTTTTCACATTTTTCTCAATTTTTCAAGTTTTTTTCTCTTTCATGAAGAGTAAAATAGTCAAATAACAATTAAACCTAACTATATACTAACCTAGCCCGTATTGCTTCTCTCGTACTACATCATGTATTGCTTCCTAAGTGTGTTGTCATCCACTGAAGGCGGCACACCAAGCACACCATAAAAGTTCAATTCTCCATTTATTTTATTCGCAACTGATGCATACACATCAATTGTTGTCAACATTTGGGGAACTCATTCCAAATCAGGATATAAATGTTGCGCTTTCAAAGCAAATTTCTTAGCTCTAGAATAATCGTTTGCCTCCATCTTTCTCTCAGCAATTACTTTTGCTCGAACAGCCTCATCTCTATTGCATTCCATATTGTCAAGACGAGGGTCCAAAGTTTGCAAAAATAATCCTACAACGCATAAGAAGGAGTATATATTTTATTCGCAGCTGATGCGTACACATATTAAGTTAAATGACAACTTTACCCCTTTTAATTAAGGCTCTGTTTGGTCAAATTTTGTGTTTAATGAAAAAGTCAACCAACAAATCAAATAAGTTATGATATGAAAACATGAGTGATCAAAAAGGACAAAGTGAAAGATGAGTGATCGAATGGTGAAAATTAGGAAACATGAGTGATCGATTATGCCATTAACCTATAAAAAACTATACAAAGTTATTTTTTGAAAATATTCTTCAATATAAATTTATGAATATTAATTTTATATTTTTGAACTAAAAAAAACTCCCTCCGTCCCTAAAAGATTGTCACATTTTGACTTTTGTTAGTCAAACATTACAAAATTTGATCACAAATTCCCATTAAACGATAAGAAATAATATAGTCTTGTGGGACCTTGTTAGATTCGTCTCAATATATATTTTTGAAATATTAACTTTTTATAATTTTTTT
This sequence comes from Echium plantagineum, assembly GCA_003412495.2. Taxonomy (NCBI): domain Eukaryota; kingdom Viridiplantae; phylum Streptophyta; class Magnoliopsida; order Boraginales; family Boraginaceae; genus Echium; species Echium plantagineum. Next base: position 21,885,687 of record CM016564.1, read on the forward strand.
GCATGTAAAATAATAGATATTTATGTTTTAAATCGTGTTTTGTTGACTACCAAAAGTCAAAATGTGACAATCTTTCAGGGACGAAGGGAGTAATAAATAATTGACAGTTAAAATTAGACAAATAAAAACAAAAACGTCCCCCATAAAAAAAATGGGAAGAGTATCAAACAAACATTAATATAATATCCAAGTCACTATGGGATAGTTTTTGTTCGAAAAACGAATGAGTGTTATGTGATGTAACTTATGAAAAGATTATATAAGTGCAATTTTTACTAAAAATGTACTTTCACGTATGTGGAACAAACTGGTGCGAATTAATTTAGAATATATATTATGTATAATTTGGTGTATCAATTCAATGAATTCATGATAGATCAATAAGGATATGACAATTAAACAACAATTGATACCACTACTACATATGTTACTTTAGTCGAGTATTTCATTAATTGATTGGTTATCGAGTTTGTTAAACCAGATTGAAATTTGTAGTTTTATTATTCGAATTTATTACGAATATTAGTTTGAATCGAATTACAATTTGGTTCCGTTCTTCCAATTGAGTTTCATGTTCAAACTGAATGGAATTGGCCCAAATTCAATTCAATTCGACTAGTTAGCAACTCAAACCACCGTATTAATATTATATATCAATTTGACACGTGTCTTCCGTTACTTTTGAGACATGGTTGTAAAAACCCTACATTTGTAGTGTTGCCTATCTTGATATCAAATTATAGAAAACATTTGGCCAATTGAGAGGGGTTTCAACCAAAATTTCGAATTTGGAGGGACTTTTTTCACTTTTTCATTGGGTGGGGAAAAAATCTTAGAATTATCCATTTACACTAACCGCTAAGCTGATTCAAATTTCTCTTATTTGCAAGTAAGTCCAATTCACCATTTCTATTTTTCAATTCTCTCTTTTTGTAGTTGTATCTGAATTAGGATATGTTGACTTTTTTGTTATTGAGTTTGAGTTTCTTAGCTTGAAGTGTAGCAATTTGATCGTTTGTAGCAGCCTGTTTGAATTTTGGTTGCTCTAGATCCAGAAATGGTGTTTATGGGTTGATTTTCATTTTGGAATATGTTATTATATGATTTATTTGAATATAGCTTAAGGAATTTTGTTTGTTCAATTTTTGTTGTTTGTGTTTCCAATTTTTTTGCAGTTTGTATGATGAGATTGGTTTGTGTAATAATTGTGTAGTTAGGTTAATTTGCTGTAATTCGGGTTCTTCAATTGAGTCTGGTAAAAACATACGACCTCCATTTCGATAAGATTGACGAATTTTTGAATTTGGATGGTTAATCAAACTTTGACCTCTGGATATTTTTGTATATGGTGTACAATATTTGGTTAAATATATCAAAAGATAGTAGTTTCAGCCTACATTATTACGATAAGTTTGGTTCAGGACGAAGTTATTTGTATCAAACTATCAATTAAGGATGCGAAGTTTGTTAATCTTGAGAATTGGAAATCAAACGTGACTATCTTTTTGGGATGTAGGTAGTAGTAGTAGTTTTGTATCCATACCTGCAGAAGAAATTACTTTGATTAAATGTGTGTATTTGAAGTTTGTTTCCTTCGAAGGTACTGTCATGAATCTCCTGCTAACTTCTGTATTATTTGCACCAAACATGTTATCCATGGTGTGAAAGTTAAAAGGTTCACTCCAACTTGTCGTTAATATGATCATGTTATTTTTTATGTGATTAATGCTTCTTAGCAGGACATCAGGCAAAGCTTGTCTGTAGATGTTGATCAGCTGTTCAGTTTTGCTAGATCTGCATTGTCTTCGTTAGGACTTGTGTGGCCTTTTTTGCTTATTAGTTTGATTCCCCTTAGTTGAATTTTGATGTAAAAGACATATTCTATCATTTAATAATGAGTTCGATGGTGGAAACTGAAACATACTGTTGGTATTTCATGTTAATTCTTTTTCAGTCTTTGTTGTAAATCTGATCATATATACTTTCCCAACATATTCATGTGTTTTCTGAACTGTTTTTTTTAAATTGTGTGTTAGATCTTCGAAGTGATCATACATTTGCGACTTATGCATCGTCGAGACTGAGACCATAATTATTTTAAGCTTCAATGTGACACTTTCCTCTTCCACTCTTCTAGCTGATCATATTTGTGCCTTCTGTTTATAATTTTAGTGCAATCTGAGGTACGCGTGGCTTTCGATTATAATATATATACTCCTTGTTATGGATTGTAGAAAAATAAGATGATGCACAAATCAGAATAGAATTATTTAGGCAAACCTTTGGAGCTCCGTCTTGGCAATATGGAATGCAATAGAGATGAGGCTATTCGGGCAAAAGTAATTGCTGAGAGAAAGATGGAGGCAAATGATTATTCTGGAGCTAAGAAATTTGCTTTGAAGGCACAAAATTTATATCCTGGCCTGGATGGAGTTTCCCAAATGTTGACAACAATTGATGTGTACATATCAGCTGAGAATAAAATAAGTGGAGAAGTGGACTTTTATGGTGTGCTTGGTGTGCCGCCTTCAGTGGATGACGAAACACTTAGGAAGCAATACCGGAAGTTGGCTCTTTTGTTACATCCTGATAAAAATAAAGCAGTTGGTGCTGATGGTGCATTCAAACTTCTCTCAGAAGCTTGGAATTTGTTGTCTGACAAGGCAAAGAGACTAGCTTATAACCAGAGGAGGGGTTCAAGAGGATTCCAGCAAAATGTAAAACTTCACCCAAGTGGTCCTTCAGCTCGTCCCCCGGCAAATGGATTCCGTAGTTTCTCAGGTAGGGCAGCTTCGGCTCCAAAAGCCAGACGTACTGCTGCATCCACAGCAGCTCCCACTCCTTGCTATAAAAGAAATGATACTTTTTGGACTATTTGCCATGGGTGTAAGATGCATTATGAATACCTGAAGGAATATCTCAACAGTACTCTTGTTTGCCCCAACTGCCATGAGCCTTTTATCGCTAATGAGACAGCCCCTCCTAGCAGTCATTCCATGTTCAATTCCACTACTGGCCAAAACCATCAGGGTTCAAGTGCTCAAAGTTCTAGTGGTACTTCAGGTCCTGGTTCAAGTGCTCAAAGACCAGGGCCACATGGTCGGAATGCATTTAATCATGCAGACCGTAAGCGAGGTCAACCTTCGAGTAGTGCAAGTGGTAATAGCCTTGATCCCTCTATTGCCCCAGCACAGGAAAAGCTGAAAAGAGATCAGGATGCGAGTCCATTTTTCAGTTCTTTCTCGAAGGGACAAAATCTTTTTAAGAAGAGTAGAGTAGACACTGATAATTATCCTTTAGGAAGAAACATGGATCACCGGTCTACGATGGGAAATAATTATGGCAGTTGTAGCTCAAGATCGAATCGAGGTGGTTCTGGAGCAAGATCGGTACATGGTTTTCCTGGAAATCATCAGAAGCCAAAGAGCTTCAGAGAGCTGACACCATATGAACTTCACTATTTACTAGCGCAGAAGGGTCTGAATGAGATCCGAAAGAATCTCGATGAATGGAAACCAAAAACTTCAGCAAAAGCTGCAGGTACGAAGGAAAAAAAGGTGAAATCAGCTGATCAAGCAAAATTTATAGGGAAACAACATGCCGTGAATGGGATTAATGAACCATCTGCTTCTAAAAGAGCAGAGCCAGTTAAGAACTCTTGTCATAGTGCCTTGGATGAAGAGAAAGAAGACAATCCTGAGGAAGCATCGATGAATGTTCCTGATTCTGATTTCCATGATTTTGACTTGGACAGGTCTGAAAATTCAGTTTTAGATAATGAAGTCTGGGCAGCATATGACGATGATGATGGCATGCCGCGGTTTTACGCACTCATTAGTAAGGTGATCTCGAGGAAACCATTTAAGGTGAAGCTCAGCTGGTTGAACTCAAGAACAAATAGTGAATTCGCAACTATTGACTGGGTAGGTTCGGGCTTTTACAAAACATGTGGAGAGTTTAGAGTTGGTAACTATAAGTACTATACGTCCATTAATTCTTTTTCCCACAAAGTTAGGTGGTTTAAAGGACCTCGAGGGACAGTTCAAATATTCCCCAAGAAGGGGGATGTCTGGGCACTCTATAGGAATTGGTCTCCTGATTGGAACGCGCATACACCTGATGAAGTGATACACAAGTATGACATGATATTGGTTCTGAACGACTACAGTGAGGAGCAAGGTATCTCAGTTGCTCCTATGGTAAAGGTTGATGGTTTCAGAACAGTGTTTTATCCACAAATCGATGCTGAAAAGATCAGACGGATACCAAAAGAAGAGATGTTTCGATTCTCTCATCAGGTCCCAAACTACTTGCTTACTGGCGAAGAGGTGAAAAATGCTCCCAAGGACTGTCAGGAGTTGGATCCTGCATCTACACCAGTTGAATTGCTTCATGTAACCACAGAAGATGAAGGACCAACAGGAAATAACAATGGCGGTGATACTGATAGACAGAGTTCAAAAGTGGGTTAGATTATTAAAGGGCAGGCTAAATTGCCGAGGAGATAGATGATAGAATTTGGCTCGATGCCAAGAATACTAGGACACTGAAACACTTTGGCTATGAAGATTACTAGTTGTAGATGACAGTTGAAGACCAGTTGTTGGTTATCAAGCCAGGGTGGTCGATTAGATAAAGTTGACACTTAGTGCTGGTTGCAAATTCAGCAGCAATATTCACGAAAAGTTTTGTTTGTCCATAATTTTTTGCTAAACCACAGCTTTGCTAGTACTGATGTTTTTATCTTAGCTAGCTTATGAAATCAAATGCATATGAACTACTACTAACTTCATTCTCTTTTTTATACATATGTTTAATTCATTTTCTTCTGTTACTTGCCAATATTGAAAGTTAAGTCCAAATGGTTAGACCATCTTAAAGAAGCAAGGCCATCTAGGTTGGAGGTGGAGTTGTTTTCTCACTTTGACCACCTCTTTCATTACCGAGTGTGTACTGGGTAGACTTCAGGCTAACGCAATAGCTTGCAACTCACATCTTCTAGGTGAAGCATCAAGTCTTGTGTGATAAGCTCGACCAAGAAAGTATTGATGAAAAGAATTGTAATTATGATTGAAATGGTAAAGGAAGAAGGCTCTATCATATGATAGTATGTAGAAAGTTACATATTACCTTTAACTTAATTTATCATATGGAGCTTGTCCCTCATTATTTCAGTATGTAGAAAGTTATATATTACTTTTTAACCATTTCAATTGCGTTTTCATTCTTACATAAAAAAAAATTATTCATTGATATAAAATTAATAAAATTAAGTTTAGTATGTAAAAAGTTTTGAATTTAATCAATTGATGTTTTCATTTTTACAATTAAATTTATTCGTAAAAGCTCATTCACAATATTTTTTATTTTTTTTATAATTGACAGCATTTATATATACATTCACTATATTTTGTAATTTGGCATAATATGATTAGAAGTTACATCAGGATTCAGGAGTAACATATAAGAAACGAAAACTCAAATAGGAAAAATTGTCGAACAATTATTGACTATCACATATTTTCTCGAAGCTCCACCCCCCTCCCCCCTCCTCCGGAATCCGATCTCCTCCCCTCGACACCTTCGACAGCTCCACCCACCCCCCGTCCCCTTGAAGTGGTGAGTTGTTGGCATTTGCATACGTGATCTGGTGATGTCATCAGGTGTGACGGAACGGGTTTATGAGGGAGACTATCTGAATGTTCCTTCTAGACCCTTGATCACCAAGATTCTTGATAAACAAGGTGTACATCTTTAATTGCTTGACCTCTCTGCTTATATATATTGTAGATTCGTCCCAAAATGATTGTCCAGTTCTTACAATTTTGATATTTTTTATATTTTTTATATTTTTTTATATTTCTACTCACTACATTCCAGCTTAATTGAGACTCTTTTATTCAATATTCAACTGCCTTCGAACCGATAATTCGTTGCTTTTAAATTTGTTCCGGATTTGGTTTTGTTGGAGCGAAGGAAATTGAAGTTGATAGACTAATTGAGCAGAACTGTCAGAATGTTGATGTGTCTCGCCCTTACTCGAGCTTATTCGTTCGTTAGAAATTAGGATTATGGTTACATAAAATTGTAAAAAAACAGGCGATTAATCGATAATCAGTCTATAGTTTTTCTGAATGTTGTCGTTTTTGCAGTAATTAACTCTCTGTATTTACTTGTATAGGGGCCCGAAAAGTTCTGTTTGCAGATAAAGTTTTGAAATTAACTGGTTCAGGGAAGATGAAACGCCGAATACTTTTAATTACAGATTTTGCGCTATATATTGTAGACCCGAGCACTGACATACTTAAAAGGCGCATCACCTTAGCCGCTGTTGAGAAGCTCTATATGAGTGAGTCAACTGATAATTTTTTTGCTATCATCATCCCAACTGAGTATGATTTACTAATGGCCAGTACCCGGAAGGCTGAAATCGTGAAGGTCTTAATTGAAGCTACCAAGAGTGCGTCTGACTATGAACTTGACGTATTTCTCTCCAATAGGTAAGTAAAGCTGGAACTTATGATCTTATTATGTCTAACAATTTATGGCACCTCAAAATTGTGGTTACTTAAATGATTCTTTTTATTAATGTCTGTTTGTGTAGTAGCCTTTACTTGATTTGGAAACATCATATTCGGATTAATTGAATGACTTGTCTTATTTTCGCACACAAAAAACTGTAATTGGTTGACTTAGTGTAAATGTACTATTATACTTTAATCTAGCATGGAATTGTTGTTCTGCGCGATTTCATTTCTGAAATATTCTCTGCATTGACATGGCTCACCAAATTTGATTTCTTATAACACAGATTTGAGTACCAAGCTGCTGCTGGTCGGAAGAAGGAAGTTCAATTTGAAGATCTTGAAGGTAAATAGTACTTGGAACTATCGACAACTTGGTCTACGTGTCACAAATATAATAATTGTAATTTTATTTTCTCAGGTTGTGTAAAAACGCGAATTGTGCCGAAGTAATCACATGTGTTATGTTATTATCCTCAAGCATTGGAGTCAATTCGACCAGAATTATAACCATTCGTCAGTCACTGGATCCTTGGACACTGGAGCTATTTGGTCTACATGTCCCCCCAATGTTGTATGTTATAAGTTGTATGAGACTACAGTTGTGCCTCGTTTATTTATGTTTCCTGCGTTACGGCAAATGATTTCATTACTAGGACTTGTTATTTTCTCCTCTTGTCCAATTGTCCCCAAAGACTATAGATTCTTGTATTATGTCTCGAACTTTTAAGAACCCATACTTGACCATGCATGCTCCTTTGTTACTATAGAACAAAACGGTGTTTGGTATGTCTCCAAGATTCCTACAAAGAATTCTTGTTTAGTTATTTGGAGTTAGTCAGCATTGAGGATATCAAGATGTTTCTACAAATCGATGGCATTTGCCCACGTCTGATGGAGCATTGTGGCTTCAAAACTTGTCTGCACGAGGAAGCTCATCAACAGTACTTACTGGAAGATTACTCGAAAGAGAAGTACCAAGGAAAATTGAACTTCATCAATATACAGAACTGACACAATGTTATAGCCACATCAAAGGTTGAATACAGAGTATAGATCTCAGAGAATTCGATCACAGACTCTCTTGGTGAAGAATGTATTAGATATTGCGAGTGTATAGGAAAATCTTTGAAGGATGGACAAAGAATCTTGATCCGGATTATTATTTGAAGAAAGGAGTGGAAAATGTCAAAATGGTGCTGAACTGATCTCTGAATTTTATTTTATTTTTGGTTTCAAATTTTATAATTTCAAGAACAACAATTTTGAATTCTGAATTCACATGAATGTTAGTATGATACGGGATGTGAAACACTCAAAACGTGTGACTATACGACAACATAAACGTACACGTATGATGGCATAGCAGATGTCTAGAGTGGCAAACGTACGGGTGGTTGCAGTTGTTTGCAGGCTACTATGTAAGTTCGAGGTTTACCAGTGCCCACACTCATCTTTTGCAGTGGTTCAGATTTTAAAACATTAGACAAAGAACAAGGTGTTTGGTAGAAACTCTTAAGAAGCTTATAACTTAGTAGAAAAGCAAAATGGTGAGTACATACAAGCCATAAGTACAGGACACAAACAATTCGAAACTTGAAATTAAGAAACTGGACACTTCCCAGCTGGGGGAAAAAAATTAAGTCTAGGCACTAACAAAAGACGAAAAACGAAATTGTTTGGAGTGCACCAGATAGAAGAAGCTTAATATTCGAACTTCTTCAGCTCCATGCCATCAGGAGGGCTTCCCTCAACCTTCTTCGCTCCCACTTCTTTCCAGTTTGTAGAAAGAACTGTTCCATTAGACTCGACCTGTAAAAAACAGATGGTGGTTAGAATCAATACAAATTGATCATTTTAGTACTGCAGGACCGCTGACGGGCTTTCCCAATTTTCAGTGGCAATTTTATAGATCGTTGGAGAGGACGAGGCATGGGGATAGGACTAGTAAATTAATGAAAGGTGGCAATCTTACAAAGGATTTCATCATGGCTCTTCTCGTGTCCTCATCAGAATCACCGTATATGTCTCTAAAGAATTTGTTTAAAGCCGCATCTCCATCTAATTTTTCATCCTTTTCCTGAATTACAAGTCAGTAAGTGTTGGTGAATATTTGAAATCAACAATGAAGTGAGTAACCCAAAATGAGATGGATTTTCAGCATACCTCCTTTTTCACCTGAGCTTCCAGTTTATCCCAGTCCACCGCAGTTGGTTTTGAGGAGGGATATGTGGGTCTACTAGTCACTATAAGAGTCATAATTGGTGTTATCAGCTTCCGACACAGAGCTTAAATAACTTTTTTTTCAAAAATTGAACTCTTTTTTGATTGATAAAATTTTGAAAGAAACTAGCCCTAAATAGGACTTAAGAGCAGTCCTGCAATCAAAATATAATTTTTGCTTGCAAGGAGAACCAACAAGTTAGCACAGATTTGGTTGTTGGCATGAAGAGCAGCAAAGAAAGGTGCTAATAAAAGAGTAATGGAAATTGTCGGATAAAATTTTCTTCATCTATGTAGTCAACCAGAGAATAAACAGTCACTTTGATGACATTATTGTTACGGGGGTTCTAGCTACACATAAACATGCTGTGAATTCAAACTAAGAGACCAAAGATTCATGGTAACTGGTGATAGGTAATACCTGATGCAATACTTGCAAGTGGTTTAACTGTCATCTCTTTTGTGAACTCAAGGGATGTCCAATGAATAGGTTCAGCTTTCGCAAGGCGAATCTCAATTTTTGTCGTCAGGACATCAAAACGACATTTTGCAGGAATTATCTTCAGGAGCAAAAGATAAAATAAGTTCAAAAGTTAACTACAGTGCAAACAAATTCCACCGATATGTTAAAGGGGAAAGGAAGATTGATCAAACTATGGTTCTATTATTGAGATAATATTTACGAACGTGTTGCTCCCAGAAAGAAAGAAAAAAAGAGGACTACGGAACATAACAGACCCTATGTTTTTATAAATTGACTCTTGACACGACAAATTTATTTATTTTTGTTATACACAAGGAAGGAAGCAAAGGAATTACCTTGCTGAATAGTCTAGGTTGAAAACTGTATGCACTTTCACCAGGCACCTCAATTGTAACACTTAGCTGTGTGGTGGATTGAAGGACAAACACACTCATTGTCAGAAAATGCCTTTAATATTAGTGCAAATTCTAAGCGCTAATCAAGAAACAAATTTGAGAGGACGTACAATTTGTTCACCAAAGTCAACTGTTACATTATTTGCCTTTATGCCCCTCGCAAAAATAGTTACAACTACTTCCTCCGGTTTCTGATAGAACTCATGTCTGCAAAAAAATTTCCTCGTTAAGACAGTTCAAATTGTTAACAAAGTGGGAAACATCTCTAGAAAAAACCTCTAATGTCTAAGCTATTAAGTAGGTAGCACATGTAGAACTCTTCTGCTTTTGCAATATGCTTAGCAGACAAAAAAGAAAATCCCTCGTGCTGCCCTGTTTTAATATTACTGATGTGACATATATATAAGTATCCAATCAAACCTGACACTAATGATTGATAGAGCACTATCCTATACAAGATAGTAGCAGCAATTCTATGTAAGATATTGCAAAATAAATAAATCTATTTCGAGACATGCAGCCAATTCTTGAAGACTAACAGATCTAGAAGAATTAAAGAGTCATAATTTTTTGTTGTTGCAAAGCCATTAGTGGCACGTTTTATTAATAAACCATAAATGTTTTTGAGTCGAAACCCAATACATAAAGATGTAAAACTAATAATAACTAAATCAAAATAGAAATTAAGAACCCTAAAACATAAAATATGCGTGTATAAGAATGAAGTATTTTGAGAAGTTCAAACTACCTGTATTTTGGTTTGGCAGTTGCAGTCACCGTTGGCTGATGGTTTGAGTTTGAAGCTGGTTGAGTTGAAACCACAGCAGCTTTCTCAACTGGAGCAACTACACTTGGGACATTATCTGGTGACACTTTTGACATCTCTCCAGCTTCCTCTAAATTAGATGAAGCAAACAACAACCATCAAGACTCGCAACAACAGTGCAACAATACAAGTGTAATAATACTACGGTCGTCCAACATATTATAAACAATCAACTTCGGTGTTTGAGTTCACAATTTCACATTGATGAAATAACATAAGTGTACATCATAATTGGCCTACCATCAGTACATTAAAAGGTAGAAAGATAATAATACCCCGTACTATTCTGACAGAAATAAATTCCATAGAAGTGTTAATAATGCCCAATTCCTAGAAACTTAAATGTAATGTAAACTTTACTTTGAGCGAAGTACATATTCGGTAAACAAAGCCTAAAATTTTAAGTGTATAGCTTAAAATCAGTATCTGAACGTACCTGCAATCCGCTCATCACATTCTTTGATTAAATTGGTAAAACGGATATCTCCAGGAGCTAATGCTGCCCCAGCTTCCAAGGCCATCTTAGCTGTCTGATACTCTTCAAGCTTAATGCATGCCATGCTGTAACGCGAAAGAAAAAAGTGAGAATCCGGTAAGACCTCTCAAAAAATATGAACAAAATAAACTAGAAACTCGAGAAGACACAATGCCTTCTGAATAATAATCTAATGTAAGAGTGGGCACTTGAGATGTTAAGATCAATCCTTCAAAAGAACTGAAGACCTTGATTCAAGAGCACATAGAAATAAAATTCCAAATCCCACACACAAGCAAATCCAGCGTACAAACTATACAGTAAACAAGATAAAAATCTATTCTATGAAGTATATAATTAAGCGAACATCATAGATAACATGTGAAAAGACAACGAACTCACCCTTTTCTAAAATATGCTTTACCCATGGTAGGGTCCAACTCAATTGCCTTGTTTGCATCGGAAACAGCTTCTGTTCACATAAGATAATTATGCTTAAACCAATCACCACATTATAACCAGGTATACACAGAGCTCATTCTGATAATAATAAATTCCTCGCAAAAAATAACTTACAACAACCTCGTTAATCCCCACCATCATGGGATAAGTCTCAAGACCCGTCACAGTAAAAAAGATCATAAATTCAATAGATGGTGTGAACTTTTTAGGAAGACCTGGGACTCCATGAGTCCAGGGCATGCATTAGGCAGTAACAAATCGTTCAAATTTTTTTCGAACCTTTTCAATAAGTAACTCCGTACTTATATGACATGCTTGTCTACGTCCACGATATGTCAAACTAGTTATTGCCAAATTTGGTCAAATCGAACTTATGTGTCAATTAATACAGCAAACCTTTTTTATTTTAACCATTCAAATATTAAAATCCTTCAATAAAATAATTGTGAATATTTCATATAACATATGGTAACAACTATATAACAGATAGTATTTTTAATGTAGCTTAATGATAAATTCGGTTCAATCAAAGTAATGTATGTCGATTAAAACCGTAAATTCTAATAACTTCAAACATTCAAATATTAAATATTGAACTAAAAAGATTATGAATATACCATAAAGCATCCTACAACAAATACATTAAAGATAGTATTTTAACATAGTCTAATCATAACTTCGACTCAAATCAAAATATGATGTGCCCAGTGGTATAAAATCAAACTATATTATTTTATTGGAAAAAAAAAATAAAAGATAGTAGTTATAATGTATACAAAATAGCGTGTGTCTCACATAAAGCTAGGAAATTTATTAATTTTGACCATCGAAAAAACAAAGTGGACAATCTTTTTGGAACAAATTAGACAATCAATCAAATTGCTTCCCAAAGTGACAAGTACCTTAAAACAAATTCTTTTTAAACAACCAAAAAAAGTCCCAACATGAAGTGTTTTTAATGTAGTCTAATGAAAGCTATGACTTAAGTCAAAGTTAGTGTGTCTCAATTATTGCTACAAAAATTTATTAATTTTAATCACTGAAAAAACAAACTCGACAATCTTTTGGGACAATAAAAAAAAATACCAGTAAAGTTGGCAGATTTGATATTGGCTTGAGCCCGATCAGCAAATAGTTGCGGGTCTTTCGGGTTCAAGGCTATGGCTTGAGTGTATAAGTCAACGGCGAGCTCAAAGTGGTCGTCGATAAACGCCTCCTTTGCCTTCTTCTCCAGATCTATCTCAGCCATTATGTGAATAAATATATACTTGAATTTTTATTATGTGGGTATTGATTAATTTAATTGAGGGGAAGAAGAAAGTGGACAAATAATTGGGACAAAGAGGAGAGGCTATGGGAGATCCAGAGGCGATGAGATGACTTATATATAGACACTGTAACAAGGAGAAAGAATAAGGCGAAAGGACTGTTTTGTCCCTTAATTAAACTTCCTTGAAAGTACTCTTCGTTAAGAGTTCTGTTCCTCATGGTGTCTTATCAGTGTAATACCATCAGTATAGTATAATCAATGAGAATATATATTTTTTACATAAATCAAGTATTATTTTTTAAAATATTAATTTTCATCATTGTTTTTACTTTATCTATTTTTGAAGGTGGAGGTGAAATAAAACACTATATAATTGTAATATGCTACATTATCTTGTTTACTAATGCAACTATCAAAAAAAAATTGTAAAATTCAAAATTTGTGAAGTTTTGTTTGATTAGGTGGAGGAAGGAATCCTTTTCCGCTCCTCTCCAATTTCATTCTCTCATGTACCTCATGTTCTCCTCATTTTCATCATTTTCTCACCAATTTTTATTTTATCAAATGTGTTGATGAAGAAATTTAGTCATATAAAAGACAGCAAATGATTTTGTAGACATTCCATCAACACTATGTTAAAAATATATCTCATGTATGTGGAAGACGATAAATTTACCTTAAAAAGAAATATTCACCTTAGAAGCAAATTACTTGATTAAATGTCTACATGGAAGCATTTATTGTCTTCTACATGCCTAAGCTTCTTCATCAACACCTTTGATAATATAAAAATTGGTAAGAAAATGATAAAAATGAGGAGACCAGGGAATAAAAATGGAGAGGAGCTTGACTCATAGATATAACATTTCGATTAAGACTATCCACAATAGCTAGTATTTCAAAGAGAATTTGGGTTAAATAGCACCCATCGTGGTGTATATTAACTTAAAGCACACATTTAAAAAATTTAGTTGAATAACACAAAAAGTGGACAAAATGACTATTTTGCCCCCTTTATAAATATAGGGAATTTTTGAAAGATTTTTTAAAAAAACAAATTTCGATTTATTGTTGATCTTTTTACATATTTTTTTTTCAAATTTGTTTTCTTTAATAATTTATTTATGATTTTTCTTTTCGTTTTTATTCAATTTTTTCGTAGTAAAAAGGTTCGATCGTAGTAGTTGTTTTGGCTAAAAATTTTGTTTTGGCAAAAAATGCGATCTTGATATCAAAAAAGTTTGATTTTGCCAAACCTTTTAGTCAAAACTGAAACTTTTAGCTAAAACAACTCCTACGATCGAGCCTTTTTTACTGTGAAAAAAATTCAAAAGAAATAGAAAAAAAACTAAAAGAAAGATCGAAAAGAAATCAAAACAAAGTTTTTTAAAAAATTGAAAAAATATAAAAAAATAACGAAAAGAAATCGAAAAAAAATCTGTAACAAAATTTGTAAAAAAATCGAACAAAGAAAGAATTAAAAAATCTTTAAAAAATTCTCTATGTTTATAAGGGGGTAAATTAGTCATTTCGTCCCCCTTTTGTGCTATTATGCTAAAAGTTCTAAATGTGTGCTCGAAGTTAATTTGCACAATTGATTAGTGCTATTTAACTCAAATTCTCGTATTTCAAAAAGCAAATATTTTCTGTCACATCGAATTATCACTTTACCACATCGTCAAATATCTCAATTACTTTTACACTCTACAATTACAACATAAGATATTTAAAATAATATTTCAATTTTATCTTTCCTCCAAATCACCAACATATACTCCACAATATATTCATTATCTCTCTACTTTTAAATTGTATCAATAGTTATTACTTTATAATTATTTAATAGTCATATAATAATAAGTATTTATTTTCTAATAAATAATATTATAATATTTTTGTTAAATCATTTACATCAGAAAAATAAAACGTACACAAAATAAAAATTTACACAAACACATTAAAAATTTACTTCGGATCTATTTAGTATATAGAAGTAGAGGAAAATAATTAATTACATGATAATACTGAGGAATAAAATTATGCTAAAGTATGGCAAGATGGGGCTCTATTTATAATCCTTCAAAAAAGAAAAGTATTCAAAATAAAAATAATTAATTTCATAACATTTTACTAATTGATTTAAAATAAAAAAGAAGAAAGCAGCAATTGCATGGGCCCACTTTGGGATAAGACTTGCGTGGGGATGTGTAGTTTTCCTATAATACTCCCTCCATCTCTAAATAATTGATGCATTTTGACTTTTATGATAATAAAACATGGTTTAAAATGTAAATATTTCTTATTTTATATGCAGAAAAATTATAAAATGTTGATATTTCAAAAATATATATTAAGACGAATTTAATAAGATTTTATATAATTATATTATTTTCTATCGTTTAATGAAAATTTTTGATCAAAATTTTTAAAATTTAACACAAAAGTAAAAATATATCAATCATTTAGAGATGGAGGTAGTATAATCTTTCACAACTTCTGCAGTCAAATAGAGCCTATTTATTGATGAGTTGGAATTATCTTTTCATTACCAATTTACTATCTATTGTGGATAACTATTAAGACATTCTCACACCATTGCTATCTGTTTGAGTAGAGTTGTACATCAGTTCAGTTGGAGTTCAAGAATTTTTTGTTCGGTTTATCATTAAACGAGTTTTAGGCTAGGTTTAGTTCGGCTCGGATAGTTTTCACCTAACCGAGTCATTCCCGAGCCAAGTTACGAGTTAACTCACTTGGCTCATTTCTACATTTCAAGTTCAATTTAGGTAACAAAAAATTATTTTACATAAACAATTAATAATATTATTAACATGTAATAAGTAATAAAATTAACCAACATGTAACAACGTAAATAAAAACATTAAATTGACATAAATCATAAAAATTGAAATGACTAAAAATGATATTACTAATTTTATTAAAAATTATATTAACATATATACTATCGAGCTACCGTGCCAGCTCACCGAACTGACGAGCCAGGAACCTGGCTCGCGGCTCGACTCATTTTATTACAAGCCAAACTTCGAGTCTTCGCTTTCCGAACTGAACCGAGCGAGCTAACTCAAAAAACTCGACTCATACACAACACTAGTTGTGGGTAGTCTAATTTTAATAACATCGGACAACGTCAAAATTGGCATTGAAGTTGTTGTCAATATCCTCCTTTACCTGATTAGTGACGGACTGAATGCTTATACTTCTGTGCAATGTGACGCTTGGGTGTCATCAGGGGTTAATTCGTCATTTCATTATTATTTATGTTATGAGTGGTGGCTTGACTCTATATGACTTTATTTATCTAGGCTATAACTCAGAGATGGTCCAAGGCTAACCTAGTGATGGAAACAATATATTCACAAATCAAAATTTATCCTATTATATAATGCAATTTTATTTATTATTTTCACCAAATTACATATTATATCATACACGCATTTAATTTAAACTCGTAAAAATGGTCAAGTTAGTGCAATATATCAACTTGTAACCTTAAGGTCCTGAGGTCTTGTCTAGTGTAGTTTAGCTAGCTAGCAAAGTTTGCAGGCTACTGCATCAGTCCGAAGTCTACCAGAAGTGCACCCACAATTCATGTATTTGGACTTTGCATAAATAAATCCTCTCTAAACATCTCCTAAAAGAGAAGAGCCCCTTCAACTTTCATACATTGTCGCTCCATTCCTCCACTCTAGCTATAGTATGAAGTTTCACTCCAAGTCTCCATGTAGTGTACTCATGTAAGTACTAAATATTGGGCCTCTTGGTGCATGGATACCGTGATTCAACATTTACTACTGTTCAATGGAGGTGTGGAAAGAATGCCACCCCACCATACCCAAGGGGTGGGATTACCCTTTTCGGAGCAAGACAATCGAAAAGCACCTCCAAAAGCAGGAAGAATGCTGAAGTAAAAGCCATAGAAACTGATTATACAGTACATCATATTAACAGATCATCGTCCCCCAATGATCTACATTCTGCATATTTACAAAACTCTTCAATTCAGACGTGCACATCATGAGAATATGCTCTGAATCCTGACGTTTTCGCTTGTTGGAGTAGAGCTATATTGAATATGTTCTTGACACCTAGTCACCTAGACACCTACTCACATACAATCTGATATCAGGCGATGTTCTTGACCACGTTCTGATCAGCTAGGCCTGTTCTGGCTGTTGAAGGTATGCAAGCTCGGTTTGGGATGCAATCTGTTCAACAGCCATCCACCATTGATCATCGTCTGCACATTCTTCATCATCCTGTGAGCCAAACAGATATCAGCAGTAAAAAATGTGCTCAGCTCACATGTTTACAAAACTCATATATTACCCACACTGCTTACTTTACACCAAGTCTGTCTTTGTTAGCTGAGAAATATATAGACTTGAAATGAGTAGTTATATCTAATGTCGAATTATTATTTTTTGATGATATTTCTGATGGTTAATAACTAGTTTAAAGAGATGGTCAATAACTAGATAGAGATACCCTTTTACATCAACCTTAAAAATGAAGTTTTGGTACCTGAAAAGATAATTGGATAATAATTGTATAGAGCATATCTATTTTCGCATAACCAGAAAGGAAATACAAATTTTGGAAACATAACTAAGATAGTACCCAAAAATTAAGTGAGAATTTTAAACAAGCTACTAACCATGCAATTCAAATCCAGAGCCTTCTGTGAGTTTTCGAGCTTTTCAGCAATGCTGATGGCTTCAAGCCACCAGTCATCCCTACAGCCATCCATATTACTTCCATCAGGTGTTGAACTCAGAGGCCCCTGACCCTCATTTCCTCCAGGCAAATTGAAGAGCAATGGGGAATCAGGAATCACATCATCAGGGATAGGGCGCAATGGAGAACGATAGCCTAGATCAATTAAGCTACACAATGATTATTATTCTGGTATACATCATGCACGTGTTGTCTGAAAATGCTTTAGTTACCTCTACAATCAGGGTCATGACACTTTTGGTAATAGGAAGCTCTACGTAGATCAACCACATACATAACTGAAATAGAGAAAAAATAGTGGGTGAATGGAAGTCAGCTCTCTGGATCGAAATTGTAAGAATTAAGTATAAGGAATATAAATCTCAATCGAAGAGACTGGTGTAAAGTCATACAAGTCATGTTGTGTTTTGGTCTTAAGAGATTCTGTAGTGAATATCTTCTGCTAAGAAAGTTACTTCTGTGGAAAACAAACATAGAATCGAATTTAAATGAATGAGGGCCGAAGAACATTTACCATGGTTGCTCTTATGTTGTCTGCCAATTCTCTCGCAGTATCTATTCCTTGACATACTGTAGACAATTAATCCTTCCTCTGAGAACCAACACCAACTTCGGATTTTACCTACCATCAGAGAAAGATAGGAAATTTCAAACTCCACTTCGAGATTGATGAAAAATATGGGTTGAAAACAGGTTCACAAAAGGGCAAAATTCGGTCAAAATAGGTGGAGCGATGAACTTATTAATAACATTCGATGACTATGATAAGAAAAAGACACTTAAATGACACATAAATCTAATAATAAAATTAAACTCAGTGAGGGGGCTGTCAGTCTGTCATGAGTGCTCAGAAGGTTGAACCTATGTTTGTAACTTTCATAGAATTATCAATATACTGATTATGAGCTAAACACGACTTCTACGTATTAAATACTCCACCAGAGAGTTGGTGTGGCAATGATACATAGCTTAGAAGGATGATGTTGATCAAAGATACGAGATAGCAAAGAGGTGACAAAGAAAGTTAAACTAACAAATCAACTCATGGGTTCCAACTGCTGGATATTTCAAACTCTACTACACTCTTCATGAGAAAAGGAATATGGTTAGCAGAAAGAGGTGGCAGGGGGGATTGGACAATACAGTAATTACATAGTGACACGATCAATGTACATTCTTGTAGAACTGATTTAGCGATAGCATAATACCTGGAACATTTCCTGCAGAAGCAATATATTCAATAAAATTATCCAAAGCCGGGAATGGAGACTTTTTCATTGAATATTGCACCGAAGCATCAGTTGTGCAACCACTCCAATCAAACTTTTGTAGTAAACCAGTTTGAGAAGTACGGCCAGTGGTTGCCTGTAACATCACAGAAATTTAGATGCCTAGGCATTATTAGACTTGGCCACAAGCTTCGTGAAGGAACATAATGGTGCCGGCAAAGGTAATCATATAAATCCAGAACAGAGGGGTGTTCATATGAATGTCCGAACATGGGGCTTATATTCAGAACTTAAATTTGACATCCAATTAGCACAAGGGATGCATTTCAATAGTAAAAAATGAGCACTACTGATCCTTACAGTACTTCTGAATTTTATCATCTTTTAAGCATATCAAGGGAATAAATGGGAAAAAAATAGCGGCATCAAGATGCAGAACAGCTTCAATATTACCTCTGTATCAAAATGCAGAGTCTT
The DNA here is from genome assembly GCA_003412495.2 of Echium plantagineum. Classification (NCBI taxonomy): domain Eukaryota; kingdom Viridiplantae; phylum Streptophyta; class Magnoliopsida; order Boraginales; family Boraginaceae; genus Echium; species Echium plantagineum. The sequence continues at coordinate 21,904,810 of CM016564.1, forward strand.
CACACATTCATCATCCATTTTGCAGATTAAAAGTTTCTCACAGTCTGCATCTGTTCTGCAGATCAAGGATGCCATGAACAATTCCTCCTCAGCCTGACAGACATATCAGGATTACTCAATCTAGGAACTTCGTAAGTTAAAACTAAGTTCTATCACACTACACAATGTGAATAAGATGTTAAAGGTTTCCTTGTATATTTGATTCTCAAGTGAGTCTGTTCTCATTTCGATCCAAAAAAGTGAAACTGTTCTCATTGGGCATCGTATCGTTTACAATTGAATTATAATCATCTTGTGATTAGATATTATCTATGTCTAATTGATCCATTTTTTTAGCTACTCTTGTTGCGTAAGAAAAAAGCTACTCTTGTTGAAGTAAGTACCTGCAGACTCTCGATAATATCATTCATCACATACCACACACAAACTTTAAGTGCTACCTTGTTATGACACTACGTTTTCAACCAAGAAATAGACACAATCAATGAGTATGTTTCCAAATTCCAACCGAGAAATAGTATCAACATTAATATACTTCAAAGAAAACATTGGAGAATTCACCAAGGAAACAGCAGATAATGTTCAAGAGTGATTCCTATATAAGGGTAGTATCACTTACTCGCGATAAAATCAAGTACCATGACGAGCTTAGGGAAACAAAAAAGTGAACTCGCTAAATGAAACAGAAAAGTGAATTGCTATCATTTAAATCAAGAATCGTACCATATTCTTACTTTTAAAACGCCCACTTGGGAGAAGCATTGAATTCTTCCCTGCTTTAGAAGATAGGAATAGGCGAAAACAACGGTTTCTAGTATAGACAGCATTATCCACAAACAGTTGCAATGAGATATCGGATGAGCTTGAATCTTTTGAGACAAATAGTTCCTCAAATTTCTTATCTCTTCCCCTCAAACAATATATTCGTGAACAAACCTGACAATATTGATCAAAGTAAAGATTCACATGAATTAGAAACCAGAACTTACATGATAGGAAAATATATGCATATGTTAAAGACTACCAGAAAATATTAAGAAGATCCCATTTAAGGCCATACTCCCCGTGTAAAAAATATGCTTTTATATTTCTTTTGTATTCCTTCTTTATTTCCATCTGTTGAGAAGAGGGAGGGGTAGAATGAGTATTCAAATTTCTCGTATTGTAACATACCTCGGCTACAAATGCACCTACATGAGAATTATCCTTAAAAGCAGTCTTTGGCAAACGAATAATTAGATGACGGGAGAACTTATCTGCAGAGAGAATCACTGTGTCATGAATAACATGAATATGCAGTAAAGGAATTTTTTTTAAGATAGATGCTAAAAAAACCGAATCTTTCTGCAATCCTAGACATTCAGCAATAGACTGAACTTCAAGAAGATTGATGTCCCTTTGAAGGAAAACGCCATATCACATAAGCATAATGAATAGTACACGGGGTGTTGTAATTGAACTTAATAATCATACAACTACTAGATTTAATTTGAAGTTTCTTTTTATCAGACTACAATACTACATAACTGGACATATGTTGTACAAGATCATGGAACATGAAAAACTATCGAAGTTGTACCTTCGGTGGATGACTCCAGTTCAATGACCCACTCATGGTCTCCATGGATAGAGTACTTCTCAAGTAAAGTTTCAAAGACAACTAACAACAGGAGATCAACCATATTATCCCCGTTTTTGTTTATATTATGCTTCTTACTGAACTCCAAGTCAAAGTAGATATGACATGGGGAACCCTGAGATCCAAGATTAGCCATATCAGAACCCCTATGTATTAGAAGCCTTCATTTACATGTGACATTACACCAAATCATCAATTAGGATAGACAATGAAATTGAACTTACGAGAACAGATTAACTACGTAAATGGAAATTAAGCTAGTCGGAAGATACATAAACCCAATCTGGGGAGAAAGTAGGAGAAGCAACTACTATTGCAGAGTGAAGCGAAACTGAACAATAAGATAATAATTTAGACCAAATAAGGAAACCACACGTAAAAACGATCTCGTACCTCTTGAATCACTTCGTAATGATGTCGAAACGCAGGACTCATATTTTTGTACCTAAAATAAGGAAACCAATCAAAGTAGCATATCTAAGAAAAAGAAAACACATTCATATCCAAACTACTGCTTGTTAGGATAATATATTGCTTGCCTTTTCCAAAACTCATTATAAGTTGAGGCAAGATATCTTCTTTGCCCAGTCATATGATCCTGATAACAGAAGACATGTGCTAGTGGATGCTCTTTCACAAACTTCATTGCTTCGTCCTGCCTTGGGTATGTAGCCCAAGTTTCCTCTCTGCACAAACATAAACCTTGCAGTTGGTTACCCCGAGTAATTAAGTTGTTCAAAATAATATTCAGAAGATTATCATCAGAAACATCACCTTAACTTATTCTGTTCAGCGATATCAATCCGAATCTCATGTAACAATCGTAACAGACGAGCTGGTCTTTTGGGAGGCACGCCATTTGGAGACCCATAAAACACAATTGGAGAAAACTGTTTTCCTTTTCTAACATTTTCTCGTCTCTCTCTTGATGAATCAATCTAAGAAAAAGAAAGGCCACTCAATAGCTAATAAGCAAGTGGTAAGCTTGTTGGACAGCTCCCAAAAGAAACCTAAAGAACAACTATGAGAATCACAAACTCAAGAACACTATATAAATTCTACACTTCATTGCAATGAAGTGGCACTACATCTCTGAAAAAATTACTCTATCTTGATTACACAGGCCAAGATTATCATCCGAAATTATACAACATTTACACAACTCAAAATTTAAAAAGTCAATCACCAAAATTTTAAACTATTCAATCTTTTTGAGATCGAGGGTGTACATTTTTAGTCGACAACATGAAAAGATAAAGAAGAGTTGACGAGAAGGATGTTTATACATTGCGGACGCCTCGTAATGCATCTAACGATCGTTCTTGGGTTTTCTCAGACGATTTTGGCGATTGAGCTCCATAGGATGTAGATGCTCCTTGTTCCAAGTTCTTAAGCATCAGCTTGCGCTTCTCCTTTTTCCTTTCCCTGACAGCAGATTCTGATATTTTTCGAAGCAATGATTAACAACTCTCAAAATCGAGATAATCAAATGGTCTAACCGTTGAGCTAGCACCCTTTATCCTTGGGGTCAAGGGTTAGAATCACATTGTACGAGGTAGGTCGGGAATTATTGTAATCTTAGCTATAAAAAACACATTTCCTAAAATCTGTAACTGATACCAACGAAAGAAACAACAGCACCACAACACAGCCAAAGTCTATCCACAAATATTCCTTAATCAGCTCAACCAACTTAAGGAAATCATATAGCATAACAAATAAACAACTACCTATAGACAACTAAGAATTACTCCCTACAGTTCAAAAACATCGTCTAGTATTCAATTTTGATGGCTAACTATTAAATCGTGAACTCATATATTTCGTATAAAGATATCTCGACTTACTTCACAATTAACATGATACTTTTATTCAAATCAAAGTTTATAATATACACGTATGTATATAGCAATTCAATCCGCCAAATTTATCAATTAGGACCATTAAAAATGACACTAAACTATATATTTTCAAGTTACCTTAACATTTAGGAAATTTATTTTGGCTTAAGTCAAAGTTATGTGTGTCATTTCGAACATCGAAAATGAAACTAGACTTCATATTTAAACCTCTTATAATATTAAATTTATATATGCCAATTAATGTAGCAATATTTTTTTACTATGACGACTAAATTGAAACTCTAATTTATACTTTCAAAATAATTAACTACTGATATGATAATTTTAATTAAACTCAAAGTTAAATATATCAACTAATGTGGTCAAATTTGTTAATTTTCTACTTCACTAACATGTTAATTTTAGTTCAAAAATTATAGTTACGAGTGTGAATTAAGATCGTAAAATTTATTAATTTTGACGACGAAAATGAAAAGTGCATTACCAGGTGGGGAGATACCGCATTTGAAGCATTGAAAGAGACGGTCTACATCGTCCATTTGCGATTGTGTTTCCCTCTGCTAGGCGCTGAGCGGGAGTTTGAACTGCTCGACTCAAAATTACTACTCAATATATAATTCATCCCGTGAGAATAGCCTACTGGGAAATGTTCTTGCCGCTAATAAAAATGTGTAGATTCGAAACTCACTCCATCACTAATTTATTATTCCCTCCATCCATCTAGGGGAAGATAATTAGTGGGAATGAATATATTTTATTGTTGTTTTGGTACCATAATTGTAAACTAGGAGAATTAAGGAAATGATGTAAAATGTGATTCTCTTGAAAATTTGAGGAAATCAATAATATATATTGAGACGAATCTAATAGATGTCACATGACTATATTATTTAATATTTCTTATCGTTTAATTCTAATTGTTGATCAAATATTTTAAAATTTGACCACAAAAGTCAAAATGCACCAATCATTTAGGGACGAAGGGAGTACTAAATAACTAAAAGAATAATTCATTAACATGTTTATGGATGAGTGCTCTTGGAGTAGTTGGTATGACGTTGAACCTACGTGCCTATGACTTCGTTTCTCAGAAAATTTGCGCAGCGGAAGATCTTGAATTTGAGACTTTTTATACTAACACAATTCTCTTAAACGAAGGTATTCGTGCTTGGATGGTGGCTCAAGATCAGCCTCATGAAGACCTTATATTTTCTGAGGAGGTTCTACCACGTGGAAAACGCGTATTTAAAAGCTTTTATTATCTTAAAGAAAACTAACTTTTCTTTTCTATTGCTAATTTACAAAATAAAATAAAAATCAGTATGTAATATTTATGTAGTTAGATTAGTTTTTTTGAATTGGTTTGATAATATAATATTTTATACTCCAAAGTCTTGATGCGAAATGTTAATTTTTTGATCTCCTTGCAACATCAACTAGTTATTACTTGGAAGATCCTTAGTTTAAAAAAATGATCAAACTAAACATGTGCTTTAATGATTTGGACTTTCAAGAAAGAAAAAAAAAATTAAAGATGCATATTGACATAAAACATCAAAGGGGATCTACTCTCTAATATAGGATAATTAAGTTGGGCTTAAATGACTGATTTAAAAGGTATTGAATTTTATCGAAAATAGTGTTTGAGATATTTCATACACTGTTTGAGATATTTCATACACGAGTATAAATTTGTGATAATTTCTTTCTTAATTTACTATGAAAGAATTATCAGGTTCATTCTAATTCTAACTTCAAACCTTATAAGCATTTTTTTTAAAAAAATATTAGTGAATAGTTACAAATAAATTTTAGTTTTTTCGTTATAGACTCGAGACGCATGGAGTGTTTAATCCAAAACACTCTGCCAAGCCCATATCCTTGGGTCTCCTTAGGGTGTCAATGGACTAGGTAGACAGGTAGTTATGAAATTAGACTCAAATAAAATATTGTAGTATATTATTTGATATTAGGAAATGATCGGAATAACGAGATAATTCATCGATGCAATAAGTATTGTATAGATATTACCCGTTGAAACTTGACTTGTTAATAGTTTTTACTTTTTTCATGTACTCTCCAATACTCGAGGGGAAAGACCTGACTCATATTGACTTCTCAATTGAACTCGAGTAACTAAATTGTACAATATCGACTCAATATATGTGTAGCCAGTCAATTACCATCTACCTGGCTGGTCCCATAAGACTCGTAGTCATGTTCGTTAGACAGATCAGTAGCAAACACGGGTTTCTTTTATCCATAAACCAGACAGGTTTCTTTCTATCAGCTAAAGTTCTAAACAAACAATATAAGAAAAAAAAAGCTTAATTTCATCTGGGCACCTGAACTATTAAGATAATCCCAAATAGGCACCTGATGAACTTTTTATAACAAATAGGCACCTGAGGCATAAAAATGGCACCTGAACTTTCATTTTTCACACTTCTTTTAATTTCTCATATTTGAAAATTTTAAATAAAGGGCAAAATAGTCAAACTATACTTAAAACTAACTCAACCTAATTATAAACTAACCAACCTCAAATATTCAACCCACCCCATCAAAAACATCATCTTCAACCTTACACCCCACCCCACCCCACCCCACCCCACCCCACCCCAATCCAAAATCTCACAAACAATTCTTTCATTAATGCTAAAAAACCTCAAATTTAAATCACCATCTCCATATCTCCTCCTTCACTAAATCGCCCACTGCTAAAAGGCTCAATTTTAAAGGACTTCAAACAAGTAATGCTCAAGCACATGAAGAACTCAAAAATTAACACAAAGAAGAAAAGTAATGCTCAAGCCCGTCAAAAAAGAAGCAGAAAAGTAAAAGGCTCAATTAATGGAAGAATTGTTTGTGAGATTTTGGATTGTGGGTAGCATTGGGTTAAATTGAGCCGTCAATTAATGGATGAAGGACTCAAAAGAAAATCTACCCACTGTTAAAAGGCTCAATTTTGAATCACTATTTGTATGTATTCTCATTTGTGAAGCTACCCTTTTCAGGAAATATTAAAAGATAAAATCTTTTTCGTTTCCGGCAACATCTATATCAAATTCTTGAGCTTATACGAAAAAGTTCCCTTACATCTGACCTGCATTATTGTGGTGGGGTGGGGGTGTAAGGTTGAAGATGATGTATTTAGTGGGGTGGGTTAAATATTTGAGGTTTTGTTAGTTTATAATTAGGTTTTGTCACCAGAACTTTTTTCTAATTTTTCAGTTCAAAAAATCATATTTTCGATATGACTAACTTGCCCTTGGGTTAAGTATTTTTAAAATGTCAAAAATATGAGAAATTGAAAAATGTGTGAAAAACGAAAGTTCAGGTGCCATTTTTATGCCTCAGATGCCTATTTGTTATAAAAAGTTCATCAGGTGCCTATTTGGGATAATCTTAATAGTTCAGGTGCCCAGATGAAATTAAGCCGAAAAAAAACATTAAAACTTCAGTGGTTGTGCTTTTATCCTTTCAGTTGACCTGTCCAATTCAGTTTTGGCTTCTCAATTCTTCTCAGGTTTGCTTTAATTTTCACTTTGATTTTCAATTATAGATCTAGCTTTTGATTTATTGAATTTTGTTATGTGGGTTAATTATTAGATCATAATTGTGCATTCAATTCAAAAAGATTGAACTTGTTTTTGTGGGTGAAAATTCAAGAATCTTTTAATATTCTGGGCATTTTAGGCTCAGTTAGTTTTATATGAATTTAAACTGCTTTTATTTATAGGTAATTATACTAAATTGTAAGAGCATCTATCACTTAAGAGTGTCTGTGTTTAGGTGATTTTTCCTTTTTTAGCAATTTGGAAAATTGATGTGATTTTCGCATTTTGGCAGGTACCCTTTTACTTCAATTGGATAAAAAATTAGTGCTTTACGTCACTTGCGTTTTGGAAATTGGTTGATTTTTATAGCCGAAAATGACAACTAGGGGGTCTAGATCCGAGAAAGTGAAGAGGATATTTGAACAATTTGATGTTAATCGTGACAGTGGTCTAAGCCGTGAGGAGATAGCGGCGCTGGTGGTGGCTGTTAATCCTAGAGTTAAGTTTAGTGATGAGCAGATTAATGCAATTCTTGACGAGGTTTTTAGAACCTATAGTGAATTTGTTGATGGTGAAACGGGGTTAACTTATGAAGGTCTTTTACGGACTTATGATGATGGTGCTGGTGATGTTGACCGTGATTTTGATGCTTTGGGGCTAGAATTTAAGACTGAGGTTTCTAGTGGTGTTGCTGAAGAAGCAGCTTCTTCGTCGTCTATTGTTGATGAGAGGATGATGGAGCCTCATAAGAAGCAGAGGACTGCAGCTTGGGCTGCTTCTCCGAACCACGGCATTGTGTTTGATGACACTTGGAAGCTTGTTGATGACCTTGAGATATTGATCAAGCGGTTGAAAACGAAGCAGGCAAAGGATGGAAAGGTTAAAAATGATAATTCAGATTTGTTTTCTGATCCTGGCTGGTCTAGGGAGTTGGGGCCTTCAACTGAATTGTCAGAGAAAAGGATATTATGGCAGGAGTCGGGGCATGATTTTGCCGCTTTTGTGAAGGATTTGGGAGTTTTGAGGACGAGGGCAGATAGGGCTCCCTCAAGGTTAGAGGCATTTGATGGTCACATGGCGATTGGGAGGGTTTTGTATGAGCACCATTTGTTTAAGGAGGCATTAGTGAGTTTTGAGCGGGCGTGTGAGTTGCAGCCTTCTGATGTTAGGGCGCATTTTAGGGTCGGGAATTGTTATTATGTGATTGGGAAGAACAATGAGGGGAAGGAGAAGTTTTTGCAAGCATTAACAGAGGCCGAGACTGGTGGTAATCAATGGGCTTATTTGCTTCCTCAGATTCATGTGAACTTAGGAATTGCACTTGAAGCTGAAGGTATGCTCCTTAGTGCTTGTGAACATTATAGAGAAGCTGCTATTTTGTGTCCCACTCATTTTAGGGCATTGAAATTGTTGGGTAGTGCTCTATTTGGAGTAGGTGAGTATCAGGCTGCTGTTAAGGCCTTAGAAGAAGCAATTTATTTAAAAAATGATTACGCTGATGCTCATTGTGATTTAGCTTCTGCTTTGCATGCCATGGGTGATGATGATAATGCAATAAAAGAGTTTCAAAAAGCTATTGATTTGAAACCTGGTCATGTAGATGCACTGTATAATTTAGGGTTGCTATATATGGATATGGGTCGCTATCAAAGAGCTTCAGAAATGTATACGAGAGTTCTTGGTGTTTGGCCCAATCATTGGAAAGCACAACTCAATAAAGCAGTGTCTTTGTTGGGAGCTGGCGAAAATGATGAAGCCAAGAAAGCTTTAAAGGAAACTTTGAAAATGACGAATCGAATTGAATTGCATGATGCAATGTCACATTTGAAGCAGCTTCAGAAAAAGAGGTTGAAAGGGAATGGGGGGAGCAACGGGGAGGAGCCATTCATTACGATAGAGCCTTCAAAGTTTAAGACTGTTGGTGAGAAAACTACATCAAGGCCAGAGTTGGCCACTGCCCTTGACATCAGGACATTTCAAAGGATGACCAGGATGAACGGTGTGGATGTAGATCTTTTAAAGAAGGAAATGAATGAGAATGAAGTTCCAGTTACTGAATCTAGTGGCACGCCTGAAAAGTCCATACGCAAGGCTTCACTGGAGGTGGTTCTTCGTAAATTACTTAGTTTCTTGAAGCCTGAGACTTTCATAGGAGCTGTTAAGGCAATAAACCAAAAAATCCTTTTCGCATTGGACGAGCAGGGATCTGGTAGGGTTGACTTGGGCATGTTTTTTGCCATCCTTGCCCCTATGTGTGGAGGCTCCGTAGACAGAAGAAAGAGGGTTGCATATGATGCTCTTCTATGGAGACCAGGAAATGAAGGTGCTACTCAGATAAATAAGAGGGATGCTCAAAGGTATATCAAGATGATGAGGGTCATATATATTCCTTCACACGGAATGAGTGAAATGCTGGAAATTCACGGCGAAACAGATTTTTCCACGATATCTTTGCAAGAATTCCTAGTTATGTTTGATGATCCAGAATGGGGGTTTGGTGTTATGTCCACCTTGGTGAAGCTAGAATCCGGGGATAGAAATCGCCACGGCAGCCATATTTGTGCTACATGCCGCTATCCTATTATAGGTTCTCGATTTAAGGAGATGAAATCGCGTATCAGTCTTTGTAGCCAATGCTACAGCGAGGGAAAAGTGCCGTCATCCTGCAAGCAGGAAGAGTATGGGTTCAAAGAGTATACAAGTGAAGCTGAAGCCGTAAAAGATAGGTGTGCATGGTTCGGATTGCATTCTAAAAGTTCGACTAGTAAAGATGACTAATTTAGACCCTCGTATCATTTTCGGCTTGACTACTATCATTATTCTCCTTAAATTTGGTGTGTTGTGCAAAATTATATTGAACCGTTGTCATGTTAATAGCTGATTATGTTAACATTCGTTGGTATTGTAAAATGTTACCTTTGTGTGTGTTGGTGTGTAAAAATTTGAAACATTACTAACAGGGCTAATGGCGGCAACAATTACTTATGTTTGCAAGATGTTTTCACTCTATCGCATATGTTTTAAAACGTCATTGTCAATCATCTATATTTTTAAATATTTCACTCCATCACCCCTTCTAACGATATGTCGTTAAATATGACATGTTGTGAATTTGAATTTCGGGGTGGATTATATCAAATTTGAAATATAGGTGAATGACAAAAATGATTTGAAACATAGATGATGGCTGAAAACATAGATGATTGTTTCTGCCATCAGCCAACACAAAAAGATAGCGATAATTGACGGGACAACCAAAAAATAAACCAATTATTTATTTACTTTTAAGAAACAATCACAAAATTTCCAACTTTTAAATCAAACCCTTCAACAATTCGAGAACAACTACGATTTTCTTAATTCCTACAAAGTTGGAGCAACAAACTTCTAACAAAAAAATGTTTCGACTAATTTCGAACCAAGTTAAGAATCCCCCAAGTCTAATTCCAAGTATCCCTACCTTCGTCTCAATTCTGATTTGTTATATACACATCAATACAGTAGCAAAAAATATTTTTGTGACGAGTGAAATGACTATTATGTCTTTTATTTGAAAATGAAGCTTTTATTGAAATTTCATTTAAGGTCAAAATAATCATTTCCCTTTTTAAAGACACTATTTGAGTGTATATAGTGGTTGCGTCTCGAATTGACTCCAATAATAATAAATAAATGAACAGTAAAAAATAATAATAAGTGGTTGGCTACTTGGCTTGTGTATATCGTAATCTTCTCCTCTTATCTAAAACTCTACAGATCTATAAACCTTCGAATTCATTCTTCCCCTCCTCTTTATTTCCTTCCAGTTGACGTTCACCGATTCAATTTTGACTTCTCAATTGCGAAGGTGTGCTTCACTTTTGATTTTTTTTTGGGTTTATTTTTAATTTATGTTTCTGATTTGGATCTTACGGTTTAGGTTACTCTAATTTATTGAATTTTGATTTATTTATGTGGGTTGATTATTAATATTTTTCTACAATTATGATATTAGTGTTTATGATTTGGATCTGACTGTTTGGTGACTCTAATTTGTTGAATTTTGGATTAGATCGTAATTGGATTATGTATTGAATCATCGATAAGTTATTGAATTAGCGTAATTTAGTAATAGTTATTCAATATATGTTATGTTTATCTTGTTTATCGCTGGGTGCTTTTGCTTTGATATTTATGTTATTGTTTATGATTTGGATCTGATGCATAGGTGACTCTAATTTGTTGAATTTTGTCGTGTGCGCTAATTAGATCATTACTGATTTGTGTATTAAATCATCAAGTAGTTACGGAATTAGCTTAATTAGTACTAGCTATTGAAATATGTTATCTTTGGCTTGTTTATCAATGGTTGAGTTTAGTTTGATCTTTAGAATATTATTTCTGATTTGGATCCGACTCTTAGATTTCTCTAGTTTGTTGAATTTTAAATTTTGATGAGTTGGTTGATGCAATCATGATTGATTTAAGTACTCATATTAAATTAGCTTACTGAGTACAAGTTATTGAAATATATAATATTTCACTTGTTTAATAACTGTTGATTTTCATGTATTTATTTTCCCAATGATCTTTCTGGTACTTTTTTTGTGAGTCAGATCCAATCGTCAAAATCCAATGGCTGAAAGTAGTAGTTAATGATTCAGGAAAAAATAATGAATGATGGAAATTTTCGTCTGTTTTACGGGTTTAAATCAGATGATCTGTTGATGTAAATTAGAGGTAGTATTGTTTGTGTTTGTGTTAGGAGTTTACTCATCTGGTGAAATTTGCAAATTCCCCCTTCACATTATTTGCCTTGAGATTTTGTTTATTTGGATAATTGTTCAATTTATTGTTTTGAGTGGATATAACCTTCAAGTAAAATATGATCATGTTTCTATCTAATTGCATTCCTAATTGTAACTTTCGCTGTTAATAGGTTTATTAGTATTTAAGAAAGGGCATGTAAATTGCTCGGCTCATATATTCAGAACCACAGAAGTCACACTACTGAGATCTATTCGATTTGATTGGTTTTCTTGTGAATGTGATGGGTGTATGCCAAAGTCGTGGGGAGTTGGGAAGAATGGCGACGCGTGGGTCTGTGATGATTTACCTGTTTTCTCTTGATCTGACTCCTGTTGTTTCAGTCTGGGAATGTATTGAACGCAAAACGAGGTATTTCGGGCCTGAGTTTGTGTAGGCATCGGCTTTAGGTTCTTAGCATAGTTTCCAATTTCTGATACTGCTTAACTTTTTTTTTTCTTTAGTTTTTGAATTACAAAAGACATAGTTACTAAATAAATTGAACATTATAAGTATAGGAATAATGTATACACTCTAGGGCGTCTTTCTAAAATCAAAAAAGGAAACTACAACGCAATAGAAGTCAATAAGAGGGACTATACATCTAAAGAATATAGATATCTGAAGCAATGGATTGTGGAAAAATGCAATCTGTTCCGAGAAGAACAAAGAAGAAACATGTGAAGGATGAACTTGATCGTATCAAACAGGCTGAGAAAAAGAAGAGGCGCTTGGAGAAAGCTTTAGCTACATCTGCTGCCATTCGTGCTGAGTTGGAAAAGAAGAAACAAAAGAAGATAGAAGAGCAACAGAGACTTGATGAAGTGGGTGCTGCAATTGCAGAAGCTGTTGCCTTGCATGTCCTTGATGATGACTCTGATGAGATATGCAATGGAATATTGAAGAAGAATTATGGGCTCAAGCCATGGGAATGTGGAAACAGTGTCGACTTTGTTACAAGTGGAAAACAACCAATGATTCCTGAGCAGAACATATCTAGGTGTTCACTGGAAGGACTGAGATTGGATTCTGATGTTTACAAATATGGCTGCAAATGGGGTGATCCTGAGAGCTCTGGCTGGATGGTGTCATCTGAACCATTGATTAGAGGTCCACGCTGGCAATACTTTGAAGAGGGAGGCTTAGGGTCTTCAGGTATCTCTGCCGGTCTTATTGCAGCACAAGCTGTTTCATCGCTTAGAATTGGCGAGGGTGCTCCTCTAGAAGCATATGCCTTCAACAGGATGATGAGGGGGTAAAACAAAGCTTCTACTCTGAGTTTGCATTCAATCATCGTCGAGCTGTTTACGTGGTTTGAATAATGGCCTGTATATAACTTAATATTGCAGCTTTGCAAGTACTGGGTGGTTTGTTTTTGTAGTACACTATGCACTGTAACGTTGTGTCCAACTTCATATCCTCACTGTCTACCTTGGACTTCCTTATTACCTGTTCCCAACTTTTGTGTTACTTTCTTGCATGCTTTTGTGCTTCGGTATTTATCAATAGTAGCTTGGCTCGACCATATTGAGACGAGTGAGCTCGGCTTGCCACTTATCAAATCCCAAATTCACTCATTGTCGCATCGTTTAGCTGAGTTACAAATTCAGTTCTAGCTCACATAATTAATACCTGTGGTCTGTGGAGTTCAATAAACCACAATAACAAAAACTACTTATTACTCCATTCGTTCCTATTTACTTGATCATTTGATAATTTTTTACTTTTTCAAAATACTTGATCGTTTGTATTCCCAATGCAACTTTAAGGTTATTTTCTTATTTTTACCCTTCAATAAAGTAATAGTACTTCAACATATTTTTTTACTTTTTGAGGATATATTAGTAAACTCTCCTCATTCCTTAATAAAGTGTTTTTTCTTCAAATGATCAAGTAAATAGGAACGGAGAAAGTATAATTTTCGTTTAAAAAAAAATTGTAATGGACGGTTAGTTATTATAGATTTTTCGCAATATAAAAAAACTGATCTGTTATACACACACCCAAATAGTGGGTTACTGTAGCTTGAATTTACCATTCTGCCTCCCCTATTTGGAAGTGTAGTAATTGAGATGGTTAAGTGGGGGGCCAAAATAGTCATTTTCAGCAATAATAATTCACTATTTGGGTGTGTGTATAGTAATACAGAAGGACACCGTCCTAGTAATCTTAACTAATCATCACATTTCTAGGGTTTGGTATCTTTCACGAAGGCAATTGTTGGTGAAGTCTTCATCATTATTCAGTAAGAAACTTCTATTTTCTTAAATGTTAGTCGTTTTTCTTACATATTCACTTTTAAACTATAAACTAATACTATTCAGCTCGAATTTCATTCTCCAATTTGGTGTTCAGAAAGTCTGATGATTATTCCAGAATGGAATGATTGTTTAGATTATCATTTGTTTGCTAATACTGTTAAATTGTTATCGTTTGCAGGATTTTGTATGTTTTTCTGGGAGTAAGGTATTGTCTTCATTGAGGATTGATTTCTGTCTGATACTGCTGCGAAATCATGGTACTTTTGATGGTCTCAATAAACTTATTTATGTCTTTGTGCTGATTTCCTCATGCTTTACTTAAGTAATTGCGGTGTATGTTTGTTGTTGTTTTCATGCTAATAGCGTGAGATGCTAATATATGTAGTCGTTGAAATGCTTAGTTTATTAAGCTTTCTTTCGCTTGTGGCAATTCGAGCACTAGTTTCTTCGTCCCCGACTCGGAGTCATCCTATAGATGCAATTGTGATTTGTGCACTTGAATCATGCTGTTGTTTCCTTCTAATTTTTGTTGTATTTTGTGCAAGTGTTTAGTTTTTATTATTTGTTTCATTTTCATGTTGATATTTTGTGTCTGGCCTTGGAAATGAACATATATGCGTGTTTTGGTAGGTCGTCTAGATACTGCTAACTCATCATTACCTAGTCTGGTCTCTGTTCTGCGGTCCTACCATCATAGTTCAAAAATATACTAGCAGTGTTGCAGGTCATGAAAGTATAGTGCTTTGTTATTTATTTTTAATTACAGAAATCACTTGTTCATATCAGATATCTTAACGTTATACTTTCTCTTGTTTATGCAGAACCCTAACAATTCTTCTGATGAAAAGAGTGAATGTAGACTTTACATTGGCAACATTGATACGAGGATAACAGAGTATGGACACTTCTTTGTGAATTTGTTCGCTCATAGAATTGTTTGGTCAAATACATTTCCTTTCATTGCATCCATTTTTCTCTTTCTTTAGGGCTGCTTTAATAAAGATGTTTACTCCATTTGGGAAGATCATATCCGAAGACTATTTATGGCACACTCGGGGCCCTAGACGCGGAGACCCACGTGGTTATGCTTTTATGCAGTTCAGCTCCAAAGAGGTAAGTCACTTATTATTGAATATTGATGCCTTGGTCCACGCCAACTTCTGATTACTTCCATTTAAAGTGAGCAAGCAGGAAGCTAGACTGGCTAAAGAGAATATGCATGGGAAATTGGTTAGTGGTCGAGCTCTAGTTGTTCGACTTGTTGGCGAGAAAGACTTTATAAAACCATCAGGTAATTCTTCAAAGGCAAGTGGTGAATCGAGCACTGCTAGCGGAGTAGGGAAAACAAGTCGGAGTGCAAAAATAGCTGCCATAAAGAACAAATTAAAAACCATGGAAGATGATGGTTGCAGCTCGAAAAAACAGAAAATTGCCTGAAAATGTGTCTTCCTTCGCTACTACACTTGAGGAAGAGGATCCTCCCTGTTAAAAGGCCCGACTAAGTCAATGATTCAACATCTACTAGCGTCGACTGTATCTTGTATTTCCACTTGATTGCAGAGCTGAACATGCTTTTATCTTGTGAATTAGTCATATCCAAGTTGCAGATATGCATCATCTTGTACAAAAATGCGAAGTGACAAATTGAATCAGAGTTTTGTTTGAAATAGTTGGCTTATGATCTGTGTTCATCGTGTATCTGTGTCCTAATTTTCTCCGTCAAAATTATATCTACTTCTTGTACCTGAAGGACGAGGAAACCTGCGGGTTTTGTAGTTGGGTTTTGTAGTTGTCATCGTGACAAAATAAATTATTTTAACATAATTGTCACTTTAAAATGCTAAGTTAATATTTGAATTGATTTTTCATTTTAAACTTCCATTAAATGAGAAATGTAAAATGAAAATATCTAATGCCAATTCACTTATTAAATTGTTGCTTTATTTGATATGTATATATGCAATAAAAATCAAAGGACTATAACCCAAACATATCATAAGATTTCTGCCAATGTCAAATTGAGCCCTATATTTGTAAGTGTATTGTTAGAGAGAATTTTTAATTATGGCCAAAATAGGGGTATATATAATTCCAAGGTCCTACTTTCCAAGGCCACAACCAAACCAATGAATTCAAGGTTGGAATGAATATCCAACCTTAGATTCACTGGTTCGCTATATAATAATGAAAAATTGAATTGTTGTTTAGAACCGAACCAATGAATCTGAGGTTGAGTATTCATTCCAACCTTGAATTCATTGGTTCGGTTGGGGCCTTGGAAAGTAGGGCCTTGAAATTAGTTTTTACCCCAAAATAGTTACACAATTCCTACGGTGCTAACTTTTCAGTGTGGGAATTTTGGGTATGTGGTCATACCAATCCACATATTAATTTTTAATTATGGCGTTAAATGAACGTATCATTTAGGAATGAAAGTAGTACTATGAAGTACTCCATTATGTTTCATTATTTATAAACATACAGTAATAATTGCGGAAATTTCAATTATAGACAAAAATATTTTCACTCCCACAAAAACACTATTTGGGTCCGGAAAGTGGTTAGCCCTAACAAATACTCGTAGGAAGGGGGAAGTCTGAGGGTAAAGCAGTAATTCCACTCGGAATAACCATTAACCACTACTCTATTTGTTTGCGGGCTTGCGGCCATAGCAACGCAGCTTCCACATCACCTCTCTCTACTTCTGGTGCTCACAACTTTGTTACCGAAACAACCAATTTTCACCCTCGCCGGAGCTCACAAATTCATGGCGGCGGCGGAGGGCCAGTTGAACATTGACGATTCATCCTTTTGGGGTTCCAGAAGCATCGAATGCTTCGAGAAACTTGAACAGATTGGTGAAGGAACATATGGGTATTTTTCCGTTTCTTCATTTTTCAACAATTGGATTTCTCTTTTTTAGTTTATTACACCTTCTCGAATTGGTCGATGATTTTTACATTCCAACGAGTGATAATGGTACGAAAAAGTGGAGTGTCGTAATCAAGAGTGTAAAAATCATTACTTGAACTTTTACCGGGCTCGGTCTATATTTGTTTTGGGTTGTTGTGTAATTCTTAGAGATACGTTTTACTGTTGTTAGGTAATTGTTGTTGTCTTCGTTTCAATGTCTAGTTTCGAATTTGATGGTTGACTTATTAGATTTTGAAATTAGATGGAGTATACTATTTGGAGAAAAACCTATCAACATATAGTATTTTGAACATAATTTACTGTTGTGGTGATAGTTTGGATTCGAATTGAGGTAGTGTGTCAATCAAGAAGACAAAATTTGTTAATTTGACCATTGAGAAAATGAATTGGACATCTTTTCGGGTGGAAGTAGTATATTTTTTAAGGTTGATTTTGAGTTCTTGATATTTTTGGGCTCTGTATATTGATATTGGCTGGTGTTCATTTATTATTCGACGTTTTAATGGCTTAAATCTGCTTTACTGGCTTCACTCACAAAGATTGTCCTATTTTCTACTTGATGACTGACTTTTTACACATTCAACTCAAGTATGGTTGTGTATATTGTATGATATTTGATGAGAAAATAGCTATAAATATGGTATTTTTAAGCTAATTTACTACTAATATGATAATTTTGAATCAAAATAAAGTAGTCTGTATCATTTAAGACCGCAAATTTTGTCAATAAGAACAAATTGGACAACTTTATTTAGGATGAGGGTAGTATATCTTTTTGTCGATTCATTTTAAGTACTTCGCTTTTATTGTTATCTGTCTATTTTCTATATTGGTTTGATGTTCAATCACTACATTATGTGTTTGATGGCTTAAACCAACTTTACAGTTATCGGCTCTATTGGTTTGTAAGTATAATAGTTGGTGACGACATCTCACAAGATAGTACTGTTAACCCAATTTACTATTTACATTATAATTTTGATTTAAATCAATGTTAAGTGTATCCATAGATGTATCGAAGTTTGTTAGACTGTTGAGGAATCAAACCAGACAATCTTTTTGAGATGGAGGTAGTACTATACCATGTATTAATAGCTTATGTATGCAAAAGGAGATTTTTTTTTTTTCGAATTTCTACTTCCACCTAATTAACTTATCTGCTAATTGCATTTGCTGAGATTGATAAAGTGTTCTTGAGTGTTGCTTATTTATTCTAATATTATAACTGCATATGATCCTGTTATTGATTATTCTCCAGTTCTTTGTTTTTAGATTTAAATAGAAAGAGGAGAACCATAGGGGGATATTTGAATTTTTCATGATGTGTTATTTCATTTCTCTGATACTTTATAAGAGCAAACATACTGAAAGAGCCATAATTATGATACTTTTTTGGGTTTAAAAGAACAAATATGAATGTTTGGTTTTACTAAACAATCAATAAAATCTAGAAGTTACCGATTTTTCTAATTGCCCGTTAGCAATCTCTAAATGCAGCCAAGCTGTGTTTTCTTTCTGTTACCTAGCTTTGCTCAACAGTTTTGAACTGTTAGTGTTGGTTCTTTGAACATAAAACTTGTGTCGTTACAAGGCTTAGGATGCACACCCTTCTCACACTTCTTAAATCAAGTTTTAACTACTCACCATATCCCATTAGCTGCCTGGAGGATCATAATTGTATTTAAGTCAAACCCCACTATTTATACTCCTGGATGTACATGTGATTTTAACTTAGCGCAACATAGGAAAACATTTAATGAGTGACCTTATTAAGTCGTTTGCAATTGCCAGAACGATCAATGATTAATTACATTATTTGAGTGGGAAGAGACTAGTGAAGTCAACACATTGGACATTTTATGGCTATCTAGATAGGAACATATCGTGGCACTCCATAATATTGGCCATATGCTTCATACTCCCCCGTTCCATTAATGAGAGTATTATATCTTCTTGTTCTTCGAAGGATTTGATTTTTTTGGAGGAAGAGCAGAATCAGGAGCAAGTTAGTGATCTAAGAGAAATGTCTCTTCCATGATTTAAGGGCCAATGGCATGTCTATAACTTTTCATTGCAGAGGAAAAGGCTTTGTCCAGTTATAGAAGAAAGAAATCTAATTGACAAGTCTTGTCAGTTGGAAAGTTCTATCTTTGGTTGGACTACAACTAAATGAGTGAAACATGTACTCTAACTGAATATTTGAGAAGAGCATGGTGAAAGAAGATAACACAATTCTTGGCTTAATAGAAAGCATAAACATGTTAAATTAGTGTTTTAATCAAGAGAACTGGCAGTGTTACAAATTCAGCTAATCTGGATCCTAGAAAGAGCAACTACTATGAGGGAGGGGATGTCTTTATGTCCAGGCTGCCATTTATCATTAAAGTTATTGCATAGTTGAACTGATACATTGAATTGCAGCTATTTATATGCCAACTTACATAATTTGCTATTCTTAAACGTAGAGATATTGATATTTGGATTACCTTTAGCTGATTTTCGTCCAGCTTCAATCTAGTAAATTCTGAAGCCAATGCTCTTTATGTTCTTCATAGCCAAGTCTACATGGCAAAAGAAAAGAAAACTGGAGAAATTGTTGCTCTTAAGAAGATTCGAATGGACAATGAGAAAGAAGGGGTACATTCTTTAAGCTCTGCTAACTACTCATACCTGTGGGTGCAATTAAGCAGGTCTTCTGTTGAATTATTCATAATTTGGGTTACTTTTGCAGTTCCCAATAACAGCCATCAGGGAAATAAAAATTCTAAAGAAACTACAACATGAAAATGTTATTCAGTTGAAAGAAATAGTTACATCTACTGGTAATTATCTTCTTGCAATGTTGAAAGAGATAACATCTTTTGTATCTGTTCTTTATATGTCATCTGACTTCCTTTTTTTTTTCTTTTCCTTCATGGAAGGCCCCGAAGCGGATGAAGAAGCAAAGCCAGGTAACTACACCTGCATTCAACTTAGACTTTCACCTTATCTGCAAGTATTCTTCTGGATATTGTAGAAGTTATAGTAAAACACAATACACAGTTACACACATGACTATGACACATCATGCACTTATACAGAGACCAACATTTGTATGTTAAGCTAGTAAATTTTGATTAGAGGACTTCTTTTGTTATAATACAGATGGTAATAGAGGCAAAGGAAACATCTACATGGTCTTTGAGTACATGGACCATGACTTGACTGGCCTCTCCGATCGCCCTGGACAGAGATTTACGATTCCCCAGATTAAAGTACTGTAAGCCTGTCTAAATATTTTTTTAGTTACCTTCTGATTCCGTCTTAGCCTATTTACATGCCTGTTAACAATCATCTTCCTTGGCAGTGTTATATGAAGCAATTAATTACTGGTCTTCATTATTGCCATGTTAACCAAGTGCTCCACCGGGATATCAAAGGTTAGACAGCAAAGCAATTACTTCCTCTCCCAACTCAGTTACTGCTTGAGGCTTGAATTGTAAAAGCATGTACTTGATTTTTTTTTTGTTACTTATCAGGATCCAATCTCCTCATAGATAATGAGGGGAATTTGAAGCTTGCTGATTTTGGGCTAGCAAGATCTTTTTCCAATGATCTAAACGCAAATCTGACTAATCGCGTGATTACTTTGTGGTACAGGTAAAAGATGCATTCTTATAGCATTTTATTTAATATTCTTTTATGCATCACTAACATGAATTTTTTGTAAATCGTTTTTATTATGGTCCTTTATAATCTTTGAGTAGACCTCCGGAGTTGCTTCTTGGAGCCACAAAATATGGTACAGCTGTTGACATGTGGTCAGTTGGTTGCATCTTTGCTGAACTTTTGCAGGCAAAGCCAATCTTAACAGGAAAAAGTGAGGTTAGTCCATGCCATGAGCCATCTTTTAGAAGCTTTTGTGTGTGGTGATTATTTTTCATTTTGTTTTATCTAATATTAATTATTTGGTCCAAAAGCTACTTTCATGTACTGTTAAAGTGTTCTTGACGTGGTAAACAAAAAGTTGTGCTCGACTACTCAGCAATCTTGTTGAAGATTTCATGAACTGTTTGCATAACATTACAATTATATAACTTGTTGGGAAGTGGATAACGTGGTCCACAACTTAGGTCATCGTTTTATCCAATGTTGGTTCCTGATTCTCCTTCAACCCATGGACTATTTGCTACATTTGAAGTGTCTTATGTGATCCATGACTTAGTTATTGTGAATGTTTCAATGGTTTTCTTTATTTTGATACTGCAACACCATGCAATCGTACAATCTTACGTGCAAGAAGGCTTAAAGATAAACTTGAAAATGCTTCTCTGGTCTAAACTTGGTGCTGTAGTTAGATGTTCTAAAAAAGAGAAGCAAGGAAAACATAGTAAAGAAGTACTAGAGGCCCACTTTAACCCCTGTAAGGGTGCATGCATAGATTTGATTTTCAATATCTACTTTGTGGGACTGCATTTGAATTATGGGTTAGCTTTTTGGATGTTTCTTATCTCTGTTGTTGATTGAAGACAAAGAATGGAGATTAATACCCATGCCTCATTTTGATATAGCCTGAACAACTAAATAAGATCTTCGAGCTTTGTGGAAGTCCTGATGAAATTAATTGGCCTGGTGTTTCCAAGATTCAATGGTACAACAAATTCAAGCCAGCAAGGCAAATGAAGAGACGTGTAAGGGAGGTCTTTAGACAGTTAAGTTTGTTGGAAATCAACTTTTTGAGCTGATAAGATTTTTTGTGCCAGTTTGAACAATCTGTTTTATATGTTATTCCTTTTCTCTCAGTTTTGACCGCCATGCTCTGGATCTATTGGATAAGATGCTGACGCTTGATCCCTCACAGGTATGAACACTTTCAAGAGCTTGACTACAGCATATATTTTTTTTCTCTGTTTTAATCATATATCATTTCAAGGTCGTTTTAAGCTTAAATATTATAATCTGGTTATCTTTGTTTCCTGCGGCTGTTGGATTGTACAGAGAATTACTGCAAAGGATGCACTTGATGCTGAATATTTTTGGACAGATCCCTTGCCTTGTGATCCACGAAGGTATCTTCTAATTGTGGTGTTTACATGGGTGAATTCCATGAAATGCCAAGTTGCGACATCTATATTTAGACGTGTACCTTCTACTTTACTTTTGCATAAGTGATGAATGAACCCATTCCTTGCCTTTGTCATATTTCCGCCTTTTCCATTTCCCAGCACTCTTTAAAACTATCAAAAAAGAATTTGAGCCTTTTAAAAGAAACTATTCCTCTGTTATTGTACCTTTCATATATGTGAAGCAATGCTTGAGATAGATTTCTGCTTCTGCGACTGAACTCATTTATGTTGGCTTAATCTCAGTCTGCCGAAGTATGAAGCTTCACATGAATTTCAAACGAAGAAAAAGAGGCAGCAACAGCGACAAAATGAAGAAATGGCGAAGAAACACAAGTTGCAGCATCCACAACAACATGCTCGCTTGCCACCAGTCCAACCACCAGGGCAATCACATCAACAACGGTGGGGGGGGCCAAATCACCCAATCAACAACTCTCAGCCTCCTTTAACCGCTGGTCCCAATCATCATCAGTATGGAAAGCCTCGAGGTGTCAGCGGACCAAATAGGTATCCTCCTGGAAACCCGGGAAGTGGGTATTACCAGGACACTGGTGGTCAAGGAGGTTACAACGCCGGTGGCCCATACCCGCCTGCAGGACGTGGTCCACCATATCCTGCAAGTGGGTCTTCTGCTGGTGGCCCTCGGGGAGTTACTGGAGCATACGGTGCTCCTCCTCCTCCTCCTAGTTATCCTCAAGGCGGTCAATATGGCGGTGGCAGCAGAAACCCGCAATATGGATGGCAGCAATAGAAGTTGTTTTCACCCTTTGTAACATTTGAGAGGATGTTCATTTGAAGTTGTCATCCTTATACTTCTGCAGATCCAACTCACCTTAGTTTTCTTCAGGAATTTGAATACAGTGTATAGTAGTTTGATTCAACTAATTCATCATTTTTTGTTTGTTAGGATCATAAGAACTAAGCTAGCTTAGTATGCTGATGATAATTGTTCATCTCTTTTTTTTTTACTATTTCACAATGTTTTTTGGATTCTTGATAAAATTGAAACCGCTCACAAAATCTACATAAATGTATTTTATATTCTACAATTTCACTACTTCTTGAGAGCGTCGAGACCAAGTTGAGCTACTTCACTAATCACTAGTACTGAAGAAGGTCGATTTAGTCTTCCATGTTTGCATTTGTGCAATGGTGATATATAAGTTGAATTTTCTGCTACCTTTTCATAGTTTAAAAGGTAAAATCTTGAACTTCTTAGAGGAATTATTCATATGACAAGTTGTTAACAAGCTTCTACACACAACTTTTTTGGTAGACTGAAATTCAAAGGTATTGTATTGGTCATTTCTACTAAGGGTTAACTTTTATTTTCGGCTAAAGCGTTCTACTGAGGAAAATATGAAGGTGTTTGTTGATGTATGATACCTTCGCCACTGCTTAGGAAGATAGTCTCCGCTTTTGGCAAGTGGCCGAAAATAACTAGCCTGCCGACTCAGGCAAGTTACCCGACCAATTTGGCAATTTCGGCGGCGGTGATAATAATACCCACTAAACCCAATTATTGAAGACCCCCTATTACATTGGTTTAAATGATCTTCCGGACAATATTATCATACCCATTTCTTTACGGTACGAATTACGATGAGTGGACTCGTTCGATTCGCTTGTCCTTTACCTCCTGTAGAAAAATTATTTTTCTTGAAGGTACTGAGAAGAATCCGATTGCGGATTCTAAAAAGTTGTTTGACTGGAGATGTATTCAAGCATGCATTGGTTGTTCAATGGGTGTTGAACAACATTAACCCCGCCATCAAGAAGCAGATTTCGTTCTATGGGAAAGTTTTCCCCAAGTGGGAGATGCTTCGAAAGAGATACAGTGGGAGTCATGCTACTGATGAACAACAATTGAAAGGTGAATTAGAGTCTGCGTCCAAATGACTTCTATTTCAATTGATGAATACGAGTCAATTCTTGTGTGTTAACTAAATTGGTATTAACTTTGTGTTAACTAAATATGGTCTATTTTCTCCATCAAAAGATTATCATAAAAAACGAAAGCAATAACACACAACGAAAAATTTATAAATCAAGAGAAAAAAACTTGTCTTCATACCTGAGGCAACCACTACTACAAAAAATTACTTAGACGACACCTTTGAATGCAGAGAATAGAGGGGTCGACCAAGTGGAGCTCACTTAGACGACACCACACGGAGGTGTCGTCCAAGTGCTCACTTGGATGACACTCATATGTGGGTCGTCGAAGTAAAAAATTTTATATATATAATATTTATCGCATATATGTAAAATCAAAAGGTAATTGTCATACCCAATGAAAACAAAGGGTCCTGAATATTCAATGTTTAATGAACCATGAAGTTCCTTACTCAAGGTAGAGAAATGACCAATCTTCAACTCAATAATTCTCATATTCACCATCCATTAAAACTAATGATTATGTAATCATTATAATGTTCGTAACAGATTTGCAACATTAATATGAAAATAAACATCCTACTAATAACCATCTTAATGAAAATTTGTATTACTCCCTCCATCCCTAAAAGATTGTCACATTTTGACTTTTGGTAGTCAACAAAATACGATTTAAAACATAAATATTTATTGTTCTACATGCCAAAAAATTATAAAAAGCTAATATTTCAAAAATATATATTGAGACGAATCTAACAAGGTGTCACAAGACTATATTATTTCTTATCGTTTAATGAGAATTCATGATCGAATTTTGTAATGTTTGACTAGCAAAAGTCAAAATGTGACAATCTTTTAGGGACGGAGGGAGTATTATATTATTGTATTATTAATATACTAATTTCAAATAATAATATTATTACATCCATGAGTTAAACATGAAATATTCAATTTATTATCAAAATATAAACATTGAAACACATACTCATTTTGGAGAATGTAGAAGATAACAAAAGCAAAAGTAAAATGTTTTGACAGAAGTTTTGAAGTAGAAACCTTGGATAAATTAGTCAAAAAACTAAACCATCTTTTTTTTTTTTTGTAAATTAGCTATGAGGTGAGAATCGAACCCATTTTTCGATCACTAGCGAGAACTTTTTCCACTAGACTATCCGATTAACTCAAAAAAAAAAAAAAACTAAACCATCTTAACGATTTAATAAATTGAATAAAAAATTGTAAATGTGGAATGATAATAAGTTGATCTTTTTGGGTTAAAATCAAGTATAGATATTTTCCATTTTCATTCCAATTTCCAACCATATGCTCCAAATTCGTGAAGAATCTTGACCCCAAAAAGATGATCAATGTTGACTAAGAAGACTTTGTCTTTGTACTCTTGTATATATAATTCCAATTTCCATGCCACAAATTTCCACTAACAATAAATGTGAAATGATATTGAGTTGCATAACTGAAAAGGACACCAAGAATTATAACAAGTATGAGACAAAGTCTTCTTAGTCAACGTTGAGGTTTTTGGGGTCACCCCGTGTTATACGCTTTTCACGAATTCGGAGCATACCGTTGAAATGAACATGAAAAAAATTGAGGTTTTTGGTGAGATGGTACTCGAAAGTGTGATCGAGTTATCATTTAGTCTCTAATAATTGAAAAGTTATGATTTAGTTCATAAAAATGTCAAACAGTTGCAAATTAGTCCAAAAAATAACGACGCTGTTACACTTTGACAGTTCACCTTATTTTTGGGGTAAAATTATAATCTTACAAATGTTGCACCCATTAATTTTGATTTTGCCTTACTTTTTTTTTTGTTTTAACTCCAATTTTAACGATTCAAAAGGTGTTGAAAAGCTCTTCTCAAACCCTTTAATATGAAATAAAATTTGAAAAGTTATAACTTTTACAATGATATAAATATTTTGTCAAAAATTACTCCATATAATTTTGATTTTGTCTTAATTTTTCATTTTAATACCGACTATGACGATTCACAATGGGTCGGAAAGCTATTTTCAACCCCATTAGTAATATGGGATAAAATTTGAAAGATTATAACGTTTACAAATGTTATTTTCGGATATATATATTTTAACTAATATTTTAATTTTGATTTGCCTTAATTTCTTGATATTAACGATTCAAAATGCGTCGGAGAGATCTTTTCAACTCCTTTTAAATAATATTTGTAAAAGTTATAATTTTTCAAATTTTATCTCAATTATTAAAGGAGTTGAAAAGAGCTTTCCGATGAATTTTATTTGAATCATCAAAATCGGAGTTAAAATGAAGAAATTAAGCAAAATCAAAATTAATGGGTGCAAACTTTGTAAAATTATAATTTTACGCCAAAAATAAGGTGAACGGTCAAAGTGTAACGACGCCGTTATTTTTTGGACTACTTTGCAGCTGTTTGATATTTTTGTGGACTAAATCACAACATTTCAACTATTAGGGATTAAATATCATCTTCCCCACCTTCGTGTTCATCTCCTAAAACACTATCTCGCTACTACACTTTGAAATAGGGAGGCCGAGTTTACGTGTTTACCCCCAAAATATTCTTTAAATTAGTAATTTTAACTCAAAATAGACTTAAATTATCTTTCTCCATAAACAACTAATCAAACCGTTAATTTAGGGACTATTTTCTAATCCGCTACACACTTATGAGGATCATTTACACATTGATGTTACCCACGGAATCCAAAGTGAAACAATAACCCACTAACTAAGATTATTTCACAAATCACCTCATAGACTTTTCAATTTTGACGATATCAGCTATGGGAGTGTGGGCCGGGTTCATTTTGTTTAATGTTCAGATAGTGATTGTGATAAGAACCTTCATGATTATTACTCTATTTTGATTACTACAAGCACATAGAGGAAGTATATATATAATAAAACTTAATTGCAATTTTGCATATCATACTTTACGGTGTTGAAGAGAGAACAAAGAGGGAAAATACTGTTCAAGAAATGGCATTATTAATGAATAGGTTATATAAAGCAAGTATTGAAGGTAGTTTAACAACTTTGTATGATTTGGTTGAAGAAGATGAAGTGATTCTTGATAGATGCACAACCACATCTTATGCTGAGACTCCACTTCACTTGGCAGCAATGCTCGGCCACTTTGATTTTTGTTGTGAGCTATTGAGCCGGAAAGCCGAGCTTGCTGGAGAACTCGATTCCCGAAGATCATCGCCTCTTCATTTGGCTTCAGCAAAAGGGCATGTAGAAATTGTGAAGATTTTGTTACGTTCTCGTCCCGAGATGTGCTCAGAGGAGGATGGAGATGGAAATAATCCAATTCACTTGGCTGCAATGAAAGGGAGGGTGGATGTGCTCAAGGAATTGGTAAGAGTTAGTCTAGATGGAGCTTTTGTTAGGGCGAGAATATGTGGAGGGACCATATTTCATTTGTGTGTTGAGTACTATCAATTTGATGCTTTGAAGTTCTTAATTGAGACTATGAACAACAAAGAGCTTGTTGATGCCAAAAACGATGATGGCAACACTATATTACACCTTGCAATTATTAACAAACAAGTCGAGGTATTCATAATTCAAACTTATCTTGTAGACCTTTATGTATATATATGTGATGTGATCTTCAACGTATTATTGGTGAGTAAATTGTTCAAATGGTTTCAATAAGTGGGTTGAAGTTTCCATTTGGTGCCCAAAAGTTCAACAATAGCAAATTAATTCCTAAGATTGGACATAAATTGCAATTTAGTCCAAAAATTGACGGAACTGTTAAAATTTAAGGGAACCTTTAGTCGAAGCCAATTGCACAAATATTATTAAGTTTAACGGCTCCATCAGTTTTTGAACTGAATTGTAACTTTTGTATGATTTCGTGGAGTAACTTGCAATTGTTGAACTTTGAATTGTAGTGGATTAACAGCATTGGACCATTTAATCCAAACTCAAAGGGAATCCAAATATATTCAAGTACTTGTACACTCCCTTCAATTATCTTCATCCCAGAGTAATCAACAAACTTCATCATCAACCATTATAAACAATAATGAAAATTTAGCAGCCAAGAAAAAATATAATCAATCATCTTGGTTAGAAAAACAACAAAGTTCTATAATGGTGGTCGCTTCACTCATTGCTACAATGGCCTTTCAAACTGGTATAAGTCCTCAAGGTGGTTTTTGGCAAGATGATTCTGATACGCATCAAGCCGGAAATCCTATATGGAAAGATAAGAATATTGGAGAATATCAAAATTTCTATGTGTCAAACACGATTAGATGCATGTAATCGTAGTCACTCGATTGTCAAATTTAATCACATACTGTGGTCTGTGTACTCATGAATGTTACCATTACATTCATTTTTGTAGATACTTATGATGGCCATCGGTTTATATATAATATGATTTGAATGTTGTTGGATGGTCGATTTCGTAACTGTAAATTTGACTTTTGGATCAAAAAATGTATAGTAGTTGAGCTAGCTTCCATTGACTATGATTAATTTGATACCAAATACCAAAAATAATGAACTCCTTATACTATATGGATAACAAAAATCAATATATTACCCATTGAAAAATTCAGAGTCAAAAGTGTCTAATCCATTGCATGTCAATGCTTTCATAACGGGATTCATAGTCATTACTTGTCGAGTGCACAACGTATATCTCGATTGATGTAATAGTCTACGAACCACGTTAGCTATTGCATGTCCCTGCTAATTCAACTAGCTATTGCTTGTAGATGAATACAAATGATGCTTTTCATCATTATTCATGGCCATGGTGTTTTTTTCTCCCTCAGCTTTTCTATACATGTCCAGATACATCTTCAATGGCTGAATGTAATTCTCAAATCCAAGAGTTGACATAGCCCACAAGAGATCATCTCCATTGATGGTCTTCCTCTTTTCTCTCTGACATTTTTCACAAGCTTCCCCTGTTATGAAGCTAATGAACTCTGAAACACACTCTTGGACTGCTTCCTTTGCTTCTCTTGATATCTTCCCATTTTGTGGGGAACATTTCTTCATTATTCTACCTACATTTGCTATTGGCAAGAACTGGACATGCTCTGATTTAAACGACGAGGACTCGCCCGAAACAACGTCGTTGGAGGTGAGCAATAATGGCTTGAAATTGGCCATGTTGGTTGAATTGTTCTGGCTTGTTTTGTCTGTCATAAATAAAGAACTGTAATGAAAATGTTAGAAGATGGAGGCTTTTAATAAGCTGGTGAAGAAGAGTTGGAAGGATATGATAGAATATGGAGTATTTTATTTATTTTTATATATCTGACTTTAGAAATAAATCATTTTAATAAATTGAAATGAAATGTGATTATTATTGTAGTGCGAATGTATCAGTTGGTGCATCATATAACTGGCACTCCTTCTGGTTGCAATAAAACAATAAAACTAGTTTATTTAAGAAAATAATATTGTATTGACTATTAATAACTTTAGATTTTTGTATTACCGGATATATTGGTAATACGATTTGATACATCTTTTTGGTAAATTAAAGATGAAAGTATAAATATAATAATACGATTTTGCAAAACTCGAACCGAAAACAACTTAGAATTAATGGTTGCCTTGCCATCAAATTTGTGTGCAATCAAGTCATTATTGGTGAAGGGAGGGGAGGTAGTTTAGCGGTCACCAAATTATTGCATATTTGCATTGCTTAGTCTCACTTGTCTACATACGTTGGCCAAATTATTCAATACTCCTTTCAATCTATATTATAATTGATGTTCGAATTTTTCAAAATTAAGTTTTGACTATCAATTACTAATTATTACTTTAATAATATTAATCTTTTAGTTTTTTTAATAATATAACTAAAGAGTAATTTAAAGTCAAAAGATTTACCTTAATATGTGAGAAAACAAGTACTCTGTGTAAATTTATACTCCTTCCTTATTTTTTTAGTTGATATTTTAGACTTTTGTTTTTGTTCTTTTAGTTAACATTTTATATTTCCAAAATAATATTTGATGTCTTTCCTTAAGTCTTTATTTAATGTAATCAAAGTGCAATAAATATAATACTAATACATGAATGTAATTGTTGATGAATTCGTTAGTTAAGAATATATGTGTAAAATATCATTAAATTGATGGGAAAAGAGTTAAAACAATTACTAAAAGATGGCGTTGATGACCACTCTGCTCATTGCTCCCCTGCTATGGAGGCTAATATGTTGGAAATCTTGCTCTTTGGCACGATTTTAGGCATCAATAGAAGACCTACTTCACTTCATGTTTTTACAGATTTGATTTTCTCACAGGTCTTTGCTAGACAAGGATCACTACTAGCAAAATCTAAGGAGTGGAAAGCTTTCTAGAATTGCAATCGAACACAGGATTTCGCACTTCACTGGAGAACCGTTTTGTCGGATATTTCATCAGAATGTTTTCAGTTTTCCAAATTTTGTAATAGTGCTTCAAATCATTATGTTTACGACTATAACTCCTTTGTATTCTGGCAACAATATAAAGGAAAGGATATTTACCTTCCTTTATAACTTTATTATTCCTATTTATAAAAAAAAATGTATTGGAGAGAGAAGCTTGCAATCTTTGTATTAAGTAAACAATACATGCCGATATTGGATACACAACATTTTGACTTTCAATCTCAATAATTCAGTACTCAATAATATTACGAGTTAATCGAATAGTCTACTGAAAAAGGTTTTTACTAGTGTAGAAATATAAAGGGAGATAGTTTGTTAAAGATAGTTGTTGTTGTGAATACGTTATAGAGATACCTATATTTATAGGTAAACATTAAATCTAACTCTATAGCTTCTGCGCGCTCATGGCCTAGTCGCCCATTAACCTTAACACCCTCCCCAAACTTATAGTAATTTTATAGAATTTTCATGAGTTTGCAATACAAAAACAATAATAATAATAATAATAATAATAATAATAATAATAATAAAATTGGATCAAGCCGGATCCATGATAAGTGCGTATCGGATCGCCAGACAACGCATATTGGAATCGCCAGACAATGCTTATCTTCAATAATTAATTGCCAGGAATGTCATTTTTTTCGAACCTGTCAGATCTCTACGTATAGGACTCGCCAAACTGCATAATTCGCCAATGACTAACTGCCAGGAACGCCATCCTTATAATCACCATATTCCATCTTATATAAGTATTTTAGACTTTTGGAACAAGGATGTTCAAATTGAGATGTTGGAGGTTGAGATGATGGAGTTCAAGTCTAGTAACACGCTCGATGTTTCAAACTATCCTGGAAAAAGTTTTGATTCGAATAAGTCTTATTATGAGGAAAGTCTTCGGGAAAATCAAACGAAAAGCTTTAAATTGGATTTAAATTGCAATGGAAAATCCTCTAGTAGGACCCTTCCAGTGGTGGAGTCAGAGAAAATTAGTGATTCCTCTGAAGGATGTTGTGAAAGTTCTCAAGATATGGAATTCTTGATAGCTTATACTCCTGATGTTCTCAACGTTGATTACAATAAGGTGATCAAGTATGACCGACTCAACATGGAGAGTGCAATTGTTGCAAATAGAAAATCCTACGATACCATATTGGCGTCTATAGAAAGAGTAATTGTTAGGGGGTTTCCTTTTGATTATGGAATTAAAGAAAACTTTAGGAAAGATTCTACGGAGCATCGTTTTACTTGGCTACAAAGCATCTGCAGACGATTTTTGAGGATTTGTCCTCTCAATTATGAAGATAAAGGCAATATTGGAGATCGACTTACATGTGATACTGACAAAAAGAACTTCAAGATTTCGTTTTCCTCATGTCAATGGCGCCAGCTATGGACGTTTCACCCCTCCAATCTTTAGGCCCAAGTTTGTACGACATGGAGACGGCTTTGGAGAGTTTACCATATCAGTTTCAATGGCAAAGGTACTACATGGACTCATTGTAAGAATAGTTCCCTTACAGTTTTTCTCATTCCACTTCAAATATTTATTCATATCATGATCACTCTTGTATCTCTGAATCATATAAATTAGGAAATAGGAATTTCGATGGATATTTTACTTATTAACTTTTTTTTTAAAGGATTTCACTCTTGTATCTCTGAATCATAAATCAGGCAACATACCTTAGTAACAATACAAAAAAGAACAATAATTCAGCTTTAATAAAATATTATATCAACACGAATTGAAACTAGTAATGTTAAAAGTACTTCCATTTCCCAGTCGAGGCCATCCCTACGAGGGGTAAAAATGACCTTGCGACCCTAGTCGAGATCCACTACAAATAGCAAGTTAGTAGCAAACGAAATGATTTTCTAGGGTTCACTACTACCCTACTACAAAACACACTCCAAAGCTCTCCTTAGCCTCCTTGATTTTGTTCTCCAGATTGATCCATAGCCAAATGGCGTTAGCCTTCGACGAGTACGGAAGGCCTTTCATTATCCTCCGGGAGCAGGAGCAGAAGAGCAGACTGCGCGGTCTCGATGCTCAGAAGTCCAACATCTCCGCCGCTAAAGCGGTGGCGCGTATTCTCCGCTCCTCTCTCGGTCCCAAGGGAATGGACAAGATCCTCCAGTCCCCTGACGGCGATGTCACCATCAGTAATTTTTTTCACTTTTTTGTCCCGATATTGTTATCCAGTTTTGAATTTTTTATTGTCGAAATTAACTAAGTTTGTTGTAATAACCGTAGCTTTGATTTCAAGGAAATGTTGATGGTAGTGAAGTGTAGTGGAAATACGAAGTAATATTTTGGATGAGATCCTACAAACTATGTCCCATAATCATTTTCCACTTTCAAATTTTAATTGTCAAATTTAACTAAATATGTTGTATTAATTGAGTCATGTAACTTCGATTTCAAGGAAATGTTGGTAGTGAAATGTACTGGGAATACGGAGTAATATTTTCCACTAGATCCTACAAACTGTGTCCCAAACTGATTGTCTAGTTCGAGTTTTGTTGGTCAAAATTAACTGATTTTGTCATCTTAGTTGAGAGTGTAGTTTTTGTTTTAGTAAATGTTACATTAATACTAATTTCATTTGAATATGAGAGATTGTTTAGACATCAGCCTACATCAATAAAGTATGTTTGAGCTATACAATTGTTTATATTGGAATCGAGGGAGTATCTAAGTATATTGTAAATAGGGAGCAATATCATTATTGCTATAAGAACCGTCTCTTCTCTAGTCCGAGACCCTAGAATGTCTTCCCAGGTTAAGATTAAATATCACTGATCTTGCCACCTATTTTAATACTTAAAATACTTGGCGTGAGAGAATTGGAAAGATGTCGACTGGGGAGAAGTGCGATTCCCTAAGAACATTCTCACTCGCTTTTAGTGATGCTGTGTCTCTATGGTATACTCATTTTATTTCCTAATGGTTGACTCTTGTAACTTTTGGACTTTTATGTGTGCATATGCTAGTATAATATTTGGTGAAAACGTAACGAGCTATACTATTTTCAACTTAATTTGCTATTTCCATGATACGTTCGATTCAAATTTGAGTTACAAATGTCACACTTAAGGTTGCGGAGTTTGTTAGTTGAGAGTGAAACTATACAAGAAGTAATACTTTTTGTCTCACCAATTTCAAATCTACACTACTCAATCATATAATAAAGATTGTCAAATTTTGATTTTTGAACTCTGTGTATTTTGTATAATCAGAGTACTATAATGTTTTTCATTGATATTTTTGTGATAACTCGGTTTTTTTTACTTCTGATCCTATCAGCCAATGACGGTGCTACAATCTTGGAACAAATGGACGTTGACAATCACATTGCAAAGCTCATGGTTCAGTTGTCACAAAGTCAGGACTATGAAATAGGTGACGGGACAACTGGTGTTGTGGTAATGGCTGGTTCTCTTCTGGAACAAGCTGAGAAGCTATTAGAGCGTGGAATTCATCCTATCAGAATTGCTGAAGGTTATGAAATGGCTTCTAGAATAGCGGTTGAACATCTGGAGAAAATTGCACACAAGTTTGAATTTGGTGTAGATGATGTAGAACCCTTGGTTCGAACCTGTATGACAACATTGTCTTCCAAGATGTATGTTTCAATTCACCCCTGAATAATTTCTATTAATTTCCGTTCATGCCATGATTTTGTTGCTCTTCTCTGGTTATCATAAGTGTATGCTATGTATGTGGAAGTTGTAAAAGTGTTTTCACTTCTGTTTTGTGTTGCTTAGCTAAAGGTAAGGTAAGCTCTTGAATATTATTGGTGTGACCACCTAAATGGATAATCTGTTTCGTGTAAAATTAATGTATTAGTTTCTTGGTCATTTGTGTTCGTTTATTCTACTAAGCTGCGAGCGTCATGAACTGTCAATGCCCGCCTTCTTGAAAATCCTTTAATGTTAATGTGAAGAACCTCTTGCATGCTTTAATAGCTATGGCCGATATCTCACATTATTTACATCATGCTGTGTATTTCTATACCTGGCAACTTGTGAGGTACTGACTAAAATTAGCAGCTTGAGCTTCGAATGGGATGAGAAACAAATTAGTTTTAGTGACGACAAGCTCTTAAGCTTGCAAATGGAACTTTGATTCTATCAGTATTAGTAGAAGAGTTCTACTGCTTATTTAGTCTGGTTGTTATCTAATTCATATTTTGATCTGCTCATTGGTCTTACATTGTTAGTAATACTTTTTCAACAGTGTTAATAGGTGCAAACGAAGTTTGGCAGAGATTGCTGTCAAAGCTGTTATGGCTGTCGCAGATTTGGAGAGGAAGGATGTGAACTTGGACCTCATAAAAATTGAAGGTAAAGTTGGTGGGAAATTGGAGGACACGGAGCTAATATATGGAATTATTGTGGACAAAGATATGAGCCACCCACAGATGCCGAAGGAGATTGCTAATGCAAAAATTGCCATATTAACTTGCCCGTTTGAGCCACCAAAGCCAAAGACTAAGCATAAGGTTGACATTGACACAGTTGAAAAATTCCAAACTCTACGCGAGCAAGAGCGGAAATACTTCGATGACATGGTTCAACAGTGCAAGGTAAAGGCTCATGATTAGCCTATGATGGTTGATGTAATGTGCGGCATTTAGTATTATTAGTGGAAGAAGTATCTAAGGAGGATTTTGTATGAGATATACTAATAATGCATCAGCACCATTACTGCCAATTTCTAACAGTATTGGCTGCAGTTAACTATAGGATTATTTTGAACAATGTTTATACAAGTGATGCAGGGTTTGCTAAAAATATGGGACCACCAATACTATTGTATATTTTATATATTGCTTATGACGAATCACACGTTGTGCCTTTGATATAATTGCAAGATATGCATTTGCATTGTACATGCTTATAAATCTTGCAGGAAGTTAGTGGTTAAGCCTTCTGGCTATTAAACCTTGGTTTAACTGACCAGTATTCATCCCTATGGCATGCAGGACGTTGGTGCATCACTGGTTATCTGCCAGTGGGGATTTGATGATGAAGCAAATCACTTGCTAATGAACAGGAATCTGCCTGCTGTGAGATGGGTCGGAGGTGTTGAGTTGGAACTAATCGCCATAGCCACAGGTCTGTGTGAAGTATGATATAATATTTGCTTGGAACTGATACTTTTTCAATATTTACTCCAACTAATTTGGGTATTTGTGGTCTAGGTGGAAGAATTGTGCCAAGGTTCCAAGAACTGACACCCGAAAAGTTAGGCCAGGTAATTAGTTCTCTTTTAAATATGCATGTTAAGTATCTGTTGTCCTAGTTATTTGTGGTAAATTCTTTAAGGGGCCAAATAACCAACTCTTACTTTTCAGTTATTTATTTAAAACACTATTAATTTTTCTTGAAGATAGTGAAAAAAGAGGATAGTGATCATATCTTATCTTGTATAAATCATGAACACTAGCTGAAACAAATGATTCAATTATTATTTTAGAAAAATAGCACAGTTGTTTGGTCCTCTAAAAGTGTAACACAAACCTTCACATTTTTCATACAAAACATCAATTATTATTTTAGAAATAGCACAGTTGTTTGGTCCTCTAAAAGCTTAACACAAACATCTATATATTATTCCCCCATAAAACTCCAACCAAACAATAGAAAGCGTAACAC
Source organism: Echium plantagineum (assembly GCA_003412495.2). Taxonomy (NCBI): domain Eukaryota; kingdom Viridiplantae; phylum Streptophyta; class Magnoliopsida; order Boraginales; family Boraginaceae; genus Echium; species Echium plantagineum. The sequence continues at coordinate 21,940,955 of CM016564.1, forward strand.
AAACCTTCACCTCTTTCATACCAAACATCTATATGTATAGTTGTACATTCTTCTTCCCGTCAGCTTTGTGATAAGTATTGTTTTGGTAGTCAATTTTACACTGTGTTTGCATCCTGAGATACTATCTTTGAGAACTCTTCCGAGTATATATGAAGGACATAGCTCCAGTTGTTTTATTTCATTCTGATTGTATAATCAATTGATTATAGTTATGCAAAATAGAGGTTCAAGTGACCTTGTTGCAATGATGTGTTTTCACATTAGGGCTGTGGTTGTCCCTGTGAATTGAATAAGTTTGTGCCACACATCAAACTGGTTATTCCCCTTTTGCAGGCTGGTTTGGTCCGAGAAAAAGCATTTGGTACCACGAAAGATCGGATGATTTACATCGAGCACTGTGCAAATTCACGGGCTGTTACCATTTTCATCCGTGGAGGCAAGTCTTTTTGCTTCTTGTAGTTTTGTCTTAGGCCTTCAATTGTTGTTTGAAGCATTTGAATTTTTATAGTTACATTTCACTACAAGGCCATTGTATACTTACAAAATGGCTGGTTCTTGTAGTTAACAACTTCAGTGCTAGATTAGTTTGGTTCCTTTTTTTTCGTTATTTCAAATTTGTAGCTTTAATGTTGCAACAGGTAATAAAATGATGATAGAGGAGACAAAACGAAGTATCCATGATGCTTTATGTGTTGCTAGAAATCTTATTCGCAGCAACTCTATAGTATATGGTGGTGGCTCGGCTGAGATTTCATGCTCAGTTGCTGTTGAAACAGCTGCTGATAAGTATCCTGGAGTTGAACAGGTAAGTTGTTGTTTTGAGTTAAGCCAAGCTCGAGTATGCCTGACAGTTCAAAACGATTTCTGACCATTCTCTATCTTTGCATACAGTATGCAATCAGGGCCTTCGCTGATGCTTTAGATGCTATTCCCATGGCACTTGCTGAGAATAGTGGCCTACAACCAATTGAAACTCTTTCTGCCGTTAAATCTCAACAAATTAAGGTACTAAAGTGCAAATGAGCAGTTTCCCTCTACCTGTCCTGATATCCAATGTCCCTTCTTATACTCAACGATCCTTGCATATTTGTGTGTGCAGGAAAATAACCCGTGCTGTGGAATAGATTGCAATGATGTTGGCATAAACGACATGCGGGAACAGAACGTGTTCGAGACTTTGATCGGGAAGAAACAACAGCTTTTGCTAGCAACACAAGTTGTTAAGATGATCTTAAAGATTGATGATGTGATATCGCCTTCCGAGTACTAATATTTCGGTAGATCAAACATAGGCAGGTTTGGTCAGTTATGATTACTGTGGCTGTGTTTTATTCTTCTTTGCGAGACAATGAGAGATTTTGTTACCTCTTGATCTGTCCCATCTATATGCTTATTATTCTCTAACCAGTGTGTTTATTGGTTGAGAATCGAGCTCGCAAATACTGTTTTGTACGTGTTTGAATTATTTATTCGTAGGATTTTGAAGTTGCTTACATATTTGCTTTGTTCTCTCTCAGATTTGAATATTCTTTTTTCTCTTTTATGCCGAGTACTGATATATGATTTTCCGTTCCACTTAATAGTGTAAAAGTAGATTCATAATTATAGAAGGATTAAGTGTTCTTATCAAATGTTCAAATATTTTTAGGACAAATGACATTGAAGATTACTCGTTGGTTAAAAATTCTAGTTCGGTAATCATGATTTAACTTGGACCTTTTTCGATCGCACAGTAAAGAAAAATTTGGTTGACTTGTCTATTTTAGGTAGGGATGGTAAGATTGATCCAACTCTATCCTAATGGACATCATCTTTTAATTATACATGTTTCATTTTGCCTTATTTGATCACACATTCTTATAAAATTATCTTGGTTGTTACTATGTCAGAAGGTCAATATAATTTGGAAATAATCAATTATCATAGTAAATTTGTATTAAAAGAATAAGAAAATCAATTATCATCGATAGAAAACTAGGGGTATTACTCGTAACCATTGGGTTCTTTAATTAACGGTAGGATCGTTTAATGAGTTTCTACCAGATTGGATTTTCGGTACTACTCGTAACCATTGGGTTCTTTAACTAACGGTAGGATAGTTTAATGAGTTTCTACCAGATCGTATTTTCGGTTGTACTTTTGAGATTTGGGTCGAGTAGTGGGCATAGAGAAAACCATCCCGACCCTACCCATTGTCAGTCCTAAGTTTTAGGTGTTAAATGGTGTGCTTCGGAATAGAACAAGAAGATGAATCGAACATCCTCCTCCTCATGGTACCAATTACTCCCTCCATCCCTTTTTGTTAGGGATATTTTGTTTTACACAAACTTTTAGGACAATTTGAATGTCTCACAAATCAAGTTTTCCCTCCACTTTTTTGAATTAAATGAGAATCAATTAAGGGATTTCTATTTTGGGAATATAGCCCCATCAAAAAGGGATGGAGGGAGTAGTATTTATGTTAGTTGGATATTGTTGAGATAAAGGAAAGGCATGCCAAAAATTGTTCAGACTTTGAGAGTAAAGCCGTTAGCTTTGGCTATGATTGATGAATTGGTTTGGAGAAGCATTGGGGAAGGGATGTTGATTTTATTTTATTTTGTTTTTATATTACTATTTATAAAATGACACATTAAATCCTAAAAAGCTCAATTTAATACATAAAATACATGAGGCGGCCAAATTTATTCTCTATAATGAATATTAGGAACATTAGTGATCGAAAAAGACCTATGTAAAATAAGACTTTTAAAAAAAGTAACTGTTTTTTTTGCACCTATTTGCTCATGAGTTAATCATGTGATGCGCTATTCTATTCCACATGCTACATCAGACTGATGACTTCTGAAGATACTCCGAAGGTAAAGCAATGAGTTTGAAAGATACATCTAACTGCAACAGTTGCATGGGTGAATCTCCGCCAGCTACTGTCCTAACTCCTAGGACCTGCCGATGCTGCGAGCTCGGGTGCATGTATGAATGATGATCATCATATTTTAGGCCAACGGCTTGAGTTGAAGGTCCTAGATGCCGACATGATGGTGCTGAATCTTCGCTAGCTACTGTCCTGGCACTGGAGAGGCCAAGGCGCCTGTGCTTATGGTTTTGATACTGCCAAAAACGTGCAATGCTATCTATTTCCTTTACGGGCAAGAAACCGCTCTCGAGCTGCTTGTATCCTACTGTTAGGGTCTTCTGGAGCCTGTGTTATAGGTTTGTCCTCCTTTTGAGAGCTCAACTCTCCTTCCTGAGTCCTCCGCTCGGATGGTCTAGAAGTACCACTGCTTGACACCAAGAAGATCAAAGTCGATTGATATCCACATATATCTAAACCTTGAGAAAATTATAACAGAAAAGGAAGAGGTTCCGGTTCTTATTACTCTCTCCAGCCCTCATCAGTACTTATGTGAACGCCTTTTTTCTATTTTTGAAAATTCCAAAAACAATACTCATTTTGACCGATTTTGAAAGAGCAGAATAGCAAACTCAGACGAATTTGTAATACTTCTAAACTTTGTGCAAAATAAAACCTCCTATAATTTAGAGATGGAGGTAACTGTAAAAATCTCTTACCTGAGTTTGCTGACATCCAACTTTTCTAGCTTATTTAAGATAGAAGCAACCCATCGCATGTCAACTGAGCAGACATTCCGCATAAATGGGCGAGAAGTAGTTATAAGTTCATGAAACACGACATAATTTGGCAGCATACCATATTCATCTGGTTGCAGTACAGATGACGGATGCACCTGTGTAAATGACAATTCTACTATGAGCAAAGAGAATTCAGTTATTTGTGATAGGACAGATTCCACATACAGAAAAAGAACAGTACAAAAATTGAAAAAATGCAACAACCTGAACAAGTTGGGACTTGAGACCAAGAGTTTTATATCCATTATGTCGCATCATCCTCTCAGCAAGCTGATTTGCATTTCCAACACACAATGCCTTCCTCAAATTTCTGTACTCTGTCTGTCTTTCTTTCGACCTTCTACTTCGTTGAACATCTAAGGGGCCTATGAGTTCAGAGCAAACAAGTCAAGTATAAGATACTCGAATCACAGATGTGAAACCTCGAGATTGAACCGAAGCTTCTCCTGTTCAAGGCAGCAAATGTTGTTTATCGACTCGACTGAGAGAATTATGATATGGTCATATGTCAACTCCAATTCTACACCATAGTTCACATGCAGTTCGAAGGGGGGGGGGGGGGGGGGGGGGGGTTGGCAACAAGAGGCTGCATGGAATTAGGTACAGCAAAAACTGGTAATTTGTCTGTATTTAAGAGCTCATATGTGTTTATAGCATAAACGCGCTCTTTCAGGTAGGTTTAGCCAAGTTAGAGAATTAACACAGCAGAAGGGGGTTAATGGTCATCGTGTAGAATCTATATTGTGGCACAATTCCAAATTAAAAGCCCATAGATCAGGAATGTCAGGAAATTAGAAGTTGTATGAGGAACCAACCTGTGGCTGTTTTTTGCATTATCTGAGATAACTGTTTCCTGACTTCTTTGACAAACAACATTCCCCGCACCTGCAGTAAAAAGGTTCCACAATAAAATAAATTTTCTGCTCTCAACAGTAATTTATTAAGGGTTTTGATTTGTACACTCCAAACATTGATTACTACACTCCACGTTCTCTATTTACCCTTCACTTTACTCTATAAAAATCTACAAAAAGTGATAAAGTAGAGTGTGGTTATAAAATTGGGAGAGTAAAAATCAAAGGCCTTTATTAAATGACAATTTATCTAGAGGATATCCTCTTGAAGAAGCTTGAGATGGAGGTTCAAGTCATCATCTGTAAATTGTACGTACATGCTCAACGTTCTCACACCCAGAAAAGATACTCGTTGATATTAAAGTAGAACAATTATCAGATATCATGTTAATGATGATTCTCTGTATCTCCTCAAATCATATATAATGATGTTAGCGATTCCCCTATATTAGAAATAACATATTTTCCTCACTGAACAGAACTTTAAGTCAACACGATTAACAAAAACAAAAGAAGTGATTACTTAGATATTGTTAGATGGTTGTAATATGATGCATATATAAATTCAATGGTCTTCACCCGTCAGTGTGTTTGTCTGTCTCAAAGCATTAAGTACCTGCAGATTATTATCCTTAACCCAGTCAATGCTGTAGTCAGTCTCATCCCATTGCTCATATATTTGAAGCAACTGAATGTGATCACCCAAGCCAGAGCCATCAGGAAGGTTTGACGGAGGTGTCTTTCTTTTCTTCTCAGTATTCTTGCTGCTATAGAATCAAACCACAATATGTTAAGATCACATTTCACCAGAAGTTAGCTTTGATATCAATCAATATCTATTTCCATTACTTTTCATCAGAATGCTGACTTTGCTACTCTTAGGAGGATCAAATTCATTTACACTACAACTACAAAATGTTACTCTGAGGCCAATATTCAGTTGCTTAATACCAGCTTCTAATCACATCTTCCTCCATTCAAGATAGTTAACGTAAAATTCATAACATGACATCTAGGTAAGCATAATGCCTCCTTATGAGGAGGTGGCAATACAGTTTGAACCGAACAACTGACAAAAATTAAGGGTAGATGAGGAGTCCACCTGTGGACAGGAAGCAATGAGGTCTCAGCAGATAGCATCGCCACGACTGTTAAGGCCTGGGGTAGACAGCCAAGCTCGTTTGCCTCCAACAAAGTCCTTGACAACGAAGGCTCTAATGGAAGATCTGCATAATGGGTAATTCTCTTGACAAAAGTTCAAGAATTTACTTCTTTCAACTAAAAATATGTTTGTAAATTATTGTCCAACTAACTAATGCATGGTATACAAAAATTGATGCATTCTATTAAATTATTAGCTTAGTTCATAGCACAGGATGTAACCTCCCCTTTCCAGCTCATTAGAGTACATCTCCAGATTTAGTTGTAGCATAACGAATTAAGATCATTACCAGCCATAGAGCGTCCTAAATGGGTTATTACACCTCCTTCATCAATGGCTTCAATAAGATATAACTGCCTCAGAGCATCTTCTAAAGTTTCAGCTGCAATAAATTTGATGTAAAGCATCATAAGGTAAGAACTAGAGCAACAAATCTTATGTAGAATTACAGCAGATAGCGAAAAGGGAACTTAGTCCTTACCAGAAGGTGGGTCCAGGTAATCAAATTCAAGAATATCTATATCCGGGATATCCAGTGATTTTAAATAAAGGACGCATCCAGCTAGGGAAGATCTTTGAATTTCAGGTATGGTCGCGTCCAAGAAATCATCATTGTAGACAATAGAAGGATATAAACGATAGCATTTCCCAGGACGAGTTCTTCCAGCTCGCCCTGCCCGCTGATTGGCTTGCACCCTAAAATCAACCCAAACCACAAGCATAAAATTCTTGTAGATTGATAGATTAAAAACATAATTTGATATTCCTCATCATCACATCACCATTTTTGGTGTGTGCTGAGGGTATCAATTACTGTAATCACCATTTAACAAAAAAAAATCCAGGTTGCTTACTTGCTGATCTGAACAACATCAAGAGAATACATGCCGGTTGATGGGTTGTACTGGCGTTGTTTCACATAACCAGAATCAATGACATACCTAACATCCAATGTTCAACCACAAGTAAGACAACTGAGCATAGAAGGGTTTCATTTTTTACTTCTTCAAAATAGGGTCACATCCAAAAAAAATGACTACATTTTAGAAGAATTCAAAAGACAGCAATAGGTATAAACATGATCTGAAACAGATAACAATCTGGAAATAAAAATTCTGGTCCTGGGAAATTGAAATTTGACTTGTCATTAACATATCGATCAGGAGAGCATATAAAAAGAACATGTGGTTTGCTATCTAAGTAAACTGATACATGTCACAACCCCATTCCATCAAAAGCAAAAGAGTTAAGTAACACCCATCAGATCAAAAGTCAACTCTGTCTAGTACTCGAGTATGACTAAGAAGTGAAAATATTTAAAAGAGGTAAGCGGACTTACACGACACCATCCACAGTCAGAGAAGTCTCAGCAATATTTGTTGCAACAATAAATCTCCTGCAGTTCGGAGGAGGAAGACCAAAAACACGAATCTGAAAGATCAAGCCAAAGTCATCAGCAATAATTCAGAATGAAACCACAAAGCTATCCTACGTAGCACTAATAACATTCACTAATTTGTTGTAGATCATTACATTAAAATGACCCGAAATACATTGTTTTTGGTGTTGAAACGAAGATGTGTAAGGTTTTACATAAATATTGAAAAGCTAAAGTCTGAAAATTGACTGGGCCACAAAAATAAACCATTTTCCACCATGTCGTGAACCCATATAGAGGCAATCAACTGCTACCATGCATTAGATACTTTTGAGTCTCATCTTAAAGAACCCAAGTCAGTTATCAGTAAGTGTTCTTTCAACTACATTAACAAACCCCCACGCCTTTAAAGAGGCTCATGCTGTCTCGCGTGAGCGAGATAAGGGCGGCGTATAGTACGCAACGTTACCCCTATGATAACAGGGTGGCTGTTTCCAAATTCGCAAAACATTGTCTACTACTTCACAATAAATAAGTGAAGGTTGCATATAGCATTTTCTATATATTCCATTATACCCAAGAGTCAAAAAATATAAAATCTTTGACTCCGTAGGACATTAAAAAAAGTGTTCTTTCAACAACGGCATATGAAGTTATTTACTACAAATTTAATACATTATGAACTCGGAAACCCAATACAAGAGATCTCACAATGCTAATCCAGTAAAATTAGAATCCATGTAATTTAAATTCAGCTATTTTAAAGAGAGGAATACCAGAATCCACAACTATAACTGGTAGATCTCAGCAAAAAAAAACTCTGTTAAATTAATATCTTCATGGTGGCACAGTCTTATGCAATAAAACAATTGAAAATATAATTCTGCATGAGGCACGAATGAATCAAAAGTGATTTTCTATATTAAAGTAAAATAAGTTTAAATAAGTCAAAAATGTGATGGGGCCTGATCCTTTTATCCGCCAGAATTGGCCTAGTGATTTTCTATGAAAACATAGCAAGCACATTTTTCAACTTCAATAACAAATAAGTAAACTAATCTTCAAGTCTAAGAGAAGACACATCACATGGAAGGCATAAGAACTTGAAAATAGTTGAGATGGTGGCACAATAATAATTAGCTAGCTTTGATAATATAGGAAACTAACTAAGTCTCTAGAACAGCATCAAGACTTGAAAATGATCAAATTAAATGAATAAACTAAATAATTATCGCACTCATCGAAACTTGCCAGTCCCACAAACTAGCCATATAAACCCAGGTGATCAAGACTATACATGTTATATATCAATCATCAAATTGGAACAAAATCTCTTACCTGCATTTCGGGTGGTAAGGACCCATGAAGAGGGAGGATGATGGCATCCATAACTGATCCCTGCTCGAGGTATTGAATTTTGTCCTCCAATTTTGAAACCAACTTCTCTATATCATCCTAAATATGTAATCAGTAATTTAAGCATTACTCGGATTCCCCATATTTTCAAAGCTGAAGCGAAAGAAAAACAATTCAATCTGCCGGAAGGAAATAATCACCTGCCCCGTCATAAATATTAACACGTCACCCTCTGGTTGCCGCACATGTATATCTACAAAAACAAAAAGCTGTTAGATTAGTTCATAACTCAATAATAAATTCCAAGAATTACATTATGAAGTAGTCAGTATAAGTTAATTAATGGAACATCTAGGATTAGGTATTCATACCAAGGGCTGTTTTCAGAGCTGAATCCACATAATTTTTTGCACGCTCTGAGCTATACAATATTTCTACAGGGAATAGCTTTCCTGGGACATTGAGAACTGGGCACTCGGAGAAGAACCTCGAAACCTTTTCACCATCAAGAGTAGCGGATGTTATTAGTACCTTTAAATTGGTGGCGCGAAGTCGGATTAGTCGTTTCATCAACCCTAGCAATATGTCCCTGATGGCAGATACACAAGCAAACATTACATACAAGAAAAAGAAGTACTCAGACCAAAGGATGTACCAAGTGCCCAAATCCAGAAAAGAAAAGAAAAAGAAATGTAATGTATCTAAGCAAATAGTTGCAGATGTACAACAATGAACACATAGTTAATTTTCCAAAATAAATGTAACGAAGTCAGGAGTTTTACGTGTTCAGACTCCTCTCATGAGCTTCATCCAAGATAATAACTGAATACTGACTGAGATCTGGATTTGAAAGACTCTCTCGGAGGAGGACTCCATCAGTAAGGTACCTGCACTTGTAAACATTATATAATTAGTTCAAGTTACCAAGCAAGGGTTGGTTCATCAGTAGTGTAGACAGTAATTTCATATTAAACGATATACTTACTTTATTTTGGTTTTTTCTGAAGTTCTATCTTCAAACCTTATGGCATAACCTACTTCCTCGCCTAGCTGAACACCAAGCTCTTGTGCGACCCGTCTGTACACATAAGAATTAGAAGGAAGAAATGACATTGCAAATCATGGGCAGCAGTCAGGGTGTAGCATATCATATTATTGCATGGATAGAGTAGAAACAATTTTGGTAAGGCCCTTAAATTACATATATGGGTACTACTGAGAACAACAAGGATATATCCGAGCCAACGCGTCCTTAGTTTACTTTGCAAGGGCAATGCAACTCCACACGAAAAAAGAGCAAAATTCTCATAGCTACCAATTAATAATAACTAAACATCATTTCCAGAAAATTGGACATAAATGCATCTAATTTGGATAAATAAATGAAAATAATCACAACAACATAACTTGCAAAATTGCAATCAAATACATTAACATTTAACCAAGTTAATTTCCGAAATTTCCCAAAAGTAAGTAAATCTTTTCACATGGGAGGGAGAGACGATGAACTCCGCCTACCATGCCCTTAGCCCTTGGGTGGGTTGTAATTCAAGAGATTGCATTAGCAAGCAATGCAAAGGAGAGGACCAACGGGACACTAAACGGACACCAAGCCTGCCATATTCCAGCATTTTACTGCCATCTAAGATAGTCAGAATACAGTCATACACCCCGTTGTCCTATCACTAACCAACTCATCTAACTCTACTTCCATCAAACTACAACTACATAATAACTTAATGAGAAAATAAACTACGATTATTAAAAGATCAAACAAAATATTAAAAAACCATACAAAATTAAATAATTAAAATTTGAAAAATCATGAATAAGCTTTATTGATAGAGTAATTGAGACCTGGAAACGGAGACGGCGGCGACACGTCGGGGTTGAGTGACGGCGATGAGGCCGGAGTCGGTGTAGCCGCGGCGGTGGAGGATTTGAGAGAGCTGGGTGCTTTTGCCTGAACCGGTTTCGCCGATAACAACAACAACCGGGTTTTTTTCAACGGTTTCTACGATCTTGTCTTCGTATTGAAGAATAGGAAGGTTCATCTTCTCCATTTCAAACTCAATCTCTACTATAACTCTACACCCTTTTTGCTGCTGTGTAACCGTGGAGCTATGCGCTCTGTTTCAAATATACAAACATCTGTAATATCCCTCCATCTTACACAGTGTTGTTATGGATCCGTGTTCGGGTGGGTATCGAATAATTCGATTGGATATGTAATTTATGAAGTCGAGCTACTAGCGGGTTATCGAAAAAAATGGGACAGTTGATCGAACAATTTAGTACTTGTTAATTTTGAAGATAACAAATGACATTGTTTTATTATAATAGTCAAATTGTCTGAAGTAGTGTGATATTGGCTTAACTTGCAGGGGTATACCGTATATGAGTGCAATTTGATGTAAGGTCGCGAGTGGAAGTTGAAGTTGAAGTGTTGTCACTTTTCTTTTTGTTGAGGTTAATATAAGAAATCTTCTATATGTCACCTATGTGATTTGAAAGGTTTTTAAAAGTGTTGTTATATGAAATTACTTTTTTATGGTTGAACGGATTTTATAATTAGAAAAATGTGATGTGCTTAAGAAATTTGGGTTCCTAGCAATTTTTCACTAAAACTGCTCTTTAGTATTTTTATATGACTTTGTGTCACAAAGACGGTTAATGAAGTTTACTCTTCATCGTGTTACAAAATAATTTTTTGAAATACTTGAAAACGCATCATCGAGTCTTTCATTGAGTGATGTGCAAGTCTTGATCTTGGCTCGGTCTCCTTTGGGCTTGGCTTGTCAAGTCAATGGGCCAATGGGCGGTTGCTTGCATAAGTACAAACCTAAAACCCGGTCTCTTATGGACCTTCTAGATCTCCTGGTCTGGTGATGTGATCATTTGATCCCATGGATTTCGAATTGGATGATGCGATCCTCCGATTGAAAAGTCCATCACGCGATTTTCAGCATACTATATATAAACTAGGTTTTTAGCTTAAGAAACCGATGTTCAAATATTATTTTTTAGAAATTTCTCTAAAATTGAAAAAACACTACATCTTACCAATTAATTCAGTAGCTTAGAAATGTCTATGTGATCATATAATAATTTATATTTTATTAGTTTTTTTTGAAGAATTTTGAAATTTTGAAAGTTATTTTTGGGATCCTATTGAAGGCTTTACGAGGTAAAAGTCGTTCAGTGAGGCTTTGAGGTTTTAGCATATAATTGTTAAGTGTTGTCATCAATTGTATTAGAGTTGCTTCCATTTACGGACTGTGAGTTTTTCAATTGTTTGTTTAATATGTTAGCCATTAGGTGCTTAGGTATACTATAATCTAGTTTATTTGTTGTCCTGGTCTTATAATAAAAGATGTTTGAAAAACTTTTGCAAAGTAATTTAGGATCGACGACGTTTTTTTCTATTGAAGAACAACTTTATTAGTCTGACGCTTTTTTTTTTATAAATAATCATGAATAGATAACATTGTTTAGGCATGGATGAGTAATGTCGCCCTCATTGAAGTATCCTTCGCTGTAATTATATCTTGGGGTTTACAGCGATATATACGATCATTAACTAAAATTCGTTTGCAGTTGATTAATTGAGAGATTATTTCTAATTTTCGCTACAAGAAAAGGAGTTGGCTACACCCTTTGCTTGTGTCGTCCAAGCATAGTAGTACACACTACTATAAGCCAGACTATAGTTATTATAAAAGTGATAAAAATTCAAGAAAAAATTACAATAGATCTAACACGATTACTTTGTAGGATACAAATATTTTCACGATTCACCTTCTACCAATCATTAATTAAGAACTTTAATTTGTAGGAAGCAATAAGTAATGTAATGTACATGATGGTGTATTAGTGGGAATTGGTAGAGTTAAGAAGAAGATTTATTACGTTCTTTAAGATGGTTTTGTTAGCTTCCAAGCATGTTTTCATGATTGATAGGTGGAAAAAATCATTAATGATGATGGTGTTCATTTTCATTAAACAATATTTGGTGTTGGTAATAATTCAATGTAATTGATGACTATGATGAACACCGCCCATATACATGAGGCATGAGTGCTGTGCTTGAGAGTATTTGTCAAGTACATATTATTATGTGTCGATTTGGAAATATCAATTTGTACGTGAAAGTATCATCCAATTAGCACACAAAAAAAGGTGGGGAGGGACAACTAATAAAACAAAAGCTTTTAGTCAAAATAATTATTAAAATTGAACATTTTTGTCAAAATAATTATCAAAATCGATTTTTTTGTCAAAAAACTATAAAAATCGAATCTTTTTGATAAACAACTACTAAAATCAAACCTTGTTGCCTAAAAACTACGAAAACCAAACTTTTTTTTGTCAAAACCAAAACTTTTAGCTAAGACAACTACCAAAATCGAACCATTTTTACTATAAAACATCGAACCATTTTTACTATAAAAAATTGAAAAAAAAGAATTTCTTTAAGTTTATAAGGGGTTAGTTTAGTCATTTCATGACTTTTTAATGTCAATTTGCTAAAAAAATTCGAATATGTGCTCTAACTTAATAAGAAGGTTAAAAATGTGTCATTTAACCCAATTTCTTTTATAATTATATCAATTTTAAACACTCCATCCAAAACGCTTTGATTCATCCTTACCATTGCATATGAACTTCCGCTATGAAGAGCATTAATATGGTATCTTAAGTGATTGATTGATTTGATTCTTCTGGAATAAAAACATGATGGAAAATTATTTCCAACAATGTTTGACTTGTCCAATTTATTCATTATAGACCCAACCGTACCACCAATTTCCGTTATTAGATTTGTCAATTTAAAATGGTAGGTGAGTATAATTAAGGCTCCATGAAATAAGATTTAATGTGAGAATGATGAGGTGCATGGACAAAACAACTCACACATGGTCTTTATGACCTCTTGCTTATCAAAGCAAACAAATTTAACTTCATTGTCTTCTATCTTCATCAATTATTGAATGGATCGAGTGATTTTCTCATTCGCAAATGGTCCTCGTAAGTGTGTTGTGTACGCAAATGGTTTTCGTAAGTGTGTTGTGTACGCAAATGGTCTCTAAATGAACATGCCCGTTAAATGTGAACGAAGATGAAATTTTCAAGTTTGTTTTAGGGACCATTTGCACGCTATATACACTTACAAGGACCATTTGCACACACGATACACACTTACAGGACCATTTAAGATCACTTTGAAAAAAATTAAAAATAAATATTTGTCTCAAATTTTATTAGAATTGTAAAAATAACCCAAAAGTAAGTATAATAGTAGTTAACTTTTGACGGAGGTGTTAATTTAAGGATCATTTGCGCACATAAAACATACTTACATGGACAGTTTATGTATGATTGCCACTTACAAGAATCAAAGTGCAACAATCACCCACTTACTAGGACCATTTTTACAATTACCTCCATTTCTCAACTTCATAACAATAACAAATTACTCCTATGAACTATATGCAGTAACAAATTAGGATATACTGTATTAAGATTTTTTAACTGGGAACAATTTCACCTGATATTAAAGTATAATCAACCAACCACACACAAAAAATGAAGCAATGAGAAAACATCATCATGCAAATGTACTGGTTATTATAAAAAAGCTGTAGTAACATCACCATCATTCTATCTTAATATCTAATGCTAGCCAACTACTGAACTACTCAACCTCTAAACTTCTTACCACTAATAAGCCCCCACATTGCTTTTCCTCTACTCCTCCATTCTGTTTTTCTGGCTACCCCCACCCTACCCCCTCACCCACCCTACCCTTACCCCTGTTTCTCTTAAGTCATAAATACCTCCCACTGCCTTTCTCCTCCTGCCACCACCACCATTTTCAAGAAAAGTACAACAAAAAAACAAAACTGAAACTTATTTGATTATGTCTGAATCCCAATGAAGGAGTGTACTCATTGCAATTATTTTTAGTTGACGTTTTTGGTTTTTGGTATTTTGAGTCCGAATATTTAGACACGAAAACGCCAATTAAAATGAATGTAGTGATACTTCAAACTTCGGTTTGAGTACTACTATCAACTAATACTACTACATTCTCTGACACTTGCAGAAACACACAAAACCATGTTCAAGAAACTGCATTATTGTCTCAGAATTGTACTTTTCTTGATTTTTTATAAAGTCAACGACGTACTTTCGTTGACTTCAGACGGGCTATCTCTACTCTCACTGAAGTCCGCCGTGGACGGAGGCGGCGCCACCGTATTCAGTGACTGGAACGACGAAGATGCCACCCCATGTAGCTGGAATGGGATTTCGTGTGCAAATGTATCAGATTCGCCTGAGCCACGTGTCGTCGGAATCTCATTGGCCGGGAGGAATCTCCGGGGGTATATTCCGTCGGAGCTTGGGAAGTTGACGTATCTCCGGCGACTAAACCTCCATGACAACAACCTCCACGGCTCTATCCCTGATCAGCTCTTCAATGCTTCTTCACTTCACAGCCTTTTCTTGTATAATAACAACCTCTCCGGCACGCTTCCTCCTTCGTTATGCACGCCTCCGAGGCTGCAAAACATCGACTTTTCGAGAAACTCGATATCCGGGAACTTCCCGAATTTTCTCCGGGATTGTCGTCAGCTCCAGAAGCTAATTCTTGCGAACAATAAATTTTCCGGAGTAATTCAACGAGGGGTGTTTCCGGAGATGGCCAACTTGGAACAACTTGATCTGTCGGGAAACGAATTCTCTGGGGCTATACCAGATGATATTGGGGAGTTGAAGTCGTTGTCTGGGACGTTGAAGCTTTCACATAATCATTTTAGTGGGAAGCTTCCAAAATCGATGGGTGATTTGCCTTTGACAGTTAGTTTTGATTTGAGTAACAACAATTTGAGTGGTGAAATTCCACAAACAGGGTCGTTTACTAATCAGGGTCCGACAGCATTCTTGAATAATCCTATGTTGTGTGGATTTCCTTTGCAGAAGTCTTGTAAGGATTCGTGGGAGGGTCCGGGAAAGGATGGGGAGAGTTTGATTCAAGGGAATGTGAGTAGGGATTCGAAGAGAGGGATAAAACCAGGATTGATCGTGTTGATATCGGTTGTGGATGCAGTTGGAGTAGCATTAATAGGATTGGTAGTTGTGTTTCTGTACTGGAGGAGGAAGAATTCAGGGGGGTGTAGTTGTACTGGGAAAGGGAAGCTTGGAGGGGGTGAACGGAGGCATTTTTGTGGGTTTAATTGTGTTGGTAGGTTTCCAGGGTCGGATTCCGAGGTGGAGTCGGAGAAGGGAGGGGGAGGGGGGAGTAGTGGTGTGAATGGTGGGGATGGAGATCTTGTTGCAATTGATAAAGGGTTCAGTTGTGAGCTTGATGAATTGCTGAGGGCATCGGCGTATGTTTTAGGGAAGAGCGGGTTGGGGATCGTGTATAAGGTTGTGCTCGGGAATGGTATGCCGGTAGCGGTAAGGAGGTTAGGGGAGGGAGGGGAACAGAGGTATAAGGAGTTTGTAGCTGAGGTTCAGGCAATTGGGAGAGTGAAGCATCCTAATGTTGTCAAGTTGAGGGCTTATTATTGGGCACCTGATGAGAAGCTTCTCATTAGTGATTTTATTTCCAATGGCAATTTAGCTGCAGCTCTTCATGGTAACATTTATTGAATTTTGCTATTTATTTCATACTTAGTTCTTTTGAGAAATTGCAATGTAACTAGTTTGGTACAGGAAGAACAGGACAACAACCTTCTAGATTAACATGGTCGACTAGGCTAAAAATCGCAAAGGGAATAGCTCGGGGCTTGGCGTATCTTCATGAATGTAGTCCAAGAAAATTCGTCCATGGAGATATCAAGCCATCTAACATCCTATTAGACAATGACTTCCAGTCTTACATTTCGGATTTTGGCCTCAACCGGCTCATAAGCATCACTGGCAATGACCCTTCCACCTCTGGTGGCTTAATGGGTGGCGCTCTTCCATATTTTAAAGCCGTCTCTTCAGAACGCCCCAATAGCTACCGAGCACCAGAGGCTAGGGCTCCAGGGAGCCGTCCCACTCAAAAGTGGGACGTTTTTTCTTTTGGAGTCGTTTTGCTGGAGTTGCTAACAGGAAAGCCAGCAGAGTTCTCATCTCCAACCAGCTCCACCTCAACAGACTTCCTGGATCTAGTTAAATGGATCAAGAAAGGATTTGAAGAAGAGAAACCGTTATCGAACCTTGTAGACCCTATAATAGTTAAAGAAATACAAGGCCAGAAGGAAGTTTTAGCTGCATTCCATGTCGCCATGGCGTGTACTGAACAAGACCCCGAAATCAGACCAAGGATGAAGATGATCTCCGAAAATCTCGAGAAAATTGGATCATGAGGAAGATTGTATATGTAGTTCCATGCTTATCAGTTATTCTTGTTCAGGTTAATCAGAATCTGTAGTTGTAGTCAAGAAGGATCGAGGAATATGTTTTAAGCCAAAGTTTTCTTTGGTCATAAATCATAATTCCTATGTATTTTAGCCATAATAATACAGTATGATAGTAATTTGGAAGTCTGCAAACATTTGCCATTTATATTTCCATTCTGCATTTATGCTGTTTTATGACAGCCCTACGATAAATAAAGTGCCGTGAACTCGTGAAGACGTTTAGTTTTATGGAAAGATACAACAGAAATGTACTACCTGGGATTCTATTTAATTTGACGTTTTCATTTTTCAGTATCAAATGTGATCTTCTAATAACCATTGTATTTATAAACTCTGCTTTGTTTTTCAGCTATGTATGGATTAATGTTACCATAAGTGGCAACCGATTACTCGATTCGTATTAGAGTAATTATCATGGATCATACAATTACAATTTACAAACAGTTGGATAATACTTTTGCATTAGGGAACTTGACAATTATTATATGAGGTGATGGTGATAATTATCCACTAGAAAATTAAAAACAGTACATATCATCAAAAGTACATATTAAGTCTTTTAAAAAAGTACTTATAGCATAAATTTGTCACAACTGTAGTAACATTAACAAGTCCGTCACACGGCGCTTATAGCAGATGTCATCTTAATCACACAAAACGAGCCGATTCTTTCCTTAGCTAACATATGAAGGGGCAAAATTGGAAACGCGAGGCTTGCACATAAGAAGGGCTTGCATTTAGTTTTTTCTTCAAAGCTTTTGGATTCTAATTACATTGCTCACATAAAACCCAGATTTACTAATTTCGCAAAACAAAACGGAAAATATAAAATAAATAACGTCTAAAAAAGATTGAATTAATCTCTTTCAACTCAATCGACGATCCATTGCTTGCTCTCGATCCACTGGTAACTTTCTCAATCTATCATAATCTTTTTTTCTCTAAATAAATATATATTTACTGATTGATTTATAAATGTTCAATATAAGAGTAGTTTTAGTGAATTAATTACTTAATTAAGTGTTTCATTGTGAAAATCGGTTTTGGTAGGGATATAATTATGTTCATGATTTATGATGAAACGATGAATAAATGTTCAAACTTTAAGGCTAGCTTTAATTTTTGTTATTTGCATAATTGATTTTTTGGTGTGATTCTGTATACTTATGCTGTAAATTTAGTGCCTAATGTGGACTATTTCTGGAAAATTAGTGTCTAAGTATTAACGATTAATCGAATAATGGAAGAATTTATAGTTAAGTAGAAGTTATCCTTTATCTCAAATATAATGCGATTATGCTATAAGACGATAACATAGTACTTAACATCTTATAGCATCAAAGTATTTTGGCATGTATCCCCATGTTATGAATTGATACAGAGGTTCGGGGTGTTGATCAGCACAAATTAGCCTAACTTGCTAAAAATACCTCCTTTTTTTACGACAAAAGATGTACGGATGCAGGTACATTTAAATGGTATAGATGATTATTGTAGACGGACAAGATTCTACTTTTCGATAGTTCTTATAACTTGTGCTAGTTTTATAATAAAATGTTAAAGGTGCAATTTTTGCAAATTTCTCTTTTTCGTGGATTATATGTCATGCTAGTGCATCGTTCTTTGGTGCAGGCTTTAAGCGTTGTTTAACCAGTCCTGCTATAGGTGATCATTAATATGGTGAGCAATTCCATTTTTTCGCTATGAAAGTAAAAGGTTGATGTTGATTCACTTCAATTTGACTCATGCTAACTCTCGATTATTGAATTTTCAGTCCGCTCTTTTCAACTTCCATTCTTTCCTGACAGTCGTGTTGTTAGGAATTTGTGCCTGCACCTATGTGAAGATGCATTTTCCAGCACTTCTCGAACACAGGACAGGGTAACAACTTCATCGCTCTCTGTAAACCTTTTGATACTGAAATCAAAGAACTATTTTATGCTCTATATATGTTATTTTCAAGTACCATAAATTTATTAAAACGCTATCGGCTTTGTGCTATATATGGAAATTGAAAATGAGGATATGTGAGTCAGGTAGATGCTCTTAATTTCTATTCTTTGTGTCCTTTGTGGAAGTTTAAAATAATGGATTATATGAATAATCTAGGAAGAGTATAGTTCATGCCATTCTGGTTCCTGCGAACATGGTAATCGATTTGGAAGATCCAATAGTCCAAAAATTATCACACTTGGCAACATTAGGACATGACCTTACCTCTTTGAAGTTGAACTGAAGAATTTGCCAGGCTCTGCAAAGTTTGAGATTGAACCACATTCAATTGCAGTAGCAGCAATATCACAATTTCGTACCTTCCAAATGAACTAACATTTTCACTGGTTTTGCCAGGTTTCGAGGTTTTTTCTGGAAAGCTGCTAGAATAGGTAAGGTTCTCTGAAGTACATTTCTACTTGTGTAAAGCTATTTTGAAAGAAAAAAAGAACAATATACTTTTGTTTATTATATAATTATATCACCAATGTCAAAGTTACATGCACTTTTAATAGTTTGCTCTATTGTTTCTACTGAAAGTTTAATCATTGATGATAAAGTTAGTTGTATTGCGTGGTTCCGGAACATTAAGTTTAAATGACCTCTATCAGAATATCATGACAAGTATGACTACTTGTATATGTCTGCTCCAAGTGAAAGCAGACTTGCTTGAATTAATTCTCTTAACACAGTAAATGTGAGGCTAACCGCCTTACTTTCTTGAAACAGGTGAACGATTGAGTCCTTGGGTAGCGGTGGGTTGCTTCTCAATGGGCGTTTCAATAATTTTCTTTTGATGGTGGCGTGTATCATCGTTCCATGTAATGTTATCAGCCAAATTATATTTTGATAGCCTTCCATTCCAGAGCTTGTTTTGTAGGAAATATATAGTCTATGTATACATTCATCATTATTTATTGTGGTTTGTCACTCTATAATGCTTATATTCACATACATGAGTTGCATGAGAATACTTATCATACATTTCGTCTTAGGTCCGTCTTTCAATTACATATGTTTTAAACTAACTCGTTCGATCATTGATATTTCAAAACCAACCACTTATGGCCATACAATAAAAGTGTATATATGTTATATGTAAATTGAAGATGCCAACGAATATTAGGGTCTTGTATTGTTGGTATAACCATAACTATTCTGAGAGATAATCCGCAGAAATATCAATAATTAGTAACAAGGTGAAGCCTATTTAGAAGGCATCATCTTCTAGGGCACAAACTTGTGCCAATTAAGCGATTAACCGTTAACGAATGCACGTTACGTGCGATGCAAATCATTTTTAACATATTATCGTGTCTTTCATTAATCAAATCAAACCGTTTTCACATATTATCAAACGCTGAAGCACACATTCAAAGTGCAAACCCAACGTTCGCAGAGGACATATGGGAAAAAGTAATGTTGTCTTCAAAATATTAATGTGAAATCGTATTATTGTCCATAAATATTAGTTTTTCAGTTTATGGGGTACGATAAATAATTTTGAGCCAAAAGTAAATTTCTTTCTTAGATATTTTGAGATTCCAAATTCACATTTTTCACCCTCCCAAGAGTTTATACAGACATTTTACATCTGTCTCAATTCTGATATAATTTTCTATATATTTCTCTTGAATATGAAAATCGAGTCCTTGCAAAAATGGCTTCTGCAATGAGATTAATGAGACAATATAAACACAGAATTACAAATTCATCAATTCTGAAAAGACCCTTCTGCTCTCTTCCACCACCAGTACCACCACCTCCTGCCAAGATTTCGCATTCTTTAAGGAAGGTACAATCCTTTTTTATGCATGTATGCGTCCAAATATAATGTAGCTCTTTAATGCATCTGAAAAATACTCCCGTCAAGAGGATAAAAGGGTCGGATAGTATGCCCCTTATCGTTGAAGAAACTCCCTTAAAGAGGGCACAAGTGAAGTGCGAAAACTATCTACTATTTCACGTTAAATAAGGACTAAGGAGAGCATAGTTAGTGTATTGGCCATTTTGATCTCTCCATTTTAATTTATATCCTAGAATATAAATATTTGATTTTCATAGGACATCGAATGAGCTCTTGATATAATGAAATATATGAATAAGGGGCTCAATACACCACTTATGGTTCTTATCTATTGAGTAATTGTGTTAGTTAGTCTTTGCATTACACATCAATTTGGAAACAGTCTCCTTGAAATCACTTCGGTAAGGTTGCGCGACACAACCTCGCTTATCCCGCTTAACAGGGCATCATTTCATAGGCATTGGTTCATGATGTTGTTGTTGTTGCAATATGCTGATGTTCCGATTTTTTCTTTCTATATGTACTGGGAGATTATCACACTTAGTATGATGTGCTAGAAGCAATTGTTCTTATCGTGTGTTGTTTGATGTATGGAATTGGAGGAAAAAGCTATACAAATTTTGAAAACTCATATCATGTTTAAAATTGGCTCAAACAAATACACCTTTAATATATTAATGATAATTTATTGTGTCAGCCCTGAGAATTGAGATGCTGACTGAATGTTGATTTTTGTTTCCAGGGGAGGCTGTTAACTGGAGCTGCATTCGGTCTTCTTATATTCGGAGGGACTTATGCAAGTACCGTGGATGAAGCAACTTTCTGGTATACATTTAATCACTTACCTTATATTATTTGTATTACTGCTTTCGGTTTGTTGCAACCATAAGTATGTGATGATGCATTATGTTGTATATCTTTATTCCATCATTTGTAAGGTTTTGAGTTCCTTGTCAGTGTATGCGATAGTATCAGTAGTCGCATACTCGCATGACATAGTAATTAGCTCTTGATGACTGGCACTACATTAGTAATAATGCAGTGCAGGAGCATGTCTTGATTACTGTTGTTACTGTTTAAATTTTAATTTTAATTGCCCATGTTCAGATTTGAATCTGTTTTTCTGCTTGGCTTCACATTCTTGTATCAAACCTCTATTTAGTTTATTACATATATTTCACTGATCAAATTCTCGTCAA
Source organism: Echium plantagineum (assembly GCA_003412495.2). Classification (NCBI taxonomy): domain Eukaryota; kingdom Viridiplantae; phylum Streptophyta; class Magnoliopsida; order Boraginales; family Boraginaceae; genus Echium; species Echium plantagineum. The sequence continues at coordinate 21,962,771 of CM016564.1, forward strand.
TGACGTGTCACCTTTTGGTTGACTGAAGTATCACGTTTCTCATTCTGTTGACCTTTTATTGATGAAAACCTAGATAAGCTCTTAATGCGGCTTTGAATTTCATGCATGACATTGTACATTAGGTATCTCTTAAGATGTTAGAATTCGAAATAGTTTTGTTAACTGGAGGATGTAGTAGGATGTAGTAGCAGCTTTTAAGTTATATCATTAATTTACAAAGTTCAAGGGAAATGATGAATGTATTGCGGCATCCTATGTAGTGGTTGGCTATTCTCAGCAACAAAACTGGTAAATCCAGTTTTTGCGTGTCTGGATCCAGAGGTGGCTCACACACTAGCAGTCTCAGCCGCTGCTCGTGGATGGGTTCCAATTGAGAAAAGACCTGATCCATCAATTCTGGAACTGAAGGTTTGGGGGAAAAAGTTCTCTAATCCCATAGGACTTTCTGCTGGATTTGATAGGAACGCTGAGGCTGTTGAAGGTTTACTAGGATTGGGTTTTGGATTTGTCGAAGTAGGCTCAGTAACTCCTATTCCGCAGGAGGGAAATCCCAAACCCCGCATATTCAGATTGAAAATGGAAGGGTAAGAGTGAATCATGTATCTGACTTGCTCTTCTACAGTCATTTATGTGTTGCCCCAATAAAGTGGTAACATATTTTACACTCTATTTGAAGTTAAATTTGGTTTATATGTGATGTCTTGTCAGCTAGAAATCAAGAAATCTAATTTTGCTACTCGAATGTGTGGGAAGTGCTATTCTCAACAGGTGTGGTTTTAACAGCGAAGGTATTGTTGCTGTTGCAAAGCGGCTTGGTGCCCAACATGGTAAGAGAAAGTTGGAAACATCATCCGCCTCTGAAGAAGATTTAAAACATGGAGGCAAAGCTGGCCCAGGGATTCTTGGAGTTAATCTGGGAAAGAATGATACCAGCGAAGATGCTACTGCCGATTATGTCCAAGGAGTACATACGTTATCTCAATATGCTGATTACTTGGTAGGGATCTGAATTATGTATTTAAGTGTCTATTTCGCCTTTTGTGTTTAAGTGTCTATGTAGTTTTGCTAGAAACTCCCATTTATTATTAACGTCACCGACAATCCAGGTATACGTTTTCGTATGGCCAATGACCGGTTCACACTTCACACACCATGCCTAAAGTTTAATTTCTTAGATGAAGTGTGACAATTAGTAAATTGTATTAACAAACAAGATGTCAAACTGAGATTAGATAGACATAATATACACCGACATAAATCCATTAAAACATTCAATGAACTAGTCGTTTGTAGGTGATCAACGTTGCATCTCCAAACACTCCTGGACTACGTCAACTTCAAGGAAGAAAGCGATTGAAGGACCTTGTTAGTAAGGTTTGTTAGTTTAGTCCCACATGTTATTCTCATTTACTGTCACCTAGCAAATGCCTGCATATTTAGAAACTAAATCTTGTATCTTCTTTATTTCAAGATTCAAGCTGCACTTTATGAAATGCGATGGGGTGTGAAGGGTCCACCTCCTTTGCTCATGAAAATTGCTCCAGATTTGTCCAGGCAAGACCTTGAAGATATTGCAGCAGTAAGTAACAGCTTACGATCTTCCCTTTCCTACATAGTTCTGCATATCTTATTTTTAAATGTTCAAATCTTACTATTCGGTTTATACTTTGTAGGTTGCCCTAGCCTTACGCTTGGATGGATTGGTAAGTTCATAAGCTCTACGTATATATCCACTTTGTGGCTGGACTTTTACTGTTACGCTGTTGGCCTCTTCGCACCATTTAGAATAGTTTATAGGTTGTCTATTTCATTTGGAACTTTGGAGCTTAGAATTTAATCCAATGTGTACCTTTTATAAACTCCAGGTGATGTCTAAAGTGTCTGATGCTTGCAGATCATATCAAACACAACTATACAGAGACCTGGTTCTATAATTGAGAACCCCTTAGCTCAAGAATCTGGTCTCCTCAGCGGGAAGCCGCTTTTCCAGTTGTCCACAAATATTCTGAAGGAGATGTATACTTTAACCAAGGTACTCCAGATTTTTTTTTTCGTTGAATGGGATTATCTCCTCTTTAATAAGTAGCATTTTCATAACTCCGCTTCTTCTTGATATAAATCGTAACTTCCATAATAATACCCTTCATTGACCGAAAAGAATGTCCATTTGTATGTTCTACTGAGAATGGAAAGAAATGGTAATGAAAAACTGATGGGAAGTTCCATGCCATGTCCTTTTCGTTTTCGTTTAAATCCACAATCCGATGTAAATATGCTATCGAGTGCTTACATTTTTATACAGGGAAAAGTTCCTTTAATCGGCTGTGGAGGTGTTAGCAGGTAAATCTTCATTTGCTCTTTGTTGAAGTATTTTTCGGCTGAATTCTTGCGATTGCAGCTTTAACCGTGTGTGTTCTGGCAGTGGCGAGGATGCTTATAAGAAAGTTCGAGCGGGAGCATCACTTATCCAGCTTTATACAGCATTTGCATATGGTGGCCCTGCCCTTATTCCTAAAATTAAGGTACCTAGACTCTATATCTTCGTTCTTGGAGCATGTTACTTGGCTAGAAGATCAGTACTCAACACCATCAAGAAGTGCAATGAAATATTACTCGAATTTGTTCCTTATTGAAGCTTAGAAACGCCTATAGTCGTGCATAATATCTCCCATGTCCTACGATTTACTTCGTCTATATATATTTTCAATATGTTCCTTTCTTGTGAATGCACTCTATCTACCTCCTACATGATTGTTTGCAGTACCCTAAGATACATCTCAAACAAAATGGATAGACCGGGTCCTTGGTTTCGTTTGTAATGTAGTTTTGCCCATACAGGAGGAACTTGCCCAGTGCTTACGAAGGGATGGTTATAAGTCCCTAAAGGAAGCAATTGGAGCAGACTGCCGGTAGCCAATTTATCGACGCACTTCACACGCATTTCCCCATCCCATGGGCATCGAGGGAGGCGGCTTTTCCAAAATTGTAGTTTCACACTTCTATCTTCCATTGGATATTTGTAATGTATATTCCAATAGGTTTTGCTGTCTCCCTTTGTTAGCAGAATAGGAAAATCAAACAAACCAATTATGGTGAAACTTTTGTACCTAGCAGTAGTAAACAGAGGACACTGTTTTACCTGTGTCGATTGCGTTTAGTTGAAGAGATATTTATATTAGATCTGATAAATTTCTTGCTTTCCAATTGTATCTGTTGATATAAACTCCTCCCTTGCATGATACATTGAGGAGCCGGTGGACATATACGGGTATAATTAGGTGATTTTCGTTGAAAATATACTTGAATAACCCATTTCTATTGAATAAATTGGCATTAAAATGAATACAATGATCCTGCAAGCATAAATTTACAGTTCCTATATGAGTCCCCTAATAATCAGCTAGGACAAAATTTTAATTCACAAGAGTCAACCTAAAATGATGCAAACTAAAGAATTCATCTAAAACACTACCACAAAGAAATCTAGGATGGCACTTAGAACTCGTTGTAATAATTAGAAAAGATGGGTGGACCTGAAACTCGCGTAGGCGGTTACATCCATCCAACTTGGAAAGAGGCCTTTCAACTTCATTACTGGCTCCGTTAAATGCTGTTCAACTATGGCGAGTTCAACTCTGATTGCTTCGGAAGAGTTTGCCTGCACAATGGAGACAACCGATGTTATTTCTTAAAGTAGGAGGTTTATCAGATGACATGATATAACACTATTGTGGAAGATAAAGTCATTGCGCATTGTTTTTAAACGAGAAGATCAAGCAAAAAGTGAAACAGCTGCAAACAAGGTAGATAGCTAAAACATGTGATACAGTTGAGACAATTTTGAAAACATTTCACAGTACTTAATAAAAAGATCCAGCAAATGGAAGTATGAAATATAGAAGATCCAGCAGATGAATTCATAGAGCAATTATAAATGGCCATTTTGCGTGTTCCCCGTTGTAGCCATGAAGATGAACCGCAACAAAGATAAAACAATAGCCATCATTATACCTCCAGCCAGAAGTTCCAGTTCTCGTGACTTGCACCGCTTAGTCTACATATGTATGATGCTGGCCCATGCCCAACTACTTCAGGGGCTGTAAAATAGATCCATTCTCATAAAAGCAGAAAAGTAAATTTACCAATAGGAAAGTACATAAATTTGGATCAAAAGACTAGATACCAGGCAGCGTCTCGTCTGCAAATGACCAACTGGACAATGGACCGGTGACGTTCAAAACTGCCACCCAGACTTCCTGCAAAGAACTGAACGCAGAGATATTGAGCAATTAACAAAAATCTGAAATAACTTCTAATAGGCATGTATGCATATCAAGAAACAAGAGACCTACTAATAAATTATAATATTCTATCTGTAGAGCCAACATTTTCTTGATATATTAATGAAAATAGCTACAGCTATGAAAACACAGCTTACAAATATTAATTTAATTCTTGTTGTACCACTAAGAGGAAAAGCATGAGAGGTCCTCTCCACAGAAAGAAACATTTTGTGATACAATCCTCGTTTAGGTGAAGACTGCAGCTTGAATGAGAATTTAGTATACAGTCGACTATGTGATCACTGACAGTTTATATGCATATTATTTCAATTGATAGGCAAGGACAGAGAAGTAGACGCATGCTCATTTCATTGTGCAACACTATTATTGAATATAGTATTAGTTTGATACCCCAGCGAAAGTTCCAAGTAGGTTCTACGCAATTGGCCACCAGAATTGTCTATTTGCTTGACAGTCGATAATTGTGGAAGATATTTGTACTTCTGTAACACTTCCTCGCTGCTTGCTGGAAACTTTAAGCTTCTTGAAAATAATATGGATATGGGATAAATTCCCTGCAAGAGGTACAATGAGTTTTTAGTATAGAAGCATACCTCATAATATTCATGTATCTAACGACCTCAAGTCCATGAATAATTTGGCTACACGCCAGCATGAACATGACTTGTATATTCCATCAATCAACACTAGACTTGCAAACCGTACAAAGATATCTTACTGTAACAAATATTAGCAACCCCAGATTAAACATCTCTTTTGCTTATCTATTTCATAGCAGGAGCATTCTGCATTATTATAAATATAATTTATTCTTCTTCTTCTTCTCCTACACTTGAGCAATTTGTTTGCAAGAGATCTTCCCTCTTCCGATATGATTACCATTACTTTATACATTTATTGGGCCAGGGGGTTAACATCCGAGTCAAGAGATTGGAGTTATCTTTCACGAAAAAAACAGTCTATGAAGTTTATTCACTAATTTTAGATGAGACATGTAATGCATACCACCCAGTTCTCCACGTGAGACTGATTGAAGTCATCTAATGACAGTTCAGGATTAACATCCAGTTCTTTCGCCACATCTGGGGCATTCTTGAAAACAAAAATCAAGGAGTTGGAGTCAACAACAGAAAAATCATAACTTGATTCCAATATCTGTCCTCCATCTGTCACCCAAATTGTAGATATATTAGAAAAATACACTAACAATGAGTTGCAAACAAGACTATGACCAGAAACATTTAGATGGAACAACGAAATTCTTTTGTGTATTTTGTTATATATTAACGAAACCTATAAACCAATTGGTAATTCATGAGATACCTTTCGACCTTGATCTAAGGGGGCAATGATAAGGGACAATAATGTCACTGGACTATACTCAAATATGTAGAGAAGATACAAGAGTTTTAGAGAGTTCTAGAATATATGAAATGAATCAATATATAGTATTCAAGTTTCTTGATTCGATGTTTTCAATTCATCTGCCTAAATAGTTCTCTTCATGGATTTCGTAAGCATGAAGGTGAAACCAAAGTCCTCTAAACAAATTTATAAATATCAGAAGAACAAAGTGTACAGAAAAATAAAATAAAAAACTTGTTAATATAACACTTAAGAAGTGAAAATTTTTAGAACTACCTGCAGTAAAGATAGTATGCTGCATGATAACTCTTTTTGGGGCTTCTGTGCTATAAGGGAAGAATTGAGCTGAAAGAGCCATTGCAAGAATACTAGTGTGCAACAGAAGTTGCATAATAGATTTTCTCGTTAACCAACGACCAACAACAGGTAAAACGGGGCCAACACACCATCCACTTACAGCTCCAATAGATACTGCAACTATGATATCAGGAATAAAATGACCTGCAAAAGAAATACGTACATCCAATTAATATGTCTAATCGAAGTTGAACCCCCAGCGGAACACAGATCTTCAACAAATAGTCCGCTGGTTATAAACATATGTTAGAAGAACATATATATGAGAAATAAAGCCAAACCAAACCAAGCCTTGTCCCACTAAATGGGGTCGGCTAATTCACTAGAGATAACGAAAAGACCAATTTGCTTTTAGTGAACTTCAAAACTACTGGAAAATGTGAGATGTGATGGTGACCTATGCAAACTTATTACTAGAGTTTTTGTCTTTATAGATTGACCTTACGGCAAAAGGATGTACTAACCATAAGGAGGTGGGTGAGACCCAGTTGCGCCCATTTTCTCTGACAAAAATGCAACAAGGAATCCACCAAAGTAGGCGGCATACATTAGGGAAGGTATAAGAGGGAAGACATAGCATGCCGCTGATCTGTGATAAACAGAGGTACTATAAGCGTCTAACAATGACAAATTGAAAACTGATGTAAATGAGGACTATTAGAGAGAGAAACATCTTGTTCAACAAAAATGTTATTAAATAAATAAATGAAAACCTAAATGTCTCAAAAGGCGTGAACAAATAAGGTCTCCTATTCTCAGCAGCATTAAAATCCAATACCAAATTAAACTAAGTCTTCTGGTCACTTTATATCTGCCTGACAACATCAATTTTCTGCTCATTTCGCTTTTGAGGTGCTACCATTCCACTATATAGCCCACTTCAGGACCTTCCTACCTCGGGGATAGTACAGCTGCCACAATTGTACTCTTCCTTCACCAATTATTCTCAAACAGCATATCCGAAGACCATTTCATACAATACTCAAGATATTTATTTTAACAACATATTCCCAGAAGACGACTCAGTTCTTCAATTTGGATATTGGAGCTTGTTACAACCAAGGGCACTTTTGTCATATCGGTTAAACATAAATGTCACTGTTCCAACATTTAAATTTGGAAGAGTTCTTATATTGAAACTAATAGGTAAGTTGTGATACTTATATTTCTTTATTGCGTGCTCTTGATACTCTAAAATCTTTTATAATGAGTAAAGGAGCAACGATATGTCATTACCAGACTCTCCATAGCAAAATCTTCTTTATAGTTTACGAAGCAGATTTTGACTTTCTGTTCTCCAAGCAATTATGATACTTACATCACATGTTTCCACTTAAGTAGTAAGATGATATTCTAAACATACTTGCCTGGAGAAGCAACCACTTTTTTATGGGACAGAATATCTCCAACAACATATTTTCGCCAAGTTCGTTGAGAAAGCCTTGCATACCGAACATATCATTCTCTCCACCCCCTCCCCCTCTCTCCCTATGCCATCCATGTTACTTTTGTGCTTTTAATTACAATATCAACTATTCAATTGTTCTCATATGGAATTCAAACTTTTGGTTACTCAAATAAATGTCAATTTTAATGATCCCTGAACTTGAGAAATTCCTGCAACATTGATTACTGAAAACAGACATGACAGAAGAAAAGACCCAAGAAAATATTTTGCTAATGGCAAAAGGTTTTACCTGAGAGAGTGTTGACCAAAGGCCTTTACTGAATGACGATACAAAATCCATGCAAGAATCATCGAAATTGCACATAAGGAAGGCAAGAAACCTCCACCCAGTCCACATAGTAAGTATACCTGCATGTAATACATTTAGTTTATGAGAGGATATTGAGAAGTTAGTATGAAAGACCAAAAAGGTTAACTTTCGGAAAAACAAATCTTCCAGAAAGCACACTATAAATTATTACAGACCAGTGTTTGGAGGGAATATAATCCGAATGCTCCCCAAAACCTTGCCTCTTCAACTAGCTCCTGCAAATTTCATGCCAAATGTTTTAGTTCTGTCAATGTCACTCTTAAAGAAACCTAACCTAAAGGCTCGATTTAGAGTCTATGACATGACTCGTATATGGTTTACTGAAATGCATAGTTCCATATATTTCATAGAAGAAAAAAATTCATAATAAGTTTTGCCAGATCCACAAGATAAGGAAACAAGCAAATGTTTCATTTGCCTAGAGAAACCAAATACAAGCAAGTGACTGTTCAAGGTAGAGTGCAAACAAAAAGAACATTTGTTATGCTTGTGAAGATTTCATTAAGAAATTAAAAGTGTTTGATATTTTATGTATGGAATAACTATCGTTAAAGGAGGAAGACATAATATTTTCCAAAATATATATATATTTTTTTACCTCTCTTGATAGCTTAGGACTCGAAACATCTTGAGAGAGGGGGAAAGCTCCAGGGGCAATGCTTGGGATCAACAACCCAATAAGTGAACTGGGTATGAACATTAAGTATGCCAAGAAAGGATTGGCAAACCTACAACAAGAAGGAAAGGTGGGAGAGTTTTTAGAGAAAGAAGAATGATATAGTTGAATAAATAAGCTGACCGATTCGGATACCTGAAAAGTACTACTAGAATATTTTCAAGAATACACAAAACAGAAAGATCTAATTTGTAATTGTTGATGACATAATTACTTCATCAATTTTAGAGGCCATACCAGTTCATTGTATGACCTGTAAATAACAATCGCAGAACAGCAAAAATTGCCGGAAGTACAATTCCAAGTATAATTCCAGCAGCTTGGTAGAAGATACCTGCACATTTAGAAATGAATCACTCGTGGATCAATGAGGAGCTGGGTATCATTCTAGCAACAATGGCTCAGACCAGACTCCCATCACCAAAACTTCACTATAAGCAAAAAAGGGACATCAGCGCATATCCATGTGATGTGTCTATTTAAGATCTCAACCAATTTTTCACCTTTCGAAAAGTCACATAAAGTCAGAAATGAAGAGAAGAATCTCCGCCTTGAAAAAAATGGCATCATAAGGTAGATAGCAATAGGAATAGTTTGAAGTACCACAGCTTGCTTCCTTGTGTAATATACCTTGCATTATTGACACATCATATGTCATTGAGAGGAGAGATAGTTTTACAACATGACCAATTGTTGTATATTTTCGGAGGCAATCAAATTATGTTAACAAGAAGAGCATGTAGCTTCAATATTTAACGAACCAGTAGTCTTGAATAGAAGTCAAAGAAAACTGCTCGGTCATCATTGGATCCTTGGACAGATCTAAGTGATTTCCTTTCAATTGCATTTTGTAGCTTGGAAGAGTTGGTGATGGCTTTAACTAGACTATACAGGTTCTCACCACGTGCTTGCAAACTTCCAGGTCTGGAGTATACAGAAGGAAATATTATTAGAAAAAATATAATACATGTATTTTATTTGCGAGATTCTAGCTCAATAATAACACATACATCAATCTTTCCACTGTATCAGAGGCGGTATGATAAAAAGAACTCCCCAGAAGAAAAATGATATCCAGTCCTGGAACATCTCCATAGTCTTTAGCGAACATTCTGTAATCGGTATCACCTGGAATGGCACCAAAAACATCCTGGCGAAACCAGTACGTAAGTTGGAGAATAGAAGTTAATTTCACATGAAGGCACAATTATCAAATCATAGATTAGATTTGGAAACCGGATTTTTTATTGTATAAGTAATTAGCTTTTGATGAAGTTGAACTAAAATATATCCATCATTTAGTTGACTTTAAAAATTGTGAGTATTCAGAACTGTGAAATTCTTGAGATGTTTGCCCATCTCCCTCTGATGTTGTTGAGTTGTTGGGGGTTTTGAATCAAGTACCCACCTGAGCTGCACTGTTTGCCATAGGATATATAGCTGATTGCGCGTAAATAGTTGAAGGCCAAGATCCTGGACCAGACTGGCATACTAAATCTGGTATTGAACCATAAGAATATCAACACAAAGATATGATTTCATATAATGCAAACAACATGATTTGACAAGAATGACTCCCACGGATAAATTGTGGCTCACAGATCATTTAATTTAAGGAAGATATTCAATCTTATGAAGTCCGCATTGCCATCGTGTTAAGTGGGTCCTCTAAAGTCACATGGTTCTTAACAAGCATGATCATACATGTGTATAGATATCATCTTTGTGTGTCGATCTCAATGAGAACAAATTACCACAATCTTTATTGACCCGTCGATCATTCGATTAATATATCAAAACCAGTTCATGAATATTTCAAAATGTGATGGAAGTTATGCAAAGAGAAGGCACTTACCAGTCCCTCCTGTTCCAGAAGCCTCAATATTTATAAATGCACCAATTGTATCACGCCATCTATGAGTTGTTATGAAGCCATGTGAACCCTAGGATATCATAAGAAAAACACTCATTTTAGTTGTCAGCATAATCATTTACGTAACTTTTGGAACTAAAAATGATATAGCTAGAAGTTAGATCCATCAACTTATACTAAAGCAGCTTTAGAGAAGACTTCACATTTGTCTTCGTTTCTTAGTCTTCATTACCGATATTTAAGTAGGGAACAAAGATTTAACGTAGAAGGAAGACAAATTTAATTTTATTGCATACTGTGAAAATGAAATGAGCATTTAACAATTATAGTAGAATTTTTTATTTCATTAAGCTACAAAAGAAAATCCACATTTAAATGGGAAGGATGAGAAAGTAAAACTTTTTTATAAGAACCAGGTACTCTTACTGAAAAAAAAGTCCGGAAAAATGCAAGACATAGAGGATGCATAATTAAATTTTGGGTTGCCTGAAGTAACTAGTAAAGATAAGATCTTAGAATAACACTTGTAGGGTTGCAAAAATTAACAACATTCTTAATTTTCTGAGATCGTACCAGCATAAAGAGTTCTTCTGCACCATTAAAGAGAAATATAACTGGTTGGGGTGGAGACCAACCGGAATCAACCATAGCTCGTGCTAATTCGAGCATTGAAGCTGCCATATAAACATGAGGATTAGGAAACAGTCAACTCTGAATAGACAAAATGTTGAAACCCAACATGAGGATTAGGAAACAGACAGCTCAGGCTAATACGAGCACTGACGCAGCCTAACCAACATTACTCACCCACACATGATCCACAATCTCCAGCTCCAGGAGAGCCCGGAGGAGTATCAAAGTGACCATTCACTAAAACAGAAGTATCACCATCTTGAGATTTTACTGATGATAGCCTGCATCTCAGACCAACTTATATTACAAGAGATCTTCATTAACTAATACAAGATCCAGCAACAGCCAGAAAAAATGTGACTTACGATTCTCGTTAAACAATAGCACATCTTGACGTGATCAACAGCAGTTGCAGGACAGATCCGGAACAGATATATAATAATCAAATAAAACTGTTGATCTTTCACATTAACAGCTAGTTGATAGATATGTAATAATCAAATATTAAGAAGTTCTTACCTCATTAGAATATTTGTGTGCTGCCTGTAAGCCAAAGATATACTGCGCCCTAAGAATTTCATATTGAATGATCCATTGACAGTGGTCTCTTCAATCTCTATTCTGCAACGAAAAGACTTGTAATGCGAAAATAAAATTTAATATAAAAAAATTAATACACAGAAAGTGTCAGCAATCAAATTCTAACACTAGGATTAGTTAATTATCGGATACTAAGGTGTGTCCAAGATAAATTCACATACCTGATATTAGGCCCAGCTCTTTCCTTTATTTGCCCCAACTGAGTTTTAATATAGGTAGCTGCTTGTATCAATCCTGGAGTGCCTTCCTGCGAGAAGTATCCAAATCAGAAGAGTAAGACAACCAGGTGTAAAAGACCATATGCGCTTTCAACAACATAAAATATCATTAAAAAATAGAATCTTAAAGGCAATTGATCTATACAAACTCGTCCCTTCTTCTAAGAACTAAGGAGACTAGCTAATTGCTATAAAGGAGAAATAAGATGTTAAAAGTCCATGGGGTTCCAATATCCACCTAAAACCAATTAGCAATAGTGGAGTAGCCGAGTACACCATATACCCACTTGGTAGAGGTCTTATTCTATCAATGTCGGATTGGGTTCTCAGCAATATAAGCCGCTAAATAACAGGACGAAGTATCCTACACAATACACAATTTATCTTGTTAATTGATTAAGTCAATTACTAAGATCCAGAGTCCCGACGCTATAGATGTAATCGTCTGCCCTATACCCTCATTGAGTAAAACCAGTAATTAGTATTTGCATCTCACTATAAGGATATCTATCCCAAGAACAAAGACTAGTCAAGAACATTACACGCGAAGTTCAACTGAAAACATAAAACGGCCTTCAATCAATACATCACACAGTCTCTATTAACACATGTTCCCTATCTAATAGATCAACCAACGATTCATGGTAAAAAAAACTACACGCATCTTCTTCTTAGTCAATCGATACATCAAAATTTCAATCAAAATATCGTGTAAGCTTGTAGAAACTTATCATTAGAGAAAGTGTCAAACATATTCACTAACTTACAGGACTAAATTATTATGAATAAAAAATAGCAGCATATGACTATCAGCACAAAATGCATCAGCTCATCACACAACACTAAATGAATATCAATAGAAACACCTCACCTTTACATGCATAATACATACTCCCTTCATTTCAAAAAGATCATCTAGTCTTAGGTTATATTTTAATCATCGACTTTTTAAATTTTGAACTTAAAAAACGCTTTTGCACATTTCTATAATATTTAATGTGTGTAAATCTAATTTTGCATATTTCTATAGATACTTTTGAAATAAATCACTACTATGCATGCCAGTTAAGACATCAAATTTTATCGGTTTTGTTCATTGAAAAATCGAAGAAACAAACTGGACAATCTTTTCGGGACAAAGGTAGTAGTGTAGTACTATATCATAATGTATGTGCTGACCTGGCAGCTTCCGATAACTTGAACTACTCAAATATAATCTAATATCGAAATATACATATAAAAACAAAATCAAACTATACAATTTCGACCTACTTTACTATTAACACGACATTCAACTCAAATCAACTCAAATCGAATCGAAGTATCGAGTCAAACCTCGTTAACTCCGATCATCACAAAAAACAAAGTGGACAATCTTTTCGGGACAAATGTACTACATTCTCAATACCATCACTAACCTGGCGGCCGCCGATGTCCTCCGCCAAGACACGCACATGTTCGACGGCTCTGGCCTCTGAAAACCGATGTGGCGGCGCGTCTAACCCAAGCGGCGTAACGAACTTCATATGGATCGCTTCATACACAAACCACGAAACAATCCCATAAAAAATCACCAAACAAAATAATATTTTGAATCCAGCTATATCAGCTGAGCCTAACCTAAACATCTTCATTTTTATATTTATTTATTTATTTTGGTATTTGAATTGAATTTTTGGTTTGTTTGTTTGTGTGGGTTTAAGTGTTGTGTAAGAGTGGTTTATATAGCGGTTTTGATTGAAAGCGTTGTGTATAGTTGAAGATGGTAATGGAGATGTAATGAAAGAAGGTGGAGGTTTAATTTGTTTGTTGTGACATTACTGTTGACTTGTTATGTTGTTCGATTTTATACTTGTTATTACTGTTTAAGACTTTGACAAGTATTTTTGTAAGAAAGATCCATCTACTTCTGAATCGATAATTTAATTTTATTTTTTGTGAGTTAGCGATAAGGTGAAATTTGAATCGAAGATTTTTTAGTTATTAGCGAGAATTTTTTCACTAGGCTATTCAAGTAATCCCATAGTTTAATATAAAGTTTGCATTGATATTATTCGCTTAAACTCGTAATAGTTAATTACTTTTTATTTATAAATTTGTAGATGGTGATATTATATTCGACTATTTGTATTTTTTTTGTTGCTTTATATTATAAGAAGTATTTAATTCAATATCTTACTATGATTAGGTCATGTATTCTTGTATATTAAAACATCTAGACTACATTATCTTGATAAACTTTTTTGTATAGATAAATCATAATATTAATTAAATTTTTACATGAGGAAAGATAATAAAAAAAAGTATAAACACTTTTTTCCTGAAAAACTTAAATCTAAAAATACAATATTATCCCCAAAAGAAATCAGCTTGGATAAGTTATCTTTATAATTACTTCCCTTGTGTTGCTCAAAGATTATGACATGCTCTCTATTTATATTACTTATCACCTATGAAATTATTCCACACATTTTATCTAAGTATGTCGATAGGATGGAGAGGCTAGTGGAATGAAAAAATATCTCTAGATTAAGACTAACTTGTAGTTTAATTTGATATTCAACCAATGTTGATTATTTTTTGAATTTGGTTGTGTATTATTTTGTACATTTAGTTTGACATATAGAACATAATTAGCGTTCATATAGGACAATCTTTTAATTAATTTATGAAATGTATTATTTATAATACAATAAGACAATATGTAGTATATCTATAGTTTAACAAATATTAAGCAAGGAGATACTTCTATCAATTTAATATAATTTGACAAGTCACGTTACATTTTAATCAGATTCTTCTAAAGAATCGAATTCCTATTAAGTTTATATTCTTCGTTTTAATCACCCATATCTTTCGAAGACTACCACTTGTTTCATTTCAATTTTCTAACCTCTCAAACACATGAAATTTTTTAGTTTTCAAAACAAATTCTAATCAGGAATTTCTACCTTTTTTCTAAAAAATCTACTAGTTCGTCATATTCGAATGAAGAATAATAACATTGAATATTAAATTATAAGATCGACAAAAAAATAGTAATAAATACTTCGATTCATTAACCGAGTATGAAATTGAATCCTTTGAACGGATTGTAACATGGCCTCCTCCCTCCATATACCTTGTAACCTAACCCCACCATAACCTCCATCAATTAGATCAACCAGATTCAATAGAGGTAAGGGGATGGGACTTGGGTATATATGTTGAATAAGAAGGGGTGATAGTATATTTTTGATTATGTGAATCTTTTTAAAATGCGCCCTTATTCTTTAAAGTAGTGCCAAGATAAAGTAAAATAATTATTTTATTAATTAATTTAAAAAAAAAAAAAAAAGCAATCTAGGGACATTCCATTAAAGAATGAGAGTTCACAGGGCACATAAAAAAATGAATGATAATTGAGGGAGGAACTTGTCCAAAAGCCAAAAATTACTAAGTTTAAGTAGTCACTTCATCTTTTACTAATTGGGTTATCATTAATTTTTTCTTTCTTTTCATTTTCCAAAGTGCTTATAATGGATAGATTGTAAATTGTAAAATTTCCATGAATGCATATTTATCTAATTGTGATATTCATGTCCAATTTTTATATTTTGATGAAAAGTACTCTCCCATAACCGAAATGTCAGTATCGATACCTTCAGTCATCAAAGAGGTAAGGAATAATCACTATTAGTCTTGGACAATAAAATCAAACAACATGATAGCTTGGGTCCCGTTTGGTTTTTTTTTCTTTCTTTAAATGAAGTCCAATATTAGAGAAGATTCCGAGCATAAAATGCATTTAATTTGTCAAGTTGTACAATACTATATGTGATTTTTACTCATTATTCCATCACTAATTTTTAACTTGTTATTCTCACAATCGACCGTCAATATTATAATAATAGCGACTAAAAGATTATGTAAGAGATAGTGTTAGATTAGTGGGCGAATAGACCACAACCACGTGTCTGGATTAGGGTTATCCTTAATATTTATCTATAAATATAGGTGATCTTTACATGTATTCACAAGAACAATTATTATCAATAATATACTTCCCTCTATATTTCTACAAATAGAAAAATAGTTATCGGAAGATTTGTCAATGGCTCAATGGGCTGTGACATATGACCCAAGCTTCTAAATTCTATCTTTTAATGATTTATTAGTTAAAAATTTACGTATTTATTATTTGTGATATTATTATATCCATACTCTCATAATTAATTTACAAATAATAAAAAGTAAAAATTAAATTTAAAATTACGAGGTATACAATAATAATAATAATAATAATAATAATATAGTTCTAAATTGTTACGTTCGATAAGTCTCTTTACCTTTTCTAAATTCTCATTTTTCAAGGGTGTTTTTATCGTTTTTCTTTTTCCAACGGGCTAATTGCCCTGTTTGAAGAGACGATAGGTGGACCGTAAATTGCAAAATTACAAAATATATTTAGAATTAATTGTCAAATTGGTTCTAAATAGTGAACCTATATTGAACTTTAGTTTCAGATTTTCAGATAGTTTATTGTTACCTATTTGTTCTCGAAAGTGGTACAAGTGTTTCACTATGATCCCCAAAGTTATACATATTGCAGTATGATTTCCGATAAAATAGGGATGAACGTACGAGATTGATCACTTTCGAAGAATATTTACACGCCATTTTCGGTGACGAATTTACAACAACATAACTAATTACTATTTAAGATACAACTTCATCCGAATATCTGAGACCAAATCGACAAGTACCTCATATATTTGGTGTTGAATTTTTGTATTTTTAATATCAATATCCATACCTCAAGTCATTATTGATTCTCTTGGGCAAAAAAATCAACAAGATAATAGTTTGGGCCCCATTCTGGGTTTACTCCTTTTTAATTTGGAATCCAATAATAGAAAAGATGCGAAGCATAATTGGCTATAATTAGGTGTATTGAACTAGATTTGACAATTAATTATTTAATTATTCTAACAACAACGTGAGATAGACACATAGTTATTGATGTTTACTGGTGATGAATTGATGATGTCTCTTGTCACATAATTCACCAATCATGATCACCACTTCTCATAATTAATTCATTTACTTTTTCAGATCTCATGGCTGGATTGCTGGACCACGCAACTCAATTTTTAATTTCATTTTTCAGATTTCATAAAGTACCATTACCGTTAATGAGATGCTACTTTATTTTATACACCATTTATTAAGATTTGTAGGGTTTTTTAAATTCTATTAAATATTAAAGTAATCAAGAATTAATACTACGTAATGGAAGTAAGGCATATAAAAAATGATGTTTATTTCAGATTCAAGATGATATCTTTCAAAGTAGAGGGAAGTATTTCATTTTTTTATAGTTAAGAATTACAATAATATTCAACCCCCATTAAAATGAGAGTTCTTTGACCTAGGTCAAGAGGTACTAACTCAACCACTTGATCACTCAATTATCTCGAATATAGGTAGTAGTCCCTTCACCTCAAATTATTTGGCCATCTTCTATTTTAGATGTCAAATAAGTATTTAAATTGTAATTTGCAGATTCTAGTGTAAAAAATTAACGATCATATCTACTTTACTCAATTGGTTCAAGGGATGCTAGGTCAACCACCAAATCATTCGATTATCTCAAACGGTATTTCATTTTGATTTGTGAATCCTAGTGTCACGAATCCACGTTCATAATTACTGTACTTTGGTTGATTTGAACTAATTTTCATGCAAATTTGGAATCATCACTGATATAGAGGATAGGACATGCACATGGCCATATTCTTATTCAGAAATTCGAAAAGATATACATGTCCTATCTCACGAGAAATTGATGCATCAAGCTTGTACAGCTTCCATATACTTCCAATGTCAGCAAGAGAATTAGAAAACATCAAATTTATAACTCCAACCATCAAAACAGATCTATAGGTATCCCCGTATCGCCTACATTTCCAGGAAACGAAGAACCCATGGCAGCCTAAAGAAATAGCTTTAAATCTATCGGGAAATATATGGCAGTTCCACCTATTGAAGCAATTGCCAGCATCTGACTATTTGGACGGTGAACCATCCACTGAAATACAGAACATTGAAGAGTGCAGATGTACTAATAAAATGTCAAGATTTAGTCCTACAAGGTTTTCTAGATAGGTCTCCGCGCATAATGATTCACACAAACAGAAGGTTACGTCAGAAGAGAACATAAACCTAGTTTGGTTGAGATCTTTATAGTGAATCTTTGATCGAAAGATCAGCCTCACCTGTACGGCTGTACTAATACAATTACTACAAATTAGGTAAATTGATGTAACCGTAGGCCCTATATGGTAAAAGATAATGGTCCAGTCTTTGGCTTAAGAAAGGCACCCTAGAGAGCCATAACGAAAAAAAAAAACAAATCATACCCATCGCACAATCACTTGACAACTTGCAAGCACATAGCTTTGGTTAACAAATTCATAATGATTCAGATCATGCGACAACACAACAGAGGATCGCTGCTAACAGAATAAGTAATGCACAACAAAGGATCACTGGAAATAATAAATAAAAAGCTAATGAGCCAACATTTGAAACACTTACAAATCATTTGATAGTTATCCATGAATGCATAAAATATACGCACAAAACAAACAAGCCAACTATTTCAAAATTTCAGGAGATGCTCACAACTTATTTAGAGGAGGAAGACGAGGAAGGTGGGGTGTAGGTATCCTGAAGGAGGTTATCATAGGGATCACGTCGGCCTTCAACCTGGCTAATCTGAGCATCCCAGAAGATTTGAGAATTGTGCCGATCAAATGTCCAGAATCCATATGGCCGCAGAGGCATGCTCCACATTTCCTTAGTCTTCTTGCACTTATCCTTCAGAGTGTACAAGTGCTCCCTAAACTTCCTATCCCTCTCTTTCGGATCCTCCATCATCCTAAGGATCAAATTCTCCGCAAATTCCATTACAAACCCCATCTTTTCTTTTCTACACCAACATAACCGAAAACAAAGTTAATAAAATGTCAAAATCTCTATGACTGTATAAACAATTGCTGATGTTACCTCGTTTCTCTGCGGGATGGCAACGTGAAACACAAAATTAAACCTAATTCAACCAAACAATAAATAGAGGGCAATTATATGTTGATCTAAGCAAATCAACGCCGATTCGCTAGATCAATTTTTGTAGAATGCTCAATTTTAAAATCGATCAATAAAATAGGTGATCTTAGCCCACTTAACGACTAGATGACATCGAAAAACAATAAAATTAAACCCTAATTGTACCATATATCAAAATTAAGGGCAATGATTTATTCGTGTGAACTATATAAATTAAATTAGCAAAATCGATTGATATTCCTACAATAATTAAAGCATATATATAATATCAGCACACAGAGGATAAATAAATGTCAGATTCATACGAATTTGTTAACAAAATTAAAAATCGAATTTAATAGATATAAATATAGCATAAATGTGAGGCTGTTTTACCAGATTGAAGATTGAAATGAGATGAATTATTCCTTGCGAGAACAAATTTCGTCGAGCTAAGACTGAAGTAGTTTATGTACTTTTTGCTTGGTGAGTGACTTGATAGAAAAAAAATCGATCCGGTTAATTACACCATTGTTTTACATGGAGTAATTATTTCGCTTTTTTTTCTTTACGACCCTAAACTATCTGAACACTTTTAAAGAGGGCACTCAATTCTTACGAGTTACGAGGATACTCGCCATCTCTTTTTCGTATAGCCCTTAGATTTCATTTTTGATAATTAATAGTAGAATAATTTTAGTCATAAGAAGTTCAAACTTCTCCATAAATAGTTGTAGAAATAAGTAGTTTGAGCATTATATATAAAAACTAGATTAGAGCTATTACAAAATTTATAAAAAAGTAGAAATAAAATTATAATACGTTTAGCAAAAAAATGTCCACCATATAATAAAACGTTTATGTAGTCGATGTTCTTCAACCGTTTGTTTTTGAAGGGTGGCCAGTTGTGTATGAGTTTGTATCTTTAAATCAAAACTGATTTGTTGTTAAAAAATTGTAATTTTCAGTTCGAGTTCAATTAATAAAACCAAGGGTTAAACATTACTCCCTAGGAAACGAATGTGTTACATATTACTAGAATTTAATTTCTATTAACTTGAAGTGCTTAGGAAATTAGTGGAGTTTTCTATAAAAATGAAAATTATACAAACACATTCTTTTAACACCAAAACCGAAAAGAAATATCACATTCTTAACACTACACAATAGCAACCATGTGTAGCACTAATGATACAAACAATTAATTCGTAATTTTTTAATCTATGTAAAAATGGATAAAATGATGCTAAAAGAAGTACCAATAATATTTAAGAAATAATGAAGTCTGCAAACAAGACGTCCATAAATTTTAAATACTTGAATAAAATATACTAGCATCAGAAGTTGTGATGTGAATATTCGAACTTTTAAATAGCGAAAAAGTAATGTATATGCTATGGTTGGAAATTTATTAAATAAACAGATGGGAGCTACTCGTCTTCTACTCCACATTTTCATCACCTTTTAACTCATTTTGACTGAAAAGATCCTCCTGAACGGGAACTTCCGTAAGCTGCTGCGATAAAACAACATCTGCAATTGCCTTTCTTGCCGCCTGATCAGCGTCTACTTCTTTCTCCTCCTCAGGAACCTCGTCCTTTGGTTCCTCGGGTACTGGTTCTTCGGACAAATCATCTTCTATCTTTGGTGGTGCAACAAAGAAAGGAATCTTGCCCCTCTGCCAATCATGGAGTACCATCTTTGCAACCGTCATAAAGTCAGGTTCCCCTCCCTAAAAGATGGATAATATTTAGTATTGATATCAAGAAGGTGATCCAGCATTAATGGGCTATTATTCCGTTTCCACATAGTCACATACCAATGATGCAACACTTGTTTTAGGTAAACGTGGAAAATGTTGTTTAATTCAGGAAACGAGCCGTTATTCAAGCAAAAATGGAAAAGAAGTTTAAGTGAAACTGCAGGAAGTATACAAATTTCAAGGAAGATGATGAAGTTGTACGAGGGAGTTGGCTTGATGAAAATTTAGAGAGAAAAAAAGGCTACCTTCAGAAGTTTGCCTGATGATTTGCATAGTTGAAGAAGGAAGTCATTGTCGTCCTCCCTGTGGATGACATGATGTAAGACTATAAGGATGAAAACACAGCAACGGACAAGAAAGGCGGTGGATGACTTTTCTTGCTTAAATAACAATTGGTGAGATAATCCATAGTTCAAATCACGGGAAAATGGTTTACCAATCTTGAATCTTGTACGCTCTCTGTAGATGCTCCTTCTTAACACGTTGCAGAACTTCACCTATGTGCTCAGCAGCATCGTGTAGGTTTGTCACACGAACCTGGATGCATACAAAGCAAGCAATAAATGTGAACACTTCAAACAAGGCATGATACACAGGTTATAATGATATAGTCCTATAGCCTTATCAGTTGTCACTCAGAACTATGCTTCATTTTAATCATTTTTTAGTAACATCAAAATGTAAGATTAAAAAACAGAATTGGATGTCTCCAAGTTCTTCAAAAATTCTTGGATGTCTCCACGTTCTTCAAAAATTCTTTCAAGAATCAAAAGCTGAAGAATAAAAGAAGGCAATTGCATAAGTATCTACATACCACTCCCTTTAAAACAATATCAGTCTCCGAGTCCTTATTGTTCTGATAAACAACTCCTGGGCAATCAATTAAAAATATCCTCTTTGTGAGTGTTATATACTGCCACACTTTAGTCTCCCCTGGTATAGGAGCAACCTTGCACACCTATTTTTAAATCAGAACTATATTAGCCACAAACAATCAATCAAATGAGATGAGACGATGTATATCACGTACAAATATCCCATGCATAGTTAAAATACTGGCCGCTTGTTTAAGAAGAAGTGATATCGAGAAAAGAAGAACAGTGATGTATATATAAGAAACAAGCTCTGGAATCTGGTAACCATTTACATCATCTTCTTGAAAGTAGTTACTCTCATTGCCAAAAAGAATTATATTTTCCATAAGCATTACAAGCTTCATTAACAGTATAAAATTTGGAGCAAGTGATAAAATCGATTTCCAGAAACTTTGTAGAGTACTGACACAATTCTGATCTAAGTATGAAAAGATTACGATGATGCAAAAATATTAGAATAAATCGAAAGTGGTGGGAAGACATGTGCAAAGATCGACAACAACTTCACTTGAGATCATCAACAGATAATTACATTTTTTGTACGCAACGTGTTGATTACTGAAGACTTTCCAACATTTGGATATCCAACAAACCCAACTGATATTGCTTGTTTATTACTCTTTATTCGAGCAAACTGTCTCAGTACAGACAAAAGAGAACCCTGAGAAACAAAAGCAAGAACAAAAACATTATTTAGCTACCAAAACAGAAGAAGATAAGTTAAATGCATAAGCATGTACAGTGACATAAATAACACTTGGGTAGAGTAAACATTCTAAAGCAATACTCTTCAGTTTATAATAATTATAAATAATGAAACCTGAATAACTTAATGAGTCGCTGTCCATGGTAAGTAATGTTACTTAAAAAATCATGTCAGATGCAGAATACGTGAAGAAATTCCTTAGGTTACTAGTGTAACATAGTTAGGTCTTGTGACTTAACATCCAACTAACTTTCGCTATTTTCGTAATGCAAAAGAACAATTTGAATACCTTCCCAAAAGACTTGTTAATGCTTGCATGAAATGCCAGAGTAGGATATTCTTTGGATAATACTCTAAGCCATCCTTTTGTTGCCCAAGCAGGGACCAAATCACACTGAACAACATCGATTATCAGGGTCATATACTGAAAAACATTCACTGTAATAAAGTCTACAAATGAATGCAAAGAATATACACTAACGGAGTTTATAGTGAAGGACAGACCTTATTGAGCAGGAAGACCATGTTCTTATGTTTGCAATTCTCTTTCAGATGCCTCTCCAATTGAAAGCATCTCGTGCCTTGAGGATCTCTTGCGTCTAAAACCTGTCAAACAATCAGACTTGCTCAGCTCAGGACTTCCACTCTAGTTATGTATTAGGACAGTGGATAAACTATGTACTTCATATTAAGTATAGCAAAATGATAAATTGAATAATCTATGAAGATTGAGTTTCTAACCTGGACAACAACATCTGAGGAATCTATCACTTTGTAGAGCTCGCCCCATATGCGTTTACTTTGACCTTTCTCAAACATTGTGTGCCTCACAAGGTCTCTAAACCCATCTTCATTTCCATCAGCAGACGAGCGATCAACATGTTTCTTTTCAAACGAATCTAAGATTAAGGCATGGAATGTAATGAACACAAATTAATTTGATGACCAACATAATTGCAAGTATTCAAAAACAATAAACAAGTAGCAGTAAGATACCTTGAGATGAATCTGCCTTTCTCAATAATGATGCATAATCTGATGCAATCAAATTTGGACGCTTTCTCTTATTCTTAGGTCCAAATGCATCAGAAAATGGCTGAGTATCAAGAACGTGGACCCTGACTTGCTACACAGGCATAATTAGGAGGAACAGAAGTTACTCTAAAAATCATATGAAAAAATCCGAAAACAAAATTCAGGGAGATATACCCTCACTCAGTGCAAATGAATGATAGAAATCAGTAAACAATTGAAAACATTTTAGATAATAAACTAAAAGACATGGAAGTCTAAATGAACATATTATTTGTGGTGATCCGTTTGACACTGCATCAAAAGAACAATAACAATTGGGGGACTAAATACAGGTAGAAACAAACAAACAGAACCACATAACTCAATTAACTATAATGGTATCGAACATTAAGATGAAATGGAAGTAATTATTCATCACTCAGAAACCTGTTCAGAATGCAATAAAACTCTAAATATACATCATCTCAAGATAACTACACGCATGTAAGAAGTCAATGCATTAAGTGCTACCTTCTGATGGTCATTAAGAAGCGACATTGGGATCTTTCTTTCATTCAATAGTACGTGATATCGGTTAGATACCCGATCTTGTAGTTCCTCACGAAAAAATTCAAGCGCCTTCTGATCGATAACTTTGGTGTTCGCTGAAGACATGTACGTGAAACCATCAAAATGCAATCAACCCATTCACAGACACAATAATCAACACTCAATAGATATCATAATTCACAAACACTTACTCCACCCATCTCAAAAAGATTGCCTACTTTGATATTCAACGACAAACAATTAACAGAATTTGCTGCATTAATTGAGTAATATAACTTGATTTGAGTCCAACTTCAATTTTCAAACTAAACTTTAATTTTGTATATTTTCACTCAATATTATACAGCACATACATAAACAATCACTTGGGAAATTCACAAGCCAACTATCGAAATTTAAAACCCATCAATCTTTTCGAGATGGAGATAGTATATAAAGGAAAAATTAATGTCAAAATTAGCATTTAAATTTATATTTAAAATATTTAAGTGTTTTGAACAGTCACTTAGTTATGTCGATTTCAAGCAGGCACTTTAAAATACCAAGATACGCTATTGCCCATGCTATAGTTTTCGAACAATAACGAAATGTGCATATGCATGAACGTACGAAAGAAACCGATGTTGCCACGGATTCTGGTATCAGGAAGCTCAGAGGATTGTAAATCGTGCTTCAATATGTGTCCCTTTTTGTCACGTTTGGGCTTGTTAACGTACATCCTCAGCCGCCGTACTGTGGCGGCGGTACGGCTGCTGTCATTACTACCACCACAGCCGCCGCCTTCTTTTTTTATCTTCTTGGCATCTCTGTTAACGTCCAATGAGTGTCTTGGTTTTCCGGAAACGTTGACTGACCTCCCCTTCTTCTTCCCCATTTCATACAAAATTCTGCAAAACCAAAGTAGTAAAAATGTAAGCTTTATAGGGTTAGATGTAATAAAAAGCCAATATTTTATTATAAAACCCTGACACCAACGGGTAACGGCCCACCCCACGCACCATGTAGTTGAGAGTAAAAGGCCCGTTAATTTTACTACTTCGTCCGTCCTTAATGGTCTGTTTGGATTGGGGTGAATCAAGGAGAATTTTTTTTTTTTTTGTGTTTGGGGACCTAATAATTTTTTACCCTAGGAGAAACTATTCCCCTTGATTCACCCCCATTACCCCTCATTCCCCTCCAAATCTCTACCCTCCAAATCCAAGGGGAATCAAGGAGAATACAATATTAAACATTAAAATATATTCTCCCTGATTCCCCTAGTTCAAAATCATGGTACCCAAACAACAATAAAAATTTATTCTCCCTGATTCCCCTTGATTCTCTTCCCCTATGAGAATTCTCCTCTCCCTGATTCACCCCAATCCAAACGGACCATTAGATGGGTACATTTTCACTTTTCATAGTCAAATTTTAAAATTTTGATTAAAAATTCTCATTCAATGATAAGAATTAATAAAATCATGTGAGATCTTATTAATTTCGTTTCAATATATATTTTTGAAATATCAACTTTTTATAATTTGTTCGCATGTCGAATAAGCGAAGTTTACGTTTTAAATCGTGTTTTGTTGACCATGAAAAGTCAAAATGTATCAATTGGTTAGGGATGGAGGAAATATTTTATTAGTTACAAAACCCAACTCAACACCTACACCATTAACATCCCATCATTTATGAGTAAAAAAATTGTTTGAAACCTAAAGTAATAGGTAGTTATTCGACTCGATAAAATGTTTACCTATTTGAGTTACTCGACACCATTTGGGCCCTACTAGATAATACCAATACCTGCAATTAGGAGTTGTATGATATCAATGGCTGGTCCAAACATTTTCATGACCTAATACGAAAATAAAAAATGGTACTTTTCATTGTTAATAATAAATTTTAAAATATCTAGTAACTTGTTATTAGTAGATGGTGATTTGGAAAAGAAAAGATTTAATCTAAATATTTTATAATTTTTTAAATAAAAATTAACATGAATCTAGAATATAAACTAAAACATTTATAGAAATTTAGGGTCCTTTTTAAACGAGAGTCTAGTGCGGCTATGGCCAGGCCAGGCCATACCCAAGGGTCATACCGTGACAATATTTATTAGTTGTTGTACATATGGAAAGAAATCTTAATTGGTGCCATTCGAATATACTCTATTTTTTTAGTTGACGTTTAGGTTTTTGGTATTATTATTTTGGCTAAAGTTTTCTTAATTCTAATGCTCTATTTAATGACTTTTTATAAGTATATAATTAGCAGCGGTGCAATATCAATATATGTGCGAGTTAATCTTTTATTTAGTTATATTTACCTAAAAAATTATTGACTCAATAAATTTCATCAATAATTTAAATAAACAAACAATAAATTATGGTAATTACAGAATTTAATAACTGAAACTTTTTTGAAAATAATTTAAAATAAAATGAGATATAAGAATAATTTTATACTTCTCTCAAATAATGAAGAAAATTTCTGACATCAGATTTTATTTAGTTAACAACCAACAAATATGAATCTAATAAATAAATAGAATGAGAAAATGACATGTGATTTTTTTGGATCTGAGACATTATTATTTTTTATTTTTTTTTAAAATTAGTGATGAGGTGAACTCAATACCTTCTAGTCACAAAAGCCTTTTCCACTATACTATTCAATTAACTCTGAATCTCAGACATTATATATAGTTATATGGTACGAAGTAGAGATTTCTTGTTGTATTTTTGTTATGGAGTTAGAGTATTTCTTTTGACATGCAGGTGACTGATCCAACATGGTCCATTTAAAATGAAAGTGATTGAACTGGAAATATTAGATGTTTTTAGTGATTTTTTGGTGCCATTAACCCAATTATTTAATACCCACGCCCCATTGAAATTAGACGAATTTCATTTAAAATGTGGATTATAAATGGAATGGTCTTTTATTGGAGCTTGATTATGAAATTAAGCCATGTTAGTAATGGAGCAAAAGATAAACATATTTTCACGACTTATTTTTACGGTATCGATTTACATCAAACATGTAGCTCTACTCCTGATCAACAGCGTCAATCTATGAAATATCAGCCTTGAGGATTCTTGTCATGTGAACCACAAGAATCAGATTATTTAAAGCAATGCCAAATAACTAAAGGTGGATAGTCAAGTATTAGATTCTGCAAGCCATTTGGCAAATCAAGCAACCAATCACAATCTCTTTCACCTATCCTTCCAGATAAGCCCCTGAATGATTTGTTTACATATTCATATGTTTCCATACTCTTCTTTCATTGAAAACAACCATTTGAAAATATTCTGTCAAACATGGCCTCAGCCTGTGCATCATCAGCCATTGCAGCTTCCTCATTCTCCTCTCTCAGGCAAGTATTCTTGCACCATACAAGTTTTTAGTGTAGAATTAAACGTTCGGGTTTGGTAATTAAAGATGGTACTTAAGCACGATGTTTAAGTCGTATATTGCTACTACTAATGATTTTGTATCTGGAAGGTACCTTGATCTGGTCCCTTATTGACAAGTACACAACGATAACATGCTCTCTATTCTCTAAGCGGGATAATGGGGTCAAATTTATGCGACCTTACTCACTTGATAAGAAGAAGACTGTTTCCGATACCATATGGACTTATGGACAAACATTACGTGGAATTCAGAAAAATATTGTGGTCAAATCAAGTGCATTGTGCGTATAAAATTAATATAAGTAGGCAGTTTTAAGCATTGTGCATTTGTGATCAAATATTTCCTTAAAAACACCTGAACCTATTAATAGAAATACTAGTTTAGAGTTTATGGAAATTATTTAATTGTTGAAGGCTAAATTACTTGCAGCTCTCAGAAAAATGGAGCTATTATTGCAGCAACGAAAAATTGGTTCATTGGAGGAACACAATTGAAAGTAAGCAAGTTTTCTGCGCCATCAGGAAGACGATCTGTGACTACTGTTTGCGTTGCAGCTGACCCAGACCGACCTCTCTGGTTTCCTGGCAGCACCCCTCCTGAATGGCTTGACGGAAGGTTCATTTCCATGTCCACGTTCAATACCCATCCGATTCAGATTAATTGACGTTTTTTTGTTTTTCTATAGATCATGACTAAATGTAAATCAACTTATGGCCTAATCAAGGTTAATACATTTTGCAGCCTTCCAGGAGACTTCGGTTTTGATCCCCTCGGACTTGGTGAGTAATAATACATTTGATTTGGTATTCATTTGAGTAGCATCTGATTAGAAAAAAGGTTTATGTCTACCTCTAGTTCTCCAACAGATTTCTACCCGATGTATGTTGTCCATGGATGTTCATTCGAACAATAAAACAATGCAAAATGGCATCATAATATATTAGTTATATGTAATACTTGCGACATATGTGTATATATACTAATGTCTTATATCTGCCCTCGAACAGGATCTGACCCAGAGACCTTGAGATGGAACCAGCAGGCAGAGCTAGTACATTGCAGATGGGCAATGTTAGGAGCAGCAGGCATATTCATCCCCGAGTTCCTCACAAAGATAGGCATCCTAAACACCCCATCATGGTACACTGCTGGAGAGCAGGAATATTTCACAGATACAACAACATTATTCATAGTCGAATTAGTCCTCATCGGGTGGGCAGAGGGAAGAAGGTGGGCAGACATACTCAAGCCCGGAAGTGTAAACACTGACCCCATCTTCCCCAACAATAAGCTCACAGGGACCGACGTAGGCTACCCCGGGGGCCTATGGTTTGATCCACTGGGGTATGGAAGTGGCTCCCCTGCAAAACTCAAGGAGTTGAGGACTAAGGAGATCAAGAACGGGAGGTTGGCGATGTTAGCAGTAATGGGTGCATGGTTCCAACATATCTACACTGGAACAGGACCAATTGACAACCTCTTTGCTCACCTTGCTGATCCTGGTCATGCCACCATTTTTGCTGTAAGTACAACTGTCTCGTTATTGTGTGTAATATCTCGTGATATATTAATTTAAAAAAAAACATACAAGTTGGTAATATTTTTTTGTATCAAATGCAGGCATTCAATAAGTGAGATAATGCAAAGAAGCATGAAATTCTTGAGTTTGGGGAAATTATGGAGAGCAAGAAGTACAAATAGTGTGTTGAGACTTGAGATTATTGTAAACAATTGTATTGCCTCATATGAAACTAATGTAGAGAATGAAGTACATAATGTTCCCATCTTTATTAGTATCTACTAGACTTGAGAAGTAAACCGGGTAAACTGCATGCCCAATTTCGATTGTCTAGTTTTAACTTTCTCAAAAATTTAAGACACAATATTTGTTGAGAATCGTCACTTGTTGTCACCGAAATTAGACTCACTTTTCATGTTACTCGATTATGTTCAAATCGCCACCAATCAGACTAAAGGGAGCAACATCACACCTAACCGCTATTAACATCCCACTACTCACCACTAAGCAACCAACTAAGGATTAACTTAGACTCTAATTAGATGGAAAAACTCCTAATCTATTGGATGGATAAAGAATTGTCACTAAAACACAAGACTAAGACACTAAGCTAAGGACTTTTCTTTATTGGACCAATACAACAAGGATTAGTCAAATTAGATAAATATTGCCAAATGAAAAGAGTGTTAGCCTGTTAGGGAGGGAGTAAAACTAAAATGATTTTAAATTTTTTAATTTTGTTGGTTGTGACCTGTGAGATGCATTTAATTTCTTTTAAATATAAAACTAAAATGATTTTAAATTTTGAAATGCATGAGTAATTTTGCAAAAAAAAAGCAAAATGGCAAATTTTTTTACTACAACCCATTATTTTTTGAGTAGACGAATGTTAATCAACTAAACTATATATGTACATGTATTGGCTATGCGCCTATGCGTCGTATGACTAGTCTGATTATTAAAAGGTAAGCCATAATTGACAAGAGTAACAAACAGTGGGCAAAGTATCCACAATAAAATGTGTAGAATTTTGTAAAATAAAGGGCACAACTGCACAAGAGCTTTCCCGCCATTTTGTCCTCTCTATCTTCTACGTAACCTCGAACCCGCCAAAACCTTCACTTTCGTGAAAATGGAGGTAGTTCGATCTCAAAAGAAGTCAAAATCAGTCAACGCTGACGTGGTCTCAGCTCTTCCTCTCTACCGTACCGCCCCAGAGCTCGAAGTCCGCCTCGAAGATTTCGAGCTTTTCGCCATCGATCGCCTCCAAGGTATTACCACTATTATTAACCCTATCCAATTATTTTTCTAATTCTTCTACTACATCCGATTCAATTTTTAACCACACTTCGGCTATTAATAACTTTTTATTTATACTATAAAAATATACAAGATAATTAATAATAATATGAAATATCTTGAACAATGAAATTAAATGACTGAAAAGTACGGAGTAGTTGATGTTAAATATTGTGAGGGAGAAACGAAAAAGTGGGGTGAAGTATAATATTATGTGGAAATTAAAACTTAGTATTATGAACTTAATTTACTAATTCATATCAATATAATTGTTTGTATTCGTTAGAAATATTGTATTAAAATATTTGATTATCTTGAACAAAGTTGGTACTTTTAATTTATATTTACACTTTTGTCCTTGTAGAGTTTCAATTACATTTTAAATAAGTAATTAGTTCTAATGAATTCAGGACAAACGAAAAAGTTTAATTGTGTACTTAAGAATTTAGTTTTAGTATAAACAATCACTTCTAATGATGCAAAATGATGACTCAAATGATATTTTTTATTCAAATCCGAAGTTGTAGATAGTGTAACTATCCATTTTGATATATTTTATTACACCAAGAGCTAGAGAATATACAATATTTGACTACATCGGACAAGTAAATCTGTTATCTATCTTCATATTCTTAATTATCGTTGTGCGGAACTTAGAAAATCATCAGCTATTTTACTTCATTTGGTGTACCTTGTTGTTAAGCATCGTGGATAGCGATATGTTTCAATTGGTCATATGAGTTATGCCTGACTTTATTTAGATCTGATGGTATATGCTATAAATTTCAGTCCTAAGAGGAATTTCAGATGGTTTGTCCCGCGGCAAGAAACCTGAAGAAATGGAAAAATTGGTGAGATTTCGCGATTTAGTTAAACCTGAGTTTAATCTTATTTACTGAGTGTATAATGGTTATGTGGCGTTTGTTGTAGGTGAAGGAATTATGGAAGTCACATATGAGGCATGCACATGCACCAGACATCGTGAACAAGGACATAATATCTCACTTTGTTTTGCGTCTTGTTTATTGTAGAACGTAAGATTCTATCTTGCTCTAGTTCGTAGGCTTCTATACTAATTGTTGAGATCTTTTAAAGAGTGAAAATCTTTGCTCCATCCAGGGAGGAATTGAGAAGATGGTTTCTTTCTATGGAAACTACTTTGTTTCGCTACCGGTTTCGGCTTGAAACTGACGATGTACAGGTGACTTTACGATAAAATTGTTTCTTTCTTATGTTTATTTTTGGCATGGTGAATTGAGCTTCTGATTGTTTTCTCTTCGCATTTTCTGATACAGAGAGAACTATTGACAGAGTTTAATCTTCCGTACAATTCTCTAAGCAATGCTGAGTATCAGGTATATAGATGGCTATTTCATCAAGGTTACATTATCGGCAGATGTATAGATGATTATTTCATTTCAGACATCCCTTAGTACTCTCGTAGTGAAGGGTGTTTTGGACTACACAAGCTCATTTATGGTGTATTTTTGTGCAGAATTTAAAGGACAAATTAAGTCAAGTTGCTAGGTCTACTGGCCAATCTTTACCTACAGGTAAATCTCTTTCTTCCAAAGGATTGCGTATAAGTGTGAAATCTGATTGACTATTTGGATTTTTATTTGGTACAGCTGATTCAATATTCTTCAAGGTATGTGGACAAAGTGGTCAAGTGGATAGTAGGCCTTTTCTTCCCCTTTTATCGATCTTGTTCTTGTTGTACTTCATAAAATGTATCTGTCACTATTGCTTAGTCCCCCGATGTTTACTACTAAGCCTCCACTGGCGATGGAAAATATATTATAGCTCATTTATGATTGTTAGTTCTTCATACACCTGAGGTATAAGAATTGTATATCAGTCTCTGATCCTTTGGTCGAGTGAAATTTTTTAAAAGCTTTCATGTCAATCATGAATAGCACACAATAAGCATTGCAAAGTTTATATGAATTGAAGCATATCACCAAGTAGAAATCCTTGGTCCCATAGAACTTGAATTGTTTTTTGTATAATCTTTTATTTGAGTTGAGTATTGTGCTTCCTGTTATTTTATGATATCTTAAGGTACCATTTGAAGAAGTTCCAGAGCTAGTGGCAAATCGCCGTGTGTATATACATAAAGGGAATGCATATGTCGCTATGTCTCAGGTAGACTTCTATTTCATGTACTCCTCATCATTGTATACATGTTGCTATATGTCAAATTGATATTTGGCTTGTTATTGTAGGTGGTCTCTCTTATTGTGACACACTTTCGCAGTTATCTCTCCAAAGCTCTTGTGCTGACGAACAGGTATTGTTACTTGCATATCTTGAACTAATATTATGTCTGTTATGAAACCATTTGGCTGTTCTATCAACTTGGACTTGGACCCTAAGGATTAGTTGTCTACGTGGGTACGCATTAGTAAAAGAACTACGAAGAATTTATTTCACTTATGGTGCTCCAAAGAAAGTCATGAGCAATTGCCTTTATTTTGGTTTTTTCATTCCTTTCTAGTAACATATGGAGCTTTAAGAAAAAGAAAAAAAAAATCAAAAGATAGTTGCAATGATATTTATGGCAATTTCAAGAGCGCTAGCCTATGTGTCAGTTACATGTCAAACATGGCTGATTTATTAACTTTCCAACATGTCTGTGCCGCTGATAGAGTTATATTATAATCCAAAGCCATAAGATTTAATTTGCTCATGTATTCTTGTAGAATGTAAATGCATAATAACTAAAGAACATGAATATTCTTTTGATTTCTCAATTTATTTTCAGAAAATGGACGTCCACGATCAGAGAACAAGAGAAAGACCGTCTCACCCCTGTGAGTATTATTTGACTATTTATCTTTTTTCTGTTTGAAAATGATGTATAGTCTAACATGTATATTTTCTATAAGCTCGTTGAAGCTCTATCCACCAGCTATCTGGGTCCTGATTATAGCCAGGTATTTTGTACTGCTAATTATCTTCCTCTCTGTTGCATATCTGTTCAATTTGGCCTCTCTGTCTCTCTTTCTCACATAACTTGACTGCCTTTTTCCCAGCCAAGTGACACTACTGCAATATCGCTGAAAGATATCAATCAACTTGCTAAAACTTCATTTCCTTTGTGTATGCGTCATTTATTTGATAAGGTAAAGAATTGTGGTGTTAGTTGATGCTATATTATAATTTTAGTGTTTTGTTATGCCAGTTATGGTATTTCCTATTAAAGAAAGACAGCTTAAATCCTTAAAACACATTTTCGTGTCTTTCCTATTGTTCATGATGCCAATGCCATATCGCAGCTAAGAGATGATCATCATCTGAAGCATGGAGGACGGATGCAATTGGGTCTCTTTCTTAAGGTTATGTCCTTTGAAGCTTATTAGTTATAGTTTATTCACTCTTAGGAAAATATAGCTTATAGATGGTCTCAATTTTTGTGGCATTATGCTTATGGATAATAGAACTGAAAATTTCTAATTGAAAATCTAAAGGAAATGTATATATCTGCAAGCTTCTTGGAGTACTCGTATCTTTTTCTCCTTAACCTAGATAGGCTGAAATGAAGTGAGAAAGGTCAAAACAATAACACAATTATATGGAAGCTGAAAGACAAGGATTAAGATATCATTTGATAACTTAAACGACTGCACTTGCTTTATTTTGAAAAGCATTTCTGTTTGAGGCTACAGAGTTCTGCCATGAATAGTGACGGGAATATTTATCTGATGAATTCTGCATCTTTTTCTTTGTTTCATCCAATTTAATTATTTTGTAGAAATTATAACAATGCAATCCATTTAAAAGTAATTGGTCTTAGTTTTTCTAAAGAATTTTGGTTATATTTTAGGGTGTTGGATTGAACTTGGATGACGCATTAGCATTTTGGAAAGCGGAGTTCACTCGGAAGGTAATAATAGGTTTTGTCCTGCAGAAATAAATTCTGATGAACCTGCTGGGACGTTTCTGAAATTTCTATTGCCTTTGTGAATTTAGTATATGAAATGAAGTTATCAATAAAAAGTGTGTTACAGTTCATCATGTGCACCTCTATCATTCATAGTATGTGTACATGGATGGTATAACCTTTTGGGTCCTATTGGGTTTGACAAGCAATTGAATTGCATGGAACTGGAATTCCATGGCATGCCCAGGAAACGGGATAAATGTGTGAAAAGCTCTTACATTTAAAATGATTGATTTCGATTATTCTTAATTTCTTACTAGTCTTCGGAACGTTTCACATGTTTATAATCCTTTCTCAACAAAGATATCTAAGAGACAATAGCCGGCAGTTAGACTTAGGTTTTTTATGTAAATGCTGTTGAGGTGACATGGAAAAGCAGTCATTAGTAATGTTACATGTCTATATCCCTATGCTGAAACGTTAAATCAGATTTTTATTTCGTGCTTTTGTGGTTTAGGTTGGGGCTGAAAGATTCGACAGGGAATATGCATATGCTATTCGCCACAACTATGGTAAAGAAGGAAAGCGAACGGTAAGATCTAAGATTCTAAGAAGTTCAATGTTATCTATGCATTGTGAGTTTGGGTACTATTAATATTTGTAGGCAGTTAATCGTTAGAATTTATAGTATGATTAGAATATGTTTAGTATCTACCAATACCAAAGGAGGGATTCATGGTTTAGGTATGAAGCCTAGACTGACAGCAAGTCTGAAACATGACATAGACTTGTTCTCACAATTATATTTAGCTTGTGAATGTAGGCAGAAACTTCATCATTATCCTTTTAGAAGATGCACGTATTCCAGATGAGTGCACTGTGCACCACCTGTTCGCGTCTGTGTCGAATCCATACATAGAGAATATTAGTATAAGTTTTCTCATGTCTTAAACTATTTTAATTGTTTTCTGTAGGATTACACGCCTTACTCCTGCCAGAAAATTATATCTTCAACACCGGGAGTTGGGGATTATCATGGATGTCCTTATCGACATTTCAGGTAGGTTTCTTTTGCAGTGGAGAATCCTCCCATCTCTCTCTTTATATAGGTCTACTCTATGTTACACACATGCTCATGCTCACAGACCCTCACCCTCTCAGAAGTTGAAATGGGCATTTGTACAGGCATCCACTTTAGTTTCAGCCTCCTCTATCTCCATAAGAGCTTAGCTCATTTCGCTAAACGGTTTCCGTATATCGTGTCTAGATTACAAAAGGAACTTTAGTTTTGGTCCTGTCATGTAGCGTAGCCGATAAAATGTTGGTTCCTGTTTATTTTACAGTGCCATTTCTAACTTGTATGATGTGATTAGTGAATCTCAAACTCATCTTTATATATACACATCCATCAGTCTGATCTTATAGATCCTTTCTATACATACGTTCCATGTACACATTGGTGGCTAGCATCAGATAAATACACTACACTGTATTGATCTTGCTGACCATATGAGTAATTATGACCATATGAGTAAGTATGTCGCCTTTGATGTTCTCTTAAGGTGCTGTGTAGAAAAGCATCATTTCCTTCTATGGAGCGTGAAACTCATGAAAATAACCTTGCTAGGTGTCTGAAGTCTGAATGAATTTCTTCACTTTATACCAGTAGTACAAATATTAATTTGTATAGAAGATCCACTTGCATCTGGCTTATCTCATCAACTTCTCTGATTGTACTAGTGTCATAGACTGAAACTGCTAACAACTACAGAAACTAGCTAGTTAAAAATGTAAGGTTCTATGGTGATATTATGGAATTGACAATTCAACAGCAATGCATTATCAAATTATGTAGGTAACTTAGTGAAAACGGTTAAATGTTTCTTCTTATCTATCCTACCCGCTTGGTTTTCACACAAACAATTATACAGGAGCATTTTTCTGTTCCCAAAGTTCAAAGTTGCTTACTTTCAAATTTTCTTCTATTATGCTGAATGGAAACTTATTTTGCGTTGTTACCTTTCGACAGCGAGGAAAATTTAAGAGCCGCCCTTGGCAGGTTGGGAATCAACAGTCGTTCATTAGAGGAAGTGATGGCTAAGGTTCAAAATCGGCATTATCAGGTCATTTTTTAAGAGTATTAGTTGTTCTTATGGTGACTTCTGGCATTCAGCTAACTGTAACAATCTTTCAAAATGCAAATAATATATGCAGTTAGCCTGCACATTGACATTTGAAGCTGTTCATGGGACGACTTGCGATGCTGGAATTAATCATCCAAACCAGTATTTCAGTGATAGCAGAAAGACCATTGAATCAAAGGTAAAGGTCACAAACTTGTGTTGTGTGGGCAGTCATCAATTTTTGTATCCTGGTTACATTTGGATGCACGCGTAAAGCTTTCATTTTCATTTGCTTTCAGTTTTTCAGAAAATTGAGTTATTATAAATGCTCTTAGCAAGTAATTTGTACATTAATTTAGTAAACTGCTCTCCGATTTTCTGTTTAGTTTGTGTAAACCATTTTTTCCTGGTATGTCTCAATAACTTTGTTGGAAATTTGAAATCCTCAAATGTAAAGTAATTCATATAACCTCTTCCAAATCTTCTCCGAAGTCCTACAAGTGCATCATTTGTTATTTCCTCTTTTGCATATGATGAAGCTACATGGGGGTGCACTTCGTCCCATTTTAAGTACTTTTCATGATTAAGCTATGATACTACAAGTGGATCACTTGTTTCTTCATGTTTTGCATAATAAGACTCTGTATGATTAAGCTATTAATATGGAGGCATTGTTATATGTGATTGAACTGCAAACTAATTGAAAGATATTAATCTAATGTTTATAGTTACGACGACAGTCTTCAAAGTCAGAATATATGAATCCTATTTTAATCTTTGATGGCTCAGAGATAATTACTCATTTTTCATACATTTTGTGCCAAGTTTTTTGGTAGGAAGAGCTATATTATATATCTGCTTGAGGCTTGATACATAAATATAAACTAATGATTATATATGTTTCCAGGTGAATAGCTAGGATAAATTGGTGTCGCAGGCATGTGTGTTCTCGGAATACATTAATTTTAGCAAACCCCCAAATCTGCTATTAGCCATGGCAGTTCAGAGGTAAATGATGATAAGAGAAGGACGTACCGCAGTGAACAGGGTTGTCTTGGTGTTGTTAAGCTGGTAATCTGCATCCAAGCAAAAGCCAACTTCTGTATGTCTGTAGGGGTGTTAGTTGGTTAGTTGTATCAAATTATGCTTGAAATTCCGAGGTGAAGACGAGTAGTCTCAGTTAATCTGGTTTATGATATACAAGATATGTACAATTCTCATTTCGAGCTGAACAGTAATGATCACTTTATTGTAATGACTACTGAGAGATTTTCTATCATATTTCTAAAATTGTAACAATTGGACAAAAGGGCACAAGCCCCATGCTCAAGGGCAGATCAGACACAAAAATGAAGCGCTTTTATAAATCCCATTGAAATATCAACCAGAAGTACCTTTAGGGTTTAAATTCTTCTGGTCTCCTAAACTATTGACAATCGGTCAGTTCAATACTTGAACTATTTTGTTTGGTCATATTGCAGATTGAGACTGTTAATCATCAAATTTGAGCATTTCGTCCATTTTTAGCATTTAAACAGATTGTGAATTTGTTTTTCACGAAAGGATACACATTGATTGTAAAATTGGTAGGGAGATTTATGATACTGTATTTGATTGTTCGATGGGTTAAAATTGGGGGATGGAACCAAGAATTTAAAGTGCATTCGCTCAATACAATACAATACGATTTGAATATCATCAATTTGGTAAAATGTAAACTCAATACTGATGGCCATTATATTTCTTGTATATATAAGAATGATCCTATGACTATGGCAGAAACAGCAGGCACAAGCAACTACATGGGGAGCTGATTACCTTGATTGATGAAGAATAAGCATTCTCTCAATCAACATAACAAGTTTTTGTTATCGATTCGACTCTAATTGAAAGAATAACACAATTTTTATGGTGTCATACTAAAGTAGATTCAATGTTCCACTATGTTGTGTGACCGAAGTAAAGTTGCATATTGTCCGATCCCACGTACCCTGTTTAGATAGGAGCCTCTTCAAAGGCGACATGGCACGATTATGTAGATGAATAATAAAGTAGGCTGTATCCTGTCCAGGATCCTCTCTCTTTTTCTCTGTTCTGTATTTCTTGAATATGTTTGTTTTGACCTCTGATCAACTGCATATATTACAAAGTTAATGTAGATAGTCTTGTTGCTCACCAACTACTTCACCAAACATTCTCTTGTCCCAAAAAAAAACATTCGCTAGTCCAAATACACAAAAATTACAATCAACTTAAAAAGTATCACAATTTTTATCTATACATTCTTTTCTGTTTTTACTATATGTGATGTCACCCACAACAACAAAATTTACATTCTATTGCCAACTTCATCTCTTACAACTAAAATATCACTCGTCGGCCAAACACATTCTAGTTAAGTAAAGGCATGTACATAAAAAAGGGTTTGGTGAAATGAGGAAACTAAAAAGGGCCTACCAATGTGCTAAAAGCTCAGCACCTTGGCCAGTTATTTCACTCTGTTCGATTTCCTTATGTAGTTTAGAAGCCTATCCAACGCCTTGCCGCTGTCAATTGCCTCTCTCGCTCTGTCAAAAGCAGTGTAAATATCTTCTGCACCACAGCATCCAAGCAAATGATCCACCACACCGGTGTTTAGCACAATGCGATCATATGCTGGGCCTTTTTCACCACGTAAAGCTGCTAAGCCCAATTCTATGTTCCTTGCTACCTACAAATTTAACAAGAAACCAAAGCCGGGTTAAAATCATGGGAATATCGAACCCCTGGAAACATCATGATGGAGCAACCCTACTCCTCTTCTTCTGATCATATATATCAAGCTCGGATAATTGATAATGAAGCTGG
Organism: Echium plantagineum; assembly: GCA_003412495.2. Lineage (NCBI taxonomy): Eukaryota > Viridiplantae > Streptophyta > Magnoliopsida > Boraginales > Boraginaceae > Echium > Echium plantagineum. The sequence continues at coordinate 22,001,667 of CM016564.1, forward strand.
TTATGATATAACAAGAGAAAGGAGGTTATCTGCTTGTCATTGACTCGGGAAAAAATGAGGACAGATATAGAAACACTCCCCATACTCTGTTGCCCATAAAGAATAATTATATATAGATATCCTTGCAACATAAATGAAGAGGGATCTAAGGGCTTACAGATCTATCAGTTCTAGGTGTATCAGAAGGCTCAAAATAATAATCTGTGGCATTCACCTCCATACTGAAAGTTTCTCGTGAGACCCCTGTGCAAGCGAGATTACAAGAAACATATCCAGTTTAATAAAAATCAAAGGCTGTTTCGTTGTTACTAGATAGACAAGATGTACTTCAAGTCAAAATGGGCATATACCATCTACTGCATAAGGTGCCACCACCAGTGAACGAAAACCAGAACAGTAATTAACAGGCAGGCCTTTTGATGCATTTCCTGATCGTACTCTTGTGGTCATTGAAAGAGATCCTTCCTCGCCCTAAGTATATATATCATTTAGAGATCAGAATGTAGAATGTTTTCTTAGACACGAATACAAATCTGGTTCTCTTAATTGACAGTTAAATAAGAATGAAGTTACAAGATAAATAAAAAAATATAAATAAACTGATATAGAATTAGTCTGCTATACCTTAATAACTAAGCCGGAATGAACACCTCTTCTTCTCATAAGCATTAACAACGACTCTTCAAAACCATCATGGTAAAAACCAGCAACAATTGCTTCCTTGCCCCTAGACTGATGATAAACTATTCAGATGAACTAGTCTATATAAATTTCTACGAAATATTCTGTTTTAGGAAGTAGAAGTGAACTTAAAGTGAATCTAAGATTGCAACTGAATTATTGTAGCCTAAATTTATATCGAAGAACCATATAAAGAAGAATGATTTGAAGAGAACAGCAGCAACTAGAGTGGGAACCCCTTCTCGTTTCAGTCATAAAATACTTTATTATCTCACTTTTACCAAAAAACTAATGAAGGTGCAGGGAAAAGAACAAGTATGTTTTGCATAAGACTTGAAACAGAATCAAGGTTGGAAGAACATTTAGCTCACCCGCACAATTTGCTGAACCTTTTCAGTTGTTGCTGGAGGTGGACGTTTCTTTATATGTTCTCTCAACCCAACCACAGAATATCTGAAAAGACAGATAGCTAAAATGTTCTCTTATGCATGAACGAGAAGTGATCATAAAGAATAACTAGTTATAGAATAATGGACTGACACAAAAGTGGTCATATTTAAAGATGTGTGAATCTTCATACAATGAAGAAGTAACAGAAAGTAGAATGGCAATGCTCATATCTCTACTTTTTATATAGATGCAGATGAGATTGAGTGGTACTTAGTCGCGTTACTTACAGTGATGGGGAAGCTTCACGTTGACTCACATAAGCAAAACCAACATTTTCTTCCTGAGGCCAAGAACTTGATAAGTTATAGAAGGTTCCAAACAATCAACTGGAAATGCAAAATTATTAAATAGGTGAAACCTCAAGAAGGCATTTTGCTTGTGAAGGACGTAAATGTGTATTTGCCCCCATGACCTTCAGCATTTGTTCCTCAGTGACACCTCCCTGCAGATTTCTATTCACTTTAAAGGTGCATACCACATCAAATATGCACTATATTGTGATTTCAGATTTTATTCTCAGCATTTATTGCGACAAGAATGCAAGGAGGTGATGGATATAAGTCACGTTCAGTGTAAGTGTTCCATCAGCTATGTAATACTCTATAAGAGAAACCAAATAACAACAACAAAAATTTAAACAATGTATAATTTATATCAAATCAGTCATAATTTACAATCTATTAGCTTACTGGCCTTTGGAGCCATCCAGTCCACACCGTGAAGCAAGCTAGATTCACCATAGCAGGCCCTTACAGCAGCAACAAAGAGAGTACTCTTGAAGTAGCGTGTGTTTCCATCATAAGGTTCACCAAAGTGGGTCAACGACTCAACATCGGCAACTGGTGGAGAACCTGATAACAGGATACCAATATTGAAAATGAGAAATACACTTACTGAATGTGCTGCTGTAACTAAATTATACTTTGAACATACCATGTTCATCATCGAATGCAAGGCAGTAAGCTTTCAACTCTCGATCTGTCTCTCTATTCATTCTTTGACAAATCAAGAATGCTGATAGCAGCGACTCGCTTACTGATTCTCTATCTTCAAACTTCATGGGGAGAACATCTTTAAGAACCCCTTGGACCTCCTCATAGCCAAGATGACCTCCAGCCAAAACCTCCCTAAGAGCACCCACTAATCTCATCTCAGAAGTACAATTACCCACAAACAGTGGACCAATCGAATTGCTTATTCCCATCGTGGATCCTTCTGGATCAGCAATGAATATAATATCTGGAGGTAAGGCTCTAACTAGCTGCGGCCAAAAGTGATTCATTGCACGCCACTCCCCTTCACTCCATTGCGTCGTTTCTAAAAATGCATTTGCACGCACTGTCATTCCCGCAAAAAATGCACCAAGTTGAGCTTTTGAAACTGGTTCTTCATCTTTGAGCTCTCCCTTTGCTGCAAAATTTATACAACTACAGTAGGTAGCATTCCAACCAGAAAATAAGGTTTCCATAAATCTGTTCAATCAACAATGCAAGCTAAAGAATATCAAACAATGCAAAAACTCACCAACAGCCCCTCGACAGATAAAGAAAGACTCGTCTAATGATCTAAACACATTTGAATAAAACATTCTTTAAGTCGAACCTACATCAAAATTTTACAGCATATTAAGCTTCAATATATGCTGCATTATTAATTAAAACGTGCAACTTCATTTCCAACCCACAAAAATTGCAACTTTATTGATTCGTCGCTAAGATCCCACAATTGGTACTCAAATAATTCCACCTAGAAAACCCAACGTTTATAACACAACACCAACAAGCATACTATTAATTCAAGTCATGTGAACCGTAACTTTCCACTAAGGATACATGGTTCCACAATCCATACTAAAATCTATTTGTTATATATTCATTAAAACACAATACCTTATTAAGATACCTACCCCCCCCCCCCCCCGCAAGGTCTTAATCAACCAATACTAGATTGTCGCGCGGGAGAGCGTAACCTGGTCCACTTGGAGTACATCTAAGCGGTTTACATTTGGACTTAATAGGAGATGCTTCAAGATACATATTTTAAGAGTCAAAGGGGATCATACACTCATACTAAAACCAATTCCAATTGGTTACAGATGAATAAAGTTCAGGACCTTGTTGATACACCCAAAAGGTGATATAATACTAAAGCTACTACATTTCGTAAGTTGCCATTTGTCAACTTCATAGTATAATCTAGTATACAAAAAATCCAGATGCTTTTTTTAAAAAAGGGGAAACATAATTTATTTTGACGGAAACAAGATTAATATACCTGATTTGAGAATGGTATCAAGAACCTTAAAAGCTTGTTCTTCAGTGAGAGGCTTGGTTTGAGTTGGTCCAGTGCATACCTTACTCTGAGCATCAAGAACAGTCTGATTAGGCTTCTGAAACTTGGGATTCCTAAATGAAGTTGACAGCACTTGATTATTCTGAGTTGCATGTTGGCAAAAACCATTAAATATATCATTTTGAATAGCTTTCTTGGAATCCAAAACTGCCCTCAATCTCAGATTGGAGGAGATGCTAAAGTGGACATGTGTTTTGGGACAACCCCAACTAAGGGTTGAGGGTTGTGGTTTGAGCAGAGCTTTCATGGTGGTTGAAGAGAGGTGGGTGGGGGTGGGGGTGGGGGTAGGGGTAGGGGTGGGTGGGGTATGTGCTGACTTTTGTTTTGGTTGAGGTGATTCATTTTGTATTTGCTATATTTGCCTATTTGGTGCATTGGGAAGCTCACCAGATGATTTATTTTTTCTGACATACTGCTCAATTCATACCATTGTTTATTATACAGAAAAAAATATTTTAATGTGTTTTTTGTTTCATTTTTTTATTTTTTATCGTTAACAAATTTTTAATCTTGAAAGTAAATATATATAATTATTGGGTCATATTTTTTAATAAAGTGCTTTTTAATTATATGATAAAATGATGTTATAAAATAGAAGGAGTATACTATTTACTGTATACTACTCCCTCCGTCCCTAAAAGATTGTCACATTTTGACTTTTGTTAGTCAAACATTACAAAATTTAATCATGAATTCCCATCAAACGATAAGAAATAATGTAGTCTTGTGGGACATTGTTAGATTCGTCTCAATATATATTTTTAAAATATTAACTCTTTATAACTTTTTCGCATGTAGAATAAGAGAGGTTTATGTTTTAAATCGTACTTTGTTGACCACCAAAAGTCAAAATGTGACAATCTTTTAGGGACGGAGGGAGTATAACTGTAGAAGGCACAAATAACCACCGTGTCTCAACATGATAAGTTATTTTGGAGAGAAAAAAGAATCACTTCGTGGTGCAGTTGTTTATGATATTCTAAATAAACCTTGTACAAATGAAACCTTTGAAGATAATTTTCATCGATTATTTATATTACTAACTCATATGTTCCTATTTACTATTGTTTTTTATCAAGACTTTGCACAAATAAAATTTTGAAAATAGTTTTCACCGACAATATTGGTCCGTTTGGATTGGGGTGAACCTAGGTGAATCTAGGTGAAACTTATCATTCACCTCGTTTGGAACCAGTTTTTTGTTTGTTTTTAAGGTTAATGTAGGTGAATCTAGGTTAATGTAGGTTAACACATTCTCCTCCAATCATCCTCAAATCATTCACCCCCAAATCGGTGGGTAATGCTAGGTTAACGAATTCATTATTTTATTATTATTAGATAAGACTTAACTGCCCATCAATAATATTACTCTCTGCCAAATATTATGTGCCTCTAAAAAAAACTTCCCTCAACATATAAATTGCCGCTTCATTTCTTTCTTGCGTATTCTTGCCAACTCTTTCTTTCCGCTTGAAAAAACAGTTTTTTCTTGGCTGCGCTTGAATAATAAAAAAAGATCATATTTTTTTGCTTTTCAATTTCAATCCGTGTGTACTATATTTGTTTGTTGCTACGTCTAGCTTTTTCTCCTAGTGCAATAATCAGTGTTAATCATTTTTTCAATCAATCATCTAATTATCAAATCACCTTTGTAATGTATGTAAATCAACATATACGAGCATTGACATATTCCTTATTATAAATCCTTTTGTATTATATGTGTACTAATCATTAAGTACACGATATTTGTTGTTTAAGTTTATCTTTTGTTAAACATGTGTATGTTTATTTTGCTAAAGATTATTGATACGTTTCTTTATTTTTTATTACAGAACATATTTATGTTTTGCTAATGTTTTTATTTATAACATTTAATTTGCAAACAAAAACAAGATATTCTGTGTAAAAATAAAGAGAAGGATATAAATGTCAGTTTAATAGTTAATAAGTTTATAATGTTGTTTTTCAAGTTATTAATTATTTTGCTTTAGCTAGTGAAGGGTAATTGTATCCAAACAGGTTTAGAATAGTTTCACCTACATTCCTGCATTCCCCTACATTCCCCTAACCTAGGTTAATTTTAAATGTTTACCCTCACCTAGATTCACCCCAATCCAAACGCACCATATATGTATCCATAACTCATATGTTGAAGTTTAAAATATCCTTACTAAGCTCCCCACATAAAAGACATTACATACATACTAAAAAAATTGTTAGTTTTTCTATTAGTGAATAATAGAATTAGTAATTTTATTGACAAAGATAGTTTTCTTTTAATTCATGAATAATCATCATTAACGTAAACTTTAAAGGTAGACAAATATATTGGCTAGAGAAAGTACTCATTAACACAACTTGTTGTTGATATTTCATAACCAACAAAGAGTTCGAAATTTGAAAGTGGCAAAATTTCCATACAAAATTAGAATTTGTTCATATATAATATTCTGCAAACAAGCATAACCAGTTTACTATAAACTTCATTAACAACAAAGTCTAGTATAATAAAATTATTTTTAACATTCTTAACTATCCCAAACTAAACATTCTAATTGTAATAACGAAATGGGCTGCCCCTAAGATTCCAAGAAATACAAATTACTTGAAAGAAAATTATTTAGCCAACTAAGACGCCCAGAGCTTCAATATTGGTTTCCCTTTCTTGCATGTTAAAATGCAGTCCAACGCCGCGTCTTTGATCAGTTTCTCGACATCTTCAACTGCAAGTGTGGCATCGATAATCTAGAAAAGCAAGCATGCGAGTAAAGGAATGAGAGGTGTACAAGCAAAGTTTTCTAGCTGCAAATGTCTAAAGGAAAGTAGGACAACCAACGCTGCAGCTTAGAGAAGATAATATAGTTTTTGGAGCAATGGAAATATATTTACTTGGAGAGAATGGTTGATGCCAGAATTAGAGAGCAGTAACTTAGGAACAACTATTTTTTTTTCGAATATCATCAATCACAATGAAGAAATGCCTCACCTTCCAAGAGGGGTCCTGGAGTTTCTGATAGTATAGTGCCACCTTTTTCTGAAACTCAAGCTGTTCGTAACGTTCCCCCCCATAACCTCCTCTTTTGGCAGCTTCCTAATAATTGCAAAAGTTGGTGTGTTAGATGATAATGTCAAACGTTATACAGAGGCACATATCATGGTGGAGCTGTGAAGACAAGATTCATCAACGAAACAAAGAAATGTCCCAAAATGACCACCAGAGTAGTTGAGGCCAAGAATCTCCACAAGAATCAGTTATCTTTTGAAAGGACTAAGCCAATAAGGGATCCAAGTAACATGTCATATGCGTTAATGTGTGTGTTAATGCTATTTTTATCAACAACATGGATGTAGTACTAATCAGTAATCATCAAGAATCAAATAAATAGCATTTTCTTTATAACCAAAATTCTTCTAAAGTTCAAAATTCTTGAGGTAGACTAACCTCTGGTGATATGTCAAGGTATATAACCAAATCTGGAGCTAATAATCCATTATCTGGAGCCTGCTCGAATGAAGATCTCATCAGGACTCGTTTTAACTTCTACTTATCAAGTGATAAAGTTACGAAATTTACAACCACACCTTACACCATTCCATATCAAGCCCTTTGGCAGATGAGAATGCTACCCCAGAGTAAGAGTAGCGATCAACAATGAGAGTAGTTCCTCTTTTCAACTCATCTTCCATCAGCACGCTAGAGAAGGATCATATAAGACTGTGTGGAACTTAATTGAGGTCCAAACAATTGCATTTTATTATAGATTATTCGTAATGCAAGTGAAGCAGTAGTTTTGTTTAAGCTGACAGGTTCAAATTGTAGAATAAGACACGTGTGGGAAGAATAAAGCATGCACTGGTAAACTCACAAACCTTTTCTCCCATCGATTTGCACTGAAAAGAAGATGAATTGCACGGTCATCCAACTGCGATTTATTGGTAAGATAGGAAGAAATCATTTGCCCTACACCAGTGTTTCTATCTGGAAACCTCCAAGACTCTACTAAATGTCCAAGCCCATTCAAGTAGTTAACTAATCTACTTGACTGTGAGGTCTTGCCACATCGATCTAGACCTTCCAAAACAATCAAGGCACCCCTTGATTCACCATTCTGACTGTTATCCATGTGAACTTGTCTGAATGAACACTTGGTTGGAAATCTCAAATCACAATATGTCTTTAATGTATACTGCCCTCCTAGCTTCCAGAAGTTCCTGAGAGAAAGAGTTTCATCAGAAAACAAAAACCAATCTGCAAGTCATTTTGCTCATTGGGTCTTAACAAATGACTTAGTTTACTTAATAATCCAAAGTTAGTACTTATTTCAGGGTGTTGGAAGATGAAATGCAGATAGCAAAGCAAACACTCAGATGACTTTAAGCCTGAAATCAGTAAAGCAACAGAGTACACCTATCTCATCAAGGCATTTGAACAAACCATGAGAAACTGTGGCGAGGTTTAGAAGGGACGAGGATGCAGTTGCCCCCTTCGTTCTGACATTTTAGAAGTTTATCATTCAAATATAAGTAATTTTACATAAAACATATAGCAATCGTCCCGCTCAAATAATAAAAAAAATCCCTTTTATTAGATTTTAATGCTTTTGATCCCCCCCCCCCCCTCTCTCCCCTTTTGGTTCAAGCTCCGACAGTGGCGGATAGGATACAACCTTATTCCTGTCATAGCAAACAATCAGCAAGAGAATGTTGTTTATTGCACTTATAAATTCAACAATAAAAATCTAAATTTTAATCTAAAACTATAATCCTTCCACAAAATATTTCTCATGGGCCTAAATCAAACACAAACTCCAAGAATTTGTATCACTAACCAGATGCATCCAAACCCACTTTCCAAGATCATCTAAATTTTAATGAAACAATAGTATCAAGAATAAAAATACAATCTTTTCACAAACCCAATCAAGAAAACAATAAAATTAAGTGAGCAAGACTTACAATGACTTAAATTGACTTAAAGAGGAGGCATTTATCATGTGACCTGCAAATACATAATCATTTAGAATAATACTAATGATTACCAAACCATTAAGGATGTAATTATATTATATAAAATGAGAATATTTTAAGCGGGAAAACTTTGTCGGAATTCTAAGAAAGCAAAGAATGAATGGTTGGATCGAGAAAAGGGGCAAAAGGGTACCGTTTATGGATGCAAATGAGGTTTGCAGATTTTGACTTCACACTCAAACGAAAAGGAATGAGTTTGAGGAATTTAGCGGGAACTTGTTCTTGTTGAGGCTGAGCGACTGAGCGAGGGTCCAAAGATAGTGAGGTGAATGGACCGGGTAATACGGTACCCGCCCACTCTATTACTGTGTACCCGATACGTGATTGAGTAAATTTGAGATTGCTCCATTGAAGACCCGATAAATTTTTTAAAATTTCATTGTTTTTACAAGTATATTTCTTGCTCAAAGCTTTGACCAACATATTTCTTGTTTTTGTTAGCAACCAGAAGGTCCTTGGTTCGAAACTCATCTCATCGCTAATTTACAAAAGAAAAAAAAAGCTTTGGCCAACATACTTGAGAGTCGCAACCAGGGCCTCTCCTGACATTTTCAAGGTTCGAGGCGAAAATAAACAAGGGGCCCTGGTATAAATTACAAAAAATTATTTTTCCGATACAAATAATAATTTCTCCGAGCATTGCTTGCTACAAAATCATTAACAATAGAATCGATATCTATATATCTTAATTTTTCCTTTTTGATGCATGTTGAATATTTCTTGTGACATTTTGAAACTAAAGTTAGTTTTGAACATTTGATGTTTTTGTAACAAAATTATTAATAGCTCATATATTAATAAATGATAAAGAACGATGACATACTACATTTTATAAAACCGTTATGCTTCCACATGTTGAACTTTATTTCTATATTTAATTCTTAACCTATCTCCTTATGACATATTTTATAAAAACCGTTATTTAATATGCCCAAAATAATTATTAGAATTAGAATATTGAAGGTTAAAAATTTAGAAAATGAATCAAAATCACAATATTTAAAAAAGTAAAGAAAATATTAAATTAATAATAATGAATTGTTATTAAGGTTAAATTTCCTTGTTCCTAAAACATTTAAACGTTGGCTAATTTGTTAGAAGTGACTTCATCCTGCCTGAGGTCATGACAAAACTCACGGAAACTTATCTATTCATAAACACTATTTAAACGATATTAATTTTTATTAAAATGATACTTGTCAAAACAAATAAGGAAACTTATTTGGTAAATTATTAGTACACTACATTCATATTTATTAAAATGTATCATATAAAAATAACTTGATATGTGTCAGAATAAATAAGAAACTTATTTAATAAATTATTAATACATTATCTTTATATTTGAGTTAATCGAATAGCCTAGTGGAAAAGGCTCTTGCCGGTGACCAAAAGGTACTGGGTTCGAAACTCACCTCATCGCTAATTTTCAAAAAAAAAAATACATTATCTTTATATTTGGTAAAATGTGTATTATAATACTCCCTCCATCCCTAAATGATAGGGTCATTTGCTTTTTCACGGTCTCCAAGACACGACTTACAACGTAAATATTTTTTATTTTGTACACGAAAAAATTATAAAAAGTACATATTTTAAAAATATACATTGAGACGAATCTAACAACATCTCATTTGACTATATTATTTCGTATTAGCTAATAAAAATTAATAGTCAAAGTTTACAAATTTTGACCAAAAAAGTCAAAATATCCCCATCAATTAGGGATGGAGGGAGTAATAATAACGTAACATCCTTTCTATAAATATCATTAAAGTTAGTAAGGAAATTTGTCCTAAATAATTAATTGAATATTTAATTTGGCTACACGCTAAAAAAAAGTAAATAAACTAGTATAAATACAACCCTCATTGTAATTGACTTTATTTAATTGTTTGTGAAGAGAGAAAAAATGGATGTTCAAAGAAGAGTACTACTAGATTTTGTTGCCCTTTTTTTTTGCTCATATTTCTTCGTTGATGTTCAAGCTAACAATTCAAAGCTTCTTTTCGTAGGATTCATTAGAACTCCAGAAGACTTACCTAAAAAATGTGATCCCTCTTATGATCGAAAACTTTTATTCGTGGGACTTATTGAAACTCCAGTAGACTTACCTAAGAAAGGTGATCCCTCTCATGATTGGAAGCTTCTCTCCATAGGACTCATTGGAACTCCAGAAGACTTACCTAAGAAAGGTGATCCCCCTCATGATCGAAAACTTCTATCGGTGAGACTTATTGGAACTCCAGAAGATTTACCTAAGAAATGTGGTCCCCCTCATGATCGGAAGCTTCTCTCTAAAGGACTTATTGGAACTCCAGAAGACTTACCTAAGAAAGGTGGTCCTCCCCATGATAGAAAACTTCTCTCCGTGGGACTCATCGGAACTCCAGAAGACTTACCCAAGAAAGGCGGTCCCCCTCATAATTGAAAGCTTCTCGTCATTGAAATTATTGGAGCTCCTGAAAATTTTCCTAACAAAGGTGGCAATCATTAGTGATAATCATCGTTTTCATGTTATAAACTAGTGTAGTATTGATATATTTACATACAATACTTTTATTGATTTATGACATAATGGAAAATATAATTGAATAAAGAACTTGAGTTTCAAATAGCATACATAATTATTGCAACATAATAATACTCAAATATCTCTCTTTACTAAGGGATTTTTTTGATTCGCTAGTGTATCAATTATTAAGAATAACGTTTCTTTGTTATCGACTTTTTGAAAGTATAACATTGAAATATTTTATTCTATTCAAATTTCATAGATAGTTACTAATGAAAACATGTGTACCGACTAAAAGTACAATGACAATAACATTTTACGTAATGATATAACATAAAGATCAAATAATAAAAAGTTAACTATTATCCCACTCCACAGTTCATAATATACAAAAGTGAACTATTCATTTAATCTACATCTTTTTATATATACTCAACTAAAATGAGATTATTTGATAACTTTTAGTGATTTATATTAGTAAATTGCAAACTAAACTTAGTTACTTGGTCTATCTATAATGATAATCTATTTTTAGAATATACATTCCAGGCATATATTAATGACCAGTCCTATTTATTGAACCTTTTGAACTCGCAACCCGCCCAAAAATTTAGCGAGTTGACTCCAATATCACGTCGTACTCGATAAATGAAACAATATGTAATTACTTGACTCAAAAGAGTGCCTAACCGTAAAATAACTCGATACTAGCTTGAACTCAATTCATCAACAATTCTACCCAAGAGGGTAAGCTATTGAGTTACTTGCACTTAGGTTTGCTGAAGCTCGAATCAAGCTTTAAATTATGCCTAGTTTCCTTTTTGTTTATCTGTATTATATGAAGGAAAAGATCAATCTTATTACAGTATAAGAACTTTGGAAAAACTCAATTAGATGTTATAACACCTTTCACTTTTCTCATGTTCATAACTTCCTAATATAAATGTAACAATTTCCTATCAGAGTGTAGTACCAGTTCAATGGAATTCAAGTGGTGGGATAACTAAAACCCGACATCGACAAGAAGAAAGCGATACAGATACAAAATAAAATACGACAACTTGCAAATGGAAATTCTTTGATTTAGGCAGCAGCAGTGATGTACTCAATCGCTTGCTTGCAAATGCCGGTCATGGTTGCCTCAGGTCCATATACTTCAATTGGGATACCGATATCTTCCCCGAGCTTCCTCATTTTCGCAAGTCCAGTTTGGTAGTTTGGACCGCCTCTCCTAACATAGATCTGCATCCTTGCAGCTTTAAGCTTTGATTCCTGTTAAAAATGTTCACGGTAAGTTTTTTCTGATGCAAGCTGAGAAACTGGAGTAAATGGAGTAAGCGTCTGGAATTTACCTTCTCCTTCAAAGCGCGTATTATGCCGTTAAATGTAGCACCAACATCAGTGAAGTTAGCTATCCCACCACCGATAAGAAGAGCTCTCGTTTGGCCATCAGGATTAGCTGTTGCACACTGAAAATTTACGAATATGTGAGTCATGAGAAGGTGATTTACTTTAAAGCTTCACTCAAATGTCGTTTCGACATCAATGACGGGTTGATCTTACATCAATAACAACTCTTGCATATTGAAGGACCTCCTCCTCATTCGGAGCTCCACTGTATTCTGCATAATTTCCAAGTTCTGATGCATAGCCAAGATCTCCAACCTGATTTCAAGAGAAAATATAAGTTATCTTGCATTCGACACACTATCAGCCAAAACAAATCATCATGCTGATGGAAAGTATCAGGGATATTAAACTTACAGTATCAGCATAGATCACACTGGCGCCACCTCCAGCCACCATAGTCCAAATTCGTCCCTTGGGGTTCAAGACTGTGAACTTAAGAGATGCGCTTGTCTGCAAGAGAATAGAATATTAAATGAAGGTAAGAATCATATAATGAAACTTGAACAATTAAACAAAAAAAAGAGTAGAATTACATGGCATACTCCACACAAAAAAGTTAGAACAAGTCATATTCCAAAAATTTGAACCTTCTTCAGGCTTAACATTAACATGCTTCAATGCCTTTGAAGACGCTCCTATCTAAGTGGGTGTGGGGAGGGGGGTTGCAATGGTAAGGTTGCATACCCGCTTAGATGGGAGCCTCTTCAAAGGCATTGAAACAACCACACCCCTGCGATTTTAAGGAGATTGTTTCCCCATTGACCCAAGAATAGAGTGCAAACACTATCTACTACTTCACAACAAATAAAAAGGGTTGGTAGTGTAATGGTCCATTTTACATAAAAGTATATGTTATATCAAAATGACAGTTACTTCAAGCTACATTCTACATCTATTAGTTACTTCAAGTTATGTCCTAAATTAATAGAATGCAAGATGTATCTCTATTGATGGCATATATAATCTTTGAAAAATAAAGTACTTCAGAACATTGAACAGCTCGCAGATGAATATCAGGGCTCTCTAAAATACCTTTTCATCTAACCCATGAATGACGCTCTCTGTTGCGCTCATTACTCTTCCAAACGGCAATGGGAATTCAAGATCTCCCCACCTACAAAACGGAATTAAAGCAATGAATATATGTAAAGAAGCAGTTTCAAGGGAATTTCTTCTGAGGCCTAAATGTAACAGTTTACTTGAAATAATTAGTATTATATACAAATTAACCTAACAAAGAGCTTAATTGTCTGCTAACTTATAGAAGTGTAATGAGATTACTTCTTGAAGTTCTTGAAAGCAGCAGTATCATCAAGTTCTCCTCTCATGTCCAAAGGATACGGCTTCCCATTGACTAAAGTAAAAGGATTCATCTCTAGGAATGAGAAATCCAAGTCTGAGAAAAAGAATGCAATGAGATTCGGTGCTTAACAAAAGGTAATTGATGTACAATCGAAAGTTCAACAGAGAAGAAAGATCTCACATCTTACCTAAGAACAAAGCATAAACGGATTTGATGAAGTCCTCAATGACGTTCTTGCTCTATATTGAAGTAGAAAATTTAAAATTAGTGATTTTTGCATTTAGAACACGATAACAAAACTACGGAAAGACTGGTCATATTCCTGCTCCTCGGACACATGAAATAAAAAATAATGTATAAAAACACGGAGCATAGATTTTAATCAGGGAAATGGAGAATCACCAATTAATTTTGTCAAATTGGATAAATGGATTACCTCAAGAGGAAGGGTGGCTACAAGTGGAGCAGATAGCTCTGATGTGATAGAGGTCCCTGTGGGCAGAACGATAGTCTTGACCTGAAATCAGGTGAACATTCATGCATGAGAAACTACATAAAGAATACAACCTAAGCTTTGTGAATTGTTTGGGTGGCAGAAGGGGTTTGAGTTTTTGAAGCACCTTGTCCCAATTCTCTTCAATATCGATTCCTCCACATTCTGAAAAGCTTATGCTACAGCCAAGCCTATCCGACACAATATTGAGGTAGAACTCTTCATTATGTGGGACAAATGGCTCAACAATGAATGTGGTAATAGGTCCTTTGCATCCACTCATTTCAACCTGTTTAATCAAAGCATTACGTACAAGCACATAAGTGAAGATGATTCGTTAAGAAAAATCGAAAGGGAGTTCTTTAAATTGCATTCCCCATCTACCTCTTTGCCAAGCCTCTCCTTCACAAATGTAGATACTTCGGCCTGATCAAGGTTCAAAGCAACAAGACCACTTTTCCCACGCTTGCCAAACAACATATCAGGTTTTACAACAAGCTTGGTGGAGGAAAGCCAAGGCTCTTTCTCAACTAGGTCATTAAGATCTGTATTCTCGGTGACCTGGATGAGTTATACAATGTACTAATCAGTGTTAGCAAATCCGCCAGCAAGAGAAAAGTAACGAGCATACAAAACTTCACCAATAAACAGATCATTATGAAATCGAAGTATCTGCATCAAGTCGACTGTAGTAGGAACAATGTATATATAGAAGAGCATAATCCACATAACTTACACAAACCATTTGATAGATCACATTAAAACAGATTATGACAAACAAATTACTTCGTTTATCAAATTTTCCGTCCTATTCAATTTCACTCCCCACTAAGTAAAGGATCATAATCAGCTGATCAATGTTATACTTGGTTCAAGGCATAGAACAAATAGCTAAAAACACTCCCGTGGCAACTTCTTAACAAATTATTATTTTTCCCATGACGAGGTCTCTTATTCGAGTCCTAGCAATGACAAAGATCCGATTTTTGAAAGAAAAAAATGATCCATAACAATACAATAGTTCTTTTATCTACAATGACTATTCAAATTCAAAAGTGTAGAGCTGAAAAAGTATAATTCAAATGGAATCAAGAAAAATCATTTACTTGGGCAGATTTAATTTCCAGTTCATAGCCAGCCAGCCTCTTGAAATGCTCTTTCAACAATCTCTTGGAATCATACTCTCTGATCTTCTTACGTGCCATTGTTGTCTATAACCTGTTTAACCACAAACATTTACTCAGATCCATAATATACTCGGACAAAATTAAACCGAACCAAATCGAGCCTTATCCTATTTCGATTATATGAATACCACGTCTAAAATATACCAATTCACATAATACAATCACAATTTACGAAAGTGAACTTAAATTCAGATCTTTACCCTTAAAAGCTGACAAAATGATGGTGTATTTTTCAAGAACTTTTTATGTGTAAGCTCTCTTGGAAAGTTAGGTACTATGATAAGATATTTATAGGTGAGAGTTTGAGGTAAATGATTGTAAGAAATGGACAACAATATATAAAGATTTTCTTAATAGCTTTTTAGTGGGTGCACAATATTATTCAAAATAAGGGGACTTCACATTGAAAAACTTTTTATAATCTACTTGTTGAGAATTTTTGTTCATCTATCTTGTAATTTATTTTCATCTTCAATATGGATTTTAACTATAATGCTTCACTATATATGTATAAAATGGTCCATAAAAAAGTAATTTTATATATTTCATATGCATCACGAGAATTGAATTGTTGACCACGAGATTGACAATTTACAACAGTTCATTTACAATAATATAGTAACGATAGTGCAACTGCTATATATGACACCCCTTATACATAATTCTTCATATCAAATCGCCAAAACACCGATAGACTGGTGAAAATCAATAAATCAACAATTTTGGATGAGCTTTGTAGAGAAAATAACTCACACAAGGATAATAAGAGGCAAATTAATTGAAAAGCGTATATGATGAAATTTTACAAGGGCAATTTTGAAGGGAAAAAATTAGGAAACTGTACATAAGTATCATAAATAATATTTATAATATACAAAAAGGTTTATTGATTTATTTTGACTTAGATTTTAATGAATTTATGTTTCTTACAAATAGAAAATAAAGTTAACAGGAGTATAAGTTATGTGCATGAATCACAATTAAAATGCCATGTGCCTAGTCACCAAAGAAGTAGAAATTGGTAAAACTTGACATGCTATTTGGTAGGTGATGGTGATAGCATATTCCAAAATGTAGGACAATCAATTTGGGACAATCACTATGGCCCTAAAGTTTATTCCATCTTTTTGTCTGTTATGTGGATAGTCTATAAAGGGATGCTAACTAAATTATTTAATAATAAGAAATGGTTTATTTAATTGGTCGATCTTTTCTTATTTGGATTTACAAGTCAAGTTGCAGTTAATCAATTATGAATGAATGAGTGAGCTTTAAGGAGCAGGAACAGAGGAACTCAATTTATATTTCATTTAAAGTAAAGTGTAGAATACTCATAAGACAATAAGGGCGTGCAAAAATAATCTAGCTAATCTATCGGATTTGGGTTATGTTATCATAAACTCAAATATATTGGATTGGGTATATATTGTTTTAAGTTTTTGAACTTTTAAAAACCGGCTCACCCAACCTGAAAATATGTATATCAGTTTTAAATTCTATAAAAAACTATTTCATAATTACATTTGAACTCATTATTCTTACATATTTGGAAACTTTTATTAACATTTCATTCAACGTTACATTAGTAATTTATATATTTCTTTCACTTTAATAATTTATAATATCAGATTCCAAGATAGAAGAAGGTTGACTATAATTCTTTTATTATAAAAAATTTAAGTATCTATTATCGTATTTGGAAACTTTTATTAAAATTTTATTCAACATAACAATTTATATATTTGTTTCATTTTAATTGATGACATTATCAGATTTCGAGAAGAAAGTTGACTATAATCCTTTTATTATAAAGTATCTATCATCATATTTGGAAACTTCTATTAACAATTCATTCAACATCATATATATATATATTTCATTTTAATTTACGTTATAAGGTTTGGAGAGTTGAACAGTTTAACATGTCCATTTAATCCATAAATGGTGATGAATTTGCTAATGTTAAGACCTCAAAGGTAGCTAAGTATTTGGTACAATATCTTATCTTGATAACTTGTGCATAACATAGTAAGGGTAAGTTTAGAATCCACCACCCGACTAGGCCCATATACTAGTCCTATAAGTTTGTCATAATGTGGGAGATTTTATGTCTTCAAGTTTGAACCATGACATATCACATATTGACATAACAATTTCTGATAATTATCACTAAGACTAAACATATGTTGGTTATGCATGTATGTGTATCTAATGGCTAGTAATATTTCCACTCGAGATTCTTTCCTTCATCCCCCAAAATAGAGATCGACCAAATGCATAAAAAAAACCTCCACGTGAAATGCATGGTTGTTTTTTGTGTGATATATGAAAATGGTTCCTTTAGCATCTATTCGATACTATATATAATGCATAAAACCTAAAAAGATCACGTGTCATTTTATTGAGTTTGCTTTCTCTACTTAAGCCTTTCTTAAGTACTTTACTTAACTCTTAAGAAAGGGTAAAACATCATCCACTAAAAATTGAAATGGAATGAATGATTTCCAAAACGTGCTTTGTCTTAGCTTCTTAAGTTTTTCTCCAAGTACCTTGCTTATGTGGCCGATGGCTCAATAGCCTAGTGGCATCCGGCCCAACCTTTCATGTAAGAGGTCATGGGTTCGAACCTTGTTGGAGACATATTTGTCTCATATTATACTCTAACTTTCTATTAGTTAGCAATTTCTGTATTCATGTTTGTAATATCTTTGTAGTCACAATTCATCGCTAATTATCAAAAAAAAAAGTACCTTGCTTATGTGCATGATATACCACTAGATCAACATCTTTATGACACATTTTATCCAATGGTCAATAAATAGTGAGAGCATTGGTAATTAACATTTGTAGAGTCATTAAAAATAATATATTTATTGACTTAAAAAATGCAACCATGAGATTTAATTGGAAATTGTATAGGATGATTGTTTCATTACATTTAAACATTATTTCATAGGTTGTATACTTCTTCTTTTTTGATTTTATATATCAAAAAGTTATCTCCCACAACCACAACTTTTTTGAGTTACATATTTCTGTTTCCAAATAATTCTCAATTTTCGATGTCCCTCCTTTTTTTCTTTAAAAAAAAGTTGAGTTTCACGTTTTTTGTTTGCATTTGTTTGCATTTGAGGTTTAGTTTAATTGTTTTCTCCTTTTCTGACGACTATTATATTCACTAAATAATTCGAAACTCTAGTAGTCTAGTTAATGCAATATTGTGCATTATTTTGTATGGTGGATATGTTGTTCATAATGTGTGAAACTAACCAACTTAACCATTACTTTATTAATTTTGTTATTGAATCAAATTTAGAATAACCATTTTATCGATGTTTATGTAATGCAGTTGTATGTTTGTGATTCCATGCTTGTTAGTTCTCAATCAACATAACAAATTTTCACCTAATGTTTGTCAGTTGACTTATATATACTTGTAATTTCATTTATTTATTTTTGTCAATAAGTGACAATAAATATTAAGGTTAATGGCTGGGGACATCACTTACCTTTCCCCAATATTACCAGTTGATCACTTACTTTTTAAAGGGTCTCAGTTGATCACTAACATATTAAAATGTGTCTTAGTTGGTTAATCGGCCATTTTTCCGGCTAATCAACGCTCAATCAACGCACGTACCATTTCAGTAAGGGCTTTTAAGTCTTTTGACTTAAAAATTGGGATTAAAAGTTATTTTTGGAGTTAATTCTAATTTTCATTTTTTTTTGCTTAATTTTGACATGAAACTACTAAAATGCCTTACTGAAATGGCACATGCTCATCATATGCATTCACCGGCCGTTGACTAGCCAAAAATATGACCTACAGACCAACTGAGACACATATTTAAGTGTGAGTGATCAACTGGGACTCTTTAAGAAGTAAGTGATCAACCGGTGATATTGAGAAAAGGTAAGTGATGTCCCCAATCATTAACCCTAAATTTTATTGTGTCGTTCAT
Source organism: Echium plantagineum (assembly GCA_003412495.2). Lineage (NCBI taxonomy): Eukaryota > Viridiplantae > Streptophyta > Magnoliopsida > Boraginales > Boraginaceae > Echium > Echium plantagineum. The sequence continues at coordinate 22,021,048 of CM016564.1, forward strand.
AACAATTTTGAACCAAATATTATTATTCAATGTTAATTGTAATAACTATTCCGTTTATAATTTGGTATCCACACTCGGTTGCTGAATGGCCACTACCCTTCATTTTGCTCTTGTGAATTGTTATTCGCAAAGCTTATCTACATTCAATAGCGATAGTGAGTTAAATTTGATTATTTCAGTAGCAATATCAATTTATAAAAATAAAATGTTATCGAAATAGCCAATTAATATTAGTATGGGTAATACACTCCTTGTCTTAATTGGTCGGATCATATTTGGATAATTTGGCATCTCTACTAGCCGCCTTCTATGACCATTGATGTGCATTTAAACAACAGAAATAAATCATATGCACAAAAAAATCAACATGTTTTGACCAACTAGCTTGACCACTAATTTTCAAGATTTTTCAGACAACTTCATTAAACGGATCTGACACACACCAAATCTGAAAATTTGGTACAAAACCCAACCATTTAAAATCATTATCCATCTCAAATTCTTGCAAGAAAATGACCATTTTCATGTACAATAATGTTTCTACGTAATAAACTAAATAAATGGTTAGGTAGATTTTAGTTGTCCTATTACTCACTAGTTACTAGCACCCTTTGTTTGACCATTATAGAATTATTGCATGGAAGAATTCTTAAATAATTGTTCTAACGCAGACTTATATAATACATGTTTTTTTTGTTACTCTGGGATGAGATATAGAGAAAATTGAGGGGACCAAGAATTTGAGATAGTAGACATGGGAAGTGAATCAAATTTGATTGAATTTCAATCCAAGACTTTGGTTGCTGAGGAAATTTCACACATGGCACTTGATATTGGAGGTAAAAGTTTTGATCTTTATAAGATTTCCTTATGTGGGTCTCTTTGTTTTTAATTGTTTAGAATCAAATTAATGTTTTGGTACTTATTGAATTTTGATTTTGATTATCAGTATATGGCCTTTAGAATGGGGAGTTTTTTTAAAAAACTTTAAATTGTTCATGTGATTAACAGAAAGGATGATTAACTAGGAATATGATTGGAGACGTCGTATTCATACAAGCAACCCATTTAATGGGATAAGACTTGGTTTGGTTCGGTGATATGTGTATAATTGAGATAGTTCACGGTTAGATGAGGTTTGAATGGTTGAATTGTGATGAAATTAAGGTTTGACTTGGAGGAAGTGTTGGAAATGGTAATGACTAGTTAAAAAGTAGAGACATTTGATTGTAGAAATAGCTGCAGTTTTAACTGAAAGGAATGTGCTTAATTCATTTTCTTCAGACAATTAGAAGTAAATGTCATTAAGAATTCGTCCAAATGATAGCGATTGCTGAAATGGATTACATTGGCACATGTTTGATGTGGTTATTCATTCGATAGGTGACTTGAGAAAGTAATGCAGTAGTCATGTTTCGTCTGACCATCAATTATAGGAGTGTTATCTACCAGTCAACGAAGACAATGAGTGCGAGTTGCAACATGAAACTGCAACAGTATCAGGGCGACCGCTATTAAGATATTATTAGATATTACTGTGATCCTATGTGATCTAACAGTATCTCTAATAACCAGGATTAGTTAAGTGGCCTGCTGAATATTTGAAATTCTAGATAGCAATCTTATGAAGATTCTCAAAGTCGTGTTTTATGCAGTATTTTTAATGATACAAGGGTCTAAACGAATTGGCAATCTTTTTGCAATTTGCATCCTTACTTCTTCTTCCTCCGTTAACGTGGCTTTATACGTTGGGTAAGAGGCAGTGGACTTTGATTTAGCGTAAGTCAAATTGAACTAGCATTGGTGATCCAAATATGTCAATATTGGACAAGAAGTTTTTGTTGCTTCTGAAGGGACATAATAACATGGTATGTTTATCATAAGCGAGTCATGAAATCTTGTTTTGTAGATAGTGATAGCTTACTCTAGAACTCAACTCATCGTCACAAAATGACACATCAAGATACCTCTATAGCTTGAATATTCACTTATGCTCTGAAGCGAACTCTAATATAGCTCACTATATGAGTGTGTGTCAGTAGAGAGAACCATAATTAGGATTCATGTAGTCAACTTTACTTTCCAGTACCTGATGAGATCTGTTTCAGTTTTCAGTGTTTGACAAATACTGGTCTTTTGGTACTTTCACCTGAATCAACATCTGACTAGATCTGTACCTAAATTTCCAGTTTCGTCTATCTTCCAGGCACACTTGTCAAGATGGTGTGTTTCTTGAGCAACAGTGATTCAGGCGGTGACCAAAGTCCCCACTCGAATAATGAAAAAAGAGATATTCCGAATGGTAAATTGAGTCGCCAATCTCTACATGGAAACCTCCATCTTCTGAAGTTCGAAACCAGCAAAATTAGTGATTGCATTGAGTTTCTGTCTTCCAAGAAGCTTCAACGATGTGGTACCTTTTTCATCTTTTGGCTTTCTTTCTAGGGTTAAGATTGAGGATGTCTCCATATTCATACGCAATTAGTTCAATTTCTCAGTGAATTATTGTACATTTTGTACTCTTTCTTCTTTCTTGAAAACTTCATCTATAAGCGTGAAATTTGTTTCAGGAAAATGGTGTCCCGAGAGTCGTACGAGTGACAAAATTACTGTAAAGGTAAGCATGTCCAACATTGAAGTATATGAAGTTGGTCAGAATAGAATAACTACCCTTCTGATATAAGTTTTATTAATATGGTATAGACTGGTTAAGTGTAATAGGGAGCTAAAATAGAATATAAAGTTGGCTGGATCAAAATGCATTACATACACATATGTCATAGGTTAGGTGGTTAAGTAAACAACTAAATAATCCCACAACTCTTCTATCTTACTATACTTCTACCTAAGCAAACATAGATATAACTAAGCATCAATATATCTAATACGTTTATTGAGAAGTTGTTATTCTACTGAAGGCCACAGGTGGCGGGGCATTCAAGTTTGCTGAACTTTTCAAAGAAAAACTGGGGATTACCCTTGATAAGGCCGACGAAATGGATTGCCTTGTTTCCGGATCTAATTTTTTGCTTAAGGTATTGACCATGGGGTAGTGACATTGTTAACTTGGGTTCAGTGCGATCTGCTTTCACTTCTGAAAATAATGTATATACTGCATCATTTACGTTACTTAGACTTTGAACACCTGGATTAGGCACCTTCATTTCACATCCTTGTTTCTGATTTAAAAGAACTAGTGAAGGAGCTTCCCTGACCCGTGTTACAACTCATAACTAGTTAGGAAAGTTTTGTTTAAATGTTCAGAGAAGCTGGTCACTGACTCTCTGCATGTTCTGTTATTGTGTATATTTTCATCGGCTTGCTACTGCATGCTGGGTCAGGGTAAATGTGCATATACCCTCAATCCCTTTCCCTCATACAATGCTAGGTAGTACATCCTATCCGCATAATTAGCTCTATTTCAACTCTTAATGTCTTTTACATTTTGGAGTTTACGTTCTTGACATTTTACATGGTAAGGTCAATTTATTAAGTTTGCATGGAGCAGGTAGTCCAACGTGAAGCCTTTACATACGTGGATGGGAAGAAGGAATATGTACAAATTCACCAGAAAGATCTATTTCCTTATCTCCTTGTAAATATTGGATCCGGAGTGAGCATGATAAAGGTACCATGTTTCCTTATGTGTTCCTCTGCAATTAGGATAAACATTACTATCTATCTTTTGAATTGAACTTAAAGGTGTAAATAAAGGTACTATTACGAAGCAGAACTTTAAAGATATAAAAATCTTATGATTAAGACGATACATAAGAAAAAGGTTGAAGTTATAATTATAAGGGAAGAAACATAGGCAAGTATGGTGAAATGGGAAAGAGTGTTGCTATGATGCTATCTTCAGTAGCTAATGAGTAACATCAAAAGCTGATGCCACATATGGAAATTGCTGCTATTATAAAGGATTTTCTTAAAATAACTTCAATAGCTTGCTTTTAGAAGATCATTACCAAGCTTTTTCCTGAGATGGTGTTGCTATGTGATGATACTTCGTACTTGTTCTAACAACTTCAGCATCTTTTAGGTGGAGGGAGAAGACAAGTTCCAACGAGTAAGTGGTACAAGTGTTGGTGGTGGCACGTTCTTGGGATTGGGGAAACTTTTGACGAACTGCAAAAGGTTGTACTGATAACTTCACTGGAGATTATATTCAATGTCCTCTATTAAAACTTACATATTATCCGTCCATTCAGCTTTGATGAGTTGCTAGAGTTGAGTCATCAAGGAAACAACAGAATGATAGACATGCTCGTTGGAGACATATATGGTGGACAGGACTATTCAAAGGTATGCAATCTTCTTACATAATTATTTATTGATAAGTTATTGCAGCCGTTAGGACTATGGGGTCGCATTTCCAAATATATCTTTAAACTTATGTAGTGATTGCTTAATGGCAATATTAAAGATCATAAATAAAGTTATTTTGAAGACCTATGTTTGAAAGATATAGACAAATTGTAGATGTAATATGGTGCATGCTAAATGTCGGTAGCGTTAGTGAATGTTTGAGTAAAAAATGGAATTTACTAGGAGATGGAAATGTAGCTATCTGTTCACGGTTATTTGCCCAGGCATGTAATTGGAAAACAAATGTGATATTCCCTTTATGTACAATGAAGTTACTGAACTCCTTTGCTGCAACTTGTTTCTAAAATACTTACGCTGATGACAGATTGGCCTTACTTCCAACGCCATTGCTTCCAGCTTTGGAAAGGCAATAACAGAACACAAAGAGCTGGAAGATTACAAAGCTGAAGATATATCCCGTTCCCTTTTGAGAATGATTTCCAATAACATTGGACAGGTAAGTAAACCTTTTTGCTTCAGACTGCATTAATATATGATTACGCTGAGAATCATTTAACAAACCAAGTGTGCCGCGGAGACTTCAGTGGGATTTTTTGGTTCCTATATGGCCATATAAGCTACTTCAAAAATCCTCGTTATAGTTACTCGATTACAAGATTACTGATACTTGTCGATGAAACTGGTTGAACCTAAATAATTGTCAATAAATTTAGTTAGTTCAGATACTGAAACCATCAGAGTACCACACGGAGATGTAATGTTGAGTTCTTATTCATTGAATGATCCATACTATATTTGCAATTGCTTGCACTTGGTGACTCACTAAGCATTTTCAGTGCTCTTTATTGTTAAAGAAAAAGCTTTTATCTTGGGGACTTTTTCTATAGTTAATGATGGCATTGGCATTGTTGTATTGATGGAACCCTGATGGTATGCATCTTTCACTTTCTTTTTATCAGATTGCTTACCTGAATGCTTTGCGGTTTGGACTTAAACGAATAATATTTGGGGGATTTTTCATCCGTGGCCATGCTTACACGATGGACACTATATCAGTGGCTGTTAATTTCTGGTAATATGATTACTGACTCTCAGAATTTAAACTTCAATATTTTCATTTAAAATTATAATAATCTTTGCACTTCATTATGAGTCAATTCATAAACAACTCTGCCCTGGTTAGTTAGGAGCCTCTTTAGAGCCATTGGCGCCTGTTGCCATTTTCACATTATTCTAATTACTTGTTTGTATTCACTGTCCAGGTCAAAAGGAGAGGCAAAAGCAATGTTCCTACGACACGAGGGGTTCCTTGGAGCTCTTGGGGCGTTCACCAACTGTCAGAGAGATGGACTCGATGACATGATGGCTCATGAACTTGTAGAGCATCTCCCGAGTGTCGAGAGCTAAACAAAAGATGGTTCAATACAGAGTTCTGATCCAGTTGACAAATGGAAATATCAGAGCATAGGATTCTGGTTTTCTGACAGTGAAGAGACATTTTCAGGGAGAAGTAATCTCCGTCAACCTCTCGTTGCCGAATTAATCATCATGTGAAATTAAAAATTTAGCTGTCTATTAGGAAGTAATATCTACATCCAGTGTTGCAGAAAGAAAGAAATGGTGTATAAAGAAAAGGGTAACTATGTGATTGTTTAGTAGAAGATTTCATGCTTTAGTATGTAGAGGGTGTGTATATGAGTTTCACACTTTATCTCATCAGGAGAATCAGAATATAGTTTTACATTTTGACCCTAGTTGGTATTGTACTCACCAATCACTTACAAGAGTTTCATGTAGTATCTCTTAATATACATTATTTTGCTTTTTAAATCAATCGAATCAATGTCAAGAAAAACAAATTTATACTACTCCCGATATTCAATCGTTTATACATTCTTGCAGAAATTTGAACTATGCGATTAATCTGATTCTGCTTTCTTGAACATTTACCCTTTCGGAAGAATGTCTAACTACTATACTGAACTCCTCACCCCTCAACATTGAGATTACAACACTCATTCATTTCTTGATATCAAATGCAAAAGTTAAATCAATTTCGAAATTCGAAATCATGTTCCGTAATGATTAAAATTAGATGCTTAAACTTGACATCAAGCACCAGTGGTCTAGTGGTAGAATAGTACCCTGCCACGGTACAGACCCGGGTTCGATTCCCGGCTGGTGCATTGATTTTTGTATAAACTTGTTTTCATTGAAAGCTTGTTACACCTTTCTTGTTCCTCCGCCACCCCCCCCACCCACTCTTTTGAGTTTTGTTTTTGTGGACCTCGTCTTGATATACTTGGTCAGGAACCAGTGTCACATATATTTCGACTACTTACAATATAAATTATTAATTGACCTAGCAAGTAGCGACTCCAACCTCATCTCTATCGAAATTCTAAAAACGGAAATATCGTCCTTCATATCTATTTTACCATTTTTATACATATTCATCCAATATGACACTCTACCTCATTTCCATATCTCCGTATATATCTTTTATTTTAGTATTATGTATCATCTATTCAATGTGTAATTATGATAAAGATACTATATGTATAGCAATACTAATTTCAAAATAAAAATACATCGAACCAAAATATATAAAACGAGACATCGAAAAACGGTCCTCTCAAAGATGGAATCGTATGACAAAAATGGAACCGTATGACAAAAATGGAATCATATGACCGTTGCCTCCCAACGTTCCAAAACCACTTTTTAAAGAATTTCCCTCTTTTTCACTTGTTTCTACTTATATAGATTTAGTCAACCCTATTAATAGTAGTAGTAGTAGTTGCTGATTCCTCATCAACAATACAAACCTCGTACCCCCTCCATAACTATTGTCAGTTTACAACCAAAATTTTGTCCACTTTCTTTGTCCATTTTTTTTAACCTCAAAAATAATAAAAATCATGGCTACATTAGCACCAGGAGTTTTATTGAAGCTGCTAAAAGGAATGAATTCAGGTGAAAAACCAACTAACAAATACAGAAGCTCACTTTTACAGATTACAGATATAGTCCCAGCTGATCTTGATGAGAAAAATCTATTGCCAAAACATGGATTTTATGTAAAAGTATCCGATTCTTCGCATTCGATTTATGTGAGTTTGGGTTTTGATCAAGATGATCTTGTTATGAGTAACAAGATTCAGATTGGGCAGTTTATTTATGTTGAGGAGCTTGAATATGGTTCCCCTGTTCCTGTTGTTAAAGGGGCTAAGCCTCTTCCTGGTAGACACCCTTTGGTTGGTACACCTGAACCCTTGATGGGGATGAGTAAAAAAGGGGCAAAAAGTGAGAAAAGATTAGATTTCTTTGGTAGTAATAGGAGTTCTTGGGAACTTGGAGAAAATGGTTTTGATGGGGTTCTTGAAAAAGGGGGAAAAAGTGAGCAAAGATTGGATTTTTGTTGTAATAACAGGAGATCATGGGAAATTGAATCAAGTGTTGTTGATGTGGTTCTTGAAAAAGGTGAGAAAAGATTGGGTTGTTATAGTAATAAGAGGAGTTCTTGGGAAAATGGACAAAATGGGGTTGAGAAAATTGATTCACATAGGACTTTGAAGCCTGTGGCATTGGATTTTGATCAGTTTAGTACACCAGTAAAATCTGCAAGGAATTTCCCAATGTCACCCGGAGGGCGGTTACCGCCTCGAGATGGAGGTTTGAATGGTGGTGCAAGGGCTTCTGCTGGTGGAGGGGTGTTGGAGAAAATGCGGGTGGATATGAGAGAGGATAGTCCTGCAATGGTGAGGAAGAGTTGTGTTACTACACCTTCTAAGGCATTGAAATTGACTAAGAGCAAGAGTGAATGTGAGAGAAGAGAGCAAAGGATTTCGAAATGTTCTTCTAATTCAACTGTAGGTACAAATGTAATATTCTTGAATCTCTACTATTGCATCATCATATGTGAATTTAATGTGTTTTATGTGATCATAATTGTTATATGATATTATTAGAACTACTCCTTAGAACTTCATGATTAAATGTGTTTGGTGCGGAAACTAATCAACTATGAATTTGGTGATCATCTTCGAATAAGTTACTGAGCCTTGAGTGAGGATAAAATATGTTGGAAAGACTTATTCTGATTTGTGGTGTAATCCATTAAAGCAAATAGCATATAGACCCCCCGGTTCCTCTCGAGGTGGCATAGGGACTACTTTGATGTTCACACTATGTTTGCTATGACAGGAAAAGAGAAGTTTTACACCACCACCAAATACAAGGAGAGCGAAAATTGCAGCTTCTCCAGGTGGCGCAGAGAAATTCTACAACTCAGGATTATTTTCACACTCACCTTCTGATACTGGTAACAATACGCCTGAAAAAGGCATCAGTCTACATATGCTACTCCCTGGGAAACTTAGCATACTAGCGAAGGTAACAATTTTGTACAATAATGTTATGGATACGACGTTTCCATTCACCTCTATTACGCCGCAATTGAATAAAACTCTTAACTCTTTGTTTGATATGAGCAGGAAGCAGTGCAACAGCGCGAAACAGCACAGAAGATTGCTAGTCAGGCAGTAAGAGATGCTTCAGCGACCGAACACATAGTTAGAGCTCTGAAGTATAGCTCTTCTTATGTCTTGCATAATTTGTTAGACTAGTGATATTTATTGAAGGTGTTTCATTAACTGAGCCTCATGCTTTATGCTAATTATTTGCAGCAAGTTTTCCAGTGTAAGCAAATCTGCGGAAGTAGATGATCCAGAAACCAGTTTTAAGAGATTTCTTGAATTCCATAATCAAATCGAGCAGTCTCTACGTGAATTAGCTTCTATGCAAGCAGCAATAGCAGCCAGTGAATTGTCTCAAGGAAAAAATGCAGAAGGGAACAGTATATTGAGTGAGATAAACCACAATGGTATGGAACATGAGCATACTTCTGCATCTAAAAGAAAGATCGGCCTTCTCAGACCATTTGCATCGTTTTCAGAAAAAACCGGCCAAAAGACATCAGTCTTGGGGAAGTATTTGAGATCACCATCCTCAAACGCTAAACGAAGAGGAGGATCAGATACTGACGAAAACAAGAAGCCAGATTGTTCTTCTAGTAGCTTGCAAAAGTCTATCGACTTAGGAAAGCAAATCAAGAAAGAAGCTGGGAATTGGTTCATGGACTTCCTGGAGAAATATTTGGAAGGTGTAAGGAAAACGAGAGGAAGAACATCCGCATCTGCTGGGCAAAAGGTTTCACAATCTCTTATGTTGAGAGTTATTAACTGGGTGGAAATGGAGCAATGTAGTTCTTCTAGTAAGATTGCCAGGAAGCTCAGGATCAAGATGAAGAATCCATAAATGTTGCTCTTCATATTATACACATACATAGATAGTGGTTGCATTTTTTCTTTTGTTATTATACTTGCTCTGCAATATTCATTGCATTGATTTGTTTGTGGTTGTTGATTATTTTGCATGAAAGTTTGTAATCTTCTAAGTTCCAAAGAATAGCAATAAACTGTTTTTTATTGCTTAAAGTAACGTGAACGTGACATATATTAGTTCTGTTTGATACAAAGTCTGCTACTAAGACGAACTATTTTGTTTACTTTTGAAGTTTTATAGTTGATCATTTTGACTTTTGAAATAGTGAAGTTAACATATTTTAAGTTTTGATGAAGGCAGGACCAATTCTAACACTTATGGGGCAAAATGACTAACTCGTCAAGATGAGTTAGAAGAATTTAAAGCCTACAATATTGCTTGCAAGTTGCAATTGTGTCTCCATAGTTATTTGTCCAATATAATCTGATTGTCTGACTAGAGTTATCAAGAGTTGGATCCAACATCAAAGCGTTTGTAGTCCAACGGTTAGGATAATTGCCTTCCAAGCAATAGACCCGGGTTCGACTCCCGGCAGACGCATTTTGTTTTTATATCTACAAATGTTTTTAGATTCGTCATGCATCTTCTCTCTAGAAGTCCATTACAAGAGTATCATTCTTTACTATTTTTTGAGTGATTTTCATTCCAGATTCTCTGCTTTATTTACTTTTGCCAAATGGAATCGGATTATATACAAATTTTGGTAGGCAAAGTAGAAGATTCCGTTTGCAGACAAGATTATTCCTCGCGGTCAATGAGAGGAGGCACTTATGCATAAAATGTGGAAGGAATGAAGTCTTCCTGTTCAACGCACTAGTTTCACAGGAGGCGGTGTAGGTAATTGTGGTGATTGTGTGGGGCGGGGACGGGGGCGGGCAAGGGGTGGAAAGCACTGAAAAGAGAGGGAAAATGGGGTAAACAAGAGCTTCATTTTCTTTAGCAATAATCTATATTAGCTATATGATCCATTTCATCAACTGTCTCAGTAAGTTTGTTCTTCTAGCCCATATACATTAATTCCAAAATGCCACTCTACAAAAGGTGGTTCAATATGCTGCCGTTAACTAGGGGGCAACATCGCTTCAACGAACCTGTCCGAATAGCTGCCATGACTTTTTCATACACAACTGGTAAGTTAATGATTGGATGACTTCAAAACCAAAATCTTCTCTGAAAGAACTAACAGTTACATAAGGATCACCAACTACGAGCTGATTCTTTGGATCCTTTAAGCTATTAGTAGCAATCACTATACAAAGGCAGGACTCCAGAGATCTAGAGAGGTTAGACGAGTTAGAATTGGCAGATGATGATGATGATAGCATTGACTTTAATTAATTGTATCGCAAAAATGTCAAGCACCAAGAAGGCCTTTTTCACCCCTTTTCCTTGTTGAACTCGTCTTTAAGTAGATGTTGGATCCTCTCCCTCAAAGTAGAGGCGTTTACTGGTTTGAACCACTGCTTTCCCAGCTGATGACATATCAAGACTGTCAATCGAGGATTGTCACATATGAATTTCAAAAGAAAAATACATCAGGATCGTAAAGAAGATCGTCTACCGTTGCCAAATGCTCTTTCTTCATTCTTCTAGGAGCCTTATCAATAAAACGCTCAATGAAGAATAAAACAAATAGCCCACAGTCATACTCATTACTTTGTTGTGGCACCTGTTGACACCAATACAAGAGAAACATAATAAGGAACATAAAAACGAGACGTGCTGTTGTTTGAAGTAGCTCGAAAGGGAGTCATTCCACAGCATATACCCACTAATTAGCTTCCCTTTGAAACAATCTGTAGAAACATAAAGACATGGAGTATTAAAAATACCTCTATTGCCTTGGCATTAATTCTTCGAGGGAAATGATTCCATATATTGTCTGCGAAAGGAGGATCTTGCAGAGGTTCATTTTTAGTAAAAAATTCCCATTCACCTATCAAGAACCTGTAACAGGAGGACCAGAAGGTGTCTTAACATTTTCATGTTACTATAATCAACAGTCCATAGATCACACACAGTAGGACTGCTCAGAAGGTAAGAAGAAGAGTAATTATAAGACTAGCTAATGGAATTAACGGGATGGTTATTAAACTACGCAAAATAGGAAAATTTTATGAGCTATATGGTGCTTGACAAAGAAACGACTGATGGATTTAACAAATGATTGGGTTATCCATTAAGGTTAACACGAAGCACCATTATACCAATGGATGAATTTCAATAAATGCTTTTGTTTCTTCATGAAGGGCCTTGAGCATGTTTCAGTCGACACACCACCAAAGAAGGGGTGGTAACAGACGGATTTATAATCACCAAGAGAAAATGCACCTATCAGTTGGCTTTTTGCTTCTTCACAAAAAACCGAAATTAATCTCTTCTGTTAAAGCTTATGTGTTCATTTCCAGTGTCCCACTAAAACTGAAATTTCTTAGCATCCCTGTAGAAGGAAGACAGTTTCCACGTACATAACTTTATTCATTTTCACTCAAAAGACAATCATCTTCCACACTCAATTTTAGAATGCACATAATAAAGTTTTAACAAACTGAAAAATTGATAGATAAGTTTATTTAGTAGTAGTGTAGTACTATGGACATGTGATTCAAAAAGAGAAGCAACTGAGCGTTTATTTAGTAGTAGTGTAGTACTATGGACATGTGATTCAAAAAGAGAAGCAACTGAGCAAAACTCATATATCTACTCCTTGAACTACAACAATCGACCTATTATATATACTTTAAATATTCGACGACCCATTATAGAGTTTGTGCTGGCAAATGGGTTACTACCAGAGCTACTCAAAATCTACAAGACACGGCAACTAGTTTGATACTTTACGTTCTGTCAAACTTTTTAAAATCTAGCATTCTAGCTCAATGGGTTCCAAAGTATATCAACAATACATCGAGCTTTAGGACATGTCAAGAAGGGAAAAGTGCACTTTGAGAGACCTTTTTATGTTTTCAAAGATCAATTTGCTGGAGTGCAGCCCTAGAGAGTCCAAATGAAGTACAGATGGTCCACTTCCATCTTCCTTATCAGGTATACAGATAATTACCAAGCTCCAGTGATAACTGAAAAGTATGAACATATCATAGTTAAGTACGGTGGTATAACTTAAACGTACTACAAAACTTTAGAGTAAGCATTGCATTGTAAAATGAAAATAAACATAATTATTGGTAATGATGAATGTGATTGCATTTAAATTAGCTAACTGAAAGGTAAAACCAAATAACAAAATAGTTTAAGAAAAAAGGTGGAAAAGATATGTCACACAACAATCGACGCAACAAAAACCATACGTTTCGAGCAAGAGCTCCTATGACAAGATCGTGACAAACCATTTAACATATGAAGGCAATAGTACAGGTCATACTCTCCAATTACAATAGGTATAACTTATACTCATCTATGAAAATTTGTTTGAAGTTATACACAATTTAGAATAATTTATGTTTACATATTCTACTCTATATCACTATGAGAATAAGAGATACTTATTTTATTGTCAAAATGTATGTTTCTTCACCTTATCATTACCATATCTTTCAATGCTCAGATAATTCAATGAAAGACTACAGCAGTAAAACTGATGACTAGAGCAGCTACCTCAATGAGACCAAATGAAATTGAAATAGTATTAACTCATAAGGCTATTCAGAACTAACAATGCATGAAATTATTGCAACCTCTCAGCACGATTCAGGCACCTTACACGCAGTTGAGCAATGATGCAGGTGGTGGTGGTGAGGGTAGGGGGGATGCAAATGAACTAGTATTACACAAATGAAGAAAACATACATATTTAGGGGGACAAACAACTTAAAAGGACTGTCAAAATTTTATTGTTTTGTAAGTAAAATTGTTTTAGGGGGAAGGATTGCTACCCTACGCCCTCCCCATAGTTCCTCCAGTGCTTACACGAAAAATCTACTAGAATGATTCGATAACACATTTCAACATTGATGGCATGAGTGTGCCATAATTAAAGGGGAATTCAGATTGGTCGCCAAAGCAATTTGAGTTTTACACCAACTTGTACAGCTATGTGTGGGATTTGACTAGAAGAAACTATTCACGCATATATAACTAGTTCAGTCCAAACAGGTAAAAGAGGCGCTTAATGGTAAGCTTCAGGAAATGTGATTGAGTATGGAACTTTATCTGAAAGACAGTGGGAGAAAGTGAGGGCATACATTATTTGTGTTAGAATAATGATATTTTTAGTTAATTAGTAAGTGTGTAGTTAGAGGTAATGTTAGTTTCATTTAGTGACATTGTCTAACCTACCCATATATGCAAGTGTAATGGTTTATTTTTTAAGAATCATGTCCTCCTAGTCTTCATCTCTCTACATTCTCTCTTCTTCCACGTCATCTAACTTTATCTCTAAAATTTCACCACCTTACAATTAATTTAACAATTTGGCATAAAAATTATCATTGAATTACGATGAATAAAAATAGCCATATTGTTCAGGATATTCAAATATACTCTTTCACTATCAAATATTAATAGTTGATAATAATAATAATAAAGGAAATAGCAAAAATAGTTAAAATCAATAGTACGTAGTAGTTTCAAGTCTAGTGACTTCTCTTAGAAATAGATTGCTTTCTGCAGGTGGCATAGATGTATGATGATGAAGCCTCGTAAGATTAATTATGATAAAACCTCATAAGATAAATTAAGAAACTTAAACTTACTTTTCATGGATTGGGAGGAATATATATGATTTCTCAAATAGCTTCACACCCTTCCACCATCTTCTGATCTTGGTAAAGGAGGCTTCCATATCATCCTGTAGATCGAGGAAGAAGATTGTTGAATATCCATCGTTAAAAAATGCAAATGGTAGAAATTTCAAATTTTATTCTGAAATTATCCAATCATGGTGCGCTGTGAGACTACCAACATAAAATTGTAGCAGAGAAGTTCTATTACACAGAACATAGTAACATTTTTTTGAGTCAAAACAAAATGATCTTGCCACAAACGGACTTTCACTCAAATAATGCTTTAGGTAATTTGAGTTTCTAAAGTTGCTAAAAAAAATTAAAAAGCATCAGAAAAGAACATACCTTTTTCAGTATAGCCTTTCTTAACTTCTCATAAAAGTAGGTATTGAAGAAATGATAGTCCTCTTCGACCCCGCTTATCGAATATATATGCTGTTGCAAGTACCTGCCAATTTACAATTAGATACTCTTTAAGATACTGGTATCTGATATTACGACGGTTTGTAGGAGACCATAAGGAATATTCCGAAATCTCATCTTGTAGGCCATCCTGTCCATTGCCGAGGACCAAAATGTCTCAATTTTACACCTTTTTAAAAACCAAATCACTTAAATTCAACTCCAATCCATTACAAGGGTTTTGACATCAAGATCTAAGTTGAAAAACTATCATTAGATTTTATAACTACTGTAGAAACTGGAAAGTCAAGGTTATCCAGTGCAAAAAAGATGGGCATACCGAATCCATGAAGTGGCCAGTAACATAAATGAATTTTCATGTATATTGATACACATTCCGATAGTTAACTATCAATTAAGACATACTGTAATTAAGATACAAGTCGTCGAGAAGTTTACCAATAGAGAAAGCCTAGTTTATAGAATATGACATGACAGTTAAATGTTGTATACTGTCAGCAGTATAAAATGATAAAGTACTGTTCGGACACAAGCACCATTTTAATCCTTAGACAGTATTAAGTATTAACCAAAGGTTAAAAAGACAAAAGTAGCAGTTGGCTCAGGGTCATCAAACTAATTATGATAGGTTATGGCGAAGGTTTCACTGAGAAAGAAAAATGGATATTAAGCAAGTATCCTGCAAAACGGAACTATAAATGGAGCCAAACACCCTCTCATGACATTTTCCTTGAATCATGTGTAAAAATTAACTGCATGTTTAAGTACCATGCATTTAATTACAAGCAAGCATTTAATAATCTAAATAGAAACTTTAGATTCAGTACACTAAAGAATCAAATTTCAGCCGGACGAGCACTATAACCAAGAGCATGAAATAAATTGTAGCTTATATAGGAGTTCATCATTTTGTTAACACAGGATTACAACCTAAGACTCCATAATTGACTTACCGAATGTAGAAATTGATGATAGTAGAAGTCAGATATGCCTCCGATGCAAGACAATCCAAGTCCGAGTAATGAATTTCAACTGATTCCGCATCATCTCTATTGTCAAACCGGAGGAAAAGCTAAATCATTAACATGATGGACAATACATAACTGAAGAAAGCGCATAACATTCGTACATAATAAGAGTAAGAAGTTGATATACCTTGAAGGATAATATATCCTCCTAACATCTTTCTTGCTACAACAAAGAAAGAGAGAATATAATTGCAAAGTCAGTATAAAAACTATTACGTAACGAGAAAACACTAATGAAAGCATGGCTGAATGGTGCTATATTACCATTCATCAACTCCCTCACTTTGTTGATCCGCCTCAACTATTTCAGCTTCATCTTCATCCACTAATACAACAGTCTGCTAATAATTTTGCTAAAAAAATCAATAGCGGGATAGACTAGTTTTGTAAGAGAGAATGGGTGCTGTTAATTTAAACAATATCAACATATGAAGTAAGTGGATGGAACATAAGTATGATAGGAAGTAAACAAAAAGAAGTAAAACATAGAAAGATATCAGTAAATATTTAGAAGGAAGCAAACAGTTGAGCAAGGAAAAACGTAGTTACTTACATCATGCCTTCTGCGGTTATATGAAGGTCGAACTTTTGAAGAATTCCTGTTAAAATTTTGAGGAGAAAGTATAAATCAATTGACACTCTTATATATCCCTTTGTATTTTTAATTGTTTTAGAATGATATAATTTAAACATATATAATCTTGTTGTTGATAAATACTCGGTTGGAACCTTTAAGGAATATAAAAGAACAAGAACACACTAAAAAGAATGTAAAGGAAGGACGACACAAACATTTTTGAACATTCTTCTGCCACTGCTTCGTTGGACTGATAGACAGTAGCACTCATGGAGCATGCTGCTTTATCATTTTTTCTTATAATGTCTTTATCACTGTTTGTCGTTAGAGTGCTAGGACATTGAAATGGAGTTTGTCTCGATGATGAGCCTAGTTTTTGTCCTCCAGCTGATGAGTGATGTCCATTAGATTTCATCTTTTGACGGCCACAACGATCCAATGTGGTTTTAAAGGGATTGTGTGCCTGCTAGTTCAAACTAGGAAAGTAAATATCAACTGGACTCACTAGAAAATGTTAAGGCCCGAAAAAAATAATTTAATAAGAGAGAGCATACATTCGGTTCCATCTTTTGGAGGAATAGTGAGGAAAATGTAGACCTATTATTTTCCTGTTTTGGCTTCTCTATCTGGGTGCCATCAGATTTACCTACAGAGACCAGACAGCCTCATGAATATACTGTATCCGGAACTATTACCACTGGTTTCTTATTCCTTAAAATAATACATAAATACAGTAATCAATGAAGTTATAAATATGCTGCTTCATTTCTTTGCAAGAGCTATTGCTTTCACCTTTCACTTCCAAATCACTAAAGTGAAAGCCAAGAACTCTTCATCCGTCCTTTCACCCAAAAGAAAGAATATTAGGACATTAAGGAAAACAAATCTAGTAGACCCCGCCATGTTACAATAAAATAAATGAGGCGTGGCTAGAATTTGAGAAAAGCTTGAGAGATTAAAGCTGGAGCATGGAAGAAGCTATACTAATGGCCAAAATCCCTTTCGATCTTTATCTGTCTAAATAATTTGTAAGAACTCAAGCACTTTAGCATGCTGCATGCCTCAAAGACAGACAAATAACGACTTCTTGAATTACAGAAGAAAAAGTAAGCTTACCCGAACAACTTAAGTTGTCATGCTGTCCTGCATTCTTGCACTCTTCATCGACCTGTGCACCAAATAAACGTCCAACTGTTAAAATGATATACATATAGAATAAGAGGAAGTGTAAACTTTATGTGGCAACAAAAGCTAGCTCTCTGAAACTTAACAATTGTTTTGTTTTTCATGATACATATTGCGATAAAAAAGAACCACCAGAGATAAGTTATTTAAGATAATCAGAACTACAAGATGATTAGAGCGTTATAGGCAAAACTATATATTGATAATGGCTACTACCCTCAATATTACATCAGAACAGTGGACAAATAGGACATTTTGCAGCATGAGTGATCCAATGGGACATTTAGAAGAACATGAATGATCGAACCTGTCTTTTACCCTATATTGAAAGTAGAGACAATCTACAAAGTATTGGATGGTTGCAGTATATGGTTGCAATTTTTCAAGGGACGTTCTTTTGGTAACAAAAAACCTAATAACATTACGGGAATACCCATATTGAGAGGCATCACACAAGTCCGTAATAACCTAGTTATCCAGCTCCCTCATTCAGAAGCCTATGTGAGTTGTATACCAATAAAGGACAGACGGTATTATAGCAGATACTTTATGTGGCTGATCAAGCTGCTGTAAACTAATGCACATCTTCCACAATTGAACAGAAACTTTTTAAGTAATACTGAATGAACATGCATAATCTATAAACAACATGCCCCTCACCGAAATATTGAACTCGGGCATTATTGTATATGTTGCACAAGTACAAACCAAAGCTGTGTATGTCAACTAGAACACGAAATTTGCTAAACTCAACCATTGAAAATCGAACTATACAATCCTTTCAGATACAAGTACTAAACCACAAAACAAATAGGAATTCAACCTTTTGGGTATTCAAGTTTTGGCCATTGCATATCAAACTACACAATCTTTTTGGATGCAATAATTAAACCACAAAATAAACAAAAATTCATCCTTCTAGGTATTCAAGTTTTGAAAATTGACATCAAACTAGACAATCTTTTCGGGATAGTACCAAACCACAAAATATTACTCTCAATGACGAGGTCCTCCCGGTCATCACGACCGATTTTTTTTCTAAAAGTAGTAAACCACAAAATGTATAAGAATCCAACCTTTTGGGCGTTCAATAATCTTCTCCTCTCAAGCTCCTGCTCATGGAGTTGAATGTTTATACGATACTTCTCACCACCATCACTCAACTTCAGCACATCAGACTCCAAATTCTTCTTCATCCTCTCAAGCCTTTCAACCATTTCTCTATCAGACACTCCTCTAAATTTTTCCTTAAGCTTTTCATCATCGTCATCATCGTCGTCGATTTGAACGACACCCATCTTCCTCTTTTTCTTCTTGTTCTTGGTTTTCGGCAGCACCACCAATTGTGGTGGCGCCGCGTCGTCGGGTGGGAGAAGTTTGTCAAAGTCGAGGTCTATGCCACCCTTCTTGATGTTCTCCTCCTCTCCCTCCATACATTTGCTGTAAAAGGAGAGGGGGGTTGGGGGGGATGATTGAAAGATGGTGAAGATGTTATCGGGTCAAATGAGTCAATGCTCTGCAGTAGTGCCGGCACCAACCTCTGGGTAACTCTGGTTACGGACTGGAATTGGAGGATCCGACTCGACTCGATAGATCTTTCAATAATTAATAAGTAGGCTACGAGCATAAGATTGTGATTGTTTAATATACCCGTGTCATATGATAATTATCCAAACGGTTAACGAATTATCGAATAAATTAATGATCTTTTATATCTGTGTTAGAAATAATTACTTTTAACGACTTAATGAGTAGGTACGAATTTAGACTTGTTAACGAGCCGGTCCTGTTCGGTTTCCCAAACCGGTTAGGACCGTTAATCAAATTGGTTCCGCTCGTAAATCTTTTCATTATTGAATGTTTTCGAATTGTAATATGTTCCAAATAAAATCATGTAAAACCAGTTCATTGGTGATTCATATAAAATCGAAAAAATTGGCTCGTTAATTGGTTCGAAATAAAAATCGTTTGCTCGGGTCGCCAATCGTTTCGATCTAATTCCGTATTCCAATCTCAAATTTTCTAGTTAGGCTACATTTGATATATATAAAATAAAAATGAATATTGTAAACGGTTTTAATGAATGATTAACGAGCGAGCGAACGATATGCAACAAATTACGAATGAACCGGTGATTTAAAACTATATTTTAATAAAAATGACTTTTATAAAAGGTTTTAACGAACCATTAACGAGTGAGTGAAAAGCGAATTACGACTTGTAGAACCACATCTTAACCGGTTTGCAATTCAAACCGAGTAATTAAACGAGTCGGTTTCAGATTTGCGAGCGATTTATGCTTAATACGAATATGAAATAACCCGTCGGGTTTAGATATTTTTTATATTATTTTGATTGGTCGATGAATTATACTCGATGATGGATTTTTTAGATTTGCATTTCAGATCTTTAAGACTTATTAGTCGTGGTGAGTGATATGATATTTAATAAAAATACTTTCAAACTTTAGTTGTCAAACCAAGTCGAGAAAAATAAAACGAGTAATATTCGAAATTTGAAACTTAAACATAAAACCAAAAACTAGAAACCATTGGGTTGTGTTCATGAAACCATTTGCTACCTAGGAGAATGTGCAAAGCTTCTATCATACAAATATCCTCAAATATTTTTACACTCCACAGTAGAGAACAGTTCAAAAAGCAATTATCCCCTACCACATTAGATTTTTCATTGATATCATCAAATATCCTCAAATATTTTTACACAAAGAATATTTCAGAAAATAATTCATTTTTCTCTTTCCTCCATACCACCAATATTTTTCTCTTTCCTCTATATCCCCAACATACACCCCACCATATATGTATTTATTTTATCTCTTTTTCATTTTGAAAAGAATTTATTACTTTATAATAATTAACTAAATTTTAATAAATAACTTTATTATATTTTAATAATCATTATAAATTTTTAATATTGAAAAATAATCACTTCATTTAACAAGTCAATTTAAGTTTTGTAACTTTCCAGCCCGACATGTGCAGAATCGTAATTTAATTTTTTTTTAATAGATAGTTGTATAATATCTTAATTGTCATAATAATTTTATTATAATATTTCTATAATATTAAAAGCAAATCAATGAATAAAAATATTTCACATAGTAACTTACTTTTATCTTTTCTCCATATCATTAATACTTTATAATAATTAATTAATAAATGAAAATGTTAAAAAAAAAATATCTAGCAAAAAATATAAAATTAAAGTATCATTTTTTTTTTGCAAAAAGTACCCTAATAGTCATTTGATTTTTTTTTTTGCAAAAAGTACTCTATTGAACACATAAAGTTAAAGTATCCTCAAATTGGGCCCCACCTGTCCTTTTTGCATAATTACTCCCATATAATTCAATTACTCCCTCATGTGTTGACGCACCAAATACACCATCAATTGTTCTCTATTGGAGTACAATGCACAATTTTTCATGTTGAATTAACCTCTGCTGCTGATAGTCTAAGACCATCTCCACTAGGAGATAATTGATCCCTCAAATATTTCATACCACCTCACATTATTCCTTCTCCACATCATCAAATATTCTCAATTATCTTTCAAATACACTCTACAATAGAAGATATTTCAAAAAGTTCTTATTTCATTTGTCGCACTTCCACATCATTTTGTCTTCCTTCAACATCATTAACATATACCCACTATAAAATTGATTGCATACTCGTATTTTGCAAATTTTCTGGGTATTGATTATTTGGGTTTTGAGGTGGTTGATTATGAAATATAAAGTTTGAAGGATAATTATAATTTTAGTTTGGTTCCATTGAAGAGTTGAAGAAAGTAGCAAAAAACTAGATAACATAGAAAATAGAGAAAATACAAAATTTCCTTGCCTAGCAACGTGAAACAGATTTCCGGAAGTCCACATAAAAATTATAGCTAATTGACCGAAGTGAGAAGCAGAAATATTTTGATAAAGACGTTCCTCAGTAATATCATCATGACTCTCGAAGTCATGTGCGGTAGCAATACCAAACCAAATACGACGAGTAGTGGGGTCATGACCTAAGCATTGGCTAAACTTTGGAAATCTTAATGCCATAATGCCTTTCAAATCCTCCTAGTCATTATCCTACTGCAATAATTCTTGCTAAGAAGAACGACCATGTTGTGGCAATTCCACCCAAACTCTTTATATTCGGCTCAATCCTTTTATTAAATACACCGTTCGGGGATTTTACTTTACCACGAATCTATTCATTAATTCTATATAACTTATTACTACCCCCAAAAATAAATTGTTGTTCAAATCAAACAAACCTAGTCTCTATTTATAAATTTTGAAAAATTATGAAAAGATAAATTAAAAATAAATAAATTTATATGTCAAAAATATCATTTAAAAAAGAAGATAAAATAAATGATTCTGATGTTCACGTTGCTGACAAACCTAACCTTCTGGCGAGTCGTTAAAAAATTTTCAATAATAATATAATATGTCCAAAGTTCAAGTCGAATACAAATAAAGTAGTGATATATTTCAGTGAACAATATGAAGCAAACTCAGACATAAAGTAAATAGGCAAAAGGTAGTTTTATACATGTTTAGCGATAAGCTTATGTTCTTTTAATATGTCACCTTCCGTGACTCCATAATATTCTATTATAGTGCAGTTGTGCAAGCATTGCTTGAGTATAAGTTACAAATGAAAAACCATTACCAAGCTTATTAAAACTCTTATAATGATAATTGATAACATATCATACGGACTATATAATTACTCGATTGATTGAATCTTATTTAATTACTTTCCTTTTCTTGATTCCTTGGTATTGTTTGTTGATTCTCCTTTGAATATTGACTTTAATGTTGGTCGATTTATTGTCTTGTGTATTGCAAGCTTGTTTCTATAAAACTGTAAATTACACATTGTCATGACAATTAAACTTTGTATTATTATTTGAAATTTTAATAACAACTAATATATTATTGAAATATGTCTATGAATTTTGTAATGAGGATCCACATGTGCCACTAAGCGAGTGCATACTATTCATATAGACTAATAATATACAAACCAAGTGAGAAATTTAGCAGATTAGCACTATTTGGAGGTCTTTTTTAATTTAGAGCACACACCTCTTTTTTTTGCAAAGCACTAGCACATTCTCTCATAAAAAGACTATTTTGCCCTTAAATTAAATACAAACTACATCTATACCCTTTTTTTTCTCCTCAACACTCCATCTTCTTCCCATCATCTTTTCTTTTTCTTTTTCTTCACCACCATAACCACCACCTTCACAAACTCATCACCACCAACAATCTCAATTTCGAAACCACCACCATTATTATATCTTTCTTCCGATATCTTCTTTTTCACAAACCCAACACCACCAACAACCTCACACCCACAAATTTCAAAACTCCACCCCCACCCCATCATAATTTCGGAACCTCACAAGATTTTGGGGGATAAACGCGACTTCACAGGGGTTTAGGGGGAGGGGCCGATTTCATAAGGGCTTGGGGGGAGGGGGGCGATTTCACAGCGGGTTTTGGGGGGGGGGTGACTTCAGCGGGTTTGGGGAGGGGGGAGGCGCGATTTGTTGTGGGTAGGGTGGTTATGGGTGGGGGTGGTTGGTGGTGATGTTGTTGGTGAGGTAGGTGGAGGTGGTGGAAATGATGTGATAGTTGGTGGGTTTGTGAAGAAGAAGAAGAAGAAGATGATAGTAGGTTTGTGAAGAAGGAGGAAGAAAAGGTTTCGAATTTGATATTATTGGTGATGGTGAGCTTGTAAAGGTGGTGATGGTGGTGGTGGTTGGTAAAGAAAAAGTTTGGTGGTTGTGGAATGGTGAAGAAGAAGATGTTGAAAAAGTTTGGTGGTGGTGGAATGGTGAAGAAGAAGATGTTGATTTATGAAGTAAGGGCAAAATAGTATTTTCATAAGGGATGGTGCTAGTGATTTGCAAAAAAGAAGTGTGGGTGCTCTAAGTTAAAAAAGACTTCTTAATAGTGCTAATCTGCCAAATTTCTCCAAACCAAGTCAACTCTAACTCCATTTGTTTATACAATGGTCGACTTTTAGATCCTTGATATGTTATTTGCAAATTAGCGACGAGAGTACGGATAATATACAGTTAAGTTATTGTGTTGATTAATAGATAATTAAAATGAAAAATGAGATAAAATATATCTCCAAAGAAATGAATCAAAATCTCTAATTGAAAGTTCGAGCCAGCTGCCATTAGACTATAGAACATTAAACGTGCAAAATTAGAAATGTTAATAATTTTATGGTCATAAATAGTTATATTCTTCATATGAATTAGCTTTTATAAATAATAATTTATGATCAAACATAGTTTAATTTAGCAAATAAGATAAGATCTTTCTCCTTCTCCATCATATTTCCCTTCTTCATTCCTTCATATTGAATGTGTCTCTTCGATCAATTAACATGATGAGGTTATAAAATCATCATCATGCATTTTCAAGGCCCCAACCATTCTCAAACCTCTTCATTTGATGATCGATTGGTATATATAATACCTTCATCATCATTGTCACCTTCATTTAATGAGAGTCATCATCATCATCATCATCATCTTTCTCATGGAGGTCGTGAAGAGACATTAAAACATGATGATGATAATAGTATTATTGTCATTGAAAGATCTCATGTTGGACGCCCTGAACCAACCCATGTAAGACCTTGGTCCACAAGCATTTTTGGCTGTTTTTCAGATCTTGCAAGTTGTACGTTTTATATACCCTCAACTAATTTTAATTTCATATATATATATATGTACTACCTCAATCTATAAAAATTGTGGATATGTTTATAATGAACTCGTTCAATATATTATGATGTATGTATATAAAGGTATTTGATTTGTAAGATCCAAAGTCATCTCATCAAAATTCAAATTTGTCCGGATTGAGTATTGTCTTATTTAATTAATTTGTGCTTTGGAGCATAGCTCAAGTGGTAAATAGTTAGAGTACTAAGTACATGCACTCTCGCATCTTCATGCAACTTGAGTTCGACTCCAATAGGAGCGAACCTTGTGTTCAAGTGGTTAATAATAGGCGCAAGATTTAGTCCTCTGACCACTTGAGACAGACATATCCCACGATTTACATCATTCGTCGTGTACTCTATGGCAGGGTGCATGTGAGCCGTTAGAATGTGATTTTATCTTTTTTGTTTATCAAATCAAATTATCTTACAAAATTACATTATATTTAACTTTTTCAGGTTTTCAAACATGCATATGTCCATGCAAAACTTTGGGTCAAGTTCAAGAGATATTGAGTGAAGGGAAGACATGTAAGAAAATAAAACCGTGTCCATTATTTTTTTATTTCCATATTAAATATTGAAAATATATATATAGTAAAAATGAGATGGTTAAATGTTGATTTGTAGCTTGTTGGGAAGGAGCTCTAAGTTATTGTATAGCACATTTGATGTGTTGTACATGTAGCTTTTATTTGTGGCAAATTCGAACCAAAATGCGAAAAGAATACAAGTTGGAGGGAAACGAATGTACGGACTGCTTAGCCTCTTGTTGCCTTCATCCTTGTGCCTTATGCCAACAATATAGAGAACTCAATCAACAAGGATTTGATCCTTCCCTTGGTAATTTTCTAACACTATGTATCATTGTGACGAGCATTAGTTGACGATTTGGTCCCAAAGACTGAGACGAAACTGTATTTAAGTCCCACATAGTTACATTGTCGTAGTTTGTATTTATTTGTCGAAACTGACATACATAAGTTGCCATTGAATTATATTGTTTAGTTAGTTGGGGATGTGTTGCCATAAGTGTAGTTTACTATTGTTGAGTCGATGGGTATTGATATTATTTATTGTGATGATAAAAGGATGGCATGAAAATATTCAAAGACAAAAACATGCAGTAGCTGTTTATCGAATCACACCCCCCTCGGTGGAAGAGAAAATGAATAGGTAGAAGAGAAGACCAAATGTCATCATCACAATTATTATGAAGGTGATGATACCAAATATTTTTAGTGATTTCCTTTATGTTCGGACATATATTTGAATGTCAAATTATTTAATTTTTTGTTCATGAGATAGTAGTTACATACTTATATAATACTTATATATATGCATCAAATATAGAACGATAATTTTCATAACAATATAAAATTAAAGAATTATAATATGTTTTTGTTGTTTTAGTCACTTGTCCATAAATTAAAACAAATAAAAAATAGTCAAATAGTCAAATAGTCAAATAGTCACTACTACATTTTTTATGTAATGCAAGTATACAAATATCAAAATTCGTTATATTAGGGTCAAAAGACGGTTGCATTAGACATAATGCGACACTTAGCTATCGCTGCATTAGGCCTAGTGCAACACCTTTTGCCCTATTACAACGATTTTGATATTTTACCACAACCTTTGCATTAGCCCAACAACTGTTACATTAGCCTTATAACTAGTGCAACGCTCTTTATTGCAACATTATTATGATTAACTAATGCAATGTGTAATTGTAGAGGGACAATCAATTAAAATTATATAAGTAAGATAATTTAAATAAAAGAATGTACATAGGCTCTTATTATATTTTGAAATATTATCATTTATAGGAATGGAGATGTATTGGGAATTGAATGGAAGAGAAGGAGATCAAATATTGAGAGCTACGTGCAACAATATTCGAAGACAGAAAGTGCCATGCACCTAAAACAATTTTTTCTTTAGATAATTATACTGTACTATATAATAACACATGGGTTTTATTCCATTTATCATTAGGATGTTAATTCATTAAATTTACATTATTGAATAAATATTGTAACACACATATGGGTTATATATATTCACCCCATATATACCTTAATAGTTTGATAGTATTGACTAAAGAAACATTTTTGTTAACTATACCAATACAAGCCTTCGAGGCGATAAGGGCTTGAATTGTACGAAACCGTACCCTTATGGTAACAAGGTTCTTGTTTTCGAACTGATCCAATAATGAAGTGTAAATATTTTTTATTTACTTGATAGTATATACGAATCATACTATCATTTGTCGTGGGATGAGCCGTTTTGATTTATTTCATATCGAAGTTGGTATCATGTCTGAAATTGGATACAGGATGACAAAACATCTTCTCTCAGACACTTCTTGCAGGTATGGCAAGTATCTTGAATGTGTCTAATTTAGTGGGAAGTGTTAGTTTATATTGATCTTAATCTGTAATTGATTCAGATTTCTCTTATCTGGCCGAGACTGCAGTTCGATTTTCTTTCTTTTGGTGTGAGTGGCAGCTACTAATGTAAAGGATTTCGAAGTTTATAGCAATGGGATGGAATTAAAGCATAATGTTGCCAAGGAAACATTTGACTTCTCCGAGCAGCGTGGATGCATACACCTGACTGTTATAGGTCTCGTTCCACGGATAAATCACATATGTATGTTCAGATTCCGTTGTGGGGGCTTCTCCCTCTGGAGGTAATGCTACACGTACAGATGCCTATCGAATTTCAAGTTCCGTTGATCAATATTTGGGTTCTTTTATGGTGCTGGCGGATATTGACTTCGTTTCCTCTGTTATCATAAACCAACTTGACTGGCAATGGCTTCTTGTTACTTGGATGAAAATAAAATGCCAATTCATAGGTGAAGTATGTTGACAGTTCCGGTCTGGTGTTCTTTTTCCTGTATCTGTGACTGTGTCTCGATGAGTCTGAGTAAACTTACAAAGACCCTGATATGTTCATAATGGACTCCCGTTCGTTAGTTCACATTGTAGTCTTGGTATATCTCCTATCCTAATTCAGCCTCACTATCTTGGGTTGTTGTCTCGTTATGTACTTCTCATTGTTTAATATCGCGAGGACTTTTAGCACGATGCTACATGGTAACCAGCCGTATGAGCTTTATGCTGCTGCATATGCCGATATAGTCTCATGAGTCATATCAGATGTTTCACCTTATGATAAGCTACACATTTTATAAATGATTTACAATCACACTAAGGAACAATTTCGAGCATAATCGTATGTAGTTATGTACATGATAAATTGATAATTTAATACACATTGCAGAAGTATGTAACTAGTTTCTTGACTAAAAATACAATGCTCCAAATCTTTAGCACAGGAACTAACTTGTTCTTCTTGTCTTTTACAGTTCATTCCAAATGGTTGCATGGTTATAAAAGCGCCCGGGCCTCTTTGTTCCCCTTCCATAGTAAACGTGAATCAGCAGTAGTACATCCGAGTGGGACTGGAGGCTGAACACTACATCCATCATTTGTTGCTGAACATACAGACTATTAATAGAATATCGTTTACAGTATGAAGAGGCTCCATGTTCGTTTCCTCCTCCAATTTCTGAAATTCTCGATGCTCCTTATCCACCGATAAGGCACGCTTCGTTAGGTGCTGGTTTCACTGATCCTGAGCCACCAAGTTCCATGCTGCAATACAAGGTTGGAAAAAGATATTTATGGCACAAACAATTACAAAATCCTCCACTTCCATGTTCCTCATAATGACGAGAGGCCCTCGTTCCACTATCTATACTTTTCAAGAGTCAACCACCCTACAATATACAAAGGGGCCTGTAGAAAACAATCATAGCTATTGCAATCCTACTTCTACCAACCTCTAGTGGCCCTATAGAAATGGTAAAGCTACAGGAGAGGCAATAAACATGATATTTCCAAAGGCTTCAATAGGACTCAAGATTTTAATTCTATATTCTTGGTAATTTTGTTTTCTTAATTTTGGTACTGAATGAACATTATTGACATCAAAATCGAAGTATTCATGCATATATTGCTGAAGATTTAAGAGGGTATTATACTTATTTGTTTCAGATTTCTGTTTGCTTACACTCAATTACCCAGAATAGATAATTTGAATGAACGTTGAAAGATGCACCCCCCCTCCCCGAAACACAAAAAGTTAAAAACTCCAAAATAAAAAGAAACTTCAGAAGACACTTTGATGACTACTGTTGGTGAAATTAATGAATAAACTCCTAGGAACAGAATACAAAGTTCTTGTATGATACTTTTGTATCGGGATTCAGGACCCGCAACTATCACTCGTAGAATGTGCATTGCTGCACTAGTTAGATCCTGTTAAGTAGAGAATTGCGGTCACAAGCTCACCTAGTTGACCAGCGTGGCCTTCCTTGTGTTCGTCCTACTGTCGTCCTTTTCATACAACCTCTGAGCCTCAGATTTTGCAAATATCGATAGATTTGCATTGGCTGAATCAGGAAAATGGGAACTTCTCCTATCTTTCTTGGACCACAACCAAGTTTTGGATAATGAAAAGCTTTCACCTTTGCCTCCAACACTAATCTTCTTATCATTACTATCTCCATCATTTGGAGAATTTCCACAATTCTCTGTTCTAACTTTCACAAAACTTTCATCATCATTTCCAACACGATTATTACGAATTCTTGTTGCTGTGGGACTCCATTCCACTAGCAAATCTGAGTTGGTAACAACATACTGAAAAGATCCCATGGAAAAACATCTTCTTGCATCAATTTTACTATTACTAGTCTCCCCAACTTCTTTCACCTCTTTTTCCTTATTACCATTAGTTTTTATATATTTTCCTAGCCTAACTGAAAGAACCCTTTTTCCACAGACAATACTCCTACTGTCATCTGCAGAGCTGTTGTCGAACCGAGTCTTGGTATCGCCTTGAATGGCTATACACAAATTTCCTGACAACCCATCTTCAAATCTTGGATAATCAAAATCATAAACTGGATTTTCCATTGAAGTAAAAAGCACCCCTCTACATAATGGACATGTTGAATTTGATAACAACCATGTGTCTATGCAGTCCATGTGGAATGCATGGGTGCATAAAGGCAGGAGCCTCAACTTGTCTTGTTCTGAAAATTCACACAAACAAACTGCACAATCAAAAGGCTCTTTTTCACCCATCAAATCTTTGTATATGAAAACAGGAAGGGCATCAATGAAGGCCTGATCTAGGCCTGAGTCATGCAACTGAAAAAGCTGTTGTAACTGCCTTTGAAAAGCACCAGAAATAGACATTTCAAGATGTCTATTAGATTGAGACAATGATGAAGATCTTGTCTTTTTGGCAACTTTATAAAGAAAGTAACTTATGCCTGAGATGAAAACTGTAACAGAGAGTAGAACCACAGTTATGAGCAGACCTGGGCTAATCCTGTTTCCAGTTGAAGATGAATCTGTTTCAACAAATGGAGATGGGATTGAACTCGAAACCGGAGGTGAAGATGAATGGATCATCTTAGCTTTCCCCGAGATATTACTGCAATGACGAGGTCTCGAATAGAGTTTTTGTAATGACAATGGTCGGATTTGTCGGATTTAGGGAAAAAAACAACCAACTTAAATCTTTAGCACCAACTGAATATCCCAACAAGCATTTCTCAACAAACCATTCATATATGTTAACATTTGCTTCCTTTTTTATATCAAAAACAGCTCACAAGATGTACTGAAGAAGGAATGGGGCCACACTTTCTTGCAAGCACTAAAACTCAAAAATACACCCAAACTAATGTAAGTAATAATATCCAAGAAACTGCCAAATCTTTACCCACACTTGTAGTAGTGTAATCAACTTCTATGATATTTTCAAATAATTTGCTATTCCCCTTTAACTTGGTAATATACACAAACTACAAAGTCTACGACAACAGATAAAGAGCTAAAAAAAGTGACTCAGACATTTCAAGATTGTGACCTACCTACTACTGTCGGGTCGAGATGTGGGACTCGTAATGGATGTGCAACTCTTTTCGATCCCTTAAAAAATATCTACACAGTGGAGTTATATTGTAATAGGAAGCTAAGATATACATCAGAAAGTGTATATATAGGCAGGCAAGGTACAAGACTCAGAGGGTGTTGAGTTGAGTGTGGGTATATATAATTCCAAGGCCCTACTTTCCAAGGCCCCAACGAACCAGTGAATCTAAGGTTGGATATTCATTCCAACCAATGAATTCAAGGTTGGAATGAATATCCAACCTTAGATTCACTGGTTCGCTATATAATAATGAAAAATTGAATTGTTGTTTAGAACCGAACCAATGAATCTGAGGTTGAGTATTCATTCCAACCTTGAATTCATTGGTTGGAATGAATATCCAACCTTAGATTCACTGGTTCGTTGGGCCTTGGAAAGTAGGGCCATGGAATTAGTTCTTACCGTTGAGTGTGAAAGAACATTGATAAAAAGGTGACTCTCTCAGCTTATGGTCCCATCGCTTCCTGTTTTAAAACACGTGGAGCTAAATCGATAAATATGTCACACATGGTCAATAGAACTTACATTACATGTTTACCGTAGAAAGTTAGGGTGCCTTATAGAAATATTCCGTACACATTCCGTAAAGGGTTAATATACAAATATTAGTGGTTGGAATGGGGATTGAAGATGTAATTATTATTTCTTCATGGGTTATTGTGTAATTATTTTTCTGTACAGAATTCTATACGAAACAAATCTATACGGAACCGTAACCGGTCCGATGTTTACCACGTCAAAACGAGATTGGGTGGTGGGGTGTTTATAGTTTGGATGTGGGTTGGCTTTTGTTTCCAAAAGAAGGAATTTGTTGGTGATTCTAGGTGGAAGTAATGAAGAGATATTGATTGGTAGTAATAATATTTTATTAGTGAGAATTTAATTGATTTTTGTTTAAGGTATGTGTAATACCTAGAGTTCTAGATTGGACCTTGAAGTTTGTAGCTGAGTGTCTAAAGTAGGTTGTTTTAAGTAATAAAATAAGGTCTTTTGAAAAGATTAAGGATCCAATAGAATTTAACTTGTCTTAAACTGTTTTCAATTTTTGAAAAAGGCACGAGACCCTGGTTGAGTTCTGCTGAGATCCATTCTCTCAAAATGTTATGCTCAGGAAAATTATTGAGTTATTTCAAGCACATACTTGTAGAAAATTAATGGACCTTGAAAAAATAGATGGAATAAGTAGTTAAGTACACATGATATGGATTGTGTGTCGATTGATTGCATTTTTTAGCATTGACACTATTTTGTAGGAAAGATGAACAACCCTGTATGATGACTAGGCTATGAACGAACGTGAATGTTCGAAAAGGCTCGAAATATTCGATTTAAAAAGATTCGGCTCGAATTTTGGCTATATGACGAACCGAGTAAAAAAGGTTCGGCTCGATCCATCTCACCTCCCCCATCTTATATAAATGGGCCGAATAGTCCAGATGAACCCCTACCACTTGGTCCATTATACTGTTTGGTGACTTTGGTCCATTACATCGATTGAGACATTAATAAATACTAAACCCTTAACTGAACATTCTCTCTTCTTTTTCTTTCCCGTTTCATCACTCAAAACTCTATAAAAAGTTATCTCTCAAAATTTAGATATCACAACTCGCTTCGTTGTAACCTTCTGAAAACATGACAAAGACAAACTTTTGTTCAAAGTTGGAGGTGAAATATCCATTGAGTTTCGCTATTGGGTTATATGAATGTTGACTGTGAAGTTGACTTTCTCTAAATTGGTTGTATGTACCTTGCGTGTGTTGTTTTAAGTTCTTAATAAGTTCAATTATGTATTTGTAGCCTCAATTTGCTTTCTTTGTGTTCGATTTGAATTTTGATTTTTGTTGACTAATCTAAACCGTTTGTATTTTGGCATGCATGTATTGTTTTAAGTTCTATGTATTTTGGCTTTCGATTTCATGTTTTAATTAGTTAATTTGTGATATATGTTTAGATCTTGGTTGATTTTTAAGTTGACTTTACCTAAATTGTTTCCATATGGTTGTGTATGTTGATTATGGGGTGTTTGTAGCCTTGATTCGTCTTTTGGTATTTGATTTGGGTTTAGTTCAAGTTTGACTTTTGTTGACTTTTCAAAATCATTTGGGTGTTGACATGCATGTGTTGGTTTTTGTTGTTAGAAACCGCGATTATGTCTTTTGGCTTTCCATTTTGGTTTAGATTAATGTTGACTTTTAGGGTTTTGTATTTTAATTGGTTAATCTCTTTGATTAAGTGATAATTGGACATGTTAATTATGCAATTAATATGTTTTGGGCTTCGTTTAAAGTTTTAGGATTTTAATTGAACTATCAATTTTGTGATTTTGTAGTTGTTGTTGTCTTGTTCTAAATGAATAAAACTATTAATACTTTTAATTGAACTTTTAGGGTTTCAATAAAACTGTTGTTCTTAGTTGAATAAAAACTATTATTTATACTTTTAATTGATATGGCGGTCAGGGGCGAAACCAAGATGAAATTGAAGGAGGGGCCAATTAAAAATAAAAGAAGATGGGGGGGGGATTTCAAATGACCTATTAAAAGCAACAACAAAGACTTAGAGCATGTACATCATCTCCCTCAAAAATTATAATAGGGCTTGAAAAATTAGCAATGCAAAAAATAATGCTTTTTCAGCTGTCCTCAACTAACTTGGGCCCCCAAATTTTTTTTCACCATCACACTATTCGTACAAATATTCACGATATGCATATTGCACTTTCTACACTTTTCTCATCTCTCTTTTCCCTCCTACATTCTGTCGTCATTCCTACTAGCATAGCTCCTTTTACAGTTTTGGCGAGCTAGTTACTTGTTTTTTTGTTTTCAACTTAATATATATTATAGAATTCAGAAAGCTAGGGGAGCCATGGCCCACCCTACCTCTACGTCCCCAGTAACATCAGAATATGATAAGTATTAGGATGAGTGTGATTTGTTATCATGTTTTTGTTCAATACTTGATCTTAAATATAAGAAGGGGAGGACAAAATTTGCTTATGACCAATGTAACCCACTGATCTATCTAGGACTAAGCACAATGAAAAATATTTTAGTAACCTGTATTGATCCTAGTGATGAAAAAACCTTAACAACTCCTTTCACAATAGCCAAAAAAAATTTGATGAGTATATGCTTAATATTTAATACCATGGAAAACAAAAAAATAGAGTTGGAAAGTTACTGTGAAGAGGTCTGTTTTCACAATATTATCAACTTTGATGTTCTAGCATGATGGAAGGTGAATGAGGAAAAGTAAAAGATCTTATCTAAGATGTTGCCTTAGAATCCACTTTTAGTGCTAATGGTAGGGTAGGGACATTGACAACAAAAAAGAGCCTCTATGAAAAGAGACACAATTAAGATACTTATTTGTCTAAAATCTTATTTTTAGACTAATTTTTTTCATAAATTATTAGTAGAATATGACACTCATAAGATATTGTTAAAAAAGAGTCTCTATGATGAAAAAAGACAAAATTAAGGTACTTATTCGTCTAAGATCTATGACAAAAAAGAACATCTATTGTCTAAGATCTTGTTTTCGGACTAATTTTTATATTCACGGAGGTTAATCTAGGTTAAGTGATAACCTTCATTTACCTAGATTCATCCCATTTTCATTAGCTCCCTAATTGAGGTGTAATGTAAATAGATAATGTTTTTAGTTATATTTCACCTCAATTCATCCTAATAAATTAAATTTTATAAAAACAACATTTCAACACAGTAATCTAGATTTACCTATTGTCTTCATCTGATAGTTTTACCCTCATTTTAATTCACCTAATCCAAACTAACCATAATGTTGCTTTTTCATTAATTACGGATATGTATGTAAAATGTCATTCATTCTTATATAATTGTTAATTGGCATAAAAATAGTTATGATTACAAGTAAAAAATCTGGAGGGAGTATTAAATTAGTTTAAATGAGAAATTTGGCTAAATACCATGGACAAAATCTTTTGAATCGAAAGGCCATCATATTTTTCACATCAAATGATTCTTATACTTGTATCATTATTAGTATTAAATAACACACATCAATTCTTGTTTTCCATTCTTTATCGCTCCCTTAATATCATCACCACCACGACCACTTTACTTCTGTTGGATTGGCGTGAGCCCTACTTATATTAGTAATTATCAAAATCATCATTTTGGAGATAGTCGATTTTTTAGCTATATTCTCTAATTATAAATGATATTCCTATGTATTATTATTACAATATTTACAACAGTTCAATAGATGATAATACTCTAAAATAATTACTTCCAATAATTATCATCTTAGTTTTGCTGTCTTTTCTAAGTAGAAATCGCAAAAGTCATGTAACTTTAACCCATCTTTACATATAATATGGTTGTTTATGCTAAAAGTAAGTTGTTAGGTATGTGTTATGTGTAAAATAGTTAATTAAATAGGTAACCCTAACTTTGATATAAAAATTTAAGAAAATATTTTCATTAAATTTATATAAGATTAGTTAAAGATAACTTTATTTAGTCTAATTAATCAAATAAATAAAGACGAAGAAAGCATTACTTATTGTTTAGCAAAAAAGATTAGGAGAAGGAGATTATGTCCGGATAATATACCTAGGGCAATAAAAGTCAAACAAGAAATGCTTGCTTAGTCAATTTTCCGGCAATAAACAAAAGTAGCTTCGTTAATTTCTACGTAAGACATCATCGCTTTCAAGCTATCAACGCTAATTTAATATTGTCGATCATTTTTATTTGTCGATTTAATAAAAAAATTATTTCAAGAATTATTTTTTATTTTAGTATTGAAAATTGTATTTATTAGCGAGCTATATGATTAGTAAGCTAACAAATTGTAAATATATATATTGTGTCACCATTATCAGCGTGTATATTAGTGAGCTAGCAAGTTGTAAATATATATATTGTGTCACTGTTTTTAGCGTGTATATTAGTGACCATTACTCATTAGTTGACCATATAACATTAGTGACCATTATTAATATTAGTGATCATTATTAACATTACTGATCATTACTCATTAGTTGACCATATAACATTAGTGACCATTATTAGCACTAATGATCATTACTCATTAGTTGACTATATTAACCAGTGGTAGACATCTTTCTGTATAAATAGGTATCATTATTCAATAATACGATCATCGATTCCCACAATATTCTTACAGTATTTTATACTTTTCAACAAATTTTTTGATCATTTGCATGCTTTGTCTTATGAAATTATCAAACAATCAATGATCTAGTTTGAAATAATTATCTTTTCATATTTTCAATGTAATGATTGACTATTTTATTTATTTATTTATATGTAACTGGTTAGAAGGATAAGTAAAAATGAAAGAAGGAAATATTATTTGTCTTCTAATTTAATTGCTAAATCTGTTTAAATTAATAATCACCTTAATTTTGAACTACCATTATTCATTCATGTAGAGTTCTTATGAGTAGGGTATGAATAGTACATATCAAATCATATCAAACATATCATATCGCCATTTTGGACCGGGTATCACAGGGAGTATTAGGTAGGACATATTTGATACCAAATATTTGTGTTAAATATTTAAACAAAGAAAAATGACATTTATATTATAGGGAGTATCAATTAAGATGGAAATTGATTTTTTAAAACTGTAGATTAAATCTTCCGGTCAAAATAAAATAATGATAGTACTCCGATATTTTATGTACTTTCTTAGACAACCAATTTGAACATTGACCGTTGACCATTGACTTTGATTTTTTTCCATATGGTAAATTTAAATTTGTGCTTACGCTGATAATATACCGATAATATACCTTTGGAGTGCTTTTATAATAGTACTCCATTAGAGATGGATGATCAATAATTATCTATTTCATTCAGATAGTGGGACGAAATTGTATTTTAGTTGCAGTCAGTTACATTATTGCAAATTAATCCTCGAAAATGACTCAAATGTTGTGATATGGTCCTCAATAACGACAATCGTTGCATATTAGTCCTTATTTTTTTGGGTATCGCAAAATTTGTTACTTCAGGGACTATATTGCAACAATTGTTTTATTTTCAGTGACTAATATGCAACGTTGTAACTATTCGAGACTAAAGAACTATGTCCCATTATCTGGGATCAAATATGCAATTACCTCTCCAACAAATTATAATCAAAATCCTTATTTTCTGTAACATATGTCCGTAATCGTTATATTCGTCGAGTATACAGCGGATAGATATTAGACTAACGCGACAATGTGCAAACCACACTACAACGTGTCACCAGTGATATACTCAACCAATAAAGTATTAATAGGAGAAACAAAACTCACGACTTTTCGCTATAAATTCACGTACTCCTCTAACTTGACATCACCGGCAATCAAAATCCTACCTATATCTACCAGAAACGAACTTGAAACTTTGCTCAATTGCCTTTCTTCCTAACTTATTAAAGTTTGAACTAGCCATACATGGCAGCTGAAGATGTGAAGCTTCTTGGTTCCTTTTCAAGCCCCTTTGTGTTACGTGTGAAAATAGCCCTAAATATCAAGTCCATCAACTATGAATTCATACAAGAAAATGTGACTAACAAAAGTGAACTACTACTCAAATCAAATCCCATTCACAAAAAAATCCCAGTTTTGATTCATGGCGAAAAGCCAATTTGTGAGTCATTCATCATAGTTGAGTACATCGACGACGTCTGGCGTACGACTGCCCCCTCCATCCTCCCTTCTGATCCCTATGATCGCGCCTTAGCGCGATTTTGGGGAGCTTACATTGACAATAAGGTATTCTTACTTATCCTAAACTGTTATTTGGCTGATATCATGTTGTATTCAGTACTATTTTTTTCATGTGATGTATTTATATTATCTGATCAAAGAAGAAAACTTATTATTTTAGTACAAGAAGTGTAACTTCTTGTCTAACCTTATTATGTTATCGAATAAGAGATGTATGTAAGAATTTTCCAGGTAAAGATGAATTCACGTTTAGAGGATGGTTCATTCACATACAATAGTCTATTAGTTGTTCGTGGATAGTTCAATCTGTGCGAGTTCATAGTTCATCGTCACTTTTATAGTATATGACTCGAGGTTAATTTTTACATGTTATTATAATAGACATGAGAATTGTGATTCGAAGAATTAACAAAAACTCATGATAGTTAATGGTTTGAGATATTTTTATCTCACGAAACTCGAAAATTAAATGAAACTAGCTAATTGAGATCGATGATTATAAAGATCAGTCACTTACACAGGGGATCAGTGCATTGAATTTATTTAACGAACTTTTTTTTAATTAATGATGAGGAGGGACTATAACTATAATTGGTATAAAATAATTAATTATTTTTTGGTAAACTTTATAATTTTCGAAGTTTGAGATCGTTGCCCTCTTCATCTTTCTAAGCAAGCTCTGCCAGTGCTGACAGTAGTTCCCGATTGATTTTTTAACGAAGTTTATGATGTTCTCCACTCTAAAATCAATTGATAATAAAGAAAGTAGCTCAAGATCTTATATATTGATCCGGGAGAACGGTGATTTTCGATGTGGGATGTGCATCTTAACACGCTTCCGCAAGTGTAACCCAATCCTCGGCCGAATTTCTTCACCGGTATTTATTTGCCGAAACAACATCGGTGGGATTACACGTGACTCACTAACTTGGGCTTGGCTCTCATACTATGTTAAGAATCTTTGGAGTTCCACTATAAAATCAATTTACAATAGAGGAAGTAGCACAAGATCTTATATATTGATCCGGAAGGACACCGACTTTCGATGTTGCATGTGCATCTTAACAGATTTTAGTTTTCCGCTGACACGTTTCACAATTGCAGTTGTATCCATTATTCCGGGAACTCAGAGCAGCAAAAGGGGAAGAAGAGACGGCTGCTGCATCCGCAAAAATGGTTGAGGGGTTGTTGGTGATGGAGGAGGCTTTTGTCAAGTGTAGTAAAGGGAAGCCTTTCTTCGGAGGGGAGAGTATCGGATACCTCGACATTGCGTTTGGCTCAGGGTTGCCATGGTTCAATATAGTTGAAAAAATGGCAAACATGAAATTGATGGACGAAACCAAGATGCCAAACTTAGTTGCATGGACAGACAAGTTCTATCAAGATCCTGCAGTTAAGGATGTTTTGCCTGATGTTGGAAAATTAGTTGAGTATTATCAAATGCTTATGGCCAAAGAAAAAGCTGCTGCAAACTGAATGATATTAGTGTGAAGTATGTTGATCATATTTGGAGATTGGTTGAATAATGTTGTGTGTAACTTTGTTGAATGAATTGTCTATCTTTTTTGGTTTGGCCCTAGCAAATTCATGTGCGGATTTTCAAGTTAAACTATTGTACCAAGTACTTCTATACCATGCAAAGTCGAATTCTCGGTATAGCTCTACATGTTTCACACAACCTGCAGTGCTATAATATTAAGAAATGTAGATTATACATTCATATTGTCAAACAGGCACTATTCGAACGGCTAATACACACTCGTTGAAATGATAAAATCACCAAGTTGATGATAAGTGCTCAACAAACATCATGACATCTTAAACTACTTGATCGGTTGATCAGACTTCAGAATTGAGACTTGTCCAGGGTATCGAAGTAGGGGTGATCCATAGCGGCTTTGGCGGAGATTCTGTCTGCTGGATCATATTTCAGCATTTGTGTCAGAAGATCGACGCCATCAGGATCTAGTGATGGAACTGCTCGAGTAAGATCCTGGGGTTCCCATTTAGGATATGCGTGCCAATCTCTCAGGGAAGTGACTCCTGGCCATTCATTCTCGTCTGGTGTTCCTAGCAACCTGAATATGTGAAGCAGCTGTTGAAACTCAGAGTCGCCAGGGAAAAGGGCTTGCCTTCTCACCATCTCCGCGAAGATGCAGCCAACAGACCACATATCAACTGCAGTAGAATAGTGAGTTGATCCAAGTAACACCTCAGGAGCTCTATACCAAAGAGTCACAACCTCATGAGTATAGCTCTTAAGAGGCACAGTGAACGCCCTTCCAAGGCCTAAATCAGCAATCTTGAGGAGACCTTTGTCCTTATCGACAAGCAGATTCTGAGGCTTGAGATCGCGATGAAGGACACCATGGCAGTGACAATGAGCAACCCCTTTGCATAACTGGAACAGAAAATTTTGAATCAGCTCTGGATCAAGCGGCTTAGCATTAGGTCCCTTGCGATATGCATCAATAAATTTTTTCAGGTCCGTATCTAGGTATTCGAATACCAAATACAATAGAGGCTTCCCACTCTTGTTCTCCATGTGTTCCACGCAAAGTAATCGAACAACATAGAGTGAAGTAGATAGCATCTGTAAAATAGAAATCTCTCTGAGCGCAGTTGGAGGAACCCCTTCTTCGTCCATTTCGAGACGGGTCTTCTTTAGAGCAACCAATTGTCCCGTTTCTTTGTCCTTCGCTTTGTAAACCTTCCCATATGTTCCTTCCCCTACCTTCTCCAATTTCTCATATTTATCCTCCATGTATCTTCCCTTCAATTATCTACCTTTCTTATTGCAAACCGCCTGTGCTGGAAAGAAAACATAAAGGGCAGTTGCAAAACCAAAGTCATACGCATTTACTTACAGTATCAATTGCATATCCAGTCATAATGGTATATTTGAATTGGGGTGCCTCGAAGCGAGAGTAATACTTACAAAAGTAACCAAAGTGAGAGTAAGTGAAGTGAATCGGAATGAGGGTGAAACTTAAAGTGTAACAAGTGTGAAAGTAAACTATGTGAAGGTAGTTGGGGTGAATCAAGGTGAAGGTAATCGAGGTGAGCATAAAACTTAGAAAGTAATCCACGTGAGGGTAATTGAGGTGAATGTACGGTGTTTGGACACTTTCACCTCCGTTACACCCAATCTGAGGTTTACTAAAAACAGGGTAAATTGAGGTTACACAAATAATGCCAACTAAATTAGGTAATACTCAATCAAACTGATCATAAAACTCAACATATGAATCAATTACTTCTTCCGAATGAAATAATACTTGCAGATCTCTATAGGTAATTTACCAATTACATGCTCATTTCTGAATTATACATGAAATCATCAGAAATATACATGTAAAAATGCAAGGATTGTAAATCTGATATGCAGAAATGTACAATCAAAAGCAAAATCATCAAATCAATCCAAATTCACCCATAAAATGCAGTAATATAGAACATCTACAATACTATATTCACATAAAACATACTATATCCATCTCAAATTGTACAAATTATATTTTCACTATAAAAATCAACAAATTTTGCGGCGTAATCGACCCTTTCGAGTGCAAGTGGAGAGGTCGACCACTCGACTCTATTTGCCGCTAAACAACATACCCAATTCGATTTGAATCGACATTAGCATTACTTCACTAAAAGTACTATATTTTCATACAATTCTTTTACGGCCGATCATTAGTATTTCCCTACTTAATACTTTGTTCAAAATTGAAAAATGTCAAAATTGTCAACCATCAAAATTATATTAGAACAATCTTCCATTTCAAATTATTCGACCTTTTGGAGTTCATATCAAACTTTGATCACAAATTAATAGTTAAAATTGTTACTCGAAAAATCGAAAATTGGAGTTTAAATTATTCGACCTTTTTCCAGTAACAATTTTAACTATCAATTAGGTAATATATAATTAAACCCATTAAATTCGTTTCTAAATGTATCATCATAATGCTTTTTCTGTGACTTTCTATACTGTGTATATAATGTAATTGATAGTTAAAATTATTACTCGAAAAATCGAAAATGGAGGTAATAATAGTTGCATGTATCGAGTAAAGTTACCAATTGTGTTGATTTTGATCATCGAAAAAGAAATGCTAAATAATAAAAGTAAATCAGTTACGAAAATGCTTACAAGATGTTACATACCTTAAATTGATAGTGTTGATTGCATTATTTGTATTGAGTTTGATAGCTTAAAAGTTAAAACTGAAAAATGAAATGTATTTAGAAATATAACGTTAGGGCAGGTGTTTGGGCGGCCATCAAATGCTTACTTTGTTTGAATTTCGAATTGTAAATGGGTTGTCTTTGGGCCTCATTTATAAGGAAAAAGAAAATTTCATAAAAAAAATGCTAAGTTTGATTTTTATTGTTTTATTTTTACTTTTATTGTTTAAAATCAACAAGTTTAACTGATTATATTTTTTAAAATACGGTAACTTTGGTTAATATTATTTGAATCTGAAATTTATCATTACGAATGATACACTCACACATAGAGGTAGCCACTAATTATTTATTTTGTAGGATTAATTAACATACTTAACTTAGATTTGGATTACGTGTATCTCGAAAAAAAATCTCACATTTGTTCATTGCTGATGATAGTTTTTTCCTTTTTATGCTTGTGAGAAAATTGTAACTCTATATTTCTGAAGTTGTGTTTTTACATCAGTATCAAAATGCGCACATGTCTGGTAAGTCTTCTTCCAATTCTTGGATCCTTGATACGGGTGCTTCACATCATGTTACCGGCAACATCTCTTGCATGACTGATACTCGCTCGCTTGCTTCCTGCCCCATTGGGTTGCCATCCTACTTCATGTTTTATTTGTTCCAAATCTGACTTGCAATCTCATCTCGGTTTCCCAATTGATTGAAGATAGTGATTGTTTGGTACAATTTACTAATAAGTTGTGTTCTTACATCACTATCGACATCGCTATATATACATATGGAATAACCCTAGGCGTACTAAAAATAAAAGCCCATAATTCTACTAATGAACTGGACAAATCAATTACTCGACAAACACATATACACGCGCTAATATTATTAGCGAATATTAGCGCGTGTGTATATGTGTTTGTCGAGTAATTGATTTGTCCAGTTCATTAGTAGAATTATGGCCTTGTATCTTTAGTAGGCCTAGGGTTACTTCATATATAGCAATGTCGATACTGATGTAAAAACACAACTTATTAGTAAACTGGACAAATCAATTACTCGACAAACATATATACACACGCTAATATTCGCTAATAGCTTGACTCTAACACTATTTTAACTTCCACTCCAATCTCTCCTCTTATTGTCTTGCTTCTGATCAAGTCATTAACTCAAATAAATCTTAAATATTCTTTAGTTCTCTTACCCGCTCATGTAAAATTGGGAAACAAGTTCTTATTTATTAATATATGTCCAAATAAATATGTCTAAATAAATATATTTAATTATTTATATGTATAACTACTTCCTAGCTTAGGCTTTATATAAGAGAGATTTCACCAAAACTTCCATATATTCATTATTTAAACATTATATAATGTATCTAAAACAAACTAAATTGGTTGAAAATGGAGCAATTCAAAATAAGAAACAATACCGAATGAGGAGAATATATTTAATGTATTTACTGTAAACAATAAATATTATGTACTATTATGATAATTAATTTTTTTGTTAATTAGGACAATATATAATAACGGTTCAAATGAAATTTTATCCACCTAAAAAGTTAAGTAATTTGCTTATGGTTTCTTTTACTTGATCCTTCAATTTTTAAATATCATTAGATTAAGTAAATATTTTTAATTCAACATCAATCATTAGCAATATCTTCATTAATTATAAATCGTTAAATTAAAATCGCATGAATTTGGATGATCCAAATACCAAGCACACACATATCATAGTTAAATAGTTTTTTTTGGGTGAGTATTCAAATAAAGTGTGTAAAATATTATTCTCTAACAAGAATTGAACCCGAAACCTCTTAATAAAAACTCGGGTCAAACTATATATAAAGAAAAACTCGGATCAAATACCATTAGATTATTAAGCCATCAGTTCTCCTAACAACACCTAAAGGTTCCACAATTTATACTCATCATAGTCACATCACTAGCTATATCCACAATAGAAGTTACATTTCTTCTCCAAAAAGCACCTCACAAGGTTCCACAATTTTCATATGTAGACATCATATATGACGAACTAGAGACACATGAACAAATAAAAACAACACAACATTTCAATCTCTCTATATCAATTCAACCAAAACTTTCACTCTCTCATATCAATCTCAATCAATCTAAACCAATAATCCAAAACCAATCATCATCTTTTACC
This sequence comes from Echium plantagineum, assembly GCA_003412495.2. Classification (NCBI taxonomy): domain Eukaryota; kingdom Viridiplantae; phylum Streptophyta; class Magnoliopsida; order Boraginales; family Boraginaceae; genus Echium; species Echium plantagineum. Next base: position 22,064,601 of record CM016564.1, read on the forward strand.
TTTCATATATTCATCACCACATACATCCTCAAAAGGCAAAAAGAAACAACTCTTGCCCCTATGGATTTTTTCACCAAAACAAAAGTTGTAAAGCTCAAAAGCCACCTAGACAAGTACCTAGCAGCCGATGATGATCAAGAAAACACCCGGTTAAGCCGGTCCGGGGGCTCAACTCGAAAAGCCTTATGGCTAATCGAGCAAGTCGAGGAAAACAATCAAGTGATTCGAATCAGAAGCTGTCACGGAAAATACTTAACATGTTCCGATGAGCCTTTTTTACTAGGCACGGCAGGCAAAAAAGTGACCCAAACCATACAAGAAAACATGATGGATTCAAGAATTCTTTGGGAGCCAATAAAAGAAGGGGTCTTAGTGAAATTAAAAAATGTTGGGGGTACTTATTTACGTGCAAATGGAGGGAGTATTCCATGGAGAAATAGTGTGACACATGACAATTATCATAGTGGCTCAAATTATAATAATTGGACATTATGGGATGTTGAAAATGTGGATGTTAGTGAGAAAGAATTGTTGAACGAGAATTTGTCGATGGTTTCGAGCTTTTCTTCGGTCTCTGATGAACTACTCGCCGGCGGCTTGGATATTGGCTCGTCGGAGTCAACTGAGTGGCATATGGCGTATTCTAACGAGGTAAATTTTATTTCCTAAAATTACTAGAATACTAGTCATGAATATTATAAAGAAATAATGTTAATTAAATAAATTGGTTTTTACTGATTTAAAAAATTTACTAAAAACGAAGAATCGTTCTTTAATTATAATTTTTTGTAATATAAATATTTGTAAACAATAACCGTTTTAGTGCACATATTATTGTCACTATTCATTTTTTGTTGTTGTTGTTGTTACTATTCATTAATGATATGATTAATACATTGCTAATTATTAAAAAAATTAATGATATGATTAATAAATTTTCATTATTCTATAATTTAGTATAAAAATTGTATACACCATCAAAATATAATGTACCATTCTAAGAAAATATAAACTAAAAAAAGTTTAAAAAATTAATACTAAAATTATTCAATACACCTATTTAGTATGTATATCAAAATTAGTTGGTCCAGATTATCTAAAATGAGAAAATAATCTTTTTTATCATTAATGAATAAAAACCTTAATACATCATAAATTTTATATGCTAATGAGTATGCGTTACTATTTTTCAAGTCAATTTCACATTCCGTTTAGGAAAAGACGAGTCTTAATAAGAAATAAATCTTTAAATTCAATCAAACCATACATATAACATATAAAAATGTTCATTATATACTCATTCACCTTGGTCATAATAATTTGGCTTCTTACCATGATGTTAGTAGGTTAGTTTTGGAAATAGTATATTTTAATTTGATTCGGAGTAATAAATTCGATTACATTTGTGCTTTTGACTTTATTATGATGATTTAATGTACTTAATACTACATTATTAATCATTTATGGTGCCTTGTAGTATGAATACATGATTTGATGGCTGGGGGTTGATTATTGGTCGACATACCAATTCTTTCTTTTCTTCTTGTGTATTAGCGACGCAAATATAAATAAATTAATATTTTAAAGAATAAGTAGAAGTTATTTTAACAATATATCGTTAGGATAATAAATAAGACCATATTGTTTCTGACAAGATTCAAACGTAAGTCTTATTAATTAAAAGTTTGAATGGATATTTTTCGACTATTAGGTGATGATATCGACATATATCAATTAGTAGTATTTAATTTTACCCGTGCGTCGACTTCTGTTAATTAAGCCACATAAGTGCTTGTACAAGTTACGTGTCCAATTACGACTTAACTATTGAATATAGACATTCGTATGTGTTCTGTACGTAGAGTACTTTACTTCCATAAACTACTCAAGTTAAATAATTACATATTAAAATTCATAAAATTTGATAGACTTATAAAAAATACTACCTCCATCCCTAAATGATTGTCACATTTGACTTTTGTTGGTCAATAAAACACGATTTAAAACATAAATATCTCTTATTCTACATGCGAAAAAATTATAATAAGTTGATATTTCAAAAATATATATTGAGACGAATCTAACGAGGTCCCACAAGACTACATTATTTCTTATCGTTTAATGAGAATTCATGATCAAATTTTATTGTAATTGACCACAAAAGTCAAAATGTGACAATCTTTTAGGGACGGAGGGAGTATATAATTTTACTTTTGTGGAAGGTAATGATTGAATATATTATGATGATAGTGCAATATGATGATAGTGCAATGCTAAAGAGACCTTAGCTTAGCTTCCCAACTCCCCCTACTATTGCTACATATATATCGTTTTGTTCCTGGGCATAGCTCAACTGATAAAGAATTAGAGTGCATAGTATTAAGCAGCCTCGCCTTTTTATGTAACTCAGGTTCGATTCTCATCGAGAGCGAACCTTGTATATTTCGAAGTGGTTAACGGGCAAGCTTTAGTCCCCTGATCAGGTGAGGGACATCCCGTGCCAACCTGTGACATCATACCCAAGCAGGGAGATGTCAGGACCCCCTTAGTTTGAAAGTATCAAACTTTTTATATATACATCGTTTCAATACACCGATAACATCTAATTGAAATATCTTCTAGTTTAATTTTTATCAAAGACAATTTGTCTCATCTTTATGAAATTGTCTAATTTATTATGTAGTCTAACAATTTATGTAATCGTTATTTATAATATTATTTTATTCATATTCTCACCCCTAAGTTATACTCCATCGGCTCTGTTTTAGATATACTATTAGACCTATTTTCTTTTGTTTCTGAATAATTGTTTTTCTAACAAACTAATTTCAATTTTACATTTTCAATATACTTTTTTTTATTACTTTTTCTTATAAAGTTATCAACCAATCAATTCATAGAGTTTAATTGATTGTCTTTTTATATTTCAATGTATTTTTGATAAATTTTTATTTTTCTCAATCTATGTACAAGTGGCTAAAAAGACAATTAAAAAAAGGATAAAGTATTAGAACAAAATATTGGTACATACAAAGATAGTGGAATGCTTAAAGGGGCACTACTTGAAGATATGAAATTATAACTGGTCCATGCCATATAATCACTTATCACTAGTACGTCATTTCTAACAAGTTGAGAATTGAATTCCCATACAAAGAACCATAGGAATCTACATCTATTATTATGAGTGTCATATTCTATTAATATCGTGGTATATATTTACTTTTATGTTCTTAAAACGTAAATATGACGAAATATCATAAATGTTTATAAGACTTTAGTTATTAGTTTTTTAAGAATGTATGAAGTACATATTAAAAATTGATTAAAACTTGGATAATATCAAGATCTTATTAATATATAGACAGTTTATCGTTATATTTACACGTGATATTAAGCTAGTTTAATTTTTAATCTACTTTAATCATTTTGACAATATTTATCATGTTAAAAGATTTGTTCATCGGTCAAGAATCAAACTAAAGGTTTGGGGCTTAATGTTATTACGAGTGGGCTGGGACTTGGGAGACCCAATGGCTTGTTTCACTTTTACTTATTGTATAATTCATAATTTTATTTATTTATCTAAAATTGCTTTTTGTTCTCATTAAAAAATAAGGGGGAATATGAACTAAAAAATTTGTTCGTGGTAAACGTGATTCACTATACACACACCTAAATAATGTTGTTAGGCATAAATCGATAATTTTGCCTCTTAACTAAATTGTTTTACTCCCTACTAATTACACTTCCAAGTACGAAGAACATAATAGTCATTTCAGTTCTAAAAACTTATTATTGTGGCGTGTATATAGAGCAGGTGGTAAACGAACTAGTAAAAGATTGTGGGGTGGGGGCGTGGGTGGGGGTGTGGTGGGGTGGGGGTGGGGTATGAAATTTAGCGTTTATTTCTCTATAAAACATTACTGTATAATCTAACTCCCCAAATATTTGATTTCCAGGAGAGTTTGATGGGTTCAAGGTCCCCAATGGAGCTTTTCCAAACTGCAAAAACCGTTCGTTTGCGAAGCATCCACAAGAGCAAGAGGTACTTAACAGCAGATGAGAATCAAGAAACCGTCAAACTAGACAAAGCTGCTTCTTCCGACAACTCAATTTGGACAATTGAATTTGTCCAAAACGCAGACAACATTATCTACCTCAAAAGCTGTTACAATAACTATCTAACAGCTTCAAATCAACCGTTTCTTTTGGGTTCGGCTGGGAAAAAAGTGCTCCTAACTCTGCCTGATCGACCTGATTCTTCAGTTGAATGGGAACCCATTAGAGAAGGTAGTGTTAAAAATCTATGCTTCTGTACTAAAACCAATTGGTGATAGGAGTAGTTTTTCTTATCATTCCCCGTGAGAGTCCTCCCTAAGCGGGATAAGCGGGTCGGATAGTATTGAGCCTTATCCCTGTTAATATATCTGCAAGTGCGACTAAGTTGGTGGAGTAGTGAGTTTGTGACTAAAAAGTCATGACTTTTGTTATGCTTGGTCGAGTCTGTCTCGGCAGCTGATTTTTTATGTCTAGCCTGGCTTGCAGGCTATTGTGCTCAGCTCGAGTTTAGGAGTGCGGACTCAGTAGCAGTGGCGTCCCTGCTACTCAGTCCGCACTTAGGAATTCCTTTTTTACCAAATTATTTAGGTTGCATTTGTCAATTTCTTTTTCACTTTTTTCATTTTATTTTATGCATAACTGGTTGACTTTGAAATCATATGTTAGGAATTCATTGTTCCAAATTATAACCAATTGTTGACATCAATAGGAGGAGTAATGCAGACACTTATAAACTTGCTCGGGGTTTCGAAGTACATTAATGTGGGAGTTTTTAACAGGTAGGAAGGTGAAGCTTAGAACAAGGTATGGGCACTTCTTGAAGGCAAATGGAGGATTACCACCTTGGAGGAATTCAGTAACGCATGATATTCCACATCGGGCAGCTACTCAAGATTTTCTTTGGGATGTTGATGTTGTTGAAGTTGATGCGAAGTCACATGATTCGAACCAATTGTTGTCTTCGGTTCCTCAGTCCGACTCTTTTGCTTCAGAAACAAGCTCGAATTCAACTTCTTCATCAAAATCTACAAGCTTTTCTAGACTAGAGGTAACAACTAAACTGTTGGTTGCAAGAATTTCTAGTATTCAATTAGGATGCAATAGTTTAGGAATTTCTTTTTCACATGCTTGTTGAAAATCGAGGAGGAATGAAGTGATTCGTTAAACATGTAAACTAAGTGAGTAGAGTTGAGGAGAAATCTAGGGAGCACCCTTTAATATGGCACGTCCAATATATGTACCAGGAGATGTGAAACTATGATAGTCAACAATGGACGTAGAGGGGAATGTAGACTGAAGAAGAGTTGGATGGAGACTATATCAAAATATATAGAGCTCATAGGATTAACATAAGGGATGAAACAACATACGGCTGATTGGAGATGGTTTGGTTTATGGAAAAATTGCATCTTTAATAATGCAATCTGCTTTCTGCGATAGTTAATAGTTTAGAGTTATTAATAATTTGATTTTATTGTAGCTTTGTCTTTGATGGTGTATATATTTTAATGCTTTGAGTTCTTATCTTTCGGTGCAGTCATATGATTCCTTTGGTGCTCTTTGTTCACCAAAAAGTAGTGTGGGTGATGGGAGAGTGATATATTTTCATATAGCAGATGAATTTGGGGAATATGACGACGGAGAGGACGAGCTTGGTATTACATTTAAGGGCAATGATGTTGGAGAACTGAGAAAAAAATTGGAGGAAGTGGTTCGACTTAAAAATCTGGTTGTGTGTACTAAAAGTCCATTGAACGGGAAGCTTTATCCTCTTCGGTTGAAGTTACCTCCAAATAATGTATCTATGCATGTTGTTTTGGTTCCATCTTCATCAAATGATAAGGTACACAATAGTTTCAAAGACATACAGATTTTATTTGTTCTTGAATGGCACCGTACTAGTTATAATTTCATGGTTTCTTCACATCGTCACCTATTGATCTTTCCATATCCATAAGTTAAATGATCAGTAACAATAACTTGTTGCTTACTTTTACGATGATTTATGTTCTCAGGAGGAAACGGATTTTGAAAACAAGAATGTCCTTGTAGATTAAAATGTGATGTTCTGGTTCCTGAGTTGCACTGAATTATGTAGAAGGCATGTGCGAGCGTTTGGGTAAGCTTCACCTAGTATGTAACAGTGGCACTAGTTGAAAATAATGTCTATGGCAACATTTTAGTTGCTTTTGATGTTTGGATTTCTTGGCGTAGTATCAATGTATCACCTCCTCTATTTTGCCCTGTGCTTTGTGGCTAATTTTCCCTTCGCGGTTGTCGTGTAATATCCATTTGTGTATGGATTTGAGATGAACAAGAACTAGTGGATCATGCATACAAGTCAAGCAGTAATTTCCTATGATTATGTATATATAAGCAATATTACCTAAGGTTCCGGTTTCTCGTTAGCTGTCCAACATAGTCTTGTGAGCTAGCCAGTAAATAAAGTACTTCTACTAAACATCAAGGGTTCATACATTTGATGATGAATATCACAAGTAGCCATTAATTTGAGAATCTGACCTTAATTGAAAGCTTACAAATCGAACAGCTTGTTTGCTGGTACTAGATTGAAAGATGACAAATTGAGTTAAAATCGAAACTGATTCAAACATTTCTTTGTACTGTTTGTTTTCTAATGCAATCCTGTTTGCCCGTTGCTATAACAGAGAACATGTTGTATGATGTATTAATGATCAGCAAGTATAGTTAGATCCTGTGTTACTCAATCTTCATCTGTAGATCTTCCCTTTTGACTCCCACAACCCTGACAATTACATCGGCCCTCTTTATCAGTAGGAATATTGGCATTGTTCGAGCCATGTTAGCCTCAGCCACACCCTGTTTAACGCACATATCAACATCAATACTAGTAAGAAAAACGTACGTTGAACGTCTTGCTAGTGATGTTGGGGGTTTAAAATGAGGGCATACATCAACTCATCCACATCAAATTCGACGAATTCAACACTAGCATACTGGTTTGCAAATTTGTTGACGACAGGTTCGATGAGTCGACAAGGTCTACACCACGAAGCGGTGAAGTAAACCACCATTTTCATCATTCAAATGAAAAACATATGTACAACCAAAGAAACACACAAATAGCTTAACAACATGAAGCAAAAGGCTTACTCACCAGTTTGTTAGTTCTTCTGGAGGCTTCAAAATGAATCTTCCATTTCAATGGTGAGTGGAAAGAGATAACCTTACAACTGCTCAAAGTTCCATAACATTCATACTTGGTCGACACATTTTGACGCGATTTTTGGACTTTGCGTTGGCCAATTGAAGACGAGTTGCCTCTGTTTCTTCTCTAACATAGGTCTAACGGAAAAATTATTTTCTTATTTTTTTGACACAATTTTTGGACTTTTTTTTTTTGATAGTTCATAGCAAATTAACTATTACATGACTTTAGTGGACTTTGTGTATATAAAAAGGCTTATTCTCATTTTGCCCCCTATAGTATCGGTTTTGTTTCAGATTGCCCCCTGTACTATTAATCGTTTCAGATTGCCCCCTGAACCCTTTTTTTCATTTTTAAAAGATAAAATGACTATGATACCCCTGTCACTATTATAAAGTATAGGGAACAATATTAACATATTTTAAATAATTAAAATTAAACCCCAATTCTTTCTTCTTCAACACACTCACACCCACCACCTCCCTTTTGGAGAAAGAAATCCCCATTCTTCTCCAAAAATAATCCCCCCTTTTCCCATTCATCTGAGCTAAAAATTGAACAAAAAACTGAGAACGAATAAGAGGTCTTCAAGACGAGAGATCAATTCATGATAGAAGACAACGGTGAACTAGTTGAAAAGTTATCATCGTTAGGTTCATCATCACCAAAGATATAAGGTTAAGATTTCCACTAAACTGCAGCTCAAGCTTGGAGGAAGAAACAAAACAATTCCCAAATATAATCGTAAAAAATTGAACACATCTAAACTTACAAATAAAAATCCGAGATTTGGTAATTAATTGATGTGTAAATTGAAGAAACAAAACAAAGGAAAAATAGAAAAATATGTATTGACCTATTGGGTTTTAATCTGTTGACTTTCTAAATCAATTAGAAATCGATTTAATAAGCAAATGAAAATGTAGCCATATCATTCGGTTTCACACTCAAAAGATCACTCAGCCTCACATCAACACTCGTTTTTTAATTCACCAAATCAAGAAAACGGTGAACTCATAATTTTCGGTCATCATTCTTGAATAATCCCTCTATGTTTCCCTCCCCTAGCAGCAAAATTGGCAGACCAAACGACCCAACATTGAATTTGGGAGATTGAGAAGAAGGTGGTGGAGGTTGCTATTTGAATTTGGGTTTGAGGAGCTTGGTTACGGGTGGGGGTGAGCGTGGGGGTGGGGTGGGGTTTAATTATGTAAAATATTTTAATATTGCCCCTTATACTTTGTAATAGTGACAAGGGTATAATAGTCATTTTAGTTAATTAAATGAAAAAAACGTGTATGAGAAGGTCTCAGGGGGCACATTGAAACGATTAGAGGTATAGGGGGCACATTGAAACGAAAACGATAGTATAGGGGGCAAATAGTGAATAAGCCATATAAAAATTATTTTCTTATTTTTTTAGTCCTTACTCTCTTTTGTAAAGAAAAAGCATTTGTCGTTACTCGTTGAGTGTGCACTAGATAGACCTCGAACTGACGTAATAACCTGCAAACCACATCAGCAAGGTAAACTACATTAAATCTGCCCCATATGTCAGACTCGACCAAGATATTGATCTCGTGAATTGACTGATTGCTCGACACAGGTTCCGTTCAAGTCGAGCTAAAATGTCTTCCGCACGGACGGACCCATCTCAAAAGTCACCAACCAAACCTATAAATTCAGACCATTTCAAACTTCTCCCTCCTAAATCTCAAGATTTCGTGCTCTCCTGAAGACAGAAAACATAATGAATCGAAATGTACGAGAATTTGCTATTGTAATAAGCCGAGCATTGATCTCAACCTCGACCAACACCCTAACTCCTCGTACATGGTCCCCCTCTCTGGAGCAAACACTCCACCACCTCCACTGCCGCACCACCCTCACCCCTTCCCTCATCGCTGCAGTCATCGACCCCTTCCTCCTCCACCACCCCTCCCTCGCTCTCGGCTTCTTCAACTGGGCATCTCAACAACCCAATTTCTCCCACACCCCCCTCTCCTACCAAGCCGTCCTCAAATCGTTATCTGTTTCAAACCAGTTCAATGCTATTACGAAGGTGTTGAACCAGGTCGTTGTGGATAAAGGGTGTCTAGAACCGGAGGTTTATCGCTCTGTTGTTGAGTGTTTGGTTGTTGGGAAGAAAAGCCGTGTCGCGTTTTCGATGTTCGATGGGATGGAGGAAAGGATTGTTGATCTGGGTTTTGAAACTTGTAACTATCTTCTTGCGGGGTTGGCATCTGAGGGGGATTTTAACTGTGCCCGGAAGGTGTTTGATAAAATGATTAGCAGACACGTTGAGTTGACTACGCTTGGTTTTGGAATTTTTATGTGGCGGTATTGTTGTGGTGTGGAGCTTGGTGAGAGTTTGGATTTAATTGATCTGGTTAGGAAGACTGGTTTTTCTTTGGGGATTGATGGTTCGATTATAGCGGTTTTGGTTGTTCGCGGTCTGTGTTCTCAGAAGAGGTTGGATGAGGCTGTTTTTGCATTGGAGGAGTTGAGGAAGCGAGAGTGTAAGCCTGATTTTATGGCTTATAGAGTTGTTGCGGAGGCGTTGAGGGAGAGAGGCAGGCTGGATGAGGTGGACAATGTGTTGAAAAGAAAGCGAAAGCTAGGAGTAGCCCCACGGGCTAATGAGTATGGAAGGTTCGTATTGTCCTTGATATCCCATAAGCTGATTTATGAAGCAAAGGAAATAGCCGAGGTAATTGTAAGTGGGAATTTCCCAATTGAGGATGATGTTCTGGATACTCTTATAAGTTCTGTTTCAAGTGTGGACCCAGGTTCGGCAATTTCATTTTTGGACTTCATGTTGAGGAAACAAAGATTTCCAACTCTTCCTTCTTTGATCAGCTTGAGTAAGAATCTTATTGAGCATGGAAAAGGTAATGATTTGATGGAGATAATTAATAACTTATCTGCAAAAGATTTTTTCAAAGATGCTGAGAGCTACAAAGAGATAATAATGCTCATGTGCAAGATGGATCGTGTACACGAAGCATACCGACTTCTTCAGGAGATGAAGAGGCAAGGTATAGATCCAGATGTAGAAGCTTACAATATTATCCTGGAAGCTTTATGTAAAGAAGATAAACTTCGCCCTGCTAAACGGTTGTGGGATGAGATGTTTGCCAATGGCTATGTTGTTGATAGGAAGAGTTATCGTGTATTGATTTCGAAGTTATCTGAAGTAGGTGAGGTTGATGAAGCCTACCGTTTGTTCTGCCAGATGATAGGAAATGGTATTGTCCCTGACAGATGTACTTACATATCCGTACTTGAAGGGTTCTGTAAGGCTAAGGATCCAAAAAAAGCCGTGTTAGTGTTTGGCATGTCTGCTGAACAAGATTTGGCACTTTCCCAACACATACTAGGAGAATTTATCTACTTCCTATGCAGAGAAGGTAACTATAAAAATTACATTGATGTAGTGAGTTATTTGGAAACTTTCCTTATATGCTGCTGAATAAAGTCGCAATCAAACTCCATTCAGTAATGGTTGCAAACAATGTTATTCTTGACAATTAATTGCCGATTAATGCAGGTTACTTTCTTGATGCTTCAAAACTACTACGTGATGACAAAATTGCCTCGGGACAATTAGATTCCCACGTCAGGTTACTGAAACTTTTAGGCAATGCTAGAGAGGTACCTTTGGCCATGGATCACATAAAATGGATCAGGCAGAGATCACCTCAGGAGTTGCATGCTCTTCATGCTGCACTATCAGCCTCACTTCACTCATCCTTGGAGTTGGATCAAATAATTATGTTTTGTGAATTGCAGAAGGTGAATGGCTCCGAGCAACTAAATGCTTAACTGATTATCTGCTTTCTTTTTCCTTTGGTGGATGCAGACATAAGTTTTTCCTTATATATAGTTATCTTCTCAACATACTCTCGACCTCATTGCCATTGTTTGAGATTGTGTGACAACAAGCCCAGAATATTCTGCCAGTTTCTCTCCTCTTCACCAATAGATGTGGATAAAATCAATGTGGGACCAAAATCAAATCATTTATATTGATTGCCAAGCCTGCCAAATAATTTAGGACAGAGGATGTCATTTGTAACATTGATGCATAATGTGAGTTCTTATGTTAGAAAATGTTCTATTGATATCGAATATAAGTCATAACTATGATAGGTTAGCCTCATATTTTTATGTCAACTCCATGATAGTAAATCACTCTAGATTCCTGTTTTAAGTTGTCTATTCAATGATCTTTTCTCAAGAGACTCTGGTTCTGATATGTTGGGCCTCTGAGAATGGTTAAGTATGCGCCTTTAGTAGCAATTTTCGCAAATAATGGTAATCAATTACATGGTTCCTAATGAGGTGATTACATGGTTACAGTGTTCATCAATAACAGCGCTCCCATCGCCAAGCCTACTATCTGATCAAGGTGATTAGTTTCCCTAATTTCTTTTGTTTTATGTTTCTATACTTTTCTGTTCACTATTCACTCGTCTTATTTCAGTTACTTCAAGTAAATCAGACATCTCTTTCTAAGAGAAACTTTTGAGAGCTTAGTCAGGGAGGTTTTGTGCTCAACAAGAAAATAAGAGCACTTTTTGGTCAAGGTGAAGGACTGCTTTGTCATGCCAAAAGTCAGTAAACACAACCATGGCGTAGTCCAAGAGAAAATTTGCAGAGCTTGCAAAAATCTGAGATTGAGAATGTAAAGTTCAGATGAAGCAGATAGTTGGAGAAAAATCCAAACTTAATCATCTAATCGAGCATGGACAATTTCTTTGACGGACTAGAGCTACATCAATCACAAGAGGCCAAGCTCGAAGATCATTGCCAGGAGTCCACAGTAGTGAAAGGTCTTGTGGAGCATACTCATCTTCAAGAAGCCTCTGCTAACACTGACCTCCATTATCAAGGTAGTGATGAGTACAGGACCAAGTTTAGTGTCCAAGTTTTCCCAAACTGGTAGAAGAAACTTTTCAAGTGTTCGAAGTTTATGGGAATAAGGAATTCCAAGAAGAGAGTTTAATGTCCTGCCCGGAACCCATAGTCGGTACGCCAGTGGATTTGACTGTCTGATCTCATAAACCACCACAAGTCTACATTTGGTGCTCATTACCACTAGAGCAGGGTTTTGTAAGTTATGAGTCTAAGAACGTTCTCGTAAGAAAGAGAAAACAAAACAAAGATCACAATGACATTTTAGCTTATAATTTGTACGCTCCATTTTTTTATAATGATGTTCTACTCATTTGCTATTTTTCATCAAGTATTGCAGAATAGTTGAAATAACATTACTATTTATCAAAATGCAAAAATCATTCATACATAAGCTTAAAGTTTCTAATATATGACCCCTGATAATACGATAAACGTTCCATCTTATACACAGAATGACAGAAACAAAAGGCACGAAAAAGGCAATGGTGGAATTACTTAGTACATAAACATAATCACAGAAAAAACATGGTGCCTTGCACTTCTTGTAAGTGAGAATTTCATTACTGTTTCAACTTCTTAGGTTTCACCAATACGTTTCCGCTAAACAATGTTTACTTTCTGTATGCTAGTTGTTTGTTGTTTTTTCATATTATCTTCTAATTTTAGTGTCTGCAAATATGTTCCTGTCAGGCTCAAGAAAATAAAAGAGAAGTTAACCGTCAACATGCCCCGATACTTCTAATGGGGCTCCGGACTAAACAGGGTAAGGGAGGGCGTCGGATAATATGCAGATACCCCTGTGATAGCAGCAGGGGTATTGCTACCGAATTGACCCAAGAGGGAATGCAGACATTATCTACTACTAGTACTTCACATAGAATAAATAATATAAAATATTTCGACTTGATAAGATATGGAAATATGGGACTTAAGAAAATGAAGGACATAGAATAAATATTTTTTGCGAGAAAACTGCTTTACATTTTTCCACTCTGAAGGACTACTGTATGGGTCGACAGTATGTAATGCCAAGAACAGAAGCATATTCCAATCAATAATAAAGGCATGATCATCCAATTTACAGTAAATTTCCAATGTTTATCTGAACTGTAATATTGGCCAGGTGCCTATATTAATGGCACATCATAACCAGACGAGACCTTATAATGATTCTATACAGTCTGCATAACAAATGCAAAACTTCTCAGAACAACGAATAGCTATTATCCGAGGCCTGGAACACTATAAAAATGAAAGACGGACCTGATTGGAGATCAATGTGACCTTTAAACAGGTTGCCCAAGCACAGATACAAATCATTATGCCCAAGCTTCAATAAAAAAATATAGAATGCACCCCGCATTCTAGATTGAAAGTTTGAGAAAAGAATGTTTTAATAACTGTGATCCAAGTAAAAGTAACTTCAAAAGTTTTTGTAAGATGACTCTATATGCGTGCATTTGGAGAAATTCTGACATCCTTAGGAATGTAAGCTTGCTCATTGATGCCGAGACTTCTTAAAGACTATTGAGGAGGACCCTTTTGCACGGTGGAGATTTTGTAGAATTTGCGCTTTGATTTTTTGATGGGGAGTCCAAGCCAAATGTTTTGATTAGGAAATGCTTCTCCTGAAACAGGTGACGAAGATTGAATTAGTTCATGTTCTATCTCTCAGGCTCTCGCTATATACTTGGAGTTAGATATCTATGATCACTTTCAAATGCTTAAGCGAAACTGAAGATCAAGAAACTCTTTAACCATTAGACAATTGCGGAATCCTGCTTGGTATGCGCCCAATTGTGGTGCTGAGTCAGTGATGTTAAGGATCTTACTATAAACAGGAATTCAGGAAAGAATTGACATTTTTATGGTACTTACACTTTCTGAAAACTTCGGGGTTGGAACTTCTGCTGCTAATGTTCTGAACAAGGGGGTCAATCGTGTAGGGGAGCTGAACCCCATGTTTGCCCCAACACCCTCTGCAATTTCATCTGTTTGCATTGACACATGTGCCAAGATATTTCCTTCTGTAAAAAATTTAAATGTTTGGCACCTCGTCAATAATTTATTTTCAAAAGATATCAGATGAATTACAATTTTCAGCTGAGAAATTATATGAAGGACCTTTATAACGGTTTCGTGGGCTGAACATTGCCATTATCTTTTCGACTTCAATCTCCCGCTTAGTCACTACACATTGGTGAGTTTGAACTGTATCTGTTTTCTCACCATCTAATTGACTCATCATAGTTGAGCCGGTGCTATAACAAGAGCTGCTGGGAGAACTCATGGGTATTTCACTTTCCCTGCAAGAAAAACCAGTCAATATTCTATTTCTAGTGTTTTATGCAAATTAACTTGTTTTGTTACCTCAATAATGGTTGGTAGCCTTCATTACTATATGGAATGTCCTCTACAAAATCCGTAAGATTCACAATCTCACTACTTGATTGACCATTTATCATTTTTGATGGATTGCAGTCTTTATTCTGATTGAGGTAATTTTGAAGTACCTGAAACATATTTGTGGCTAGGTTAGGAGCTGTGAAACAACCGATACACGCTTTTCTATTACTTTTTCAATTTGGAAAAATCAATATCCCAAGTAAAGCTATAAATAAACCTTCATTAAGAATTACAGCATAACATACTCTTTGTCCTAAATTATTAAAAAGGAAGTGCAAATAACATGCAATGTTCTTAGTATAAACCATAAACCTAAAGTTTATTTTATTTCACTTCGGCTGTCTAACAACTCTAAGATAACAAGTTTTTCAATCAATGAATCTATATTTCATATTAAAGTGACACATATATAACATTCTTCGGTAGTTTATGTCATTACCACGAACAAGATATATTCTAATACAACTTATTCTCACCTGCCAAGCATTATCCTTGCTCTGATCTGTATCTTCCGAATTAACTTTTAGAGCTAGAGAGCTGAGAAGTTCTTCTTGTTGCATCAGAGCAATGATCTTTGGATCGTTCTTATTAAGAAATGTCCCTTGGATTTTATTACCATCATCTGCTCATAATGTCGATAAAGAAAGTCAGTATCATATTCCTATTATTGGTTTCGTAAGGAAACTATTATGTTTTGTTTCTGGTCAATTGTGTTACAGTCCGATTCGACTAATCGTTCATAATTAAAGATAAGTGAGACCTTTCAGGATCACTCCTAATTCGTTTCTGCTTCCCTGCTGAACCAGTAAGTTATTGGCCCCGCTTTGGAGATTTTGATCCAGTGCTGCAAATGGATTTCTCCGCCTGTTAGCTTCTGAAGTGGATGGGATGATAGCTCTGTTGAAGCATATTAACAGTGTTAGTCCATAAAAAACCAACGCAATAACAGAAGTAATCTATAATACTTTGTGGCCCAGATTACCTTGTCTTCTTCTGAGTTGCAGCAGATTCTGAGGAAGTAGAGAGGTTTGATCCATCTACGAAGATAGCTCTCTTATTGCTCAGGTTGATAAGTGCATTGTCGTTTTCTTTTTCTAAAGATTCACGTTTCGCCCTTTTCTTACACAGTGTAGTGAACCGGTTTTTGACAGCGTTATCAGTTCTGCATTTGACAAAGTAAAAGATTCGACGGTTTGAGAACAGTGCTCTTCTTTTTTTCTATCACATAATTCTAGTTGATTCATCTTCTGATCAAAGCCTTATATTACCTGCCAGAAACCACCTTTGCGATTTCCGTCCACTTATTTCCATAATGTTTCTGGGCCTGTTAACAATATATACCAGAAATGAGGGAATTGGTAGTTCACATTGGAAAATTGATCTTATACAACCAACTGTTAATTCTTCCTTTTCTTCAAGATATATTTTCCTCGTACATTGATGAACCCACAAGTTCGATTAGTCAGTAATGAATCTTCCTCTTCTCTCTTGGGCACCTCCCACTTGGTCAATTCATTAACATGTTAATTTCATCAATTTCCATGTATTTTGATGAATGTGGAGGGTCGGGTGTCTAATTCCTTACCCCCCCCCCCCCCCCATCCCTTCGGGGACATTCGATAAAATTGGAACGATACCATTCCAACTCCCCTCCTAAACTTCTTGTGTTCTTATTTGCCTAAACACCCTTTGTACTGGTGCCTCTTCGCAGCCCCCCCTCTCCCATCCTATCCCTTCAGGGACATTCGATAAAATTGGAACGATACCATTCCAACCCCCCTCCTAAACTTCATATGTTCTTATTTGCCTAAACACCCTTTGTACGGGTGCCTCTCAGCAGCCCCCCCTCTCCCATCCCATCCCTTTGGGGACATTCGATAAAATTGGAACGTTACCATTCCAACCCTCCTCCTCAACTTCATATCTTCTTATATGCCTAAACACCCTTTGTACTGGTGCCTCTCAGCAGCCAAATTCAGTGGAAACATAAAGTTTTCAACACGAAAAAGAACCTCAAACTAGCCCATTCTAGAATTTAAGAAAAATTTGCTTCAATCCTAAAAACAAGAATTTGTGAATTTACCTCACATAAAAGCACGTCTTCCTCAGGAGACCATCCACCTTTCTTGAAATCAGAGTTCAAGTAAGTATACCATCTGTTAAAGAAATTGATCATACCCTTGTCAAACTTCAATTCGAAATCTTTTACTGAAAACTCAACAGAAGTATTTCTATTTGATGAAGCAGAGTATCACTCAACACAAATAAACTGATCCAAAATTGTTCCAACAATTCTACCTCCTTTTGCATTGCCTTGTAGTTTTATCCTTAAATTTAGAAGCAATGCTCGTCCAACTGCAATCACACACACAAAAAAAAATCAATCTTTACTAAATGTGGTAATAAAATCCAAATTCATATATCAATGACAGAAATACATCAACATCAACACGCCCAGTTGATCCCGATGCCTCTTAAAAGGCTTCCCCGCCTTAGCGGGATAAGGGGGTCGGATAGTACTCAAATTACGTTGTTGTAACAGAGAGATTATTTCCGAATTGACTCAATGGTGCAAATAAAAAGAAATACTAGTCTTACTTGTCAGTTCCATTTAAGTGAATATGCTGTCTGAGTATATCATCCTCCTAAATTACATATAAACCAAAATTCAATAAATAAATAAGAGCAACCCTTTTCAAGAATAATCAAAACCAACAAAATTTCAAGAACCCAATCAACAAAAAAAATTCAAGCTTTACACACAAAACATACCTCTGGAGACCAAGAAACTATATGCCTCCCAGTCCCTTTTGGTTTCTCCACCTCACTTTCCTTCACGTTTTTATTACTATCAGCAATCACATTATTCATTTCTCCAGCTCACTTTTCATGCCCAAATGAAGCATAAAAAATTCTTACAAAAATCTTGTACAAAATTCCGACAGCTTCTGATGTCTTAAAAAATGACCAATCGCCTAGACTCCAAATTTTTTATCACTACTAAACAAGTCAAGAATGCCCCTTTTATACCTCTCGGGTTCGAGTTTTTGCAATGAATTCGAGTTTGCTGATTTTAAAGAAAAAAGAAAAGATTGAAAAAATTAATTGATGATCAGATTATTGTTATGAAAGGGAACAAATATACAGCTAAGTTTCTATGTATGTAAAGAAGTAAACTTGCATATTATCATGATAATAATAATGATATACTATAAGTGAAAAATGTGATAAATATTTATGATAAAGAGTACCATTTTAAAATTGTTAACGGTCGTGGATTTTGAGCGCGATATGAAGGAAATATTTAAAAAGAGAAAATTAGAGTATTAATTAAAAATAGAAAAAGTAAATATGCTGAAATAAATGAACATGAAATTTGTTGAACATGAAATTTGTTACTCCCTGTCCTTTATTCTAAATTTCATTTGACTTTTCACGGTCATCGATACACGATTTAAAACATAAATATTTGTAATTCTACATGTATAAAAAATTATAAAAGTCGATATTTAAAAAATATATATTAAAGCGAACCTTACAAGATCTCGCATGTTTATATTAGTATTTCTTATCGGATAATAAGATTTCATAGTGAAAGTTCTCCCTGCCTTACTCTAGTATTATTATTGTTTTTGTTATTATTAAATTATTAATGATTTGGTTTTGAGTAAGCCCACCAACGTTGTCAAGTAGCGATTTTTAAAATTTTATTTCTTGTATAATTAATATAAAGTTGAAATAAAGATTTTTGTTTGGTAGTGAATTTTACCCTTTCGTTACGGTTTAAGAAAATTATAGAATTGTAGTACATAAATGACTTTTTTAGCTTTAGCAATTAATATTAGTAGTTTTTAAAAATGAATTGATTTTATTTAATTTGTTGGGATTATTTGAATGTAAGTTGACAATGTTCGTGACTCAAGTAGTTGAATAAAAGATGATCACAACAAAATGGCTTGGTGGAGCTTTTTAGAAGTAACTTCAAAGTGACACTAGTAATAGATAGTAGTTGAATAAGTTTAAGTTTTGAGTTCAAAATGTGTATAAAAATAGAGGGAATATATTCTTAGATGAAGTAGTATTATTATTATTATGATATACAAATAGTATTGAATGCCTTGAAGGCTGAGTTGTTGGGGAATGGCATCACATGATGATGGTCAATACACAATAATCTGGCATGCATGGGATAGATGAAAGTGGTGCAACCACGTGATCCGATTTCATCCAACTTTTACTTTCTTCTTATAGTCGTGTGTGTTGGCATTAGGGTGGGTGGGGGTGGTGGGGGGGGGGGGGGGGTGTTGATGGTTATTTTATTTGATATTTTATTTTCCTTTTATATTAGTAACAAACTTTAATAACCTGATTACCGGGCATAGTTTAAATGGTCACAGATTTCATAATAAGAGTGTGCTTCTTCGTAAGTGTGTGAGTTCGATCTACGGCAGGTTACTGCATTTGAGTCTGGGCACTCTTGAGGTGGAATACCGGACCCGTTAGAGGCAAATCCAGAATTTATCTCCTCTATTGGACGATGGGCTAGCCAAGTGGGAACGCTTATGATGAGCGTATTATCTCTTTTTAAGAAACTTTAATAATCTTCGCCCAATTGCATCACACAACTGTTCGTTATATGGATTATAAACTAAGAGATGTGTCATAGTAACAGTTCTGTAAGACAAAAGATTAACATAATACGAAATCAAAAACAATCTTTATTATCATATTGTAACAAAGTATTGCTTTCACCCAAATCGGAATTTATGATGCTACATCATACTTAATCACCTAAATATCAATTACCACTAAACTATATATCTTTTTGTGAACATTTAAGATGATTTCCTAATTAAAATCAATATTGCACCAAAACTTTTAAATCTTGAATGGTATAACACTTCAAATTTATCAATAGATTCGACTGTAGAGCTATAATCTATAGGGTAAGGTATCTTTTACTTTTACTTTATTTACGATGTTAGGGACATTTTATACTAAAGAAGATTGTTAAAATGGTTTTAATTAATATATTTATATTGTACTTTAATTTCAGTAACTGTTTGGTCTGTGCAAATGGTTTCTGATATATTTAGTTTCTCTTTTGATAAAGATGTTAAATTTTACCGGAATATAGTCAAAATAAAATATTTAAGACTTAAATATTTTTTGAAAATGTACACTGTAATTTAGTCCCTGATATTGGTCGAAAAAATATACTTTGATTTTTTTTTTCATCAAAATTCAACGTCTCCATCAAAAGAGGGACTAAAGTACATCTTTTTTACCAATATCAGAGACTATTATATATGTGCAGATAGAACATTTTATAGGGACAAAAGTGCAACTTGCATATATCTGGGACCACTCCAACAATTATCTTTTTTTTGGTACACGAAACTCATTAAACATATAGAGATTATTGTTCTACTACATTTTTGTGCTCAATATATTATGTCTAAAATTGTTTGTTGTATTTATAATAATATATATTTTTCTCGATTAATTATACTTGAATTTATGATGATAAAATATTCTTTGTGAATTACAAAAATACATGGTTACGGTAAAAATAATTGAATAAATATACTCCCTCTTTTCCAATTTCTAATTTTAGTTTGACCTTTCACATTCATTGAAGCACGACCAAAAACATAAATACTCTAATTCTACATGCTAAAAAATGATAAATAGTATTTCAAAAATATATATTGAAATGAATTTAACAATATCTCACATGATTATATAAATTATTTTTATCGGATAATGAAAATTCATGGTCCAGAATTTCAAAATTATTTGACCCCAAAAATGAAAAGTGGAACTACAATTTGGTTAGGGAGTAATATATTTATGTAATACTATTTAACTCATCTAAACTAAGCTTAAATTGAATGTGTGAAATAATGTAAGATGTTTGCAAAGTCATTTTCAAAAAGTGAAGGTAATAAGTATATTTGATAATATTAGATAATTATTATACAAAATATTCATAAAACTAAATGATTATATTAATTTTTTTCTCCTATAGTTATTGATATCATGGGACTTCGAAAATATATCTCTAATTCCTCCCTTTCCGATTAATTTATTCCTCCATTTCCACATTATTATATATAGGATAAATTTATTAATAAATGTGAATTTATAATATATTCTATCTCCAATTTAAGTTAATTAAAATATTCAGCTTCATGTCCACATTTAACCATCAATAACTTTTTAATTTATATAAAAATAATTACTATGAAATATCATTATAATAAAATATTTCTTCAAAGCAACTCGAGTGGAATAAAATCTATACTTATTATAACAACGATTACAAATTAATGAATGATCAAATAATGACTTGGATTAACAAAACCATTAATGACTTGGATTAACAAAAACATTAATTAATTAAAATATGCAACCTACTTCTATTTTGAACCCTGAACTATGATGAAAATTTTAAATTGAACCTTAATATTATCCTAAGCTTCATATTAAACCCTATACTATGGTTTGTCTCATTTTACCCCATAAAACGCCAAATATAATGTAATTTTGTTTTAAAATAAGGGCAAAATCGAAATAGCACATATATTAAAATTTTGGGCACAATTCACAAATAACAAAACTTATTAAATTACAAATAAATCCCAGACTTATTTTTATTTTGGACCCTGAACTATCACGTAAGTTTTAAATTGGACCCTGATACTATCATTAGTTATTTGTAAAAACGCCCAAAAGTTTGATATATGTGATAATTCGAATTTGCCCTTCTTTTAAAACAAAATTCAATCTAAAATTGGCACTTGAGGGGGGCAAAATGAGACAAAACGTAATATATGGGGCAATTTGAGGCTTATGATAGTATCATGGTCCAATTTGAAACTTACGTGATAATTCAGGGTTTAAAATGAAAATAAGCCTTAATATGGAGTAGCATATATAGAAACAAATCTTGATCTTTCAAATTGTGATTAGCTATACCCTAGGGCAATCATAAACATAGATTTTTACTCAACATCAACTTTTGTTTGTAGTGCAACAATATTATAAAAAAGAATGCGTTGAAGATATCAAGGAAAAAAATGAATTCCAATCTTAATATATCTAATCAAATAATTGTGTAATACCTCCAAACTTTTTCAAATATATAAAAACAAAAAAATGGATAAATGATTCGATGATCATATTGTCTTTACTTGTATGATATTCTTTTACTATTTTACTAGAGTGGTTGCATGTGTACTCATAATTTGATTAAGATAAGTCATAAATCTAATACGTCCCTATTAACTAGTGCAAATTAAAATATTAAAATATTCCTAATTGCTTAGAGATTAGTACTCCCAAGTCACAGATATATAGATATCATCAAGAAGCCGGCCAATGGGTCCGCTGGAGTATGGATATTTCATTAATAAGCTTAGAATAATTAAGAGGAAGTGGAGTTTTGCAAGAAAGTAAAAAAGGTGAAATCTATTTTCACGGGTCTAATATTTACATATAATGTATATTTTAAGGGGTTGGGGTTGACTGCACGTTCAATACATAGGGTATTATTTTTACACTGACAAATACTTAGCTTAATTTCGATGAGATGTCGTGAAAATTATATTTCGTGAAAATATGATTTTCCAAATTTAAAATAAAAAGAATTTATAGGCACATGTCACGATAACGATGGGCAAGGGTAGCACTTTGTTTTATCAGTTTCAATTATAAAAAAAAAAAAAGAATTTATAGCGCATATCAACTTAACATTAATATAGGGTGGAGTTACGTTATCAACCAAATAGAGCAATTGCTTTTTAAGGTTACACTCATGTATTCACACAACCAAATAAAGTAGAAAATTGGAGACTTACTTTTGAAATTTTATTTGGTATTGATCACATTTTATAATTATATAATAATTTTCGCTAGAATTTGAGAATAATTATTACGAATTCAAATATTCGATGGTATAAGTTTGGGAAAAGTTTTGACTATACCGGCCTGATTCCACGTTCTAAGTTTGTTATTTATATATTTTGACATAAGAAAATATATTTTCATGGCTCAATTTGCGGCGCCAATACATAAAATATGTGTTGTTTTGTATGAAAAAACTATACTGCACGCATTTGATAAAGAGAAGAAGTTGTTAAGATGCACACCCCACATCCGAAATCGATATCCCCCAGGGTCAATATATAAGATCTTGGGCTACTCTCTCTATTGTCAATTAATTTGAAAGTGAAACCCAAAGACTCTTAACAGAAGTACACCTAATGACACTTCATTATTTAGAAGGACAAATCAAAGAAATAGTAAAGATCCCTTGCTAATTCGTGAGAGTATGGAATAGTTATTGTAATGTTATAATGCCTGGTACTCGAACATTGATTGGTTCGGGGTATTTTCTCTATAAATATTATTAGATGCGGCAAATAAAGTAAGGAAAAAGGTCAATATTATCGTAGGAGGCCATCCTATCTAACTTTCAATTTGAATATTAATATATATTTCAATAAATATGGATAATTATTATAATAGATTTGCAATATATCATAATTGGTTCCGTAAACAAACACAAGGGCTGAAATAAAATTCACCCCCGAACATCCAACCTAACCCTTTAATGTATCTGCCCACCACACATACCGACCCAAATTCAAAGGACATGACATCAAAATTCTACAGCTTGATAATGTGTTCATATATGTTGAGTTGGAACAACGATTAGTAACAAAGGCAATTAATTAAATGGACTCTCTTAATGATGTAGAGATCCTGCTATATGATTTATATAATGATATGATACAAGAGTTTACATAACACTAAAACTCTACATAGTTATCTACATAATTATCAACAACTAATTCCTATATTAGTGTACAATAGTTATCACTAGCTAACCGAATATATCCAATACTCCCCTTACAAGCTGAAGGCGGGCGCGGAGCAAGCCGAAGCTTGTCCCGAAAGAAGATAAACCGTGATGAGGACAATGGTTTTGTAAGCACATTCGCAATCTGATCTTTGGTGGAGATAAACTGAATGAAGAGTTCTCGACGAGCAACTTTCTCACGAACAAAATGATAGTCAATCTCAATGTGTTTAGTGCGGGCATGAAACACTGGATTAGCCGCCATATAATTAGATCAATATATGGTTGGCCCCGTTGCTTCTCATTTCGTTTCTTCAATAAAGCTTGGTCCTCTTGACCGGTGTGTGGCTGTCCTTTCGTCATTCTCACTGTTGGAATTAGTGAATGCAAAATTAAATTGCGTACCACATAGGAGGATTACTGAAAAGTTAATCACTTTATATAGTGGGTCCATTAGGCATTAAGTAAACTAATACTCTTAGTATGCCTAAGCTTCCGCGGGTGCGTGAGTGGTGCAAGACCATAACAAAACGTCTAATATAAAACATTAGACTGGACTAATATATATTATTCCGGGAGCGGGGCCTTGGGGTCTTGGGCGGTCTTGGTTGAACTCGGATTTCGATTTTACACCCAATAGTATTTGAAATTCGATTTTGCACCCCAAAGGTTTTCAGACCTTTGACATTCTTCCGTTTTGAGTTGAAATGACTCAGTTATTGAATCCATTGGCTGTTATGCCTCTTAACTACTGCAGAGCTAAGATGGCAATGAATGGTGAAGTAAAGGTGTGACTGATCACCACCCTTGAACCATCTATATATAGTGAATCAGCATCCCCTACAAAACACACAACAAAATACGAAAATCAAAAACCCTTTTCTGGTAATAGCTCTTGCTTTGTTCTTGGTTCGCTCACGCTGCTTAGAGTGCTTCTAAGACAGCGTTGGTTTACACCATTGTATCCTGGGAAACGATTGCTTCATTATACCTTAGCACCAATTGGGTAGGGGCAAATCCGTTTTAAGGAAATTGCAGTACAAGCCTTGGTGAATGTTTCGTTTACTAAATTTCTTCGCTAAACTTATATGTTACTCTTCTGTTTTCCCTATCAGTTCGCTACACTCACCACATGTAATCTTTGAGTAACTTTATGCCAATATCGTGGTAAGCATCCGTTGCATATAGAATGTCATTTGTCTTGTGCTTGCTAGATATGGTTCTAACATGGCTATGAGATAATTCCTTTAAGCAAACATGTTAGATAGTAAATCAATGTTTAAGTCATCATTTAAACAAGCTGTACGCACGCATAGTCCAACAGTTATCACTTGTGAAATTAAGTAGATCCCATGTCTCACTTCTAAGAAAATAGGTAATGTCATGTGCAATTTAAGAGATGATCGGTGAAATGGTCTCATAAAATGTGTAAGTTGTACTTTAGTCCTTGTAAATGTTTGGTCTGCTCAAATGGTCCATGATATTGGTCGAAAAGGTGAGGTAGACGTTAAATTTTGACGGTAAGAGGAACTAAACTGCACATTTTTTTACCAATATCAACCACCACTACAATAACATCACAACCCTCATAACCACCACAAACTTTACTATAACCCAAAAAACACCTCCCCAACCACTATACACACCCAAAAACAAGAAAAATCGCACCTTCCTTCTCCAAAAGTCCTAAATTGCGACCCATCCCATGAAAACCCTAAATCGCAACCCCCCCTGAAATAAGTGAAGATCACTATATCCTCCCCCCAAATAGCCCTAAATCGAGATCCCCTCTCCTCACAAAATCATAAACTGCGACCCTATTCTCCAAAATAATTGCAAACAGCAACCCCCACTCTAAAAACTAGAAAATTAAAATTTTGGTGTGGGGTAGGGGCCTCGATTGGAAGGTGAGGGTGGGTGGTGGGGTTATGGTTTTGTATGATAATGACGGATTTGGTGTTTGGAAGAATGATGAGAGTGGTGGTTGTGGTATTGTGAAGAAGAAGATTAAGTTGAGAAAAGTGGGAGAAAATTGAAAGAATATCCCCTCTCCCCCCCCGGCCCTACTCGTTGTTTTAGTTTTTGCCCCCCTCCCTTTTTTTTTGATTTGTCTACCCTGTTTTCCTCAAATTGACTGAACTATCCTTAGTAAATCCTCCCCGTCATTCGTAGATTTCCCTACCCCATAGGTTATAAGGTGAGGGTGGTGAGGTTATAGTTTGGTATGATAGTGATGGATTTGGTGTTTGGAAGAATGATGTAAGTGGTGGTTGTGATATTGTGAAGAAGAAAGTTAAGTTGAGAAAAGTGGGAGAAAATTGGAAGAATATCCCCCTCCCCACTGTTTTAAGTTTTGCTCCCCTTCCTTTTTTTTGATTTGCCTACTCTGTTCCCTTAAATTGACTGAAATATCCTTAATGAATCCTCTCCTTCATTCCTAAATTTCCGTACCCATAGGCCATAAGGTGGGAGTATTCTTCCAGTTTGCTCGAAAAATAGATGATATTGTAAAAAAGAAGATGATGAGGAAATAGATTAAGGGGCAATTTTGTTGATTTATAGGGGGAGGGATACGAAAATTTAAAGAAAAAGGAAGGGGAAAGAGGTATTCTTCCAGATTTCCCTATTAGTGCCTATTAACTCAAAGTTTTTATAAAATCCTAATTTTCATGATTTTAAGATTCATTCATATATTTCCTTTTTATGTCGACAAATGGCTAGAAGCTCTTTATATAAAAGAAAAAATTACGTATATAAATTGGTGAACTCATGTTGTTTGATGTCTACAAAATGTTTAACCATATTCATCACAATACAGTAGATTATTCAATCAACAATAACTTGTTTACTGGATATTTTTCCTATATATTGCATCATAAACAAAATGTAATCGACATGTAATTCAATATTAACTTAGATGATCATGTCAAAACATAATCAATCGTAACGTATAAAAAACAAGAGGCATTATAAATTTAATGATAATAGGACATTGAGTTAATTGTTGGAATGGTCTTAGTAAGTGAAGGCTTGGTGTAGTTTGGTCCCCGAAAATGGCATAGTTGTGGAAATGGTCCCTGAATGTGTGTATAATGGTGAATTTTGGTCTATGATCCGTTAACATGCATTGATAATTTTCGGCGTAAATATTGAAGTTTTGGGGCAAAAATGAAAGTTTTGAGAAGTTGGTTACCTTAATGAAACTTAGAGGGCAAAATGACCAAATTTACCCCCAAATTTTGATACACTTTTTTTCAAATTTTCTTAGATTTTTTTTTTCAATTTCTCTTTTTGATTTTTTCTTAGTAAAAAGAGTTCGATTTAGATAGTTGTTTTGGCAAAAATATTCGATTTTTTTTAGTTGTTGTGGCTAAGAGTTTCGGTTTTACCAAAAAGTAGCCAAAACAACTATCAAAATCGAACATTTTGTCAAAAAAATATGAAAATAGAACCTTTTTAACAAATTACGAAAACTTTTTGGCAAACAACTATCAAAACCAAACCCTTTTGCGAAAGAACTACCAAAATCAAATATTTTAAAACTACGAAAACAGAACCTTTTTGCGAACACTTTTTGCCAAACAACAACCAAAATCGAACGTTTTTGCCAAAAACTACAAAAACCGAACCTTCTTTAAAACACTTTTTGTCAAACAACTATGAAAACCGAACCTTTTTACGAAGAACTACCAAATATCAAACACTTTTTGACAAACAACTAAAAAATGGAATTTTATGCGAAACAACTACCAAAATCAAACCATCTTACTAGGAAAAAAATCAAGAAAGAAAAAAAAGTGTATCAAAAGTAGGTAATTTAGTCATTTTGTCCCTCAAGGTTCATGAAGATAATCAACTTCTCAAAAGTTTCACTTTTACCCCAAAATTTCATTATTCACGTCGAAAAATCGTGAATGTTAACGATTCATAAATTAAAATGCACCATTATATATACTTGCAGGGATCATTTATTAATTACGTAAATTTATTCAGAATATCATAGGAAACACTCTGCAAAAACAAATACTCCATTATTAGATCAACAATAATACTATCTTGCACCGTCTACAATAAAAATCAGGGTTTGATTATTTATGTAAATGAATGTTCCCTAATAGCTTTCTCTATTTCTTGAATAATTATGTTAATATCATTAGCTTTTCTATTTTAACAAAACACAATTTCAAACATAAATATCTCTTATTTTACATATGGAAAAATTATAAAAATTTGATATTTCAAAAATGTATATTGAGACGAATCTAACAAGATCTCGTATGACCATATTATTTCCTATTGTTTAGTGAGAATTGTTGATCAAATTTTTTAAAATTTGACCATATAAAATTAAAATACTATATCAATTTTCAGAGATAGAGGGAGTATATGTTAATATCAGTCGCTCCATTACCTTGGAAATTATTGCTACATGGTCAATTGGTATACTCAACATAATGTTTTAATATAGTTAAAAAAACATCCCTTATGTTGCTTCTGGGGCTGGAGACCAAGCAGGGCCAGTCCATAAATTTTTGGGGTCTAGTGCGAAAAAATGAAAATGGGTTCCTCAATATATATGATAAAGTTTTAATTATCGAGAACTCATCTTTATTCATTGAAATGAAACATAAAAATTACAAGATTACACAAAAAGATATCTTTCGAGCATTGTTTGATGCAAAATTTTCATTTAATTGATCACTAGCTATAGTATTACTTTTAGAAAAGAATTTTTCAAGAGCTCCTCTTTGTAATATAACCTATTCATTTTCACGTTTTCTTTTTTTCTTTTACCGTTTCCGAATAAATATTTGAGAGGCAACATATTATAAAATAGACAAATAATAATTTAAATAAGTAACCAATAGAATATAAAATTATAAAATTATAAAATTAAGTAATGAAAAAAAATAAAGCATGAAATTAATTAAAATAAATAAATTAACAAGAGAAAAAAGAATGGTATCACTTGAAATTTAATAAAACGATTCTAACTCTTCAAATTAAAAAAGCATTGTGCCTCACCGGATACCAATTCTGAAATTACAAAATTTGACACTTATTTAATAAATATAATTTTTTAAATATATAATTTAATTTCTAATTTTTAAATCAGTAAAATAATATCTTTTTTTAAATTTTGGGGCAGCTTCCATAACGTGGACCTAATGCGACCGTGCTCCCGCCATAGGTAATAAAGGCTAGCGCTGGGACCAAGCTGCTACGTACTATAATACTATTAAAAATTATTTCAATAATTATCATATGATCTAAACAATTAGAAAAGGACTTCAAATGTCTTCGATGACCTTTCAATTTAAAGTGTTTAAAAAATTAGGGATCGAATTACAAAATTTTAATGGTTCAGTTAAGCCAAACTATTATACATTATTAATGACTTAAGTGTAACTTGATTGAGTCCATTTTCAAATATCATACCGACAATTGGCTCAAATAAATATTTCGAATAGAGGATATTGGACGGATGCAGAAAATAATGTAAGAGGTAGCACAATTGTTAAAATATAAGAATTAAAAAGATTTAAAAGCTAATACAAAAAAGTACGATACGCATATTACAAAATTCAAATTACAATAGACCATGACGCTTTGTCATGCTTTGAAACCCAAGCATATATATACACACATATTAAGCTTTTCTTGATTATCATAACTACAATTGTCTTAAAAGCAACTCAAAATTGATCAACCCAAGTCACAAAATCATTTTTTTTTTCAAAAATATATGCATATAATGATATAAATCTAAAGTAAAAGTTTCTTACTTACTCAAAACAACAAATTTGATTTGAATTTGACACAAAGTATTAAAATTTTGAATTTGTGATATGGTGTGGGCGTGTGGTGTGAATCAAACCTGGAGTAAGGCTTAAGAAATATAGAAGTATTTGAAACGTTGGCTCAATAATTTACCGATTTTATTTCTATATTATATAATATAAATTAAGGGTAAAATAGTAATTTTCAACTAGAGATAAAATAGTTACAGTTTATAATGCTACAGGAGCGGGTATAGTAAATAAAATAATACGAAAAGAGAAAGGGGGGTATGAAATAACCATAACAGATGTATCGGATGGACGCCAAGTGGTTGATATTATTCCTCCAGGACCAGAACTTCTTGTTTCAGAGGGAGAATCTATCAAATTGGATCAACCATTAACGAGTAATCAATTCTTTTGGTGTCCCCTTTTTTAATCTATTAGATTATATCTAAGGAATAAGATTTATCATGGATCTATCTGGTTAACCAAAAAAAGAGGTTAATTTGATGAGTTTCAAACTAAAAATTAGATTAATAATTTTCGGTTAGTTTTCTCTTTTTTCCCACCTTCAGAAGAATAAAGCATAGGTATTTCTACTATCATTAGAATTTTCTGAAAGGTAACTATCTCGGTTTCATATAGAAATTTCTATAGAATCCTTGAAGAAAGAACAAGTACGTACAATTACAGCTCTGACTACTTCTGATCTTTCTAGAGACATGTTTGGCACTATTTCTTTGATCACATTTCATACACCAAATTCAAAAGGAGCACTTGCTACCTAGTGCCCCTCTTTAAATCCGTCCATGGTTCACACATACATAAAAATTAATTGTTCATTTAAAATAAGGAAAATAAACTCCTAAAATTAGAGAAAGATCCAATACATCTCCATTATTATATTACTTATGGTGACAATTTGTGCCCCTAACGTAACCATAATAAGCTAGATACGATGCTAGCATATTGGAGAACAAATTAAGATACATGGTTATACCATGAAGTAACATTTTAAATATAATGAGTGCAAAATAATATACTTACGGCACTTGGGTAAACCACTATGTTGAGAATATATTATTTCAAGGAATTAGGGGACGACAAGTTTTTATATGTTATAAGTAAAGAGATGCCAATCAAATAATTCCTAGACGTTCGTGAATCCACTTCATTTCTTTTTCAAGTATTAGATTCAAATTCTATGAATCTCAATTATTAATATAAGAATGAATGTTATTTTGGATGTCTATATTATTTATTTTTTTCTTTTTGAAATCACAAACATTACGTGGAGCAAATTGCTGATATGGTCCCCGATAGTATAATCGAGTTGCACTTTGGTCCCCAATAGTTACACGGTTGCACGTTAGTCCCCGAAAGTGGCAAAAAAGTTGCACTTTAGTCCCTACGTCAACTTTTCCGTAACATTTCAGCTTTAGGCGTTAAAACTGGGGTAAAAATGTAATTTTTAAGAGGTAAAGTTGATTTTTTGCCCCAATTGGTGCTAAAATGAAACTCCACAACACTAATTGGGGTGAAGAAAAAAAGGGAATTTTGGCGGGAGTGGTTTGTGGAGTTTCATTTTGGCACCAATTGGGGCAAACAAATCAACTTTAAATCTTTAAAATTTTATTTTGACCCCAATTTTAACTCCTAACCTGAAATGTTAAGGTAAAACTTGACGTGGGGACTAAAGTGCAACTTTTTGGCCACTTTCGGGGACTAACGTGAAACTGTGTAACTATTGAGGACCAAAGTGCAACTTGGTCATACTATCGGGGACCATTTCAGCAATTTTTCATCATTGATGGCTTAACAAAGTGATGGTATATCATTCGAACTATTATTAGGAGGTTTTCGGTTCCATTATTTTAGCATATTATTTCATAGAGGTAATTGTCGAAATACTCCCAGTAAATACAGTGGATTGTTGTTGCACTTTGGTCCTAGTAACTGGCACCAATGAGCAAATGATCCATATAAGAAGTTTTTAATGGTAAGGAAATAATCCTTAAATTAACAATTCCGTTAGTTGTTGACGAAGAAAATAAAATTTAAGTCTATTGTGGAATTAAAATTACAAATTTAAAGAATATTTTAGGGTAAAAACATAAATTCAATTCCTTATTTTCAAGTCTAGCATTTGAGGTAGGAGTGTAGCTAGTAATAGAAGGTGGGTATGATCATTTTCACATCGGTGCTATTTATCGGAACCAAAGTGCAATAATGACTCATTTAATAGACCATTCGACGATTACCTTGTTTCATAGTACTCTACTATACTTTCATTAACTATTATTGCTTTAGTTAGAAACTTTTGTATTCAATATTTGTACTACTCTTCAATTTCATGATTCGATGAATGATATAATTATCATCTCTAATTTACCCTCATTAAAAAAAATCCTCAATCCATCATGAATCCTACAAATCCTTAATTTCTAACAAGACTAGTCTCCTTATGAACATATAAACCTATGAATGTGTTTGGTAATGAGCTTATTGAACCAAAATTAATGGGACCAAGAATATTAAGTTTATTTAAATGATTTTTTTCATTATCGAGGATTCCATTATAATATATTTTGGGTTAATAATAATAAAGTACTATAATAATTTTATTATAAACTCAATAATTTCCAAATTTAAATGGAATTAAGGTTTTTTCAAATATTTGATCTATTTTAAGTTTCGTCACTGATTTTAAGCATTGGCACGTGCTTGGACTAAAAAAAGCTAAAAGCGCGTAGGAAAAAAGACTTATTTCTTACATGCTAATCATACACAGTATAAATGTTGAATCAATTGTCCAATTGATCATTGATGGAAGATGAATTAAAGAAGAAGTAGTCCTTTAGCTTCTTCCTACCATATAAAAACAATATAATAATAGCCAAGTCTTTTCAGCACAATCCTTCACTTAAAACTACTTCAAATAATGTTTTGGACACACTATAAAATTAAAGTTGAGTGTCACTATCGAAAATTAGTAGTATGTAATTCGGTTAGTATTATACTCAAGAACGAATATCGAAAATCATTGTCACGTATGATGTACTTCTCTACAGTGGAACAATAACACTAGGGCTACTATAGTTATATATGGACTTCAAAAACTTGCAAAAATGTAGTCATATATATGAAGAAGATAGGTAGATCAATTTATAAAGAGCAAAATGGCTTCTTTAATCACTAATATTTGCTAAAACAATTTCATTCGAGCGATCACCTGAATTTGATTTTGTAGACTTTTGATCACTAATGTTGAGTATCATGTATACTTAGGGTCACTCACGCGTTTTTGTGTTCAATCCCCGAATTTTTGATATTTTAAACATTTTTACTAGTAATATTTTTGTCCGTCTCTAATAAATTTAGTTATTAAGTTCAACTAAAACTCATCCTTTCAACTGTGTATTTATTATCTTCAACTAAACTCATGATTCCATCTAGATAAAAGAAGCATGCATACATGTAGATAAATATATGCATGCAAAAGGGACCAAATCACCAAATAATACTCATAGATAGATATATTCTAGGATTAGTTAAGAATCAATCAAGCTAAGTGCTATACATATATAAATTGGAAGTTGTTTTCAAGCACCTCTTTTGGGAAATAAGAATTCCACATTTATAAGTTACGTGGAGACAACCTTTAGTTTGAAAGATTAGAAGTCACTTTTGAATATTATGGCAAACCATACATATATAAGAATCAATATGAGCTATATGTTCTAAGACGTCTTGTCGACTCATATGTTTGTCTGAAAATCAAAACTCATTCTACTCTTTGCCACTCACGGTAGTGAGGAATTTTCAATTGGGAATTGCTTCTTCAAATATATAAAATTAGATTCTTGTCCACAAAATTTCCATTAAAAATTTAGGCCACACATGGCAACTCTTGCATTTAGACCCTCAATAACTCGGACTTGGCTCATGATGCCATGTTAAGAGTATATGAGGTTCCACTTTAAAACCAATTGGCAATATAGGGAGTAGTTCATGATTTTATATATTAACCCGAGAGGAAATCGACTACCTGCACGATCTCTACCTGCACACCAAACACAAGCCTTGAGCTAGTCTCTACTCTCTAGTCATTATGATGTGACAATGCGCCTTACCTTAATTTGGATGAATTGGTTTCCAAAGCAATTCATTTTTCTGAATTCTTTTGTTGTATATGGCAATTGGAATTTGAAATCATGAGAAGATCATTTTGAAATTGGATTGTGCCAATCTAAAGTCTATATTTGACAAGAGAGCATTAACATAGGTTTTAAAGTCCTCAACAACTTGCACAATAACACTAATGATACTTAAACACTAAAATAAATGTTTCAAATATTATGTTATAGTATCGATGACTTAATAATCTAGTGGTATTAGAACCGAGTTTTTATTAGAAACTCTCGGGTTCAGTTCTTGTAGAAACATAGCATATATATATTCTTTCATATTATATATATTTTAATTGTTGGTTTAATTGGAAATTTATGTCTTCATTGTTTGCAATGCTCTTCCATTTCATTATTTGATAATTGTAATTCTCATTGCTTGTTTACAAAAAAAAGGTTGT
This sequence comes from Echium plantagineum, assembly GCA_003412495.2. Classification (NCBI taxonomy): domain Eukaryota; kingdom Viridiplantae; phylum Streptophyta; class Magnoliopsida; order Boraginales; family Boraginaceae; genus Echium; species Echium plantagineum. The sequence goes on from CM016564.1 coordinate 22,098,416, forward strand.
TATGTTATAATGTGTTTACTAAACGTGTTAGAATTGAGATTATGGAGGAGATGTTAACAAAATAAATTGTGGTAATTTTTTGTATACAAAATTACAATTTTTTATCGTTTGAATGTTTTGTTACAACGTTTGTTATGCATTTAATTGACAGATTTTTTTCTATACAAACTCTAAATATATAGATTGGGGTTTTCTGGAATAGTGTGTTTTATAATTATATTATAGGACGAGTGTAGATATTAATTCTATCTATTTGGTGTTATGACTTATGATCAGTACATTTAAGATCAGAATTTGATCAGTCTCTAATTTGTTTCCCTATTAGAGTGAAGTTTCTAGTAGCTTGGAGCCCGTGGAGTAGAATTTGATCAGTCTCTAATCTGTTTCACTATACATGATTCTTTGTTTAAGATTCGCATATGATACTTGATTAATTTGCTTTCATTATAACAAATTGGTATCCAGAGGAAAGGTTGATGATTCTAATTTACGAAGATGACGAAGTCATGGGAATTGAGAAGTTCATTAGGGAAGTTATCTAGGTCTCCAGATCAAGTTAGTTATGACCTACATAGTAAGTAATTGTGAAAAAGTCTTTTGTTTAGACGTTCATGATGCACTGGTTGACAATACTAGTGAATATTGTTATACATCGGACAATAAATTTTTTAGTAGGCCAATGATAGGCACGAGTGCCACTAGTGTGTGCTACAACGTATGAAGTTGGGTCGGGTATATCCCAAGAGGAGGCAACAACAGAAAAGGGTCTCGGGTGGTATTGTTCTTAGTTGCCAAGTCAAGTAATTAAATCAAGGCTTATTTTCATTCTGGACCCTGAACTATCACGTAAGTTTTAAATTGGACCCTGAGGGGGCAAAATGAGACAAAATGTAGTATAAGGGGTAATTTGAGGCTTATGATAGTATCATGGTCCAATTTGAAACTTACGTGATAGTTCAGGGTCAAAAATGAAAATAAGCCTGAGATTTATTTTTAATTTAATAAGTTTTGTTATGTGTGAATTGTGCCAAAAGGTTTAATATATGTGCTATTTCGATTTTGCCCTTATTTTAAAAAGAAATTACATCATATTTGGCGTTTTAGGGGGTAAAATGAGTCAAACCATAGTATATGATAAAATATGAGACTTAAGATAGTATTAGGGTCCAATTTAAAATTTTCATCATAGTTCAGGGTCCAAAATAAAAATAACCTTAAATCAAACTTTCATTCCATTCCAATCTATCTCATTTCATTCCCATTTACCAAACACAACATAATAGGTACCACTAAGATTATATAAAATAATATATTTCTCGCAAGAGTTGAACAAACAAATATAATTTATATCAATAGATTGATTTCTGAAAATATTTTCATAATACAATTACAATGTAGTTTTATTAACTTATCTAAAATTATTGACGGTCAAAATGTTATTAATTACACTGTAGTTTTATTATCTTATTGACTTATTTAAAATTATTGACAGTTAAAATTTTATTATTTATATTGTGGTTTTATTAACTTATCTAAAATTACTGACGGTTAAAAATTACATTATTAATATATCTAAAATTCTTGATGGTCAAAGTTTAACACGTGAAAAAGGAAACTGTCAATAGAGCCTAGAGCCAGAGGGTGGGGGGAGGTCGTCCCAAAGGACTATGTCCGAGCCCAAGTACAGCTGAAGCCAAAGCCTGCTCTCAATCTGTTCAGACACAGAATCCAAAGGTACAATCTCAAATTCTCCACACGAACTCTCTTTCTTTAACTCTCTCCAGAGTTCAGAGAGAGAGAGAGACTTCAGGTTCTTGATGAACAAAAACTAAAATAAAAAAAAGCATACATACACTCATAAAATTCAAGAAAATATCTCATTTTTATTGTTAAAATTCACTTTAGTTGTTTTGATATAGTAAATAATTCACTAAATTGTGTTGTATACATAGAAGAAAGAGAGATAAAGGGTGGAAAGTAAGAGTTTGTTTTGCCCTTTTCATTTCATTGCATCCAAGTCCTCCTTCTTAATCCAATTGTAAGTTTTCTTGATTATTTTGGTTGTTTTCACTTACCATATTTGATTACATGCATTTTGTTATTCTTTTTTTTTAATGTTGTTGGGTTGCTAGATTTGGTGAAATGGATCCTAAGGGCATGTTTCTTTTTCAAAATCAATGCAAAGTTTGAAGCTTTGGATTTGCTGAATTTAGCTAGATATGTTGAATGATCTGAATTCAAGCAATCTGAAGAGGGATTTGTTTCCTTTTTGAGATTGGTTTTAGTTATGTTCATTTTATTTTGAGATTGAATTATTCTGTTTTATGGTCATTTCTTAAATTGTTGTCTTAAATGTAGTGAATCTTTAATGTTTTGTGTTCATTTATTATATGGTCTGAATTTTATTGTGCAGTTATGATGCTGATCAAAGAATTTATCTTTGTGACTTAATTTGATGTAAATGTTCTGGAGTTACTTGGTTTTACCTGTTTGATAGATAATAGCAATAGCTGATTAGATTTATTAAATAATACAAGCAGTATCGAGATATGAAAACTTAGGTTTCTTATCTTTGTTGCATAGATCAGTTCTTTCAATTGGTTATGTTGGTGTATAATCGAATACTTTAATTATTGATTTTTATGCATTCGAATAACATTGTAGGTGAAGAAAGAGATATTGAAATTGACATAAGGTTTATAAAGTGGATTCTTGGGTAGCCCGTGAGACATGTTAGGGGAACGCGCTTGTGTAGTTTCAAGGGACTATACTCTGCCTTGTGAGCCAGAAAATAATTGGAGTTCCAAGATAGATAAAGTCGATGTTCATCCTGAGAAACGAAAACGTGAGGAAGGTGAAGATGAAGAAGTTATCACTAGGAAGACCTTGAAGCAGTCTGATGATCTTGAAGCTCTGGTGTTGGGTTCTGTTTCCATGGATTCAGTAGAAGCAGCTGTGGATCAGCATGCTGAAGATAATTCTGACTCCAGTTCCCTAATCCAAGGCATTGGCAAGGATAATTCTGTTAGCTGTCTGATTCGCTGCTCAAGGTCTGATTATGGTGCTATTGCTTCTTTAAATCGAAGTTTCCGCGAATTGATTAGGAGTGGTGAAGTTTTTAAGTTACGGCGGCAGTATGGTGTGGTTGAGCATTGGGTTTATTTTTCTTGTCAGCTGCTTGAGTGGGAAGCTTTCGACCCAAGTCGTCGTCGTTGGATGCATCTCCCTACGATGAATCCTAATGAGTGTTTTGTGTTTTCAGACAAGGAATCTTTAGCAGTTGGAACTGAACTTCTCGTGTTCGGGAAGGAGGTAATGTCGAATGTCATCTATCGGTATAGTTTATTGACCAACTCATGGTCATCTGGTATGATGATGAACGAACCTAGATGTTTGTTTGGTTCTGCCAGCCTGGGTGAGATTGCAATTTTAGCGGGCGGTTGCGACTCACAAGGCAAAACTCTGAGTTCTGCGGAGCTCTATAATTCAGAAACTGGAACATGGAGCACATTACCAAGCATGAATAAACCAAGGAAAATGTGCTCAGCTGTTTTTATGGATAAAAAGTTTTATGTCATTGGAGGCATTGGAGGTTTTGGAGGTATTGGGGGAAAGGAGCCAAAGCTTCTTACATGTGGGGAAGAATATGATTTGGAAACTGAAACTTGGACTGAGATTCCAAGTATGTCTCCTGTGCGATCAGGGGCAGCTAGGGAAAACGAGGCACCTGCTACTACTGAAGCTCCTCCTTTGGTTGCAGTCGTTAATAATGAGTTGTACGCTGCTGACTATGCTGAAATGGCAGTGAGGAAGTACGATAAGGTTAACCGGGTGTGGACTACAGTTGGAAGGTTGCCGGATAGGGCAGCTTCCATGAATGGATGGGGCTTAGCATTTAGGGCGTGTGGAGATAGACTTATTGTGATTGGTGGACCAAGAACTATGGGTGAAGGATTTATTGAAGTTAACTCATGGGTTCCAAGTGAAGGTCCTCCACAGTGGGATGTGCTTGGCCGTAAACGATCGGGGAGCTTCGTGTACAACTGTGCTGTGATGGGTTGCTGAAAGCTTGAGGCACCTTGTGTGACATAATGATGTGTTGTATTGATGGGTACAAGATTGGGTTCCAGGTCAGAGATTCGGGAACGAGCTAATTATGCCAACTTTTTTTAAATCATATCTTTTTTTGTCCTCAAGGAAAGTTGGGGGTTAGAAAGATTCTTAGATATTACTCAAGATTCTTCAGGATGTTCTTTAAGAGGATGTTGAGTCGAAGATTTAGACTTGGTATCTGTCTTCGTCTCTTAGACACCTTTTTTACTGATACTCAGAACATCTCTACATGACATGGCCAAAAGATAGTTTTAATAATTGGAAAAAGAAAATACATTTGTAGTTTTTCATGATGTTTGGTGAAGTTCCTCTTTCACAACAAATTCATTGAATTTAATCTCTGGTTGCTCTAATATATTTTTTCTGTCATTTCTGATATTAGTATGCTCTTTTGAGAATATGATATGATTGCCGAAGTACATTAATGCATCGTACCTCCCATGGACACATTTGTATCTCAGTATCCTGTCCTATTTTTGTCGTGGCCGGTGTATTGCAGAATGCTCTTACATGACCTTTATGATTCCGCAAAGTGGCTGCTCAGTGAGCTCATATGCAGACTTCTGAGGTTTGGTGAAGAGATCTGTCTGGTTGGAACATGAAGGTGTTTACGAGTTCTTAAGTTTTTTATATGCCCTGCCCCTCCCCTAGCTTTTCAGTTTTGTTGATAACGATCTACACCTGATATAATTTCGAACTGCACAACACTTATGTATTACAACTTATATGAACTGTGTATGTGCTTCTTCTTGACTATATTTCTATGATATGGAATAGATGTCTTGCAATCTCACATAGGTCAGTTTTGTTCTTGTCATTGCAAATAATTGCCTCGTTGGAGACTGCTCTGATACTATAGTACTTAAAACATAAATCGACTTCAAATTTATCTGTACTGTTAAATATTGTCGTTTGTTTCTCTTGGTTTCCTAATCTGCTATAGAGATTTTCTGCAAGTGCGAATTTTAGGATCTTTTCTTCGTTTCTAACTGTTCTCGGCATGCCTTCAACGTGATGATTAAAAACTCAGTTTGTCCAGGAGACCAGGACAATCACAGGAGAAAAAGGAAAGAAGTTCTGTTTTGAAGTTCTGTTATATGCTCGGAGAATGATATTTCCGTTTATACATTAGACAAAGTTTCTATATTCCAGGGAAATAATAAGCTCTTATTTCAGTAGACTGAGCTTTCGTCCTCGCTCTTAAAATCGTATACATCGCCTTTAAAATCGAGCTGTCGAATAAGGGAGGAGTTTTCATGTTGATTTGTATGATTTGCACTTGAGCTCCATTTCTTTTTCCCTTTGCATAGTAAATGGTGATGATTAGGAAAGTGGTTGGTTGTTCTTCTGATACCAAAAATAGTAAAGAAAGGTAAGAGATGATATTGAAATATAAACATGAGTTTTCAAAAATAGGGAGTCTCCATGTGCATATGAAACTCAAATGAGAGAAGTGAAAGTGAGAGATTTGGTTGTTTTGTAGCTAGAGAAAGAAATTGTGTGGAAAATGTCTCATTCCTTAGTTGGCATTGAGAAGTATGTGAGCTGTTCTGTTTCAGGTTTTATGGTTGAGGTTGACATCAATTTATAGTGTGAAATCATTGGTCCTCTTTTCTTGTTTTTTCTTCATACAACTATAATGTTTGTACACAATATGCAAGGTGGCCTTATTAAAGAGGGAAAAAGGAGGTGGGGTGGGGTCAGGGGTGGGTGGGTAGGTGGGGTGGGGTGGGGTGGGGAGAGGGAGGGGCATTGTCTATTAGTCTCATCTGTTAGACACACAATGTGTTGAAGTTTTGGAATGGAATGACTATTCTGCCCCCTTCACCTCCCCAATTTGGAATTATAGTAGTGAGGAAATTAATTTGGACCATATCAAACACTATTCTGGTGTGTATAGTGTTACGCTGTATTAATTCATTATATTGCATACAATCCTAGTTTTTTTATATTCATAAAGAGTTTTCGCAATGTATTCCGATTCATAAAGTGCTTTTAGAATGTATTGGTACTTATAAGGTATTTCTGAAAATGAAAAATACTCAAAAATATATAAGTTTTTTAACATTGGAGTGTGTAAATGTATTTTTTAAGTATTATGCACATGTAAAAATTATAAAAACAAAAATAAAGCACAAGAACGTAAACACCTTAAACACATAAGGAGCTTAAGCATCATATCAGCCGACCTTTTGTGTAACTAAGTTCTTTTATACAATCTTGAGATAATTTCCCAAATGGTTATGAATTGGAATTTGTCAAAAGTCAATGCTTAGTCTCTGGAGTTTGAGTTGGTGGACTAACTATTGCAAAAACAGGTTTTATCTATGTGATGATTGGCATGTATAAATGACAATTTAATTAACGTAATCTTTGTCTTTCTAGAAAAAAAAATAGAAAAAATGTGCAGCTTTAAGGAGTTAATAAGACTTTAAATACTTTAATCAAACTTAATTGCAAACACAAAGACTATTTATTTTGACAACATTTAAATAACTTCAAGGACAGTTAGTACATCAATTCAAACTCCAAGAACTAGGTCGTGAGTTTTTACGAACTCGAAAACCATTTGTTCAATTATCTCTCATGTAGTGTCCTTATGATGGATTATCTTTATAGCTAATAAATCTTTCAGTACACTCTCTTCATCCAGTTATTTTCGATATTATTCTTCGCCTACATTCGTTTGTAATTATTATAAAGACACAATTATTATTTATTACATTTATTCGACGTCCTCCCTTGGGTGGAGCTTGGTTGTGACATTCGTTACAACTTACAAGAATTTGTCGGTAGCAAAGGCCTATAATTTGAACTTCAATAATTAAAAAAAGTTGTAGCATACAGATTCATATTATAATTTGTTGGTGAGTGGACAAATAGAGCGTTATGGTACATGATTAATTAATTATGGCTCTTTTAAGTAGTGATGTATATAAATATAAATAATCTAATTGTGAGTTAAAAAATGTGTAATGTGCCTTTACACGTCTTAAACACATTAATTATTTAGAGGTATCTCTTAAGCAATCTTAAGGATATGATTAATTATTAATCGCCGTACTAGAATATAAATCATGAGGATCTATCTATCTGCAGCCTTTTTATTAAGAACCCAAAAGTTTGATATTTAACAAATACATCTAAAAGAAAGTCTTTGGTTTTATTGGTTTGTTGAGAAAAATATTGATGTATTATAATTAAATCTATTTTTTTTTTTTTTTTTTTGATAATTCACACATTATATATATATCAATAACAAATAGTGCAAACATTGTCTGATCTATAATTCACATATTGGCTACATCTTTGCTAACTTTGAAAATTAGATGTAACACTTGGTTTGCTATGTAGAAGTACATCAAAAGTAGCTAATGGAGAAGTGCGTATGTAGATATTCATCGGATGTGGCAAGTGAGTGTCCAAAAAAGTGGTCCAGTCCGTGTGCGAGAAGATCTTTTGCATCGATCTAATTAGAACCTGTGAGATAAAAAGATCAAAAACAAGATACATAGATGTGATTGGTTATCATTACAGCCATTATCATTGCCAAAGATTCTCACTATCATAATTCCTATATTATCACTGACAGATTTACTTCGCAGGCATGGCATAGATACTTCCAGACAATTCATCAAGACAAAGAGCTTAGTTTTTTGCATAATCAAGACAGTAGATCCTGTTGCAACATTTTGTGGATCCCTACCAGAGCTGGAGAATTCAAAGATCTTGATTATATTGACACTAGAAATTATGTTTTTGATGCATCCAATGAACAATGTAACTTTTTGTCGAACACTTGTAATGGCACTATAGCCAAAACATTTCAAGTTTAATATCATGGCTTAATTATCAAAAAAAAAAAGATGTGATTGGTTCTTCTGTTGGGGTTATTTTGGTTAAGAAGATGCCAAATATAATGGCTTGTAATATGTATATGGGATACTGTATAGATTGTAGTACGTTGCTAGTTTGAATATGAATTATATTTGTGAAGATGATATGAGTAGTATTGATCATTCCTTTGATGTATATATGTATGGTAGGTGAGTGTTTTAGTTCGAATGAGATTGTATATGTGTCTTTACTTTTGTGTATGGAATGAGATGAAGAGATTTGTTGAAGATTATGGTGGTTGTGGGTAAGGTTATCATTACTATATTTGTTTATCTTATGGATTCTGTTCCATTGAGCTAGTGTAGCATTTCGAATGGCTAGGAGTTCAGGTATATGAAATATAGTCGCATGATATATTATTTTATTTCTGTATAGCCAGATGCTCCACAAGTTACTAAAGAGTATATGTGTTATCGGAGTGCATCTGTGGTAAGTTCTAGTAGTATGTTTAATTGAGGAAGTTATGATCTCGGTGAGATTGGTGTGAGGTGAGTGAAAGTTAAAAGAGTTGAAAGTGGACCATAGTAATGTGAGTTTTGGGCATAATCGAAAGAGGTGATTGATCTCCTCTTGGTTATGGCCACACATTACACAAGTGGTAGAGATTTGCTTATGTGTTTTGTTAGCTATGTTTGTAGTTAATGGAAGCCGGTTGTGTAAGATTTTCCAAATGAATAACTTAATCTTGTGTGGTAATTATATTTTAAGGATAGTAATATAATGACTAAAATTTGTGTGCTAACTCCATCTAGGTAGCATAGCATATGTTACCTAAAGGCTAATTTAGGAAATTCTCTTCCCTACTTTATCAGGTTTTACGTATACCCTGGATTTTCGAAAGAAAAAAATTTAATAAATAATGCATTACGAAAGATCATTCAAAGAAAATTACATCCGAAGAGTTAACAAAAGAGGTGGGTTGCGCAGAGCTACCATGAGGAGTACAGCGCGCTACTTCCGCTAGCTCTTTCAGTTCAACATTAACATTAGAAGTACATGAGTTAGAAAGGGAAAAACATTGAGTCTATGTTCTACCTAATGCAAATTAAAAGGCAATAAACATCCCACATGCATTTGAACAGGATCTACTTGATCAGTATGCACTCGACCAGTGTCGCGGCGTGCAGGTCCTCCATTACAGAACGACTAAAAATGTTAATATCCGTAGTAGTGATTTTCAAGAACTGTGTAGTTGTTTCTCCTCGCTCTTGCTTCCCTATGAGTATCAGCCTGTAATTTACCATAATTACATCAAATCGTAATATAATCCAATTAACGCGATAATATTAACAATATCTAATATTATCTCTAATAGTATATATAGCATACCCTGGCGATAATTCTCTCGAATTCTCCAGGACCATGTTCTTGAATGTATTTCTCAGCTGCAGTAAGGATATCATCTGGTCTACTGAAGATGTCCTTCTTCTTGTTCTGAGGAAAATACCAGATTTTGATTTGTGGGTTTCTGTAGAAAGGTCTAATGAAGTGCTCATAAACATATGCTGCTCCATTGTAGTAAGGCAGCACCAACCAGCATATTGCACCCAGTTTCGCATACGACCAAATCGGAAGCCTGAATCAGCGGTAGATCTTGAATCGATAATCATGGTTAAAACATTGAATGCTTTCAATTGTAATTTTCCGCGAGAGCACAATATTTTTGAAGGAGTAACTGATGATTGAAATTTCTTTAATGTTCTTATGAAATCATTTTGTTGTTAGTGATTTGACCAAACAAATCAAAATGACTCGTTACAATGACAATGCATTTTACCTATTGTATAGTAGATAGTATATGCAATTCAGCTTGGGTCAACTCAGAACCGGACTCTCGTTTTCACATGGATAAGGGTGCCACAATCCGACACTTACCCCGCTCAGGCGAGCATCTACTTGGTTACAGAACTAACAACAGAATGATGGAATGTAAATTTGTCAAAGTTACAGAGTTATATGCTCTCAATCGCTCTTAACCTCCGTCACTACTGACAATCAAGATTTCGAAGAGTATTACCTTTATCTTTAGTACTCGACAACATACATAAGAGTGAAATTTTAGAGTTAGAAGTTGCAGTAGAGCATGAGGCATACCATTCAAGGGCTATAGCAAATGTAAGCTCAAAGAGGGTAATTAGAGAATAAAGAACCCAATATGTTAGCCATTGTCGATCATCTGCAACCGATTTCGTCTATATAGCATTAACAGAAGCATACCTGCCAAAACAATATCAACCTTCACATAATCATAACGAACTCATCGAAATTTTTCCATATGTAAGAATGTTACTGTGTCATGGTCAACAAAAAATTAAGAACCTTACAGTGGATACACAAGGCTAATTAAGGGCCTGAAATGACCAAAAAACAAATTGAGTTAGGAAATAGAGAATCAAATCATCAATGGTTATTGAACCACCCAATGGCGGAACTGGAAATTTTATACAGGGGGTGACAAACAAAATAATCTTTCGACATGTTAGGGGGGCGACTACTCTCCTACGCCCCCTTAATTTCGCGACTAGCAGAAGTGAGAAAGAAGCATACTTACATGGCAATAACATCAATGTTCTTGGCTATTACAGCAAGAAGATTATCGTTATTAGCACCTCCCATGATGTCTGTTTAGTGATTTATGTGGAGTTGTAAGAGCAAGAGATGAAGGATATGAGTATGTTTTTATACTAATTGAGGAGAAAATGTTGTCTTAAAGAGACAAAGGAGAGCAAAAGTCAAGACTCAAGAGTGGGAAAGTGAAACAAGGAAAGTGAGTAAAAGGTATTGACAAGAGAATCATGGAGAATCTTAAGCTGCACGAATATAGAGGCACCGAAAATATAGAAAATAATGCATACACAGGGCTCAAACCTCAAATGTGTCTCCATTTCATCTTCTCATCTCGAGGTCATGGAGGATGATGAAGTAGGACCAGCAGGAGAGTGCATTGTGTTAGATTGAGTGGCATTCGAGCCCCACCATTATCGGGTTGCTCATTTTTCGGTCATCAAGCATGATGCCGGGGTTTAGCTCCCGAGGCCTCGAACTGCGTTACCTTTTGCTCCCTTTAGTTGAAGCGGGAACTGGATTACTTTTCGTTCTTTGTAGTTAAGGTGGATGACTAAGACCGAGGGCTTTCATGCATGTAAATTGTAAGAAACAAGTAGAGTACAATATCATAAAGCTAAATATATTTTTAATGTGATAATATATTCTTGAAAGATTCGGACTAGCAACTTCCTAAAATATGATAATGATTCATTACAAGACACGAGAAGTGAAGAGACAGGACCTAGAAGCCAAAGGTGTTCCACATAACATCTAGCTTTCGAGATGTATATAATACCACGAAACTCTCCACGAATAGAAAAATGAAGGCCTACATGAACTTGCCATCTTGTCCTAGTATGGGCCCTGCTTAAGCTGCACCACCGAAAAGACTCCAATCGTGCACTTTGAAATTAGTCACCGCGGCTTTAAAGATCTCCGACATTGGCGTGCATCCAGATTGCGTAGCAGGTACAGCCACGCCAGATCCCACTGCGCTTGCACTTTCGCTCAAAGGACTGATCCATCAAGCGAAAGAGGAAAACAAAATTTGGCATCAGAGATTGTGGCATGGTATAGAACTGAGAGAATTTGATTAACAAAGATTGAGCACGGTCAAATAACCAAAATTTATATCTCAACATAAATGCCCAACGCCCCAACCTTGGAGCAAACATCGACATAAGACATAAATGTAAGCCACTCAGGGTAGCACTCATGCACACGCAACTAAGAATTCTAGCATACAAGAATAAGTTGAAAGCACACATCAACTGTTTGTTATCTTAGTGATAAGGGACAACTGTCCTGTTCAGGGTAATTCACAAGGTTATACAATGAAAGATGGAAATGTACATAATCTTGAACCAAGTAGTGGAGAAAATACTCAGCTTGCAAACCCCTCAATTAGATATGCTATCAAGGAGCTCATAATCATGATCATGCTACAAAGACATACATGACTATCTTTAATATGTGTTCAACAAGATTTATATTGAGTTTAGCATGGCCTCGAGAACAGGGTACATCAGTTGCAGATAAGGTCTTTTCAAATCCACCATGCCCATGTTATATTTCTAATCCTCAACAGAGACAGAAAGAGAGTGCAACCAGCAATAGCAGTTAACTAAAATGGAAATCGTTACAGGCTTAGGCCACAAACTTTTTAAAATGTTAGTGCAATAGTATTTATTAGATGTGAATTAAACATAAATAAAAAGAAAATCAGAAGAAGTGGAATAGAGGTTAAACAAAGAAGAACACAGTTAGTAGCTGTACAGCGACAAATAGGAAAAAAGTAAAAAAGAAGAACTGGCTGCGATATACCAAATTGAATAAGATTTTTTTTAACTTACTTTATGAGAAGAGGCTCATATGCACTGATCAAAACATCAGTTCCAACTTCTTTTAGCCGCAAGTTAGCCACATATACCTGGAAGAGGAGTGACTTATTTAGTTGCATTCAGTCAGAAGTTCCAAGAAACATATGGAAGTAACATGCAATCATTAACCTTTACAATGTTGTTTGCTTCTCTCCCTTGCCTTCCTTTAGAGATACCCTAGGAGAAAGAGTTCAGTGAGATATAGACATCTTGAAAAAAGAAAATGTTTCAGATAGGATTATTTTAAATTGGTTTGTGTGAATATTGAACTCGTTAATGTAGCTAAATGTTCCCATGTCACAACATCATCTCTTAAACATAGTTAACATGATCGTTTGTAATATTTCGCAAGGACAAAAATAACATACCATCTGGCCAACAGCAGTTGTTATGACTGGTACATAATTTCCTAATTGCAGCCCTTCAGCAGAAAATACTCCAGATTGCTCAATTAGCTGAAATTGAGAGGTGATGGAAATAATAAGTATGATGAAATTAGTAACTATGAAATTAGTAACTAATCATATGCAGTCAATCAAATGCTGAACCCTGCCTATTACATTTACTATTTACTCAAGTATGCACCAGAATTAATCAACTTGTTGTGTTCACTCCAAATCATAAGTGTTCCTTATTTGATCTTTGATAGAATACTACTTTATCAATAGCAACTATGTATAATCCTAAGATATAAGTAAATTCAATAGGTAACAATTGTAATGTGATATTACATGCGACAAATAGTAAGCAAAGACTAAAATTTGAGAATAGCACAGAAAGGGAAGTTACATTGGCTCCCTCAGCCTCTTGTTCATTGGCGAGGTCCCGCAAGAACCAAACAGCGCTCCCTTCATCAGCCACATCTTCTTTCAAATCCAATAACTCAACTATCAAGCTTTCATCTCGAGCGGGGTCCACGAACACCTCCTTTATCAAAATTACACAAACAAAAATCAGATAAAAATGTCAAAGAATATATTTTGGCCCAAATTTAGTAGTCTAAAACATACAAAACAAATTAACATCTAAAATTTTAAACATGGAATTATAAAACTAATACAGGGGTAAATATATATAACCAAGAAATCAGACAATAATGTCAAAGATCATATTTCGTAACAAACTATAAATACTAAACCATACAAAATGAATTAAAATATACAGAGTAAATATTAATAACCTGATGATCGGGAACTTGGCGTATGTTGCTCACATCCTACAATTTTAACAACAAAAAATTCTCTATAATCAGCACATGTACTATAGACATATAACACTAATCTAGTTAATGATACAATATTAACCATAACATAACTCCCTCCAGCCCTAAAGTTGCTAGTTCGATATTCAGTGGTCGAAGTTAAAAGACTATGTAGCTTTAATTGACACACAAAACTTTAATAAGAAACGACAATTATAACACTAATAGTAAATACAGTCAAACTACTAGCTGTTGACTATCGTCACCAAATATTGTAGAAACATATACCAACATCAATATTGATATGACCCAATGCCTCTGAAAAGGCTCCATTCTGAGCAACGTAAGAGGGGCCGGATAATAAGTAGCCTTAGCTGACTCTTAACAAGTAGGTTGTTTCCTAATTGACTCGAGAGTGAAGTGCAAACACTATCTACTACTTCTCAATATATAAGGATTAAGAAGCCTTGTTTCTGAATTGACCCAAGAGTGAAGTTCAAATGCTATTTACTACTCCTCAATGTAAAAGAAGCCTAGGTAACGTGATGAGCCAATTTGATATATTCCGTTATATTCAAGATACACATAATATAAAATCTTCGACTCCACAGGACACGGATTTATACAAACAAATTTGCCAATAAATATAAATACTTCTAATTCAAACTTTACAACTCCGCCATCAAAATTGAAAATTGGACAATCTTTTTGGGACACAAGGATTAAATGAGTAACCTGGAAGCGGAGAGGGAAAGCTGTGGAAATAGCACCGCCGAATAGAGGCCTTTCTGAAGCTAACTCTTCAGCCATTTTTACTATAATCTTCAACAAACTCACAAAATAACTGAAAATATTAATAAAGCAATGATTTTTAAGTAAATAATAAAACATTCAAGAATATGAATAATGTATGTGTTGAAGTATGAACTTTAATAAATAAATTATAAAGAGTGACAATTATTATGAAACATGGCAATTATTAAATTAACCAAGAAAACACTCACAAATATGAATAATGAATTTTGACAAATAAAGTTGAAGATGGATAATTATATGAAATATAGTTCTTTACTTGTTTACGATCAGAGGGAGGGAGAATGAGTACTAGAATAACGTCAGCAATTTGCTTGATAATTAAGCCAGGCCAATATATACACGAGGGGGAGGGGTGGGGGTGGGGGTGGGGTGGGGGTGGATGCCTGATAATTAAGCTGTAATATGGGGTGAGAATGGAGGGAAAGCGCGGTACCGATTCAAACTAAACCGATATAATAATTTGTAATTTTTTTGATTTAATTTTGGCTTTTTAAATCATGTACTATTCGGTTTGGTTTTTGACTTTTCTAAATCGAACTGAACCATCATTAAATAAATACGTAATAAAATAGGTAATAGAGTGTCATTATCCGCATTTGTACCTCCACATCGCAACAATTATGGGTTATACCATGATGCACCAGATAGCCCAAGTCCTATAGGCAATAGAGTGCCACCGCCCGCATTTGTGTGAAGTGCCACTGTTTAAGTCGTTAACGGTCCTTAGGTCGCTCACCAACTACGGCTCTCGAGCTATTGTCAAGATTTCGATTAAGGAATTGAACTACTCTTTTTTTTTAAATGAGGAACTGAACTATCCATCTTTTAAAATTGCCTTCTATTTTGATTACTAGTTTGTAAATCTATGCTGCAACATATGAGTTCGCAACATATATGTTAATTATTGAAGAAGAAAAAAAAAGAGAGAGAACCAAAGAAGAAGCTACGCTAGAAAAATAGTAGAGGAAATATTTACTTAGCTCTTATAAACTAGATCATTTTTCAGTCCCTTAATTTTCAACTGTCTAGTTAATTACATTGTATTTGCTATTCTGGAATTCAAATCTGACATACAATTCAAATTATTTAACTACTTTCTCAGATTTCTAAATTCTCCGGGGCTCCTCCCAAAACCGTGCTCAAGAATCCGTCACACCATTCTTGCATCTGTCTTATCGACATAACCATTCCTCGGTCCCCCTTGAGACATGTAGCGAGCATCACACCGCTTAAACTCTTCGAATTGGTATACAAAACCATCGCCAAGGCCTCTTCTACCATGATAGGTATCGATATTCAAGTTAGACACAACAACACAGGGATCGATACTTTTAGTCAGCTCCGATGCTATAATATCTCCTCTTCCAATTGCATGATTCTGCCATGTGAGCAATGTATAGAAGAAAATGCATATACCAACTGTGATCAATACCAACGCGCAGTTTCTCGTCTTACTTTCAACAATGTTCGATTTATTTGCCATTGAAACCTGAAATAGTTTCAACATGATAGTGGTTAACACAGAGGAAAAAAGAACCTAAAGACAAGTACAAAAGTTGTTTAGGATTCTGCAATTACATAAGAGTTGAAATTGTCACAGTTTTATGGGGTAAGTTTCTTGATGTTACCAAAATGTTTTGTCAAGGTACAATGGCTCCAAAGCATGATTAACAATGAACAGACATATGGCAGCTAGATTGGATCCAGACAAAAACTAATGACAAAGAAACAGTCTGCAAGTTCATTCAACTAAGAGCATATACTCCCTCCATCATAGTTTAACTAAAGGTTTGTTTTTTCAACAAAATAGTCTGCCACATTCTGAGAAAATAATCATCTATATAACTTCGCCCCAATCGAGGAGAAACAGAGAGATAACTGTTTCAGATGGTATAATCTAAGAAGACTTTTCGTAGATGCACCGGTTAAAATATGTGAAGCTACGACAGTCATAAATGGCCGCGGAGGCCGAGGGAGACTGAAGAAGAATTGAACATGACTATATCAAAGGACCTAGAGTTTATGGGCTTCAACAGAAGGGATAACCCAACAGAAAGTCGTATGAATACGTCATATTCATATAGTCAACTCCACTTAGTGGGATAACGCATGGTTTGTTTAATTCATCCAGATAACTTCGATTTTACCATTACAAAATTGATTAATAGCCCTGTTATCACATCGATAAGATTGCACTCGCTTCACCGGAGAACTTTTGAGAAAATTTGGTGCATATTGATGTACAAACAAAAGAAATTTGGTTTTATGTAGATAGACTCACAATATTAGACTAAGAAAATATTTGATTTTGTTACATAAACTAGCAAATGCACAAAAATGAATATGGCGTTTATCATAAAAACCAAACCAAATCAATCCGAGCCTTATCCCACTAAATCAGGTCGGTTCTATGAATATAACGTCTCCAATTAGCCCCTTCCATAATTTCCTAATGGTGTTTATCATAGCTCGAATGAAAATTACTACCAAGAATTCAGATAAGCATTTTGGCAAACACCTTCTTGCTTCATATAATTATTACACGACCATATCAACAAACAATGTCTTAGCTACAAACATATGAGTATAATTGATTCAACAAAAACGAAAAAAATCGTTTTCAGAAAATAACCAAAAACGATTAAAATAAAATATTACATAATGATTACCTATATGAAGCTGTGTGAAATCCGTTTCGGGCTGAAGAAATAAACTCTTTGAATTTTGACTCACCTCTTTGGATTAAACCATTTTCACGGTAAATTTAGGTGAATCTATCATTTCTCTTGTTTGAGTTGTAATAAATGATTTTAGGTTCGTTTCATACTTTCATTAATCCTCAAAATATTATAATCGAAAAGTGGGGTAATTGACTAGAATGTTATTTTTGGTTATATTTCACGCGTTGATCATTTATTTTTAGTCAATAACACGTGTCAATTTAAAATAAATATATTTGATAATATGTGATTTATGTGTATAGTGGATCTCACTTAATTGGATTTGATTTGATGTGATTTAATTTAATTTAACTTGACTAATTAGTTCAAAATTCAATGAAAAGGTATAAGAGAAGAGAAAAAGTGCTGTTTGGGGCTTGGGTGGGAGAGTGTATATATTCACCTTGCCAATTCTGCTTCCCCAATTTTAATATGGGCCAACCCTCAATAGGGAGGTTGGAAATGCACAACTTTAACAATTTTTAGCTACTCCCCCCCATTATTGAGATAATAAAGCTTTTAGAGAGACTAATGTGGATGCTCTAAGAACTCACCTCAAGCAAACAGCACAAGGACCATTCACTTCTGAGCCAAATATGTGTAATAAATCGAGTACAAGGACCTGATGTAATGAGTATGGAGTTTGCACAAGATAGGGAGGTTGGAGCCTGGAGGCAGAAAGAACCAAACAAAAAGATGAGGTTTGATGGAGATGGGTGGCCGGTGTTCTTCTTGGGTGTTAGATTTTTTTTTTTTTTGTTATTTGTGTTTTTGACAAAGCTCATATTTATAAAAGGCTTAAGTTAGGCAAGGCCCAATGAAATTGACTAGCTAACAATTTTTATCAAGCCTCTTAACAATTTTTGTAAAAATTTAATGAGCACTTAACAATTTAATAACGTTCTAATATATATTTTATTATTGTTTTTAGGTAGTATTATTACAATAGTTGTTCTAGGCATATTAATTTAAGGGAGGACACAAATGACTTTATTTTCATAGTTGAAATCATCTTTGGACGGTCTTTTTAAAAATCCCAAGTAAGGTGAATGGGTAAATACTCATATGGTCATTTTGATAGCGAGGAATTTAGATAAAGGTAAAACTTGAAATTTAAGCTGTGTAATGGTAGTTGAGATGAATGTAAATAGATGTGTTAAATTGTTGCTTTTTCTCCTTCCATTAGTAACGTTTTGGAGTTCGCATCAAATTTTGAGGACAAATTATTTTTTATTTGTTGATACAAATAATATAGAATTGATATGATTAAATTCGTTTTTAGAAATATTCTTATAAGATTTTTGTTTAGTAATTTTCTATATATACAATTTAATTGATACTTAAAGTTGTGTCTCGAAACGGGCGAGCTCTATTAAAATAAAATGGGTCTAGTACTTAAATTATCGAGATGAACCGATGTAACATGTAATTTAAAAATATTATTCACCTACATGGCAACATAATTTGACATGAGTTAAACCAAATGAATCGAACTTAAAACTTTTCCTAGATTCTCGATCCAAACGGACTATTATAGTCATTTATGTTAAGATGCACACCTACATCGGATATCGGTGTCCCGGGTCAATATATAAGATCTTGAGCTACCCCCTCTATAGTCAATTGGTTTTAGAGTGGAACCCCATAGATTCTTAACATGGTATCATGAGCCATCCCTAAGTTATTGGGGCACGTGCTCGCCGATGTTGTACCGACAATTAATAACAGCGAGGAATATCCCACCGATGATTGGGTTACAAGTGAGGGGGAGTGTTAAGATGCACACCCACATCGGATATCGGTGTTCTCCCGGTCAATATATAAGATCTTGGGCTACTCCCTCTATTGCCAATTGATTTTAGAGTGGAACCCCATAGAATGTGCACATCGGATATCGGTGTACTCGAGGGTCAATATATAATATCTTGGACTACTCCCTCTATTGCCAATCCCATAGACTCTTAACAATTTATACAAAAACAATGATGGGCATCATGGCAAATCTTCGATTGAAATCGCCGAAGGAACACGGTTAATCTAGTGCCACAAATATTACTAACAACCCAAGTTCTTGTAATGTCCAAGGCATAATTTAAAATATAGAAAAATGAAGGTTTTGGAGTATTTTTTAATCATTATTACAATATCCGTCTATAATAAATTTTGTATATGAACATAGTGTGTATGCAAGGGTGCAACATCATAATTGATAATTAAATTTGTAAATAGTTGAGGAGCTTACTACACACATAATACATTTCTCGACCTGTTTCATAAGTGTTCAGACATTTGCATTCAGATCAAGTGATTCAAGAAACATGAATTTTTTCGATTCTCGACTGTTCCTGGAGTGTTGGGCACCATCATGTCCATCCACATTACTGGTTTGGTTTTTTTCTTGATCATCATCCTTCCTTTTCGTATACTCGGACGATGTTAGGGAGCTTTCAGGGGAGCATTCATTTCTTCTAGACTGCATCGTCTCTGCATTTTTCGACAATGATCCTTCTACTTCAGTTAATAATGACAATGAAGAACCTGGGTAGTTCATTGAAGAGGAATTGTATACTGCAAGAGTTTCTTGTGCTTTCTGCAGAACAGATTGCAGATACTTCCCTTGAGCTTCAATCCTCAACTGCAGATGCTTTTGTACCTGAATCATAAATTATCAAAGGTTGTTTTTAATTATCACATTGCTTGAACATTTGGCGATGGCTTCAGCTGTATACCTGAGGGACGATGTATGTATCACTAGAACAATTCGATATTCTAAGAAACGTTATTTCATTACCTCAACCTGTTGGAACAGTTGCTTCTGTACCTCCATCTGTGTTCGTAAAGCCTGAGATATCTCTAAGGTCCTGATAAAATAGAAAATCATTAAATTAAGATCAATCTTTTACCACGAGTACTACTTCGTTTTTCTTAATGGCTCATTTTGCCTGCACAAGAAATGAGGAAGTACGATCCTACGTAAAAATACTACTAGTATTACCCATCAGGTGTTTCTTGATCTCTTTCGCGATGTTCTTCTATCATTCGACTTGTTACATTTTCTTTATAGCCTGCAAGACGCAATCGTGATTCATCAGAGCTTACAAAGATGTAACTATTTCTGTGATATGAGAATCAAAACTGTATCTTATTTACCTTGTTCATTCAGACCTCTAGACATTGAATTCTGACTTTTCCCTTGTCTGTATTTCTACAAAAACATATACCAGCTCACGTCACTAGCATCAATATCGATACCATCTATACTAAAAACGAACAGAATCGAATGCAATGCCAGTAATTCTTTTACCTGTAAATGGCTCTTAAGGTGATATAGAGTCAGACCGTGAATGCCCATGATGCTCATTAAGGATTTTGGTGTTGCCCCTGCAAATTATACATAAACATGGAATTTTCAATTAATTGTTGCTCGACTTTCAAGAATCGTGATATTGCATATTGTATACTCAACTATCTGCACCCCCTAGTTGATCGATGGCATCAATGAACCTCCGGTGCAATTCTGGTGTCCATTTCAATCTTGGTTTTGCATCTCTAGATAAAATCAAGCTCACATTTTCATTCTTTGCATTCCCGAAAGCCATTTCTTCGGCGTCGAAACATAGAAATAGATGTACTTGTTCTGGCTTTAGAAAGGAGGAATGGTGAGAATGTAGCATGTTTTCTTACTCCATATTTGGCATTTATGGTTTTTTCACTCCATATTTGGAATCATCTGTGGGGTTATGTTAAGGGGAATATATGCCATGAGCTCTGGCCCTTTTCTTTGTACCTTTTCACAACTGTCAAACTCTGTTTACATTTGTTTTTCAATGATTTTTTCAATCATCTTTGACTTTGATGAAGAAAAAAGGGATGGAATCTCTAGTTACATCAAAATCAAAGAGTAAGTTATTACAACAAGAGAAGAAATGGAGGTAAAAGTTGCATGGTTTGGTTTTTTGAAGTATTCATCCATATAGCTTTGAAGTTTTTTAGGACATACTCCCTCCATCCCTTTTTTTTAAGAATCGTTTGACTTTACACGACTTATTCCTAAAGAAAAGGAGGGAGGAAGACACGAAGTATATATTTCCAGTGCTCCACTTCCACTTTTTACGTCTTAATTTTTTACTGTTTGACGCTTCATTCTTACCGAATGCATGAAACATGTGTTGGCTACTTTTTTCCCATGATATTATAGATCACCCAATAACATATTTTCAAATGTTGTACTCTACAATGTACTTTTTGACTGCTCCTTATTATTCTTAATATATGTGCAGTTGTTCAAAGGCAAAGCCTATTTCCAAGGCAGTTATTTCCAAGGCACGAGATTCGGTCAGTTTTACCCCTTTTTTACGTGTGAAAGTAACGTAACTTTTAAACAGTTACGACAATATCACACGTAACTATATACAAGTTAACAGTTACGTGTGGAAGCGTCGTAACTATATACAAGTTACGATACTTTCACACGTAAAAAAAGGGTATTTCTGACCGATTCTCATGCCTTGGAAATAATTGCCTTGGAAATATAGGCACCCTTGTTCAAATGGCTAAAACGACAAGTAAAAAACAAAAAAAAGTGCAATATAAGTTAAGCAAGTGAGTCAATCGAATAGACTAGTGGAAAAGGCTCTTACTGATGACCAGAAAGTCCTGGATTCAAAACTTACCTCATTGCTAATTTACAAACAAAAAGAAAAGAAAAGGTTAGGCAAGTAAAGTTAATATAAGGTGAAAATTGCAAACTACATGAAATAACAAATTTTTTGCAAAGACTTTGTTATTTTTTATTGACAAGAGGATGTGGTGGGGTTGGTAGATTCTTCTTGTTTTCTTTAGGGATGCAGGAATAATATAAATATATAATCTAGGATTAGATTTTCAGACACACTCATGTTATGGTGAACTTGTATTCTCCAGAAGAGCCAAGATAAAATTGAGCAGCCTCTCACATTCATTAAATGATTAAATTATTGTCCTTACCATATCAACTCATAATATCTGTCAAATTTTCCACTTATCACCTAAAAAGACACAAAAAAGAAAGTTGTCAAAGTATGATTAACCTATGTATAAAATTAATCTCAATCTTTATGTAAACTTATCAAAGAACGATTAACCTGTACTCATTTGATCTCAAAATTATTCTTTTCAGGCATTGTACTAAGGGACTCATGCTCTTAAAAATTGTAAAACCGTCACACTAACGACACTAACGACCTCCACGTATCCCTATCTTGTAGCACACAAAAGAGATAAACAGTGAATGTGCCTTACCTAGTCAGGGACAAAAAGTTTTCATGCTAACCACTTCAACCCAATATTTACTTTCTATGAGTCAAACCCACACGCTACGTGAAGATGCGATGTTGATATTTAACACTCTAGTTCTTCACCAGTTGAGGTATGCCTCGGGAACAAGGGAAAACTCACGCTTTTTCGATACTATTGATACTTAACACTCTAATTCTTTACAAATTAAGGTATGCTCAGGGAGCAGGGAAAAACTCATGCTCTTGTTTCAATAGCTTCCAAACAAATGAAACTGTAAAATAATGTCGAGTCACTAAGCAAATTGTCCCTAAACAGGAAATTTTGTGTTCATAAGCTACATGTTATATATACATATTGATAGTTTCTCAAGGGTTGACATTGAACAAAATCAAAGTAATCCCCATGTTAAATTTAGATGAGTTCAGACTCTTAGTAGTAGAAGAATAACCGAAACACGAATTTTCTAACCCCAACCTGAGCTATGCCTTCCAGGAATGTTAAATTTGTGTTCTGTATACAGGACTGTTGTAGGCAAGGCGTGGTAAGCCCCCCGAGTACCTAGATCAAAGGACGTACAACAATATACACATATAATTAAGTTCAAGTCTGTAATGATACAGCCGAAGTTCTAGGCTGACAATTCGGTGCAACTCATGGATCAGCACAATCTACATACAATGTTTAAACCCTCATTACCGCCAGAAGATGCATCTTAAAGATAAAGAATTACCGACAACAAACAGCTTGAAGAATGCAATCTTCACAATCAAACCACATATTCTTTGAAATCAATACAAACAAAACCATAGTCCCACAACCAGCTCAAACATCACAGGCTAGACATGATAGCTTCCTTTACCAAAATCAAAGATTCCCACTCCTCACGTTTTCACGTACAACTAATACAGCATTTATATGGTACATCTTTGTCTAATGAAATTATTGGCAAAAATATTCTGTGTTGAAAATGAAGGTTTCTTTAAATCTACACGCCATTGTTTTTTTTCAATACTAGTAAAGCTTTGCCAGGAGTTTTTGTTTCTAAATCATTTACTGATAAAAATTAAAGATGCAGGAAATCATCTTCACCGATACATGCTAGAAAAACAAGCGATTCACATAAACAAGCATATAGAAAAACTTCGGAACATCATTCCTAATATAATTGTCAACTCCATAGGCGAAGACTAGTACTAATTAAGAAATCTCAAAAGATTCATTTTTAGGAAACATGGTAACTATGTTTATTGTAAATGACTCGAGTCCTCCACAAAGCTATGAAGAAAGGTATAATAATTGCAAGTTAATATGTAAATCCAACTAAAAATGCTAGTTTCATACAAAACGACATATCCATTGCTTAAAGAAAATGAAAAAAGACCCAATGCTTTCAAGGCAATATTTACAACCAGAACCTATCAGCCTAAGGCAGTTATTAAACTCGACAGGCAATTGAACTACTATCTGTAGTATCTACAGAAAAGCGACAAATGTAAAGCTAAAAGATAAATAGAAGTCTTAAAACGATACATAGAGCAGTTCTGAACAGCAGAATAGCATATACTATCTTACTATGTAATTCAGTGTCCGCATAACTGAGATGTTAGAATATTAACTAAAACTTAAACCTTAATGTTAAATCGGATTTGTCGAGAATGCAATCTCAAGTAGGAAAGGTAATGTATTTCAATATCTTTGTACTATGTGATACTATATATTTATATTGCAATAGACGAGATTTCAATAAATTAAATGATACTATACAGTAATATATACTCCCTCCGTTTCTTTTTATTTGATTGTTTGGGGAAAAAGTACTTTATTAAGAGATTGTGAAAAATTACATTGGGATTGTAAAAATGTGTATTGGAATTGTAAAAAGGTGCATTGAAATTGTAAAAAGGTGCATTGGGATTGTAAAAAGTGCATTGAAATTGTAAACAATCAAATAAAAAGAAACATAGAAAAAATGCTCAAACAATCAAATAAAAAGAAACGGAGGGAGTAGTTAGTAATAACCTCGAGGTTCTTCAGTTTTGTTTTGCTTTAAATAGCGGGCACAAGTAAAATGATAGTGATAAGCCAAATGTGCAATAGAAATGAATCGATTTCCGACTTAACATCCAGAGGATAATATCTGTCTTCTTAAACAATCAAGTGGAGGACATGCATTATTAGACATTTTTGTGAACACTTCATCATTATACATTGAGAAACGCAAGGCTCCATAACTAAGAGCACCGAGGGCTTCTTATACCCTCTCTCCTCATTCAGGGTAGTAGAATAGGTCACATATTACAGACATGTCAGGTTGAGAGCAACAGTAAGATTTTTACCAGACATTTCACATTCCATTTTTAATCTCCGCTGGCACAACCCTTGCAACCACAGTGCACACACTCTATAACCTTCTCTTCCCTTAAATGCTTAGGAACTCTACACACACATGTTGTTTGAAAATTATGATCACGGGGCTGCATGCACCTCAAGCAGCAAAGCCGTTCATAGCCAGGCTGCAAGTCAAATAAAATTGCTTAGTTACAAAAACATTGCGAGTAGAGTAGAGCAGGTCACACGCTTAAATAACCCTTTGCATTCATTTCTATGTTTGAATATTATACCAATGAGACTTTATATTTCTCATGCACTTTATATACCTTGAACTTTTAGGCATAAAAGCATTTCATTTTACTAGAAAAATCACGACTTACTACTCAAGGGTTCCAAAAAAGAAAATGAGATCCAATTTTGGAGTTTCCTCTTGCCTACAGTCCTATACTAAAAAATATGAATAAAGAATACTGGCTTGCTAGGTCCAGATCTAGTCACAAAAGACAACAGAATCAATCTTCTGAATAAGCTAAAGTATGAGTTAATCGAATAGCCTAATGGAAAAGGCTAACATATGAACAAACTAACCTTCTTCCACTTTGCAATTAGATTACCATCGGCATAACCCTGATCCAAGCAGAACTCGTATAATTCCTTGGAAATCTCTTTCCTCCTGTAATAGAGGTCAAATATGTAGCGGCTCTTCTGATGCGCAATTTTGAAAATTGGCCAAAGTGCCTCACATTTTCTTTTACCATCATTTGGGTCGTTTTCAGCTGTCAAGTGCAATATGACATAGAAACCGTTACATCTATAAACTGAGGGCCAGAAATGTTAAAGAGTAGATGAAACAGGGAAACTGTTCCATATTAATGTGTAGTACAGATACCTTCTCTCATCTTTGCTTGTAATTCCTGAAGAGTTGGCTCAATTAACTCCCATCCCTCAGGATACTTGACACGGCTAGTCTTCACCTTAGGCATGATTTTAACTGCAACAAGCAAATCATAAGATGATTCAGTAAGTGATAGCATAAACATAATCTTGTTCAAGTGAGGAATAATACTTTCCCACAGAAAAACAAATGACAGTTCTCATTCTCAAAATTAAATACATGGTAACATGAGGAAATGCAATGCCTGGATATAGGACAATATTTATTATTACACATACGAACATGTACTCGAAAATTAAAACATAAGATGTGCATCAGTAAATGAAATATCATAATTTCTCAAACTGGTTAAAGATCCGAGAAACAAAAGAGAGAATATTATGAAATATGTGCAAACGTAATCCTGACTACAACAAGAAATAATGGAGGTAAACACAACATCCAAATGACCCAATACCTCTAAAGGGGTTCCTGCCTAAGTAAAATCGGAGGGGCACCCAATAGTAAGCAACCTTACCCCGTTTGATAACAAGGAAGCTGTTTCTTATTTATACATGTTATTAGACAATATTTGGTGAATATATATCAAGTGCTAGTAGTTTCAACTTTCAACCTACTTTACTATTAACATGACAAAACTTGATTCTAATTAAAGCCATGTATGACAATTCCGCAACACGGTTCACTACTCTTTACCAAACAAAATCAAAATGGACAATCTTTTTGGGATGTATTCACATTGCCCTAGTAAATAAAATAACATTACAATTCACCAAAATCAGACACAATAGCCAAGAATCACTCATGTGATCTAACTAAATAGATTCATAAACATAGCTGCATCGCATTAAACGTGACAAATGAAATCGGTAAATTCAAGATAAGCCAACCATTATAGAAAAAATAACCTATCAAGAATCCAAAATAAGCAACCCCTTGTTACAAAATTTTCTGGCAATTAAAGTAATTGATCAAACTAAGCAGAAAAATCAAAACTTTACAGATTATAAAGCATATCTATACGATTTACCTCAGAATAATGCAAGAAAAAAAGGGCATCGAATAAATTAATAGAACTAAGTGTAAAAAACAAAACTTTACAGATTGTGGAGCATATCTATATGAATTAACTCAAAATAGTGTAAGAAAAAAATCCGGGCATCTAAGAAATTGATGGAACTAAGTGGAAAATTCAAACTTCATAGATTATGAAGCAGAGTTGTATGAATACCTAGCAATATTTTTCTTGAAGAAAATCAATAGCTTAGTGATTGTAGAGCAGAGTGAAGGAAAATTATTTAGTCACTAACAATAATAACCTCCAAATTACGTCGCCAATGTAAGCTACTCGAAAATATGAAAAAAGTAATGATAAATTTGTTTCGAGTGAATCGAGATGAATTGATATTGAATTTACTCATTTATTTTGTTTGGATTTTTAAAATATTTAGTAGTTGAATAATAGATTTACCTATATTTACGTTCAAGTGATTATTTCTCAAAAATTTACGTCACAATAATTGACATTTAAAAATAAAAAAGTAGTTAATGTATATACGAGTAATATTTTAAAAGATTCACAGTAATTGATGTTTTAGTTTAATTGGCAAAATTTGACGCTTATTTTGTTCTGGCTTTTAGAAATATTTAGTTGAATATAAGAAATAAATTTAAAAAATATATCAATCAAAATTCATTTAACTATCTGCATTTGTTGATGGTTAAATGTAAATCTATGACGAAATATATATATTGTGCCCATTAATTTATGAATAAATAAATATTAACTAAACAAAATATTAATTCATACATGCAGTACACTCATGACTAGTAGTTTTAAAGCATTAAATCGATGTGAAGGACAATTACATATAACTTTAAAAAATATGAAATCATTAGTTGGTTTCTTTCAACGCATCACTTGACTAATATGGTTGAAATGGACGATTCAACACGACAAGTATCTAAATCATTTCAAAGTGACATAAATATATCATTTTTTAATTAATACAATTTTTGCAATGACACTATATGAATTTAGAACACCTAGTGGCTTGAAATTTATAATATATGTTTTCATAAATTTATTGTTAAATAGAAAAGAATCCTAATAGGGTCCTTAATATATACTGTACGAGTGAAATCTTCATACTAGATCATCAGGTACGTGTATAGTCCTGTTATGAAATAATGTGGGGTGAGGATACCACACGTTTGGGCACTATTGCAATGTGGTATCCTCACACCATCTAAAAGAAGTTATTAAATTAAAAATATAACTATCAATTCAAAATAAATAAATAAAATAGAAAAAAAAATTCCTAGATCTGCCCCTTGTTGGGAGTGGATTATAGGGGTCGGGTGAGTGGTGTTTGGTGATTGTGACTATGGTATTTGGCGTGATGATGATGGTGATGTTAATGTTGGTGGTGGATGTCAGCGTGAGGTATATGGTGTTTGATGGTGACGATGTGGGTGAGGTGTTGGTGATAGTGATGGTGGGGGTTCTGATAGTGAAAATGTAAAGAAGAAGATGATGAAATGGGAGGGGGTAAAGTAGTAATTTTTAGGGGACGGGATGCTTGTATTTTGCAAAACAACTCATGAGTGCTAGTGTTTAATTCTTATATCAAAGAGTGTAATCGGCCAAATTTTTTTAGCAAAAGTTATTAATTAATTTATAAATTGTTACTAATTTTAATGGATACCTTCCTATAATAAATTAATAGTTAATATAGTATATAGTTATTATTTTTAAATTTTGTTATCCAATAATTATTACAATGTTCAAATATAGAATTGAATTAAGTTTTGGGAACAAGAAATTTCTCTCAAACATGAATTTATCAAATATTTTCCAACTTGTTATCCAAGGCAACGAGTCTACAAAGGAGTATTTTATTCTCCAAGGTAACATATTAGTCATTAATGCAAAAATCAATCCACCAAGACCTTCAAACAACAGCCATGGGTTCTTTTCTTGCTACTCCTACTTCAACCGAAGAAAATACTCTTGTATCAGTTGAACAGGAACCCTCTAATCCACACCTCGATGGCATTGCTCCAAGCGACGCAGAAGAAGTCGGGGGAGAAATTCAAGAAAACAATGAAGTGAAGGGAAAAGCCGAGGAAGGCGAAGAAGAAGAAGAAGAAGAGGAAGAGGAAGAAGGGGAGTGTGGTTTTTGTTTGTACATGAAAGGGGGAGGGTGTGCGGAGAAGTTTGTTGAGTGGGAAAAGTGTATTGAAGAAGGTGAGAAGAACAATCAAGACATTGTGGAGAAGTGTTATAGTGTTACCTCTGCTTTGAAGGTGTGCATGGACGCAAATGCTGATTATTATGGCCCCATTTTGAAGGCGGAGAAGGCGGCTGAAGCAGAGGCGACGAAAGAATTGGAGAAGCGTGAAGCGTCGGAGTCTGTGGTGACAATCGCGTTGGAAAAGGAAGAGAATTTGGGTGATTCTGATGGAAAGATGGCATCCTGATTCAGCTAAGACCGAATAACTTGTTATACTTTTGCGCGACATTTTATTATGTCTATTATCTTAGACGAGCTTTAAGGCCGAATAACTTGATTCTTTATGTAATGCTGTTGTTTAATGGGTAACATCATTACATAATTTGGACAAATCTGAAGTATTTTTTCTTTTGGTTTAATATATTGTGGTTGTGAACTTGTGATTTATTGCAATGGAAGTGATCATCACATTCAGGACAAACAGATATGAGCGTAAGCTCAAGGAATGTATAAATAATCTTATTATCGAAAACCTGGGTTTACATCATATGAACTATGTTTCTATGCTTGATCTAGTTTCGTTCAAGTAACAACCAACTGGAAGGATCTTCGATCAATGTAGAGAAAGTATTCGGGGAGTAAACGATCAAGTTTCAGACTCCCCCTATTCACATTCTGATGTTTTTACTCTGTTCAACTCTAACATATGGTACCAGAAAATGAAACAGTTGGACAAAATATTAGATGAGTTTCCTCTTATGAAAAAATGACTTCAGATGCCAAAACTGCAGTCCTGTCACAGATATACAAATCCCAAGCGACAAAAGGCCAAACCACGCCATTTTTGAGGTAGTTGTGAAGTTGAGCTCTTGCAGCTCCATTTCTCTGTTGAGACATCATAGTACACATGAACGACGCAATATGAAAACAGAACAACAGTATATGAGCAAGAAAATGTAAAAATATGCTACTCCCTCCGTTTCTTTTTATTTGATTGTTTGGAGGAAAAATACTTTATTAAGAGATTGTGAAAAATTACATTGGGATTTTAAAAAGGTGTATTGGAATTGTAAAAAAGTGCATTGGAATTGTAAAAAGGTGCATTGGAATTGTAATAGGTTGCATTGAAATTGTAAACAATCAAATAAAAAGAAACATGGAAAAAATGCTCAAACAATCAAATAAAAAGAAACGGAGGGAGTAATATTTAAGAGCGAGGCTTAATTTACAAACCTTCGTCGGAGATAAGTCATTTCATCATGGACGGATTGAACAATGTCATACATCTTCTTCAGTTCCAATTCCATCATCTAATTATCAAAAGAAAAAGCAGGAGTTAACATGCATCAAGATTAAATGTTGAAGCAATACCGAAGTAACAGATGGAGAACAGGCCAAAATCAGGGTCCATATATGCAAAATTGTCGGACATGTAGAATCTGAATTAACAATATGAGATTAAGGAAATATTAGATTTTGTAGAAGGGGCATTCCAAAATAAGTTGGCAGGGAGCCACAAACAAGGTGTACGAAATTGATAAACATCCAACTTCTTAAGTTTTGTGCTGCTATTGTTTAGCAGATATAGCCGCTTTCTACTATTGATTGCTTCTAGTCATCCTCCACGTTCGAGGATATAAGGACTCTGGTTTAGATTATCATCATCGATCATCAAGCACTAATCCGGATATCCAAATTCTTCCTTTTAAAAGGTTTAGTGAACTTCCACGTAACCAATGATAGTCAAGGTCACTACAATTATAGGAATATGATTAATATGAGTATTAAGTGATGCTACTACCGAAATTCAGAATTCAAAAGTTGGTTCAGTCTTTTCTGATTTGATGAAGTAATATAACCACATCAAGAGTAAGGATCGACATTACATTAACATTCGAAAGATGTCACCAGACGAACATTTTATTGAGCCGAACAACCAACTCAATATCTTACAAGCTAATCACATTTCAAAAAGTACAACAATGCAGAAACACACTGCACATCTTCTAAATAACCATAGTAGACTGAAGCAAAATTTCATAAAGCAACCAAAAAAAAATTCTCCACAAATACCCTCATCCAAGTCGTGTATAAATCAAGAAGCAAAAGTACACCATAGAGACAACCATACACAGAAAAAAATTAGGCATGTTCGAAAGGAGTAAAAGTTCTCACCTCAACAGAATCTTTCTTGGCAACATGAGACCACTGGTTAGCAATAACACCCGAGTTCCACTCGAATTCAACCGTAAGGGTAATTGGAGGGTTTTGAGTAGGTGCAAACAAGCAAATGTAGTATTTTCCCTCTTCCTCGGCATAGAACACGAAATTCCCTTCTGTAACATTATCTGATTTGTGGTAGTTTTTACCGCTCGAAGACATTACCTACAGCTCAAGAATCATAGTCAAATTACAAACTCTCACCCTACTTTACTAATACAACGTTAATTTCAAGCCAACTTTAAACTCAAGATACAATTCTACCGTTCATTTATTAAAAAGTTATGTTATTCGGCCCTCCTAAAATTTCTTAGCTTCCTTATTTTATTTTATCGAATACTCTGTATTAGTTGAATCCCCGCTCCTATATAATATTTCAGATTCCGCCATATAAGTATATCACATTCTAAAAACAAGTCCACATAATCAAAGAACAACGAAGCAACATGGAAAATACCAAATTCTTATGTTACAAGAAACACACAAAAAAAACAAAAAACGACACAAGAATTTTACCGTGGCAGAAACTAGGTGAGAATCAGGTAAAGGGTAGGCTTCGTTTTCGTTAACGATGTGATATTTGCCAACAGTCATGGAGTCTTTCCTGATATCTTCTCCAAAGCATTTTGGATCCAACGATTTCACCTCAAACCTCAGTGATTCCACCCTAGTTGATAATATTCCTAGTAATGAAATCAAGAAACATATATATTGGGGAGTTTCTAACTGTTTTTTACTTTTAGTTATCATCGTTTTCATAATTATTGGAGCAAGAGATTCTTTTACGGACGGGGGGGGTAAGAAAAAAGGTTGAATATAGCTAGATTGAAGGGGACTGACAAGTGACAAATATGATTGAAAAGCGGAAGGGGGGGGGGGGGTGTCGGATTTTGTTTCTACAAAGGAATTTACGTTGTGCTATGTTTTTGTCAGATTTGTCAGAGGTGACACGTGGAAGCAAATGATTGGTTATATGTGACATGTCACTTGTCGGAGTAAAATCGATTGATTCATCTGAAGTGGCAATTGATATTCGTTTTTTTTGGGCAACACTATATATAGTTATATATTATAACATTATTTTATTTTGATATGAAATTATTATTTTGTTCCCACATTAACTCTTTTACATTTATACTTTTAAATATGAGGGGAGGTAAAATAATAAATTCACTCCGTAATATCACTGTTTTGATGTATATCACAGATCAGTTTTTTTTTTATAAAAGATTTTGATTTTCTTAAATACGCCCTTAGACACATGTATCATGAGATGAAAATAAGATGTAATCATTATAAACATATAAGATAACATATTTAAAAACGATATTCTATATTAATTTCAAATTCAAATTGACTTCACAAAATAAGTAAGGAAATGAGTCAAAGTCAATTACATTATGATTGCCATTTGCCTTATATATTTTGGACCAGTAACAATGAATCAAATTTATTTCCATTTGCAGATTCGTCCAATTCCAAAAATGGAATAATTACCTTAATCGTTATCAATTAGTGCATGAATTGCTAAAAAATATAAAAAATAATTCCATT
This sequence comes from Echium plantagineum, assembly GCA_003412495.2. Lineage (NCBI taxonomy): Eukaryota > Viridiplantae > Streptophyta > Magnoliopsida > Boraginales > Boraginaceae > Echium > Echium plantagineum. The sequence continues at coordinate 22,131,103 of CM016564.1, forward strand.
ACTGGTTTGCCCCAATCCTATATAATTAATTACTACTATCAATTGCTAAAATATTACTTACCAAAATGCTCTTTCATATCCTTTGCGATTTCGTTAAAATATTACTTACCAAAATTCATTTGTTTTAATGAAATCACTCCTATGTTACATGCTTTAAAATCATCACCTATTTTCAGTTCTTCAATTATAAAACTCCACATTTTAGTCTTCTCAAAACTAAGCAATATGAAGATAACTTCATTTACCTCTCCATGCAACTATTCTTTTGTAATCTCCACATTAACTGCATTTTTAATGTTTTCATCTTATTCTTTCGCAAGGCCATCACCAATGCACCACAATGGTCAATATCATGACGTTCCAAGTGGTCCGAACAACGAAACTAGTGATAGTCCACCACCGCCACCACGTCACCCCACTTATGATTTAAATCGTAATATACCACCTAGTGGCCCCAACAACGAAACCAGTGATAGTCCACCGCCACCACCACGTCACAACAATTATGATTTAAATCATGGAAATATACCACCAAGTGGCCCAAATCCTATACACAATAGAAGGCCGCCCCCAGCTACTGTACCACCATATTACAACAATTATGATTTAAATCATGGAAGTATACCACCAAGTGGCCCAAATCCTATACACAATAGAAGGCCACCCCCAGCTACTGTACCACCATATTACAACAATTATGATTTAAATCATGGAAAGATACCACCAAGTGGTCCAAATCCTATACACAATAGAAGACCACCCCCAGCTACTGTACCACCATATTACAACAATTATGATTTAAATCATGGAAATATACCACCAAGTGGCCCAAATCCTATACACAATAAAAGGCCACCCCCAGCTACTGTACCACCATATTACAACAATTATGATTTAAATCATAATGTACCAAAGGATCCAAGTCCTACAGGCAATAGAAAGCCACCTCCAGGAATTGTACCATCACGTCACAGCAATTATGATTTAAATCATAATGTACCAAATGGTCCAGATCCTATAGGCAATAGAAGACCACCCCCAGAAATTGTTTGATCATATCACAAGAATTATGATTTAAATCATAATGTACCAAAGGACAAAAGTCCTATCGATAATAAAGTGCCACCCCGGCCCCTGGATTTGTGTGAAATGCTAATGTTTAAGTCATTAGAGGTCACGGACCAATTACAACATTGTTCCTTTTTTCTTCAAATGATATGGGAAATTTATGTAACGTTACAAAGTATCACTTAATACATATTCAATACTCTCTCCATCCCTAAATGATAGAGCTGTTTTGACTTTTTGATTCAAACTTTGAAAATTTTGACCGTAAAATTCTCATTAGCTTGTTAAATACATCTCAATATATATTTTTGAAAGAGGAAATGGCTTTATTGATCACTAACGTTTGTTAAAAAACAAGTCGATCACCCTAATATGACATTATATACTTTCGATCACTAATGTTGGGTATTATGTATACTTTTGGTCACTCATACGTTTTTTGGTACAACTCCCGATTTTTCGACATTTTTAACATTTTTTATAAGACTATTTTACTCATTCTACCACAATTCTGTTACAACTCGTAACGTTCGACATTTTTGATGAGTGTTAATGACAAAATAATGAGAGAATGACTAAAATACCCCTATAAATGTTTAAAATGTTGAAAAATCGCGAGCTTTACCAAAAAAACACATGAGTGGCCCAAAATATACACAATATCCAACATTAGTGATCATAAGTATACAAAGTCATACTATGGTGATCGACTGAAGTTTTTTAACGAATGTTAGTGATCAATTAAATCATTTGCTCTTTTTAAAATTTCAAGTTCTTATAATTTTTACGAATATAAAATTTAAAACATTTACATTTTAAGATGTATCTTAGAGACCATGAAAAAGTGAATGGCTCTATCATTTAGGGATAGAGGGAGTATAATGTTGTTTACTTTAGGTAGGTATTCTTTATGAAATTTCGTCAAAGACCAAATTTCACGTGATCAATTTATTTAACTGAAAAAATGAGAGGCAGCACTAACATAGACACGTAGGGGCGGATCTAGGATTGAAATTTAGGATGGTCCTTTGATAACATAAATTATAAAAAAAAGTATTTACAAAATTATATGAAAATTATATATGCAAAATATAGTTATAGTTTAAATTATACGGCAAACGGCTTGGATGATCACCTATGTTTGGGTCAGGACCAGTTGATCACCTAATTTTCAAAAGGTACCTAGTTGATCACCTAACTTTTTATATTGTTCACATTCAACACATTAGTCAATTATAATGTTAATTATCGACTGAGTACATCACGTGGTCGATAATCAGGGGCAATTTAGTAGTTTCACCTTTTCTGATGGAAAAAATTAATCACATTAAAATAATCCCAAATTTCGTGACTGTATTATTAAAAGACAACAATAAATGAGTTATAATAAAGTATCACAATTTAAAGAAACAAATTAGGGGGCAAAATATTAAAAAAAATCCTTCAATTTCGTGGCTGTATTATTAAAAGACAACAATAAATGAGTTATACTTCTATCTAATAGTATGTAGTATGAATTTCTAAAAGTTAACTACACAAAATAATTAACTAAATGAGTAAAAATCAATCAAATTATTATTGCTATTCGCCTTATATATTTTGCACCGGTCACACTTAATCAAAATTATCATTTGCAAACTCGCCCAATTCCGAAAATGGAACAATTACCTTTAATCGTTTGCCCCTCCTACATAATTAATTAATTACAATTGTCAATTGCATCAGATCAGCCAATAATATAATCAATTCAATGAAATTGCTAAAATAACGATATGTATAATAAATCGGAAACAATCATCACATAAATGCTCTTTCATATTCTTGGCGATTTCATTAAATATAATTACTTCCGAAGTTTCAATGTTTTTTAGTAAGTTACATGCTATAAAATCATCACCTGTCCTCACTTATACACAATCGACCAAGACAAAGCAATATGAAGACAACTTCATTTTCCACTCCATGCAACTCTCTTTTTGTAATCTTCACATTAAGTGGATTTTTAATGTTTTCATCGTACTCTTTCGCAAGGCCATCACCAATGCAGCACAATGGTCAATATCATGACGTTCCAAGTGGTCCGAACAACGAAACTAGTGATAGTCCACCACCGCCACCACGTCACCACAATTATGATTTAAATCATGATGTACCACGTGGCCCAAGTCCTATAGGCGATAGAACGCCACCCCCGGGATTTGTACCACCACATAATAACGATTATGGTTTAAACCATGATGTACCACGTGGCCCGAGTCCTATAGGCAATAGAGCTCCACCACCAGGATTTGTACCACCACATAGCAACGATTATGGTGTAAACCATGATGTACCACGTGGCCCGAGTCCTATAGGCAATAGAGCGCCACCTCCAGGATTTGTACCACCACATAGCAACAATTATGGTTTAAACCATGATGTACCACGTGGCCTGAGTCCTATAGGCAATAGAAAGCCACCCTCAAGATTTGTATCATTACATCATAACGATTATGGTTTAAATCATGATGTACCAAAGGGCCCAAGTTCTATCGGTAATAAAGTGCCACCCTCTGCTCCTGGATTTGTGTGAAGTGCCACCCTCGACTCCTGGATTTGTGTAAAGTGCCACTGTTTAAGTCATTAGAAGTTGTCGACCGATTACAACATTGTTCCTTTTTTCGTCAAGTGATATGGGAAATTTATGTAACGTTACAAATTACCACTTAATACAATATTCAATACTATAATTTTGTTTGCTTTAGGTACGTTACTAAATTTAAGTTCCAAACATATATACGTATCTCCTGTTGAACAGTTTTTCCTCTTTTTAAAGAACACCAAATATTGAGTTAATCGAATAGCATAGTGGAAAAGGCTATTGTCAGTGACCAGAAGGTTATAGGTTCGATATTCACCTCATCGCTAGACTAATTTATAAAAAAAGAAAGAAAAAAAGAACACCAAACATTAGATTCAATTATTTATAAAATGCATAATTCTTTTTGCAACTTGAATAAGTTAACTAAATACTATAACCATGTTATGATTGATAACAAAAATAATTAATGAATAATTTATATTTGAAAATATTGGTCTTTCCTCTTTTCATTATGCTAAGCTCTCTTGGTACATATAAGATATAACATCAATATCACGCTACAAGATGTCTGTTGCTTCCGGAGTACTCATAGCCAAGGCTTCTAAAACAGACTGGTTCTCTTCATTAGAAGCTTCCATTTTACTTTGCAACTGAAGTAGACAACTGTACTCATCATGGAATCAATAAGAACCACAAATGATGAGTACATCAATACTAAAACAGAGTTTTCTCTCTTTGTGTCACCCATGAGCTGAACCTTGGGCTTAACCCACTGGAAAGTTCCATTGTACATGTACATGTCATTCTTTCGAATTACGGAAAATACAATTTCGCATTACGCTCACATGCATGCCTAGAAGGTACATGGTCATGACATTCTTCCAAAAGAATTACATTATTTCACATGTCTTCATACTTACGAAATTTTTGCATGCTTCACCTAATAATGATATAGTAAATGTAGTCAATGAATTTACAGTATATTGAAAAATGTCATTGACTTACATGTTGATAACATACTTTCGAATAAGAAAATGCCACTTCCCATCAATTGAGAGTCATGTTGACGTCTATGTTGTGTCCATTGAATCATTTTTTTACAAATAAATATTATTTTATATAGTAATAACATTCAAATACTTTTGTCATTATATATATTTATTTACACATATAACTTGCGTCATATTATTAGAAATAATAATTTATATTTATATAATAATAATGTCTAATATTTTGAAAACAAATTAATTGTGTATTATATATCACCATCTAGTATTATTGATTTCAATTGCCATCATTGTACATATACATGTCATTCTCACGATTTACGAAAATACAATTATGCATTACTTCACAGCCTCACAGGCATGCCTATAAGGGAAAATAAAATGAATTGATATTAAATTTAAAAATGCCATCAACGTCCATCTTGATGGCATACTTTCAAACTACGAAAATGTCATTTTCCTTATATTGGAGGGGAGTATCCTTGGATTAGTGGTGCAAAATAACAATATTGAATAAATCCTGGTTAAGCTAAATAAAAATAGCACAAAAAGGGAAATATAATTGGTAGTAATTGATAAAAATAAATGTACTAAAATATGGAGTAATATGTGGAAACATACGGGGCTTAATTGTTAAAGGGATTAAAATATGGAAACAATTAAAGGGAGTAAAATATGGAAACTAACGCTTGATTTATTGCAAATTGGTTGCATGTAATCAGATGGGGCGTGTGTCTCACAACTATATTAGGAGCGTGGGGCTTAATTTTTTCAATTAAAAATCAAATTTTCCTTTCCACATTTACCCTCGTTCAATCTCAGCCACAAGACCAAAAATTGCAAGAAAACACACCAATCCAACGATCAGCAATAGAGTTATCACGACGATAACACATTTGAGTTATCATATAAAAAAACTCGGGTATAACTGGAGACGGCCCATTACCTGATGGGTGTTAGGGCCTTTTGCCCTAATTTAAATTATAAAAAAGAAATTATTTACAAAATCATATGAATATTATATATGTGAAGTATAATTATAGTTTGAATTATAATCCAAAAGTAATATATTTAATTATAGTGGAAGGTAGAGATGAAATCAAGATAAAAATAAAGTGGCACATTTTAAAGAAATAAATTAAGGAGCAAAATATTGAAAAAATCCTTCAATTACTTGGCTGTATTATTAAAAACAACAACAATAAATGAGTTATACTTCTATGTAATATGTAGTATACTCTATACATTTCTAAAACTTGACTATATAAAATAATTAACTAAATGAGTAAAAATCAATCAAATTGTTGTTGCTATTTGCCATATATATTTTGCACCAGTCACAATTAATCAAATTATCATTTGCAAACTCGTCCAATTCCGAAAATGGAACAATTACCTTTAATCGTTTGACCCTCCTACATAATTAATTACAATTATCAATTGCACCAGATCTGCCAATATAATCAATTCAATGAAATTTCTAAAATAATGCTATGTATAATAAATCGGAAACAATCATCACATAAATGCTCTTTCATATTCTTAGCGATTTCATTAAAAATAATTACTTCCGAAGTTTCAATGTTTTTAGTAAGTTATATGCTATAAAATCATCACCTGTCCTCACATATACACAATCGACCAAAACAAAGCAATATGAAGACAACTTCATTTTCCACTCCATGGAACTATTTTTTTGTGATCTTCACGTTAAGTGGATTTTTAATGTTTTCATCGTACTCTTTCGCAAGGCCATCGCCACTGCAGCACAATGGTCAATATCATGACGTTCCAAGTGGTCCGAACAATGAAACTAGTGATAGTCCACCACCGCCACCACGTTACCACAATTATGATTTAAATCATGATGTACCACGTGGCCCAAGTCCTATAGGCAATAGAGCGTCACCGCCAGGATTTGTACCACCACATAGCAACGATTATGGTTTAAACCATGATGTACCGCGTGGCCCAAGTCCTATAGGCAATAGAGCGCCACCGCCAGGATTTGTACCACCACATAGCAACGATTATATGATTTAAACCATGATGTCCCACGTGGCCCAAGTCCAATCGCCAATAAAGTGCCACCCCCAAGATTTGTACCACAACATCATAACGATTATGGGTTAAATCATGATGTACCAAAGGGTCCAAGTCCTATCGGTAATAAAGTGCCACCCTCTGCTCCTGGATTTGTGTGAAGTGCCACCGTCGACTCCTGGAATTGTGTAAAGTGCCACTGTTTAAGTCATTAGACCACCCACAGCAAGGGGTTTTTTTGGGTGTTATTTGGGGTTCAACTCATGCAACAAGAATTTATTTGGGGTGCAAATTAATTGGGGTTCATTCAATAAATCAGATTTATTTGGGGTTTATGTGGGACCCGCGCGCAAAAAGCAGCCAATGGGGAGCTGCCAAGCAGCCCCCTGCAGGTTGCGTCAGGCGCGTGTGCCACACGCGCCTGACGCAACCTGCAGGGGCTGCGTGGCAGCGCCCCATTGGGTGCTTTTCACTTCTTCTTTTTTCCCCTTATTTATTAGATGTGTTATTTAGGCAATAATTCATTAAAATAAAAAATATATCAAAATTTTTTATTTTTCGAGATCTATAAATAGAGGTCAAGTTTGCTTCATTTGGACACCAAAAAAAAAACAAGTTTTTTACACCTTTGTCTATTCGATCTTTGCAAAAAAAAAAATTCTTCAATCTTCAACTCTCTTCATGGATCCTTCCCAATATCCGAATTTCTTCCCAAACTACAACTAATTACATATACACGTAATTGGGAAAATGTTGAGTTCGAGCAATCGGATAGTCCTGGGTCTAGCTCCTCGTTCAATGTCCAAACATGAGTGTTACCTCAATTTCAAGTGCACGTCCAAGGCCGTTCTAGATCAAATATTCATACTAGAGCCGAACTACGTGATAAGGCGAAACATATTCAGTTGAAGGCTGATCTCGTTGAGCACATATGGAATAAGTTTGGAACATCTGTTTGACAAAATTATTGTTCAAGTTTATCAATGTTTTAGTGTGTGCTTTTTATTGTTTGTTTTCAAATTTTCAATAATCTATGTATGTTTTGATTTACCGAGTGATTAATAATATTGTGTGTTTGTTTTAATAAAATGTTAAATTTTTATTTTATTTAATTATTAATTTTTATTGTAATGAATTAATTAATTATAAATAAATTAAATATTAACTATAATATTAAAAAAATAATAAATATAAAAATTATAATTTTAACGATAACATATGTATAAATAATGAGATAAGTAAATATATGGTGGAGTATATGATGAAGTGATGTGGAAGGGAGAGAAAGTGAATAAAACCCTGAATAAACCCTTGCTGTGGAAATTGGATTCTATTTGGGGTTTAAGTGGGTTAAATGCTGACGTGGCACTGAATAAAGTGGGTTTTTTGGGGTTTATTGTGTTTCTTGTTGTGGATGGTCTTAGAGGTTTTCGACCGATTACAACATTGTTCCTTTTTTTGTCAAGTGATATGGGAAATTTATGTAACATTACAAATTACCACGTAAAACAATATTGAATACTATAATTTTGTTTTCTTTAGGTACGTTACTAAATTTAACTTCCAAACATATATACCTATCTTCGAGTTAATCGAATAGCCTAGTGAAAAAGGCTCTTGCTAGTGACTAAAAGGTCTAGGTTCGAAACTCACATCTATCACTAATTTACAAGAAAAAAAAGCATATATACGTATCTCCAAATTAATCGAATAGCTTAGTGGAAAGGCTCTTGCAGGTGACCAGAAGGTCCTTCGATACTCACCTTATCGCTAATTTACAACAAAAAAAACACCAAACATTATATTTGATTATATAAAAGATGCATAATTCTTTTTGCAACTTCAATAAGTTAACTAAATACGTTTTTGAACTCAAAATCATGAACATCTAGAGCGAAGGGAGAATGGAGCAAGAGCAAGCGATCAGTTCATTAAGGTCATAATAGTATATATATATATAACGAGTTCTCCGCACTACTTTTCTGCAGTTGAAGACTATCATGCCTGTTTAATGAAAAACAGGCTGGCTCTGGCTACCTTGCGGAGAAAACAAAAGATCCCCAAATCACCCTCTGTCCCTTAATGATTGTCACATTTTGACTTTTCATAGTCAACAAAACAAGAATTGAAACGTAAATATCTATTATTCTACATGTAAAAAAATTATAAAAATTTGATATTTCAAAAATATACATTGAGATGAATCTAACAAGATCCCACAAGATTATATTATTTCTTAGCGTTTGATGAGAATTTATGATCAAATTTTATAATGTTTGACCACCAAAAGTCAAAATGTGACAATCTTTTAGGGACAGAGGGAGTATAACTATTTTATGATTGATATCTTCAATGCTAAGTGAACAACCATATGATGCTTGCTATTGATAACAAAAATAATTAACAAGAAAAGTATATGAATAATTATATTACAAAATATAGTGATGATAGGTTAAACTAAAACTCAAAAGTATATAAACGATTCTAATTCACGCGTTCATGGCACACAAAATCTCACCATTATTTACAAAATAAGAAATAAGAAATAAGAAATAAGCAAATTTGCTTAAACATAAGTGAACAATAATATTAAAAAAATATTGAATATTAATACGGTTTGATAATCGAACTACAATATTAAAGGAATCCTAAACTTAAATATTAACACCAATTTGATAATTGAACTACAGTATCAAACGAATATTGATTATTGACAAAATAAAAGTGATGTGCTCCATTCTTAGAAAGAAGTTCAAGGTTCAATAGTACTCCCTCCGTTCTTAAAAGATTGTCACATTTTGATTTTTATTAGGCAAATATTACAAAATTTGATCATGAATTCCAATTAAACGATAAGAAATAATATAGTCTTGTGGGACCTTGTTAGATTCGTCTCAATATATATTTTTGAAATATTAACATTTTATAATTTTTTCGCATGTAGAATAATAGATATTTATGTTTTAAATCGTGTTTTGTTGACCACAAAAAGTCAAAATGTGGCAATCTCATACAAGAGATGGAACACAGGAGCAGCACTTTGGAGACCACAGGAGCAGCACTTTGGAGACCACAGGAACAGCACTTTCTAGCTAATTATCCAACATCCGTCTCCCGCCTTGATGCTCCATACTTACTTTTCTTCTCTCTTTTCATGGCTGAGTTTTGAACTATGCTCCTGCTCAATTATACAAAGTCTTATTCGCCTAGACGAAGACGAAACCAAAGACAAACTCTGATTACAATTTGAAGATGAACTATGAGGATTATCATAATCCCACATTGCGTGCATACAGGAGTTGGATAGCCTTTCTAGTTGTACTAAAACATCTTATGTAGCATTATGATACTTACTTACCTGGACGGGGTCAATGGGTGATCAAGAAGTCTCATGGCTTAGGTTGGTGACCTCCATTGCACTCAGGAGGCATGCTAGTCTAAGGTCAACCCAAGTTGGTTGAACCTATGTCATAATTTGTGGCAGCGGGAGCCTGCGTTTTTAATCTTAATGATGGTCTCTAGATAACTCGTTGGGGGTTCCTTACTTTCGATATTCTATTTAGTTTTGTTATTGTTCTTGTTCTCTTCTCCCATTTTCCACGTTGTTGGGAGTTTTTACATCAACGGTATGATTTAATACGAGTATATATGATGCACTATTTGAGCTTCACTCATGTATGCTCTTATGACGATAATTGATACGAATATGGAGGATTTCATTAATTTTGTTGCTGATATCAGATATATAGTATCCAGAAAGTCAGAGTTTAGCTAGAACATTTGACACCACATGAGATGGAAAAGCGCTTAGGTTGCTGCTCCTGTGGTCTCCAATGGAGCTATACAAGAGACGTGGTGGTGGTGGTGGTGGTGGGTGGTGGTGGTGGTGATGTCGGGGTGGGGGGCAGAAGGCAATAATTGAGAGTTTTGAGTAGTCAGGTTATGGTTTAGGCACCTGCGATACTGCAAGGGTGCTGCCTGGCGTGGTTACCGAAAGCTATGTAGCTAATGTGCACAAACTTTGGAGTGTCCTCCATCTTCAAATATGTCACTTGCTTATTCATTTCAGAAAACTGAAAGGTACATAGAATGCTTGAGCCTGTTGTCCTACAGAAATACTCCGAGATACATTAGGCTTTCATCAAACTTAATTGATTAGTTTCCTTGAATCTGTATGTATGTTCACAGTATCACATCCTTCAAAAACAAGAGCTAGTTGTATAAACTGACTTCGTCTAGCAGAGTTACATACATACCTGGATGGGGTCAAAGGGTGATCAAGAATGGCCATGGCCTAGGTTAGTAACCTCCATTGCATGCTGGAGTGGTGCCTGCATAAGCTCAGCTCGAGTTGGTTGAGCCTATGTCATAATTTGTGGTAGAAGGAGCCTGCATTAGCGTGGCTCCTACCTAATTCTTAGCGAACGTTTTATGAAAATTTATATACTCTCCCGATATAACTTACTGGTTCTTTATCCAATTGATTCCCACGGCGTATGATGTACTCGGGTACTTAAGTACTCCAGTTTTCCAGCGTCCTCTAATGCATGAAGCAGATACAACATCACACTGTAACACGTCTGTTGCTTCCGGACTACTGACAGCCAAGGCTTCTAAAACAGACTGGTGTTTGGAATTAGCTTCTTCGATGTTATATTATTTGACAACTGAAGTAGAAAACTGTTCTCATCATGGAACTAATAAACACCACAAATTAGTAAATCAACACCAGAAATAACTCTCGAATTACGAGTGTAATTAAGACAATCCCACATTGGATGGTGACTAGATTTGGATAGACTTGTTAGTTGTACAAAAAAATCTTGTCTAGCACTTTCATACTTACTTACCTGGATGGGGTCAATGGGTGATCAAGTAGTCCCATGGCCTAGGCGTGACCTCCATTGCACTCAGGAGGGGTGCCAGTCGAAGGTCAATCCAAGTTGGTTGAACCTACGTCATAATTTTTTACAGCAGGAGCAAGCTTTCGCGCGGCCCCTATCCAATTCTTAGTCCAACTTGTTATGAAAATTCTATATATTCTCTGTTATGGTTACATCAATGTTTAACTGTATCATTGTTCCCTAGTTCACTGTTAAAGTTCCTCATAAGAGCTGCACCACAAGATTCTGGAGCACATTTAGTGTCGATGGTTTTTGGGGATCACATACACCACAAGATTTTGGAGCACATTTAGTGTCGATGGTTTCTGGGGATCACATATACGTACATGTCCAGGAGATCAGTGTTTTGCTGCTAACATTTGACAAATGTGCTCCAAAGACGTGTGTTGCAGAGGCGGGGGGCGGTAGAGAAAAATAATACTGTACGTTTTAGGGAGTACTGAGTGTTAATTAGGAGGAAAGCTCATAGGACACCAAGAAAGCATGTAATTGATTATAGATATGGAAACTACACCCTATAATTTAGTAGAGGGCGAAACTAACCATTTCTTTTGAAAGTCAATACAGAAGCACGAGATAGTACTATACCCATGATCATGGTCTTTCCTCTTTTCACTATGCTAAGTTCTCTGGGTACATCTAAGGTATAACATCAACTTGTACAACGTATATAATCATAGATAATATCACTGGAAAAATAACATTGATCTGCATTAGATCTTGTAGTTGTGACAAGAGCTAGTTCTCAATATACCATCGACCAAATTTTAGACCCCGCTATCAGCAATTATGTATTATGAGAAGTGAAATATTCTCCTGCTACAATTAACTTACAGGTACTTTGACGTAAGATGAACTTGGATACTTAATTCCTCCAGTTTTTCTCAGTGTTCAGCGTCCTTGGGTATATCGAGCTGCAGTATCACGCTACAAGATGTCTGTTTCTTCCGAAGTACTGATAGCCAAGGCTTCTAAAACAGACGGGTTTTCTTCATTAGCTGCTTCCATTCTATATGATTTGCAACTAAAGTAGAAAACTGTACTCATCATCGAATCAATAAGAACCACAAATGAGTACATCAACACCAAAAGAGGCCCTTCCCAAACTCTCGAAGAACCATCTCCATGACTAAGGGTTTTCACCCTATGCTCAAAAAGACCTTCCACAAACGCCAATCCTATTGTTGAGCCAAGAAAAATTAGTAGACCAACTTGTGTCTGCCCTTTTATTAGTGAACTTGACCTAAGTAATGCCTGAGGTCCTGAAACATCCTCCAACACGGATATCACAATGGCAATGCTACAAATGATGACAGCATTCGCAAAAATGATTGAGAAAATCAAGCCGACTACCATTGCAGGAAACAAGATCAAATCTGGAGGAAATCCCATGACTGAAAATGCACTGCTTACAGCCACAAGAAGCACAATAAACAATGTCAAGCACCCTGCATTGACACCACATACCCACAAATAAGTAGCAACAATTCGCTTCCAGATTTTGGAAACTATTACAAAAAACTTCGATAAATCCAAGGGCTTCCTTGAATAAGTACAGTCAACTGAATAGACAATAGCAACCTTTGACAACAATGACATTGTAATGTACATAGGGAAGCTCAACACAGCTGAGACGGACACCTCTGCAAATTTTTGGCAGGAGTGTTTGACAAACGGCCTAAGAGGAAGTCCACTAGTCTTTGCCACAAGCAAGAATCGAATATTTAATCTTTTCACAATGGACTGATTAACCAATACATTAGACAAAATGACAGCTGATAGAGGGCAGATTAGTAACGCTGCAATTGACATAAAACCACCTGAATTATACCTCAAAATTCTCACAGTCTCTCTCAAAATTTCAAGTGCATTCATCGAATGAATATGGCGATTCGATGGAGAACTGGATTGTGTAGGCTCCAATTCCAACATTTCTATATCTTGATCCAGAGTTTTCTCTCTTTGTGTCACCCTTGAGCTGAACCTTGGGCTTAACCCACTGGAGAGTTCCATTGGTTTAATATATTTTCTTCAGAATCTCAGCTTAAACAAGCTCAAACAATATATAAATACCATCAACACAAATTTTCACAACACATAGAGAGCCATTGTTTACAATTATTCAGAAACTCAATCCAAAAAGTCTATACCAATGCACTTAACCTCAACTTTGATTTTCCAAAATAGCAAACATGAACCATCCACTAACACTACAATGCCAACCTGTCCCGAACCTGTATCAAAAGTTCAGTTAATAAGCCCCACAGAATAATCAATAACATACAATAATATCAGCATATCCTAATGCCATTGAAGAGTCTCAGGCCTAGGCGCGGAAAGAAGGGGTGGCAATGTGGCATAACAAGCAACCTTGCCCTTGTGATAACAATAAGACTGTTTCCGGATTACCGCGGCAGTGAAATGCAAATATTGCCTACTACTTTACAATAAATAATAAGCCTAGCAGGACATATGCCATCTTGGGTTGTTTAACATATTATTGAGTCGAAGAATATAAAATCTTTGATAGGACATCGAGACAGAATGATCAATACCATTCTAGAAAGCAATCACATCATTACGACAAACAAAAATTCACATACCCAATGTACTCATTTCACAAAAGATCCAAGCTTTGAATAAAAAAAACACCATTCAAATAAAAAGAAACTGAAAAACCCCATATTAAATCAAATCTTAGATCATACCTCAATATAATGCAGATAAAATGCTTAACAGAAACCTCAAAAATTGTTCCTTCACGCAACCCAAATTCTATGTTCACTTTAAATCAAATATTTGGATCTGGGTTTTGAAAAAAGTGGTATATTTTTTGCTCCAAATTCAAGAAACACGTAGTCTTGTACACCTTACTATGGTACAAAGTGCATGCAACAGTGATGACTCACGAGTAATGTTTTTTCAATCTTTTTTATTTTAAATTGCTTGAATTAAACTAGTATTGAACATGAAATATGTTGTAATGAGATCAAGAAAGGGGTCTGAAAGTACTAAAAAATATTTCTATATCAATATGGTCGATTTTATATCAAATGTTTTTAATCGAATCACTTTTTCGAGAAATATTAACATGTAAATGCTGACTTTAGTGGTTAAAGTTTGGGGTTATGGAAGATCCGCGTGATAATGCGTGAAAATTGGTGTATGATATAGCACGGTAGGACTTTGACTTACGGGCATAAATTATACTTTACTCTTTTTTTTTTCTCGTGTCTAACATTGATTAATAATAATTAATTAATTACAATATAAATAATTATAAAAGTTCATTTTATGAAAATACTCTTCAATATATATTTATCTATATTAATTTTATATTTTTTGAATTAAAAAATTATAAGTAATTAATGGCTGGTCAAAGTTGGACACGCAAAAATAAAAAATAAAATATATTCTGCAAATGGAGAAATTTTGGAGAATGACACCTTTCGAGAATTTTATTAATTTTGAGCACAAATTTAGATTTTTTGGCAAAATAGCACCAAGAGGGCATGAATTGATGAAACTACCCTTATAAAAGTAAAGATATTCTTTTTTTAAGATTGTTTTTTTATTTTCTCTTAGAATTTCTTTTTGTTTTTTCTTTCAAGTTTATTTATTTTTTTCTTATTTTTTTCTATTTTATTTTTTATTTCTTTTAAGGTTTTTTAATCGATTATTTTTTGATTTTGGTAGTTGTTTGGTAAAGAAGGTTCGATTTTGATAGTTATTTTCGCAGATATGTCCAATTTTGGTAGTTGTTTTGGCCAAAAGTTTCGGTTGCGTAAAACTATCTAAATCGAACACTTTTGCCAAAAACTATCAAAATCGAACTTTTTGCCAAAATCAAAACTTTTAGCCAAAGTAACTAACAACACCGAAACTTTTAGCCAAAACAACTGCCAAAATCGAACCTTTTTGCCACAACAAATGATCAAAATCGGAACTTTTTGTAAAACAACAACTAAAATCAAAACATTTTGCAAAACAACAATAAAAATCAAACATTTTTGCCAAAACAACTATCAAAACCGATCTTTTTTGTCAAAAAACTACGGAACTGAACTTTTTTTGGCAACAACTATCAAAACCGAACACGAAAATGAACTTTTTTTTCAAAATCGAACGCTTTTTACTATGAAAAAAATTGAAAAAAAACTAGAAAAAATCGAAGAGAAAATCTAAAAACAAATCGAAAACAAGTTCAAAAAAAATTGAAGAAGAATTTGAAAAAGAAACAAAAAAATTTGAAAAAAATTCTAAAAAGATATATTTGAAAAAACAATTCCTTGAAGTTTATAGAGGTAGTTTAGTCAATTCATGCTATTTTGCTAAGAAATCTAAATATATGCTCCTACTTAATAAAATTCTCCAAAGGCGCCATTCCTAAAATTTCTCCTTTGCAGTAGGGGTAGTAAATTATTAAGCTTCACTTTTTGATAAATATCAAATTGATATTATATTGGGGTTATTTTTCTTTGGTAAATATTTAAATTATTATTACAAGATTTATTACTTTTTAGTAACAATAGTTGTTATAATTTCTGACTATTTTTGTATCGTTTTATGAGTCAACTGTAAATATAAACTTAGATGAACATAATTTTTTTATTGAAAGACTACCACATTTTTGAAGGCAATGATTAGATATTGTACCATATAATTGATCGAATAATAGTCGTCTATATTCTTTCTTCTTTATTATTTATTTTTTGACTTATTATAATACGTGAAAAATGTGATAGTATTCTAATAAAAATATTATATGTCCATTCAAACAAATATCATGGATTGATTATAGTCTAAATTAAATTATATAAGTATACATGTCCTTAAATTACTTTTGATATTATAAACGAGGCATATATGTTTTGATGAACCACTGAATTCGACAAGGTTGAGTGGTAACAATGATAGTTGTGTTATTTGGGACCGTTGTGAATAATTGTAAGATATCTTATTTTTCAGAATGATGATTCAAAAGAATTTCTGGTAAATACAATCAAGAGAGAAAATAATGATAACTCTATAAAATTTATTTTACTATGATGAGTAACATATTTAATAATTATTTCAATGGTGAAAGAATTATGAAAGTCTAAAATTATTAGTAATACTTGTTGTTCACTATATAATAAATTCACTATAATAACTTCATTTTTCTTTTAGCAAGATAATAAGATTTTTTAAATAGTAAAAATTAAAATGTTAAGTAGTGGGGTTATTTTTATAAAAATTCTTTTTCAAATAAAAGAGTGGGGATACTCCTTTTATAAAAGAAATGTAGCTTTTTGTGTCATAGACATTATATATAGTATATATTACAAAATATCTTTTAATTATAACAATTAGATAATGAGACTCAAAAAAATAATAATATTTAAAAATATATTCAACTTAAGAGTTACAAAAATAATAATATATTTATGACATATATTCAATAATAGTTCTAGCTTACAAAATATTAGTATTATTATATGAACAAAAAAAAAATTAATAAGTTATATATTTTCGAAATATTGTATGATATTAATGCATATTGAACACCTCAATTAATCTAATATGTTAATACTTATCATTCATTTTTTATAAATAGTTATGTTAGATTGGTTTTCACATTATAAGAAGTAAAATTTAAAGATTTGAAATTATGTTAGACTTTGTTTGTGTTGTTTAAGTTAAATATATTTATTTTGATTAGTTCAACTATTAGATATAAATATTATATATAACTAAAATGAATAGTTAAAATAGTTCAACAATAAAATTTTGAAAGAAAAATTAAAATTTTAACCTTACTAATATCCAAATACGTATGTTAAATACTACATAAATACATTTTACTTTTATTCGATTAATATTACGCGCGAAGCACGTAATATAGTAGTAGTACAAATAATTAGTTCAACACCTAAATATTATCACTCTAGCACATTCAAAAAATCATTTGATCCATAACAACACTGAAATTACGGACATGCAACTAAAAATATAAAATAACAATAAATTACAAATTTTAAATCATCAAACTACGTCTACAACTTGAAAGTTGAAATAAAGCAAAAGTAAACTTAAACATGTAATAGAGATACTCCTCCTTATCCTCACTAATAGTCATCATCCCAAAAATGTTGTAATAGGGATACTGTTCGTTATGCGATTGTCTCATATCTATTCCCGATTCTCAGTTCATCTTCATTCATTCGTACAAATAACTCTTCTATAGCATTAATATGATGTATTTGAGCATCAACCACCATTATCGATAGAACCGTTTCTCATATACGTTATTTGAGTAATAATGATTGTTCTACTCTCACGCTCAAGAAGAGCATCGATCGCGTTCCTATCTCCAACACATAGGCATCTCCTCCTCAAAATCCTCTGCCAAATCATTCTCATGTCCATATGGTTCATTTTCATACTCAACCCCTCCTCATAAGCCTCCCCGGCTCCATCAATCAACTTGCAAGATCCTCCTCGTCCTTATTGTCTTCATAATGGGGGACAGCGTACCCATCTGGGTACCATGACGCGTGCCCTTCGAAGTACCCGTCCAACCTGGCCGTCATATAGGGGCAGATTTACTTGGTTGAGAGTGGTGGTTCAAAATATACACAATTTCTTTTGTAATAATGTAATCATATTTCACTAATAAGACATAATTATTTAATGCAAAATTATAACATTTTTCCTTTTCAAAGTCAAATATTACCAATTATTTAATACATAATTATTGAATCTATAGGAAATACATGAATCATTGAATTACATCGAGTGTCCCTAATTTTTACTTAAATGTCGGTAGGTCTTTGAGTTTTTCGAATTATTACCACTTTAGGTCCCTATAAAACTGAATGATCAAATAGGTCCGTTATCATGAAATCAGATATCTTATTGACTATAATGCATTTATATTTACACCTCAATATTTTGAAATACTTTAGCTCATAGAAATAATTTACTTTCTCTAACTTCTTTACATTTTCTTCTTTTTAACTTTTCATTTGTGTAGTTACTTATTTTAAATAATTAAAAATATATTACTGTAATTTTTAAAGTTATTATTTGAATAGATTTTATATTATCATCATATTGTTTTGATGATTATAATTTGTATTTTGGTAAGTTCAATTTTGGGAAGGAGGAAAGAGGGCTGAGCAATAGGTTGAAGATGAAGAGTTGCTAGAAGGAGCAGCGATGATGATGTGATTTTGAAAAGGAGGACGTGTGATGTTTGTCATGAAATTTTCGTTCATCCAGCTCCTAGCGACGAAATAAAAAATAAAAGTATAGGAAATCAAAAATATGAAGGCCTTAAATTTGGACGGATCTACCTTAAACAACCATATAAAAATACAGTTGAATTATAATTTGAACGTTAATGCATATCACACACATTCAGTTTACTTAATAGTTTGTGTAAGAAGAACGAAACACAAGATTAACATGTTGTAAATGCATTCGTAAAGATTAAAGATTAACAACGTCATTACATATGGGAAGGAATGAATTAGCTTTTTGATTTAAAATCTCATGATCTTTAGTTGATTTAATGATCTTCAAACATTTACATTTTACACAGGGACACTTCTTACTACTTGGCATAATCATATAATCATATAATCGATATAAAAAATGGATGGCGAAAAAGACATAATAATGGTTACGAGAGGAAGATGTATGAAGCTGTTTTGCAGGTGCCTTTCGTCCACCATTACTACCACCTATATTTTTGCATTCATGTATGTCTTGTTCTCTCCTGGATTCTGTGCTTGACGAAACCAACCCAGAGCGGAGCTAACTTTGCCTAATGGCCTTTTAACAGTCCCCCTTTGAAGGACCAGGTATTTTCCTGCATCGGTTATTCGTGACATGGCATATGATATTTCTTGTTCTGAAACTCATTGCGTGTTCGGAAAATTGCGTTGCCATGGATGCTTCTAAAGAAACATATGGCAAACCTTGTTTTGGCTGATGATCAGGTTATCCAAATTTGTTTGCAATTGACCTTTTCATTATCAACTTTGACGTGGACATTATTGGACATCATCTTTACTTCATCCAAATGCAGCGATTGCTACAAGATACCTCAAAACAGAAAGTTAGTTCCAATACGAAGATCGAAATATTGAATTTAGATGATGATGAGGAGGAAAATGGAACTGCCCATGATAAAGCAAAGCAGACGGAAGTTCCAAACATGAAAACTGAGACACTGGTTCTGGACGAAAACGAATCCATTTGATGACTCTAAAGTAATTCCAGATAGCAGTGCATTTGTGAGATTCGAAACAAGAGGCCATCTGCTGGTACATTAGTCGTGTGTCCGCCCAGTATTCTTCAACAGTGGTCTCAGGAGCTTCATGACAAAGTTCCAAGGAAGCAAGACTGCCTGTTCTAATCTACCATGGAAACTCAAGATGTATTGTCTCTTCTACCCTTCTCCTCCATCTAGTATGGCTCGCATAGTCCATTTGTGAATAGTTATCAATACAGTTGCAGGCTATGGATCTTTGATGCTTACGGGAGGATTCGTCCAGAACATCACGTCTAATTAATTTGGCGAGCCTATCATAAACTTACTCCCAAAATCATCCATTTGAAGAAGGTGAAATTTACTTGCGAAGAGCTTTCTATCGAAAACTAGAGGCAAATTCACCAACAAAATTTGAAGTGAGATATAAATAAAAGAGGAAGAAAACAAAATATAATTTCACATTTGAAGTGAAATGATGCAACTTAGGTATGTATAATTTCAAATTGTGTTCGTCCATAACAACTTAAGTAAACATACATACCTATTTTTAAACAAATAATTCATATATTGAAGTGAGACATAAATAAAAGAGGAAGAAAATACAAAGAAGATGATGCAAGTAACAAACCCTTATCAAGATGGTCATACTCAGCCACAAATAGGATACATTTGTTGACATGAAAAGGTAAAAGAGCTTAAGCTACAGAAAGTAATCAAACAAAAAAACTACAATAGAGTCAAGTGAAGCCTAGTGTGAAGATAAACATCACCATCATAAAGATAAGGCATAACAATACAGTACATATCTGCGCCCCGGGTTAATTCTCTACTTAGAAATATCCTTAAGGGCATTGATTTGCTCCTCTCCCATGGCAGACATCACAGATACAACGAGGTCCTTGCCTTCGGCAAACCCATCCTTGATCTGTACATCGAGACAGCCACAATGGAAATGCTTAAGCAGAATATCCAATTTGATAATGTACGTTCATCTATTTTTATTGTGCAGATATAATATACAGGTAGACAAATGTTCCAAATGATGGCACTAACCTGAGTGAGCAGATTGTCATCGGTTGGCAGCTTCAGGTCATCCTTAGTGTTCCCATTGTCAGTGAGCAAGCTCACCTACAACGTCATGATTTAGTATTAGATCAGATTCGTCTAGACATGATGATATAATGTATAAACAGTGAAGGCTTCACTTACGAATCCATCTTCTGAGATGTCTATCAGCTGGTAATCAGTACGATTAACATGGGGAACCTGTTGCAAAAAACAAAAACAACAAAATTAATTGTAGTTGGAAAGTTTGCTAAAATGTTCCAAGTGAAGGTGTACTAAATGATGTTGAGCATACATCACAGTTATGGGAAGACGGAACGATATCCTCAAGCTTCTTCCCAGTAAAGATGTCGATTGCGACAAAGTGGCACTTGGCATGACCGTGCTTGCCAGTCTTGGAAGTGGAAACTTCCACAACCTGTAAGTTGTAAACTATAATCAATATTCCAAACTATTAACCAGACAACAAAGCTAATGATTGTTGCAACATCTGTGCATATATGAAAAAACTCTGAATCATCATAACTCATATATATTTGTCATTACTACAATGACTCACAACTCACAAGCCAAACATAATGTTCTCATGCGACAATCTGGAGACTTATCTACTACAACCCAAAACCTTCACAGTAAATAGACAAGCAAGCAAATAACACACATTACTCTTTGCTCGTATAAACACATAAGACATAATCGAGGATATAATTGCACAAATACTCAACGTAGATTGGCAAGAATAGTGACTTAGTCACCCGAGTTTGTCCTGGTGCGAATTAGTCATTCCATCAATACTACGATCAACCCTACGAGTATGTAATTATGACACCAGCACCTCCTCCATTAACAACTAAATACCAATGAAAAATTTGAAGAACATGGGGGCATAATCAAATAGATTGAATCAAACAACTATCACAAAACCAACGAAATTATCAAAATCAACAAGCTAATGCAATAAAAATTCAAACTTTCATCTAAAATTACAGTTTTTATAACAAAAATGCAATCTTTTAGATCTATTTTCAAAAAATTCAAACAGCCACTATACTAAAAATAAAATCTTTTATCGAAGATATCAAAATCAAACAGTTCCCTTAATAAAAATTCAAACTTTCAAATATTTTTTCAATCCAATTACTCCAATACACACTTTCCAACCCCAAAACTTCCTTAACTACAAATAATAGCAACCCCAACAAATAAAACCCAGAAAAAAAAATCAACATATTCAAACAGCCACTCTACTAAAAATACAATCTTTTATTTATCAAAATCAAACATTTTTCAATCCATTTATAACAATACACACTTTTCAAGCCCAAAACTGACTGAACTACAAAAAATAACCTCCCCAACAAAACTATACCAATAACAAAATTAATAAACATGAACAATTCCAATGAAACTATACCATTAAAGAATTCCTACAAAATTATACTAATAAAAAAATTCATAAACACGAAGAATTACCTTACAGGGTCGGTTCTTGATGACTATGTAACCATTCTTGCGAATAGTACCAGCTTGTTGAGGGAAAGTTTTGGAAGCTCCAGCATCACCTTTGGCCTCAAAATGGTGCTCCTCGGAATCAGACATCTTTTTGGGAAATGCTAAGGTTGTCCTTTTGGGTGGTTTTTAGGACAAAATCACATAGGTAGTAGTGAGAGATCTTTCAAGGATTTTTATATGCAGGAGTTGTTGGGTTGATTAATGAATTTCTTGAAGATCTTAGGGTTGAGATTTGATGCTTATCTCAAATGATAATTTCCTTTTTTCCGAGTTGATATTTGATTATTGATTAATTTTTATTTACTAGCAGCCCCGTGCAAAGTCAATGTGCGAATTAATATTTTGTTAGCTAATGTTCATTTGTTAAAAAATAATGGACACAATATATTTCGTCGTTGATTTACATTAAATAAAGTGTAAGTAGTTAATGAATTAAATTGATATATTTTTAAATAAAGTTAAAAAAAAAATGAGATGTAAGAATATTCTTAAAATGATCTCATATTACCAATTAAACTAAGTTATTAATGAAAAATATAACTACCAACTAAAAAGAAGAAGAAAAAAAAAAAGAGTATCATGTGCCTTTTTTAGGTATTAGCCAGTATAGATTTATCTTATTAGAAAAGATACTCCCTCCGTTTCTTTTTATTTGATTGTTTGGAGCTCTTTTTTCTGTTTCAAAATATTTGATTGTTTACAATTTTGATGCAACTTTTTACAATTCCAATGCACCTTTTTACAATTCCAATACACCTTTTTACAATTCCAATACACTTTTTTACAATCCCAATGTAATTTTTCACATTCTCTTAATAAAGTACTTTTTCCCCAAACAATCAAATAAAAAGAAACGGAGGGAGTATTAAATAGCGTTATTAATTTTGTTCATTATATTATGAAATTTCTAAAAAAATGACAATTTTAAACATGTGTTACCATCGACAACGAAAAGTCAATATTTAAATATACCAAATATATTATTCAACGAATAAATTATAAAGAAATAATCATGATGAACAAGGACGGAACCAGTAGAGGTAGGGGGTTGTGCCCCCTCTAAATTCTTCAAAATTGAGGATATAACGTAGAAGTTTTACATTAATTAGCAACATGTTTTGTAGCTGTTGAAAATCAATTAATATTGATTATCTTTTATTATGCCCATTGAGACAAATATGTATCAATTTATTTACCTGATTGGTTAAATGTGAACACTAAAACTTAGTGTTCGCCTTAGTAATTGTATATTACTAGTTCGGGTTCTCATGATGATTCAAGGGGTTATGAGCGATTACTAGATCTTACTCATTAACCGTTGTAATAATAGTAATTGGTCAATTATTATTATTATTATACAACTTGTTATTATCTGAGCCTAGAGAGGTCACACACATACAGTGAAACTATATTCACATTTCATGCATGAAATGAAACAAGGTTTATGAATTGAGACAATAGTATATATTTGTAAATATATACATGAACATATGAATGAGGAACAATTGAGCTTGTTAAGTCAATTAAACCCAATAAGCAATCGAGATCGGTTAATAACTTGATAAGATTATTTAATAGTGATCCGTTGGTATTCTAATTGACTTGATAAGTTAAATTAAAATACAATAACTCACTATCGACTCATTAGACTAATTAGATGCTTAAACGATCAAATTTAGTTAACGAGTCGAACTGATCACTTAACGAGTTGCTTATCGGTTTTAAAAAGGAGCACTCTATATAAGGAGGAGATTAGGTTTTCATATGTAAATGACTGAAGATAAGAAAAGAAAACCCTAGCCTCCCTCCCCCCTTGGCCGTGCATCCCCTCTACCGTGGAAGAGAATTTTTCTCTTCCAGTTGTTCTAATACACTAGTAGGTTCAAACTTTGGTTTGTAGTCAATCCGGGTGTGTGCAATCTAGAAGAATACCTTGTTGGTATTGGAAAGGAAGCACGGTGTGGGCTATACTCAAAAGGAGCGCACGTTCTTGTTGATATTCCGCCGCATTGTAAGTCTCTGTATTCATATGAAAATTTGCTTAATTGTTATTAGATTAATCTACATCATTTTATCGAATCCGGGATATATGAATGTGTGTTTATCACCAAGTAATTCATATTAGATTCCTTCAGTAGCAACATTACTATTTTTTTGTATTGAACAAGTAGTACTAAATAAAGGTCGAGCTGGCATCATATTTTGCACATGGCAATAATATCAGATTTGTGCTATAGTATAACTTCTATTTTGTGTTCTTGATTAGGCAAGAGGCGGAGTGAGTTTCGTGTTGGTTAATCTTCGAAAAATGCCAACCATCGTCTTTGCCAGATGTCACTCATCACAGGCTGTTGAAAAGGTTTAACCTTTCACTTGAAGCATTGTGAATGTTGGGTCTCAAATCTGCAAGTGCCACGAGATGGTAGTCGAGGAAGAATGGTGATGAAGATGGGTGTTAATAAGTTGTGGGGTTTTTATAATAAAGACTAATTCCGACAAACGTGGCTCATCTCATTATGAAGGTGCAAACTATAAAAAGATATGAATATGTGAAAAGGTATGAATATTTCAATTAAAGCATTGTGACTATACAGTATACACCATCAAATCAGCAAATGTGAAGTGGATAGCTTCATGCCTTCATTGAGCATTTAGGTTTTACCAAATAAGCTCTTCTCACATCATAGTATAGATAATAAGGAGTGTCAAGACATCTTGCTCTAGTGGCAAGCATGCTGACACCTCTAGCGAAGGTCTCGGGTTCGAGCCCTCTTGCTAGCAAGGAAGTGGTCAGAGAGAAGAATTTCTCTCACTAGTTTGATGCTAGTCGCCTCTTTCCTTGAATTTACGAGTTTACGAATTGTACTGATGTTTGGTGATTGTAATGGATTATTCGTATTAATAAAATTAAAGGGTAACCCCCTTTTTTTTTTTAAAAAAAAAAAAAGATTGGTGTTCAATAAAATAATTAAAAGGTCTTATAATTTTCTTTTTACAGTGTCAATTAAGATTTTTTTTTTTGATAAATGATTCATGTCATATATTAGCAATTGTTATGGGTAAAAATGTCATTACAAGAAGTAACCAATTTAATGGTGTGTTTGGATTGAGGTGAATCAGGGGGAATCGAGGGAAATTTAAAAAAAAATTGTGTTTGAAAACTAAAATTAGTTTTGAGGTAAGAGAATTCATTACCACTAATCTACCTCTATTACCACTAATTCCCCTCACATTTTCTCCCCTCCAAATCGGAGGAGAGTGGAGGAGAATCACAATTTTAATTGTATTTTCTCTCTTTCTCTCTTGATTCTCCTAGTTTATAATTATGGTACACAAACAACAATAAAATATATTCTCCCTGATTCTCACTAATTCCCTTCCCCTAGGATAATCTTAATCAATTCTCCTCCCACTGATTCAACTCAATCCAAACACACCATAAATACATTGTTCAAAGGACTAACATCATTAAAATCTTTAATAACAAAATCTTTAAGATCTTGGAAGCAAATCGCATTTGTTGGCATCCAAAGAATATTGCAGCAGTTCTTAGATCCATTACTGAGCAAAAGCATCAAATCTCCATCCTGGTGAAGGGAGTGAAAGTACCTAAACCAAACCTGCGAAATGAAGCTATCAGTAACAATAAAAATGGTGTGATTGTCAATTCTTGAGGCAATATTGATGGCAGTGAGAATCCTGGTTCAAATATTATGGAGGTTGAGCTCATTCTTGTTGTTAGTGTTGTCCTTGATCAGTTTGGATCATTTAATGATCTTGTGCTTGCCATAATTGGTTGATGTAATGAACCAGCGTGGGTCTTTATCCGAGGAGACACCTAGCAATATCTTGTTGTCCCTTCTGTTACA
The DNA here is from genome assembly GCA_003412495.2 of Echium plantagineum. Taxonomy (NCBI): domain Eukaryota; kingdom Viridiplantae; phylum Streptophyta; class Magnoliopsida; order Boraginales; family Boraginaceae; genus Echium; species Echium plantagineum. The sequence goes on from CM016564.1 coordinate 22,157,412, forward strand.
ACCCCTCGTGCAAGGATTGCTAGAGAGGGTGATGTGATCTCCGTAAGAGATAGTTGCCGGTCTCCTAGTCTCATGCCCTGAAAACATCTTCTTTTTGTTAGGATGATGGCGTCTCTTGAAGGTAGAATTTTTGAGCCAATTATTAGCAAGGGCATTGACAAGTAAAATGCTTTTGGAAGTAAGAGGATTGATCTCGTTGAAGACCCTTTTATTCGTAGTAAGCAAGAATTTTTTTTGAAAAGGTTTGTGCATATGTTATTCAATATTAAATGCAAATATTGTCATAATATGGTATTGCCTCGATTTTGATTTACATTTTTTGTTTATATATTGAAATTCATGTTCTTAAATTCTCTAATTGTAGAAAGATAACAAAATATTTATTAATAATTTTAAAAAAAAAATTATATGAGAAATTGTTAACTAACATTTTTTTACAATTGTTAATTTTTAAATTTTTATTTAATGATTATTAAGATATATAAGGTATTATAAATAATGAATACACATAGAATTTTTTTTTGTAAATTAGTGATGAAGTGAGTTTCGAACCTAGGACCTTCTGGTCACTAGCAAGAGTCTTTTCCACTAGGCTATTCGATTAACTCATATTTTTTAATACATGATAGAGGTACTTATTTCAAATATTAGAGGAGAGCATTGAGTATGAAACGAGATATTTAAGGAGATAGTTAAGTGTAAAACGAGATATTTAAGGAGATAATTGAGTGTAATATGAGATAATTGAGGATGAGTTCTTCGAATAAATGGTGTGTTATTTGGGATAAGTGGAATATAAAGGGATTTGAGTTCATCTTTACGTTTTATTTGATCCTTTGACTTGTAACTTGTCTGAAACTATATTTTTATTTCATTCTTGTATATTCTTAAACTATAAATTACTATAATTGTTTATTGAAATATCATTTTCATTCATCATATTCTATATAATTATAATACAAAAGAAAAAAGTATATATAAACAAAAAGTATAAATGAAATAAATTATTAACAAATTTAAATAAATTATAAATTTAATAGATATTCTGAATAAGTATAAAATGCTTATACCATTTATTTGAAATTGGAAAGCTACGGTTCCTAAAATATTGAAACAAATTTCATCATACTATTATCAGTCTTCCTAAAATGTGTTTTAAAGTACATGTTAAGCTTTATAAATAAAAATAAAATTTAATACTCATAAGCATACATGAAACATTTCATACAAAATAACATTCAAATTTCAACCTCACGATCTTTTAATTAGCTCAACTGGTCTAGCAACTCGTTCATTTTTGCCGATAATATTTTAAAATATCCAGTGGTAGTCTCATGTGTTGGAGAGAGAGATGAGTTCACCTTTTAAGCAAGAGAAACAATAATATAATCAGAGAATGAAATGAGACCAGATGTTGACAAATTTTATGTCACTGTTCTTAGGACAGTCGTTTGTTTCGTGGGAGAGAGATTTATTATCTAGGATCTCTCTCATTCTTGATTTTCTCTCTCAAAAAACTATATGCGCTTATACTATACACATTGCTTTTTTTTATTCTCGTATTTATTTCATACTTATATTATTATTGCTTGACTTTTTCTCTCTTTATTTCATTCTTGCTTTCATGTAATAAAACTTCATTTTCATATTCTCTCTTGTTGGTTGTGATATAGTAGAAAAACATTTATAGTTTCAACCAAAGAAAAGAAAACAAAAGTACCCCATTAAATCAAATTAGTTAATTTTTTATTAAGATTTGTTTTCTTGAGAAGATCTAGCTTCTTCAATGGTGTCAAGAACCCATTTTATTCATATTTTCTTTCATTTTGTTTACCAAGTGTAGGTGAAACTTATTTACCAAGGTAATTGCTATTTTCAGTAGCTGTCATTTGTTGTACTATGAGTGTACTTTTACTTCATTTTTATGTTTGATAATGGATGTTTATTTGAGATACAATTGAATGAATCGATCCATGGGGAGAGGGGTTGTTGCTAGTTTGTGGGTCTAAGCTGAAAAAGATTATTTCTTTATCTTACAAGTATGTTATTTATGTGTTGGTTTGACACTTCACTTTTGGGTCAATTCAAAAATTCGGAAATCCATGTTATTATTATTACAAGGTAAAGTTGCGTACTATCCGACCCTCTTATACCATTCGACGAGAGTCTTTAGGAGTGATTGTTGCATGTTATGTTGATGTTGGTTTGACTAGGACAGAAAAAAGTTCTTATTTTTCGATTGTGTTATTTGATATTTCAAATGATCATTAGTTATGTTAATTCTATTAGTTGGGTTCTGCAAAAATTGAATCTTTTGTTAGTATGAAGAATTATGTATTACATTTGAGATGTTATGAATTTTTTGCTATCTAATTATTTGCTTGTGGGCATCTTTTGGATTTGTTCTTAGATGTCTATTTCTATATAGAATCTGTTCTAGGTTCTAGCTATATGAAATTCTTTATTCTTGACCCACATGTTGAGAAAAATAGGAACTTTATTGACTAATTGTAGCATCTTTAACTCTTGTATAACTAGGTGTATTTGTTGAAGGAGATTGCGGAGTTGCTACTGTATATTTTTCTTAATTCTGGTTGACATGTTTTGATAATTTAGATCAAATTATAGTTTCCTAGTTTCAGCTATTAATCGTTGCTTGGCATTGGTTTTTATCCCTATCCGTAATTCCTCAGATTTATTACCTTTCCTAACTGTTTAAACATGAGGTAAAAGTTTGGAAAGGTAATAAACCATCTGTTTCTAGTTTAGACTTTTAGTAGCCGAAATTGAATCTGATCATATGTATTCCCTTATAATAGCTCTAGTAGTGATAATATAGTGCCATATTTGCCGAGGTCTCTCGTACAATAATTATGACAAAGACTTGGCTTGCTCATAAAAATCAAGTTGTGTGATGGGTGTTTTAGGTGTCTAAGTGGGTTGCTTTGCTGTGCTTTTTTAAGGAAGGGACAAGATTTCTTAGCTCACTGACTTCACTAAAGAAGCCTGTTAGAACGAAAAACTTGATGTGATCTGAGCCTTTTTTTTAAAGTGTGATGACTCATGTCGTAACATTTTATGTGATTGAAATCATATCATGAATTTTGTCTTGGTCTTACTGAGGACTAACAATAAATTCGTTGATGGGTTGGGTATATTAGTTTAGTTTAATTGGAACATGTAAATGTCATCTTCAGGACTTCTCTTTTTTGCTCATCTCTTGCAAATTACTTTGTTTACATATAATTTCTGTAATCAAATGCCTTGTCCTATTTGCAGTTCCATTATCGGAATCACTTCGGGTTCTCTAGCTCCGCAATAACTTTGTTCATTATGGGTCCCGTGAGCTGTTTTCCAATACATTACTTTTCATAATCCTTCATTATGATTTTACTGATTAGCGTGTTCTGGTTTTGCTAGGCGAACCAAAAGATAGTATCTGATAATCACTTAGGTAACATGTTATTTTTATTATTGCCAGGAATGTGAACACTTGTCAATGTGAAAGTTACTTGGTAAGGCATAAGCCTATGAAAGACCTTAATGTTGATTGCAATGGCGATGGATGGCATTCGATATATGGAGAAAATAATTTAGAAAGTAGTCAGTATTATACGACATTTATCCAAAGAAAAGTATCAGATGCACATACAGGACATGATAGAAATGGATTGAAACGGAAAATGCTTGAACATGATGCAATATTCAAGAATCAGGTAAATCTTACTATTATACTTTCAACTATAGGCAAAATGATTTGTTTGTATTTTGCCCAGATGATTTTTTTATTTGTCTAAAGTAATAGTATCAATTACTTGTCCATTGATGATAGATGTTTCCTTAAGTTCTTGGTAATCAACCATCCAGGTGTATGAGCTACACCGTCTTTACAGAACTCAGAGGGACATAGCGGAAGATATGAAGACAAAGGAAGGGCACAGACATGGAGACTCAATTGAACCATCATCGTCATCTAGCCCTCAAAGGTTTCAAGCTGCAAATGGTGATAGATGGCACATTTCCAGATATCCAGGGGTCAGTTGTGGTAGGTCGTCTGTCTTAGGTACTGAAAATGTGAGTTCTCCGTTGAGTCGTTCAAAAGATAATGGCATACTCTCTAGTCAAGTTCGATTGCACAATGACCGTAGTAAAGACTTCGAAGTTACAGAAACTCGACCCTTGAAGGCGAGGAAAAAGTTGATTGATCTGCAGCTTCCAGCAGATGAGGATAGTGACACAGAAGATGCCAAGCAGCTGGGCACTAAGACATTTGATCGCTCCAGCTTCAGCCCTAATCAAGAGTATGGCAGCAGATTAGAGAGTTGTGTAAAATTATCTAATGGTGACGTTGTTAGAGGAAAGATGGATAATTTGCAAGGAGGGGGTACTTCTGTTTCCAGCACTAGAATATCTTTTGGGTTAGCTGACCTTAATGAACCTGCTGAGGTTGAAGAAGCAACCGATTCATCATCAGTTAAAATATTTGGTCAATTTGCTCCGAAGAGTGCGGTTAAGATTATAGATTTGTCAGCTAAGCATAATTCTGGGTTCCTAGATGTACCAAGGGATGCTATGCAGAAGCCTTTCCATGGCTGGAATGATTCTTCGAATAATTTCTTAACTGGAAATAATGTCAATGGGAGCAAGTGGCTTCACTTTCCGTATGAAGCAGGTATTTAATGAGAGCTTCTTTGCAAATGTTGTAATGTTTTTGCTGGTGTACTTCATAGATCTAGTTACTTAAATATAACTCCTGCAAAATATTGTCTTGAGATTAAAATAATTATGAAAACCTTAATGGAGATGTGGAACACTCTACTATTGTAAGTCGCATTCGCATATATAACTGAAATAACTTTGTTTATGTAGAGCATGCTGGAAGCAGCCGTAATTTGGTCCCGAAAAGTGTCCAACAAGATACGCTGTCTTCGTGTGCTACTTCATCAAAAGTTCTTAGCCAAGATCATCACCTTGGATTTCATTTTGCCGAGCATAGCCAGGAAACTAAGAGAAAACAAAGAATGGCATGGGGGTTGGAAGGATTTATAAAAAGTCAAGATTATGGTAACCGTACACATAGAGAATTAAGTAACCAAAACATGTTTTTAGGATCCCATGGTGTCGACCACGGTAAGGCCCATAACATGTCACCTTGGGGGAAGGCAGCAGATTGCTCATCACCGAAATTGACATCAGCGCATTCACAAAATTTATCTCGAGGCCTGATTAAAACTTTGCAGTCATCTGTTCTTAGTAAGGATATTTTGGTGGACAAGTGGCATGCCAACAACAGTTCTCACCCAAATCCTGTTCTGACAAGAAATCCACCATCCTACAATGGGTTTTACCATGCGTCTTCATCAACATCTAGAGATTCTTCTGCTTTCGGGTTTGACCATTTAAATTGCGGTAGGCGTGATAACATGGCATCCTCCCTCCCGGTTAATCACATAATGGAGAAGGCATCCATGCCTTCAAGCTGCATTGGTATAAAGCCACTAAAAGATTTGAACTTAAATGAGACTTTGCCGGAATATGAGAACCATAAGCCTGTGTTCCCTTGGCTTCGAGAGAAGCCAACCTCTAACAGTGAAGCTGCAAATCCAACGATAGATGTGATTTCTATCAGTTCAAGCCCCCCTCGAGCTTCTCAAGGTTCATTATTTGGAAAAGGTGAAACTGGGAAAGATCTTAAATGTATGAATAACGCCACATCCTCGGCCAACCTTGAGTCATGGCCTAAGAACGAGAGATACGAGACAAAGTGTGTCAAAGGTATTCTTGGTGGTTCCATCTTTAAGAATCTTAGTGATTCAGAAAGCAAAAAATCATCTCTTGCATCTTCTATCCCAGAAAGAAAAAATGCTAAGCAAGAAAAGGAAAACTTTGTACTTGATATCAATGTAGCTTGGGATGCTTCACTTCTCGAATCTAGTGATGAAAGTAGTGTGGAAGAAGTAGTTGTAGAGAAACGATTAGATAAGAGTTCCAGTGTTAGAAATTTTATAGATTTAAACTCTTGTGTCACTGAAGATGAAGATTCCCCAATACCCAATGGCCGAAGCAGTAATGCTCCAGTGAAATTTGTGGCAGACTTTGATCTGGAAGAACCTGCTGTTCCGGAAGAGGATATTTTGCCTGAGAAAGAAGAAGAGAAAATTAGTTTGCTACAATTGCCACATTGTGAGTCCGAGCAACCAGATGATGAAGTTCTCGTGTGTGCAGCAGAAGCTATAGTTGACATGTGTTGTTGTCGGGATAAAGATCAGGGGAAAAGTATGATTTCCCAGTATGGTGATGTAGAGTTGGAGTCCCTTTTATGGTTTGCTGATGTTGTTTCTACTGCTGTTAGAATAGGACATAGTTCTAGGAAAGAATGTTCTTACAAGGAGATGGATGAATTTGAAACAATGACATTGCTGTTACCAGACTCAAAAGAAGAAGACTACATGCATAAGCGTTTTATACCTGAAGTCCAGGTAGAAGAAGCTGGAGGTAATGCTCCAACTCGACCACGAAGGGGGCAAGCGAGGAGAGGAAGGCAACGAAGGGACTTCCAAAGAGATATCCTGCCTGGTCTAGTTAGTCTAACAAGGCATGAAATGACAGAAGACTTGCAGACATTTGGAGGACTCATGAGGGCAACAGGTCATGCTTGGAATTCAGGATCGACAAAAAGGAACGGAAGCACAAGAGGCCGAAAGCGAAAGGTAGTGGAGCGTCCTCATGATCCCGTTCCTGTTGGAGCTTGCGCCCAACAGATGAAGAATGAAGGAAATAGGTTGGAAGAGAGGAGCCTAACAGGTTGGGGAAAGACCACCAGGCGCCCTCGCCGCCAAAGATGCCCTCCTAATAATGCACCTAATGCTGCATTAGCCTAAGCTTTGGTTGATGTTTATGAGGAAAAGCAGTGGTTACCCACTTCCCCTATGATGGGTCATGACTCTGACCGAAATATGTGATCCTTCGGTTAGAGGTGAAACTCTTATCATTACATTGCACTTTGTTATCTCCCCTAAGCTTTGGTAGGTACTTATCTACATAATTCACATTTTTTGACATTTTATAGAGAACGTGAGACATTAGGGAGTTTGTTTTCATAATTCTTGATTTGAGGTTATCAGTAATGGTCTATGGCAATTGTCTTTGTACATGTCTTTGTCACCAATAATTTGTCTCAGCTTCAATTGTTTCTGCTCAGTTAGTTTGTGTTACTTATGAGTAATGAGAATAATATATTCTTCCTTTATTTTATGGATGCTGTCTGGTTATGAAAATGCCCCTCAGAGTGGTCACTCGCTAGTCACATGACAAAAAATAACAATTTACAGAATCCGTAACAGTTACAACTTTTGCCCATTATTGAAACGTGAGTGGTGAACCGACATATTTTAAAACTTCTAGGATGAACTGGAACTCATGTACAAATATGTACGATGAACAATGACTTTTATCGTCATAGTTAGTATAATTGTGGGGGAAAGTTTAGATGTAGATATGGTAATGTCTATCAAACCATGCGCATTGGTGCTCCCCAATCAACATTTTTCAGAATCTGCAGTGACATTCTCTCTGTTGTAGACAAACATCTCATCCCTTCGTCCAAGACTGGAGAAGCTATCATTTTCTACTATAAGATATAAGTGATATACTATATGCAGTATCGTTTCTTTTTGCCTGGTTTATTTGAAGTTTTGTGTCCTCTTCTTGATTGTTGCTGAATGAATATTGTGTATATTTCGATTAGGAAAGGTTGACTAGTATCGGTGCTGATGAATCATTCGAGGCCTATGAGGCATGCTCTACCCTTATTTCAATGTTTGAAATACTTATAATGAGAACTGAAATTAGCAGATGATCAAGATTATGCATTATGTACTGATAGATTTCAATTTGACATGATCTTTAGGGCTGCCTCGTTGACTTGCCAGACAGAACTCGAATCAACTCACCCAATCCATCTTGGCCTTGCTCTAACCTTCTCTGAATTTTACTATCGAATAATTAACTGTCCTGAATGGTACAACTAAATTTTTAAGTGTGCGTTGGCAGCAGGGGCGGACCTGGCTTATGCAACATAACAGAGCGCGTGCTTGCTTATGTGTTGAGTAATGACTAATGAGTATAAGCATTTCAAGTTTATGATATTATTTTATAAAGCCCGGAGCTTACCATCTGGCTAAGCAAGCATTCGATGAAGCAATTGCAGAATTTAGAGAAAAAGAAGCAGAAACCGCTAAAGGCAACAGGACAAGAAATAACTCGCTAAACGTTTATCATGTTGTCTTGAATACTGAACTATCTAGGCATCATATACTGAACTTCTTGGATGTACTATTTGTCAACTATCTGTCCAGAAGTAATCGGGGACGTTAATAGGAGAAACACTGCGAAATGATTCAATTAGAGGAAGCTGCAAGATGTTATATATGAAATGCAAGCTTATTTTCCACAATTTCAAGGCTCAAAAGTGAATCTAATACAGAAATTTTGTAAGATGCAAATCAACAAAACCCCAAAAGAATACTGTTGAAAGAAGGGGATTTCGGGATGCAAAAAAAGTAAAAATTCCGTTGCCGGGACTTGAACCCGGGTCTCTCGGGTGAGAGCCGAGTATCCTAACCAACTAGACTACAACGGAATGATACTGTCGTTAGTAACTTTCTTAATATACTCCCTCTTTTGTTTTAGATTAAAATACATTTTTTGAATTTTTGGAAGGTAATATTTGTTTTCACATATTTGACACTATTAGGGATGTGTTTTAACAATTTTAGGCATCCACACCTACTATTATATGGAGGACATCATCAATTTGATCTTAATAAGTGACATCAAGTGTTTTAGCCTCTAATTATCTTTCATCGTGATTATTTAAGTATGATTTATTCCTCAATTTATCTATCTCATACATAAATTATGAAATACGCGTTCTCATGAAATTGGCGATCAAATAGCACATATAAAGCCAATTTTTGTAACTAAATTCTAACTTTTGAATTACCAGAGACCAAAACGCAACACTATTCACACCAAATTATCAATTAACGATATATACAATATTTATATGATCTTATACCTCATGAAATGTTATTTTCACATACCCTAGAAAGAAATATTTATCCTCTTATAATCATTCTATATCAACGTCAGGATTCGTTCCCATCCAATATGGGTCATCTCGATATGACAAGAGCTTATTATAAAACACCCACCTAATAAACCCCAAATTGATGCGACTCCTCATTAGATCCCACGTATAGATAAAGATTTTGCTACATACCCAGGTTACCTTTCATTTTTGTGATCAAAATGCCACCAAGAAGCTATATTGGAAATTAATTGATTGATGTGAAATATTCCAAGATTTCAATTCGAGACTTCCTAATAAAATTTTGGGTAAGATCGAGGATTAGATATCACCATATTATTAACTATTAAGTCATTGGTAATAATATATGCTTTAGTTATATATTTTTCTAAGACTCATTTCTATTTTGAGTTAAACTTTGAAAAACTTTAACCAGAAATTCTTATTAACCGATAAGAAATAATATAGACATGTGAGATCTTAGTAAATTCATTTCAATGTATGTTTTTAAGACGTATTATGATGAGGATGAAAAGTCAGAAAAGGGACGGAGGGAGTACCCATAAGAACAAGTTTGATAAATATTGATAACTCTCTGATAGAATATTAAAATGAAAAGATCCATTAGATAATGAATGACCGCTCAGTGATAAAGGAGGTAGGGTGCAGAGACATCCAGCCAGGAGGTTTGTTTTTCATGTTAAAGAATCTTTTTATTTTTACTCAAATGATAAAAATTACAAATAGTCATGCGATATGAAATACATATCTTAACTAAGCAAATGGGAGTCTAAGCTCCAAATAAACAGCTCTTTGTCTTCTCTGTCCGTTGCTCCAATGAAGTTTTGCTACCTAGATGTGGAAACCGCCGAAATACCTAGAAATTCCACTAAGTAGGTACTGAAACGTTGCAAACCCAAAACCGCTGCAAAGGGCGCTTGGATGAGGCTCAGGTCCAATTCCACTAGACTAGAAGCGGTATTAGATATATTATATTAAGGAGCTTGATTGCCATTATTCCTAGAATTCCATTTAATAAAAGATATCCAAGAATATATAGGGCATCTTGATGAGAATCAATATTATTGAATCATATGTGATTTGTCAAGGTTTTCTTGTTTTTATAAATAGGTTAGTAGTCTGGTAAGTGATTTTTATAATATGGTACTCACATGGTATATGCTATAATTTTGTTTTCCATAACGAGTAGTAAAGATCATGGGTGTCATTGTTTGTGGCTTCTCGTTTAGGACGACCCTTAATTCATTACTTCAGCTGCATGCATTGATTCTTCTTTTTCTTCGTTCAAGGCAAAGGGCAACGACCTTTCCTTTTAGGAGATCCATGTAGGAGATGCTTCATGTTTATTGTTGAAATACTGTATCAAGTGTGCACTCAACGAATAGTGATTGTGGATCTCGCAATATATTGTGAATAAATATTAAATGGTGACGATGTAGGTGAAAGTGAGATTTTTGACAAATACAAATATTCTTCTCTGTTTTCCCCAAATTTTAAGGAATATATGAAATAACTATGATGATCATTGTCAGTATATTCACAATTTAATTTTCACTTTATTTGGAATTTTTCAAAATACGCATGATTAATTTAATATTTACTCATAGTCCATAGTAATAATGTATATGCAATCAACTCATTATAAAAGGACTAGGGTCTAGGAATAATGCATGGAGCATGGTTGATGATCATTTTCCACATCTTAATTAAAAAATAAAAAATAATTCAATTCAAGATTAGTAAGGGTGTTTTAAAAGAGATTATTAATATATATATATATTAATATCCAATTTAGATACACATACATATTCAATAATACTGCTCCTAGGCATGTGTTGTCCTATAGGTTTGTTGGTTGGGGGACCAAATTACCCCTGTGAATTTCTTGATGATCTTCATACTATTGATTTTGATAATTTGAATTATGAGATCTTCTCAATTTTATAGATCCGACAGTTGAAGGTGCACCATCGAATGTGTCTCCTTTTAGTTTATAGTTAATTATTTTTTAGTTTTTAGTTTATTATTCACTTTCTTATTATTGGTCCCCTCACGAGTAGTATTATATATAGTCCCATTCAATAGGAGCCCATTTAATTGGAATAGATGTTACCCACTTCCATACAACATAAATAATTACATATCTTGTATTTTAGTGATATGTGATATGGTTATAATTTGGTACTACTTTATAGAATTTTCTTGAAGGATATGTTCACTATTGTAGATGTATAAATATAGTGATGTGTGTTTTGATGTAATATTCAATGATGAAAATAAATTAAACTAACATTTTAATGAAAAGAAAAAATTGTTTATTAGGATGTTAAAATTGTATTTCAAAATTAAGATGTTATATGGAGTATTAGATTATTTATCTTCCTTATGTGAATATGTGATAGATAACTATAGATCTTATGTCTAGAGGAGAAAATAAGGAATCACATATTCACATGTGTAATTAAATTTAGGTAAACAAAGAAAGAAGTTTGGTGAATCCAGGGGGTTTACTTAGTGATAAGTGATAGAGGAGAAAATAATGATTATTCAATACTCAATTTGTATTAACCGGAACCTTTTATATTGATAGATTATTTACCTCTAATAATTATACGTGTGATAGGCACATATCACTAATAATACACATTTTGATGGAAAATTTAACCACAAACTTAACTGAAATATGATATTAAAGTATGGATAATTAAAAATATTAAAAATAAAATATAAGTAATAAAATAGTAAATATTGTAAAATATATATAACTAATTGTGTTTTTAATCCTATTCTATAATATTACTTTAATGTTGGAATGAGTTATGTTAGTTCACGGGAGAGTCAAAAGGGGCAACACTATACACACCAGAATAGTGAATATTGTAGTTCGAAATGATTATTTTGCTCTCCACTTAATTTTTTTACGTACTACACTTTTAAGTAGGTGGAGAACATAATAATAGTTTTCAACTATAGAAAATCACTATTCTGGTACGTATATAACAGATCAGGTCAAAAGTTAAAATTATTGCTACATGTCACTTAAGAAAACAAAGATGGTTGATTTGACTATAATTTATAATATTCCTTTTATTTGATATACAAAAAAGCATTACAAACTACGTTATCAAATAATGTACTGAAAAAAAATTCTTGTTAGCAAAAACTAGAAAGTTTTGGGTTTGAAATTCACCTTATCACTAATTATCAACAAAAATATAGTAAAATATTTTAATTAGGGCTACGACCCAAGAGAACGGAAGGTAGGGGTACATATGATTCGATTTGAGCTATTTTTGTCCAACTTTCAAACCGACCTGATATTACGAGCTTTTAGAAAGTGAAATGAAAGTATATGAAATGAAGTGATATAAATTATACGTTAACATCCAACTATTGTTCATTAAATACTTGATAGGTTCGTTGGGTAGTAATTAGTTATTAAGGGGCCACATCATCACCTTAAAGAATATGAAATGAAGTGTAATTACGTTATTATGTAAGTATGCTACCCATGTGATCCAATTATTATAAATAATACTCCCTTCGTCCATAAAAGATTGTCACATTTTGACTTTTGGTGGTCAACAAAGCATGATTTAAAACATAAATATCTATTATTTTACATGCGAAAAAATTATAAATAGTTAATATTTCAAAAATATATATTGACACTACTAGAAAACGCACTTTTTGAGTCGGGGTTAGGAATCCGACGTGAGTAGAAACACGTCGGAATCACGTCGGACAGGGGTGAAAACAACATTTAATTAATTAATTTAATATTGGTGTCGACATTACTTTGGAATAGCTTCGGAATAATATCCTTACGTCGGATATGATAACCGAAGTAAAAACATTTACTTCGGATTTGATTCAGCTAGCAGTTGAACCACACAAATGTTGACTGTACCTTAAAATGGTCTCGGATTCAATTTAAATAAAGTATAATACGTCGGGTGCACGTCAGATATTGAGTCGGATGGGCGTCGGATTTTTATGTTCACAGATTCACTTCGGATTTGCTTCAGACATACCAGAATATATACTCAATCCACCATTTTCGATTCATTTCTCTGTTTCATTCAATTTTTTCCATAGTTTTCTCTCCAAAATCATAAATTTCTTTATTACAATCTTTATTCTAACACTAATCTTTAACTTGTTTTTACTTTGTAAGCTAAATCATCAAGATATCATGAAGAGGTAACCATTTTATCTTCCATTCCAAAATCATATTCATATACATTTTTTATTTTATTTTTGTTGAATACTAATCTTTAATCCAATTTTATTATATAGGTGGATTCATAAAAAGGTCATCAAGAGGTAACCATCTAACTTTTAGTTGTTCTTATTTTATTATTTCAATTCTTTATCTACTTGTCTAATTTTATCTAATTTTTCTTATGATTGTTTTTTTGTAGAAAAAATTGTGTTCCTCAATAAATATTTGAGGTATGTTTTCTATTTTATATAATGTTTATACTTTTATTATATATGATTTCAAGTTTGATATATAATGTTTTGAATTGATTGATTTTTGTTTCCATTTTGGGACATTTTTTTTTACTCATTTGTATTTCTATTTTAAATGTTTAATTATATTGTATATGTATGTGTTTTGGATAGATATTATGTAAAAAATACATTTAACATATGCATTAATATAAATTTGTAGCCTGGTTCTGCATACATTGCAGAAACCAGGCTACAATTTTTTTTCTGTTACAAACAAAGAGTGTCGGAATTACTTCGGACACCATGTACGGTTACTTCGGAATTACTTCAGAACACAAAGACATATTCCTAAACTACTAAAAGTGTCAGAAAGGAGTCGGGGTGCTTTAGTGATTCAGATTTACGTCGGACAAGTTGATTCGGAATGGCTGCGAATTATTACTTCGGAATTTCTTCAGCTTTTTCTTCATGAAGAAATCAATAACCCTAATTCAAGTGTCAGAAAGGCGTCGGGGATCTTTTGTGATTCAGCATTACGTCGGACAGGTTGATTCGGAATGGCTGCGAATTTTTACTTCGGAATTTCTTCAGCTTTATTCATGAAGAAATCAATAACCCTAATTCAAGTGTCAGAAACGCGTCGGGGTACTTTAGTGATTCAGCATTACGTCGGACACCGGAATTGCGACAACTTTTTTTCCTCGGAGGCGATCCGACTCCATTCCGACGTAAATTAGCTTTTTTCTTCGGCTGTACGTCGGATTTGGGAGACGCAAAAGGTGTGTTTTCTAGTAGTGTGAGACGAATCAAACAAGGTCCTACAAGACTATATTATTTTTTATCGTTTAATGGGAATTCATGATCAAATTTTATAATGTTTGACTAACAAAAGTCAAAATGTGACAATCTTTTACGGACGGAGGGAGTATAAGAGTTTTTCTAAAATATGGTTGGTGACACAAGTTAAAAAGTTAATAAGGAAAAATAGTTGATAATTAATTTGCATTTGAAATTTGATATAGTAATTTTTTTAAATATATTATCGTGTATATTTATCAATGTTAAATTTTATTTACATATTTATGCATACTCGTGTTTAGTATGCATAAGAAGTTTATTTACTAATGACGAATATAAACGAGGATTTGAAGCTTTGCATAAGATTAATAAGACATCTGCCCTTCGAATGTGTGCGCATAAAATAAATTTCGAACTCACGTAATATTATTATACGTACAAATCACGTCAGTCAAGTAAATTAAATTAAGGAAGCTCAATGTAACAAATTCGACCGAGAAAATTCACATATATAGGCACGCCAAGTGTGTCTCATATATATTCTTACGGTTACAAACTCGCCTACTCTATCAACCTATATATATAATCACGATTGCCGTCAATTCAAAACCTAAATTCTTGGTTTCAGATCATGGCCCCTATTGCATGCATGGTGCCTTCTTGATTGCATTACACGTGCGGCTGAGATGGGGAAATTCTGTTTTGGGAAGAGATGGACAATGTTATTAGGCAACCCAGAAAAACTAGTTAGGTATTCTTCCAATTTTACAGACTTAAGTATTTAATACAAGTCCTTCCATTCAAACATGGACATTTGTTAGACCAAACCGTCATCTAACTATTTTTATTGCATGTTTTCCTTGAAGTATATGAAGATAAATTGTTAAATGTATTTCAACCGATCATATGGTTAAAATTACCTTTTGATCATTCCACATAATTAATGTTAAGTTTTTGTAAGTCATATCCATTTACGTGAAGAAAGGGGTTTGCAAATACTTAGCGCTTTAACTCTTATCAGTTAGCTATGTCCTAAGAATAAACACTAATTATCTAATTTGTAACAATAATTTATGTTTAATATAAAAACCAAATAATAAATTAAAAAGCTCATACCTTATCAACATTATATTGCGAATGGGATAATATATAATTAAGTACCACTTAATGAAATATTAAAGTATATTGATTTTTTTAATACCTCTTAACATTAAAGTTTTACACGAGTCAAGTTGAATCCGAACTCAATTTTTTTTATTTTGGTTTAATTGACTCATCACTAAAAGAGCCTTATTAGGCTTAATTTGACCCGATAAAAGCTCGTGAGGCCAACCATTACTGAATCCCAATCTTCAAGCTTCAAGATTGTCACTTTTATATTAGTTTAATAGAATTATTTTTGATTATCATGTCAATAATACATGAAAGTTCCTACTAAAATTTAATTGATTATATCTAAATGGATAAATAATGCAATATTTTAATAATAACACACAACTTCTTTATTTGTAAAATTAAGTTTTCAATACTTTGTCCAACAAGATGCTCAATTTTGAATTATGAAGTTCAATACTTTTGTTTATAATATTTGATTAAAAATTAAAGTATTACATACTAGTATCAAATTATATTGAAACTTTCTTAGTTTTGATGAAACTATGTCCTTACAAATTGCATAGGATGAGTTCCATTGTCAGAAAATTGAATGGGACTTGAGAGTGTCCGACATTGTTGGCCTATTGAAAAAAATGGCATTTACTTGTGGATGGGACAACTAATAAGATGAAACACATTTTATCTGTTAATGGATTAGTGAGCATACTTGTCCAACTTCGACACTGTTTATACTGTTACAAGTTGGGACTCTTTTCATTATTCACCTCCAAGATAAAGAAGCTTGCCTAAAAATTCTTTAATTCGGTGCAACTTTTATGTATTGGAATTGAGGGAATGGGTGAAATGGTTTTATTAAACGGGTGATTGTTATACTTTGGTTTTTATAAGTGGTTATGATGCGTAAATGGTTCTGAAAGGTGTGTATTATGTGTGTGAATGGTATAAAAATTAACATCTCTTTTATATGTTAACCACTTTTTTCTCTAAAACAACCCACCCATAGAATCCTTACAATGAGAACCGCACACAGGACCTCTAAATCACCTGATGACCTTCTAACCATTAAGTCATTCGATGTTCTCTGTTACATGTTAACCTGTTGCACTTACTTTTGTGTCATTTTTGTAATTATAATAACTAGAGATAAGTACTTATTATATTATGACAATTGATTTCGTAAATTTTTCTGGCCCGAAACATAATTATGTCAGTTTGAGGACCATTTGTATGTGTACATAATTCACACTTACTAAAATTAAAATCATACCAGGACTTGCATATAACAAAGTGATGCAAATGCATCTCCAAAGTTTTTGGTAAAAAAATACCTATATAAAATCATGTGTTTCATAATTGGTGGAGAAAATTAAAAAAAAAGGGACAAAAAGAGGTAGAGAGAAACGGGCTCATTTTGCTAAATGAGAAGAAAGAAAAAGAAATACTTAGGGTTTTGATTTTTTCACTCCATTAATTTATAATCACACTCCATTTTTAGTGTTAAATTATATTTATACCCTTACTATCAATTCTTGTATAATTATTGTACAACTTTTCATAATGGAATGAGGGTTAAAAATGAGAATGTGGAGTGTGGTTAGTAGTGGATGGAGTGGGCTCATTTACAATGAGCGAGGGCTCATTTTGGGATCTATAATTTTATTAGTAAAGTTAATAAATTTAATATTATTGCCCCTTACATTAAAGTTGTTCGATGTTATTTCGATTTCAAAAAGTTACAAGGCCTCTCGGATCTTTTTGTACAATTGGTGAAAACAAATAAGTCACAACTTTTAATATAGTGTATAAACTTGTGAAGTTAGTTTTGCTTTTGCCGGTATAGCAACCATAAGTGTTGAATGTGTCTTTTCAGCTATGAATCATGTCAAAAGTGATAAATGTAGTACGTTGGGCAATCAATGGTTAAATGATTATCTAATCACTAATTTAGAACAAGATGTGCTTAATACTATTAGTAATAATGTATTTTAGCATATTTCTAAAAATTTAACATAAAATTTTCTTTGTAAACTTACGAATACATTCTGGCTAATGTAATTTTTGTTAAACTAATACAGTAAAACTTCTATAAATTAAAAATCTCTCTAAGATAATAAATTTGTCCTGTCCTGACTTGAGCTAGTTAAAAAAATTAACGAAATCGATAAAATAATAAGATAATACTTTTTTGAAAAAAATTCATTTATAATATAAGGTCCCACAAAAATTATAAATTAAATAATTCTTACAATTGAAATAATATTATTACAATCTATTTAAAATATGACTCTATATATTGTTTATTTTTTTCTTAAAGTTCTATATACACTTTTGTAGGGTGGATGTACCCAAATATACTTATTTGAATTCAATGTATTAATAATTTCTGTATTGTACGTTGATTATGTACTAGTAGTATCATTAAACTCTTCACGTCATTAAACTCTACATATACTTATGCAAAAACTCTTCATCTCATGCAAAAACTATTTACAGTAATAAATTATTAATTTATCGATAAGTTGATAACTCTCTACATTAATAAATTTGGCCGGTCCCAACATTATTAATTTATAGAAGTTTTACTGTATTAATAAGTTACTTGCTCAATAATATCTTTTGACTTTGCACCACCAAAATTTCAGTCCTGGGTCCGACTATAATTAAAATACAACGTTCATCCACTTACTCGAACAATTTCGACAATATATAGTTTCTATTTAAGTAATTAAGTTAATGATAAGGCTTCATTACTCCTATTCGTTCGTTCACTTGTGGATGAGTATTCATTTGTCAACAGTATTTGTCCAATGTCTAAATAGTGTTCAGACTTCAGTGTCTCCATTGTTTGCGATAAAATCTTCTAGTAGGAAGTGTCTCCATTGTTTGCGATAAAATCTTCTTGTAAGAACGTATCTTTTTGTTTAATCAATTTAACTGAATATTTTTTAAATTAAATTTTGAACATATACTACAAATTAAATTGTATTCATTATTCGTTCTAAGTAATTTGGTGCAACTAGTTCACTTTTCAGTATTGTTTTTACATTCATTTAGACGATTTATATGTTCAATATTTGGCTTCTAACATTTTCATTAATAGTTACATAGTTTTCATTTTTATATATTAAAATATTATTATATTTATCCATATATATAAAGTATAAAAATTATAATATGTCTGTAAGATTGAATATGTTAAGAAGGTACAAATTATAGATCGATCATTTGTTGCAATTGAAACTATGAGAAAATTGCTTATATGGCCCCAAAAAGTGGGTTAAGGTTGTTATTTGGTCCTAGAAAGTTCAACAGTTGCAATTTCTATCCCGAAATTGGACAAAAGTTGCAGTTTAGTCCAAAAACTAACGGAGCCGTTAAACTTAACGATGTTTGTGCAATTAGCTTCTATTAAAAGTTTCGCTAAATTTTAACGGCTCCGTTAGTTTTTGGACTAAATTACAATTTTTTTCCAATTTCAATGACTAATTTGCAACTATTGAACTTTTGAAGACCAAATGGCAACCTCGGTCTACTTTCTAAGACCATTTCGGCAGTTGACTCTTGAAACTATTATGCCAAACAAACAATTGTGCAAATAGTTATCAAAAATCAAATTCGATTACAAAAGTGTGAAACTATTAATATCGACCCCCACACACCTTTGTCTTAGAGTACACGAGCAAGGTAAATCACGGGATATTCCTTGCTTCAATTAGGGGATCGGACTACAGCTTTCCTTTAATCACTTCAACATATATAAAATTTTCTCCTTATAAGAGTTGAACCCACACTATTCGAAGAGACGAGACAACTGATACTTAACACTCTTCCCAGAGACAAACCAAATTTGATTATAATTAGTGGCTGACTTGAGAGCGAATCGCAAAAATAGTCACAGATAGTATCATAAGGTAGCGATTCAGTCCCCAATAGTGGCAACATTGCAGTTTAGTCTCCGCAAGTGGTTAAAAAGTTGTATATTAGTTCCCACGTTAACTATTCTGTTAATTTTTAACACCAAAACGCGATGAGATGTTAAATTTGGGGCAAAAAATGATTTTTTTTCTTTTTTGTAAGGCTTAAACTCATCTTTGGTGCCCAATGAAACTCCAATTCATCCAGAAGCTGAAATGGAAAATTTCATTAATTTTTAACATCAAACTTTAGTTTAACTATTATAAAAAACATTTGTTATCTTATATTTTAACTACTCATCGCGTGTTGGTGTTACAAATTGACGAAAACATGAGGACTAATTTGCAACATTCTTATCACTTTCGGGGACTAAAATGTAACGTCATTACTATTAAGAACTAAACTGTAATTTGATGATACTATTGGGATTACTTCACTAATTCGCTCACCAAATTGACACGTGTTGTAATAAAGATATGATGCTTGTTTAAAAATGGTGCAATGCTTCATAATTGTTTTTCCTTTAGTGACCACGTCCATAATTATCGACATCTACTCGAATAAATGACACTTTCTTTGACAAAAATATGAACTACCGCAATAAGCATAATTAAATTAGTAATCAAATCAATCACATAAGCAACAATAAAATAAACCCAGTCATCTCAGTTGACTGGTTCTAAATATAAGTAAGCACTAAAGTAAATTCGGATGGTCAATAATTAGTTGAAGCAAATTGGGTGTCATTAGAGCATTTGCACGATTAGGAGAGATTAATAATGCAACACTATAATAAGCACTAGCAACTTAGGGATGTATATATTTTAAAGGCACGAGTTGTATAATAATGTGTGTGCGGTATTTTATTTAATTAATTAAAGATGTTTAATATATGTTACATGTGTTTTCTTTTTGTCATGTATTTTTTAATGTAAATTAGCGAGGATATAGTATAAATATATACAATGATATTACAAAAATGAATACATAAAGTACTAACTAATAGGTCGTTAAAATAGATAGATATGAGATTAATTATCTCCAACAAGGTTTAAACCTAAAAACTCTTGATAAAACATTGGGTCAAATATGCCACTCGATTATTGAACCCTCGGATAGTGCTGTTAAAGGACCGGGTAATTCGTAACCCGCTCGTTACTCGACTCGGAAAATCCGTGTCCGTTACCCGCTCGTATGCTTATCGAGCGATACTCGAGTAATTTTTTTTACTCGATACCCGAATCGAAAAAAATCCGGGTCCGTCCGCTCGATTACTCGCTCGTTTATTTTTTATACTGTATATTTATATGTAATATATGTTATATTTTAATCATACTAAACTTCAAATGACCAATATAAAATTAGTATTGAAAAGAATTCTCATATTTGCATTTCAACAATTAAATATGTTTGAAGAGAACCCCAAAAATAAAAAATTTAAATAGAAATTTGGGGATATAACCCGGAACCCGCTCGTCGCCCGGCTAAAAAAGCCCGGCTCGATACCCGCTAGTGTCCTTATCAAGCAATACGAGGGTAATATATTTGCTACCCGACTAGTTAGAACCGGATAATTATCCGACTCGATAAAATAAAAACCCGATCGGATAACCCGTTACCTGCTCGAACCCGACTCGTTAACCGCACTATACTGGAATATGTTACATACATCTGTTAGCTAAAATGTTAAGTATATGTCTTGTGCATTTAATTTTGAAAATGAGATTGGTGGAAGTTAGGACTTAGGAGGGGCTACAGCAGTCACTTGCCTTTATTATTATTATGTAACAGAAATACCACTTGAACCTATAGTAGTAATTTATAAATAAAGAACTATTAGTTGCAAAAGTGAATAGTTATTTTCTAATCATAAGCTTTGGGATCCACATGACCACATCCACACAAGGCATCGAAATATTTATGCTCCAGGATTCGAAGTAGATTAGAAATATAAAATATTAGGACATTATTACCTTCTATATGTGTTATATCACATTTTTTATTAGTATTATTATTATTATTTTGTAACAACTTTTATGTTTTTTTTTATGAGTACAGATGCACCAGTAAACTAAGTAATTCATAGTATGATGTTATATCTCCGACATATAGAGATCAAACTAAAATTAAAAAATACGTATAAACAATTAAAACGAAGGATCGAGAAAACTCCATTTAACTTGGACTTGGATTGATAAAGTACATGAAATTGTCGGCACATGACATTTCTTCTGATGATTGTAGAAGTACTAACCAAAACTAGTAACTCATACTTTGAGTATATTTATTCCCAAAATTGGCATTAAAACACTGGAAAAGAGCGATGACGAGTGATGAGAACCGTACGTAAAGCAACCACTAAAATTTTCATTATTGACATGAGTGGATCGGAAGAGATCATCTCTCGGTATATATCACAAAAAAACTTAATTTCTATGTTAAAAATATACCTTGATTATTTTTATCAACTTTTATATTAATTACAAATTTTACTTATTTACACTATTTTTGGAGAACCAACACAATGAGTACTCCATCAACTTTGAAGTTTTTTTTTTTTTTTTTTTTTGATAATTAGCGATGAATTGTGACTACAATGATATTACAAACATGAATATAGAAATTGCTAACTAATAGAAAGTTAGAGTATAATATGAGACAAGTATGTCTCCAACAAGGTTCGAACCCTTGACCTCTTACATGAAAGCTTGGGCCGGATGCCACTAGGCTATTGAGCCATCGGCAACATAATTCATCTTTTAAATATATTAGTGACAAACTATAATCAATCTATTACTATTGACAAAAAATTTCGCCAATATCTCCATCTTTTTATGAGCAAATGGGTGCAACAATTTCGAGCCTTTAATTCTAACTCAAATTAAACGAAAATATTAAAGATATTATATACTATTAAATAGGTAGTACAGTATAAGTGTTTTTTATTGTTCAAGTAACTTGAATATGAGGTTACTTACATTATTAAGCCTATTATTAAATAACTTGTATATGAGGTTATATATTATTGTTCAAGTAGACCGGACAAAATAAAATAACTTTAATATAATTTGTGTTAAATTAACTAAACTAGTTTATTTCTCAAGTTCTAGGATAAATGGCCGAAAATAGTCGATTTTAGACCTGAATGAACAAATTAAAACGATATTACCTCAACAGATCGATATGATAAATAAATGAAATTAGAGCATCATCTCGACTTCATTCGCCTATTACATTATTATTCCATTCCACTACATTCAATTGAGGAATGACATTTAAAAATATGAAGTAAAAGGAATTTGGCAATGTTACAATTTGATGAAAACGAGTAATGCCAAAATGAAGTAAACAATTGAAGGTCCCATGTGATAAGGAAGTATTCCTGAAAGTGGGGTAGGAAGTTTGAAATCGTCATGATTTATTGTTTGGATTAATTGGGAACTTTTTTCACTTCTTTTACTATCAACCTCTCACTCTCTAGTTTGCCTTTGCTCATTGAAAATGATGGCTTTAAGATTCCAAATAAACCTTCTTTAATTTGCTCATTATTACTTCATCTTGTGGTTGTCAAGCTTGGAAAAAGAAACTCAATTTTTTAAATGATTAGTGATGTAATGGAACTATTATTCAATTTTGTGTTAAGAAAACTATGATGAAAGGTGAGTGATGACACAAAGCTAGGTATATTTAGTTTTCCTTTAACTATGGAAAAGGTAATGGATTGAAATGGCATATTTCACGGGAAATTTGGAATTATAGCATTTTTAGGGAATATTTAAGAATTTTAGTGTTATGTATTACAATAATTTGGATAAAAGATTGTCCAATTTTTAATTTGATGCCAAATTTTGAAATTTATAATTCAAGTATTTCTATATGAGTTCTATAATATTATGAAAACTAACTGATATTAAGTGTTACTCTCTCGGTGCAGTATTTTATTAAGGACGAGAAAAATGGCTATTATACCTACATAATACATATGAAGCTAAAACAGTTATTAGGGTTAAAAATAAATAAATAAGTTCAAAAGTATATTGCATTTCTAAATACTATTATGGAAAACGCAATTATTGGTCGGACAATCAGATATTTTGAAATAGGTATATTTTATTGTTGACACAATTTTTTATTTTAAGCAAATTTATGTGTGCTAATAAATATTATAAAGATCGATTGTCCATGTGAATATCAAAGTAGATAACTATTTAGGATATAATGAATATTATTAATATATGTCTTCCATCCTCGAAAGAATGTCTATTTTCTAATTTTGATGTGTTAATAATGTCGACCATAACTTTTTTCGTTAATTATATCATATATATAACATCTTATAAATATATATATGAAGTTTACTATTTTCATCTTATTTTAATATTAAGATTATAATTTCATTTTAAGTATCAGGTGTAAGTCAATTAAGATATCAAAGTATTCTCCGTACTGATTTTACTAGTATTAAAGAGGTAAGTTGAATAATATATAATCTTTTAAGATCGAAATACATTTGTTCTTTGTGATGCAATATTCTTAATTATGATACTATAGTGATTTCATGATACAAACAATTAAGATAAAGCATTTGCAATTTTTTTCTTTTTGATAATTATATTACAGTCCCGTGCAAATATAATAATGTAGTGTACGACATTCCCGTCATTCTTGAAAGAGTAAATTGATGAAATAGTCCTATAAAGTGGATCGAGGTTGTTATTTGGTCCTCAAAAGTTTAATCGTTGTAATATTGTCTCTGAAGTTAGACAAAAGTTACATATAATTTAGTCCAAAAATTGAAGGAGGCATTAAAATTTAACGGTGGAGGCCAATTGCACACATATTGTTAAGTTTAACGGCTCTGTCAGTTTTTTGGACTAAATTGTAACTTTTGTCCAATTTCGAAAATTAATTTGCAATTATTGAATTTTCGACGATCAATGACAACTTTGACTCATTTTCTGGGATCATATCGACAATTTCCGCTTCTTAAAAAATTATTCGTGTTTGTTAATATTAAAGTTAATAAATTTTAATATTTTAAATTAACTCAGACAAGTTTATTTGGAAAATGATTCAGTGTTTCTTAATATTAAAGTTAATAAATTTTAATATTTTAAATTGACTGAAACAATTTTATTTTGATAATCCATAATAACAGATATAAAAGTAACATAAGAATATTGTACATCCGAAACTATTTTACGCTAAAAATCAAAAGGAAAAGTGGATGATGAAAGATACCTCAAACCATGGAAGTCTTCCAAACTTCCCCACATTTCATTCTATGACGTGGAAAATATCATTTCTTTTATAGAATTACCAATGCATTTTTTCATGATTTATACAATTAAACAGTCTATACTTTTTGACTTTTAAATATAATAAAATAAATAAAAAGGTATATTATACTATTTGTAGTTTTATTTATTGCAAGGTAATAGTATAAAATAAATATTTTTACTTCATCATTCGGCCTATTCAAAAGCAATCTCCTTATTATAACACGCATACGGTTCAAAAGCAATCTCTTTGTTATAACACGCATACGGTTGAGTATTATTTTTTCCCCTTTTCATACTTAATCGAAAGCGTCTTCAAATTTCGATTTCTATTATTACAAGGACTCGAACTTAGCCCGTTATCATTAATTTCAACAGTGGCATGCCTAAATCTATGAATTAAGTTCACACACTCGTCATAGACACGACACTTGCAACATTATTTGCAGTAAACTTTGTATTATAAAAATGTACTATGTTTTCTTGATTCCCATCTTCCATCTTACTCACTTTCATTCAATTCTGACATCATTCTCTCTTTCCCTCTGTAAGTCCCCCCCACCCCCCCTTTCTTGCATTGCATACAACTAGTAATAGTTTGATATTTAATAAATTGCATGTCTTTACATGTTGAAGCTCTAAAGATTCCATTTTATTTGTTGGGTTGTGCCAAGATTACAATTGATGTGAATATGAAATCTGATGCAATTTGATGGTACACTAAAAATGTTATTTTATTTGTGTTACCTTTTAGTGCATGTTCTTGAAGAAATATTTCACACCTAGATCTCTATCTTGATCAATGATCATCACCATTTTATTCATCTTAATGGTTTTTTGTGTTCTTGCTTCTTACCCAAGTTCAAAATGATGAAGTTTTTCTATGCTGTTAAGTGAATTCTTCAGTATTATGTTGATGGTTTTTGGTTGTTTTTTTGTTCATTTAAGTTGTTGCATAGATTATGAAATGTACTAATAATTCTTGTATGAATGAACATAAGATTAATATGTTGTCTTTATAGATGATTCAAATGAGAATTATGGTGGTAGAAAATATAGTGTGTGCCAACTTCACAAAATGTTAACAGTGGTCAATTGTAAGATTCAAGATTAGCTCCATCGGGAGAGGGGTGTTCGTAGATCTTTGGGTTCGATTCTCACCAAGGGCGGGTAGTTTAACGAAGCAAACACGTGTAACGCGAGCTTTGTTTGTTATATAATTGATTGAGAATGCCTACATATTTTCAGTATATCTATCATATATGATCTTGTATCATGATGATTATGTTTTCAAAAGTTTTGGACAGAGATTTAATTTATTAAAGAAGTGCATGTGTTGTTTGGAGATTTATTGCATATTGAATGCAATTGATGTTGGTATGTTGTCTGAACTGTTGCATTGAGATAAAACTGGTCCCCAATATTGCTACTATTTTGTTTTTAGAGTAAACTTTGAAGTATGGTACTCTATGGAGCAAAAAAACAAAAGGATGGAAGGGAATTCAGACTATATGAGAATACCGATGATCTAAGCACAGAGTTGGCAGAGCATATAGCAGAATTATCCGAGGCTGCTGTTAAAGAGCGTGGGGCTTTCACCCTCGCGTTATCTGGTGGCTCTTTGATTAGCTTGATGAGGTTGTGAGCATATCCCCTTCTTCAGACTATTGATGTGTAAAATCGTTTTATTGAGCTTTCGATTTATTTGATCACATGAGAATTTCGACATGTTTTCTGTTACAGAAAGCTGTGTGGGGCACCTTATACCAGAACTGTTGATTGGGCTAAATGGCATATATTTTTGGTTGATGAACGTGTGGTGGCGAAAACGCACGCTGATAGCAATTACAGACTTGCAAAGGATGGATTCTTGTCTAAGGTAAATTGTTTGAATTCTCTACATTGATCAATTTAACTTGAACCATCAATTTATTATTTTTGTTTTAGCTAATAATATAATCAATTATTCTGTGTACCCCTGATTGTTGCTTATGATATTATATGTCGATGTCAATATCACTTATGTGTGTGTTGTTAGATATTAAATCTCTGTAATATTTTTCCTACCTTCCGTAAAAACGTTCATCTATTATCACGGGCTGAATTTCACTTTTATATTAGATAAACTTAGAAATTTTTAAATAAAATTCTGGGAAGGGGGTGGGGGCGGGACGAGGAGACCAATGAACTTTCAGCTACTAGGTAATGACTAATGAGTATTCAGGCAATAGCCTGTTTAGTTGCGAAACAGCCCTTTGTTGGAGTTTGCTTCAGACAGATTGTATAAGCAAATCCATCCTGTGTTTAAAAAGCAAACTTTTACGTCTTTGGATCCTTATTTAAGACAGAAATTGACCTACACTGTATGTTCTCTTATCGTGCTTCATATTTCAGGTTCCTATTATTCCGAATCATCTGCACTCGATTAATGATAGAGTCTCAGCAGAGCAGGCTGCAGAAGATTATGAATTCGTTATCAGACAACTAGTGAGAACTCGTGTAGTTTGTGCTTCAGATGTTAGTGACTGCCCCAAATTTGATCTCATCCTCCTAGGAATGGGACGTGATGGCCATGTTGCATCGCTCTTTCCTCATCATCCATCACTTTTTGAGACTGAAGCATGGGTGACTTTCGTTACTGATTCTCCTATGCCTCCACCTGAGAGGATCACTTTCACTTTGCCTGTTATAAATTCCGCCTCCAATGTTGCTGTGATTGCTACAGGTAGCAACAAAGCTGAGGCTATAAAATTGGTAATGTCCGGTAATGGACCCGAATGCTCGTCTTTACCCGCAAATATGGTTCAGCCAATAAATGGAAAGTTGGTATGGTTTTTAGACATGGGAGCAGCCTCCAAACTTCATGGATCAGAGTTTTCTTAGTTTGACATGTTCAGTATTCTTCCTTTCAAGACGTCGAGAAAAGAAGACGACATTAGTTTTTTTCCTTACTTTCTTGCTAAATGGTTTTTCTAAATGTCTCCTAGGCCTAATTTACTATTTATTTTGGCCTTTAGCTAATTAGTGAAGAGCAGTAAGGATATGTATAGCTACCATGTAAGCTGGAGAAGCTCTGTAGTTTTTTCTTCAATGATCATATAAATTGCAAATAATTGAAAAATTGCATTGCGATTCTATAGAGTTGTAACTGGGAATTGATTGAAATTTCGAGTCAGAGAGTGGTTTGTTTGAACGTCCGCCAACTACTGATACGTCTTGAGATCTTAAAAACCTATCTGCTCAGGCACGCAATGATAACCGCTGCTCCTATGTTTTTTTTGAGCGAGCATATATATCTCGATTGTGTGTGATATAGGTGGAAACAATGTTGTCACGATAAGCTTCCAAAGCAGGCATCAATGTGAATGATTGACCTCTACATGTATCTTGCAAGAGAATCTCTTGCCATGCTAAAGAGATTTCGTGTTCCTACTCGAGAGCTCTAACTCGAAGATGAAAACGACCTAACTAAATTTGTCATTTGCTATGGAATTCAGCTACTATGTAATGAAAAAAAAAACAATTGTAGCCATTCAATTGGGGGTAAGTTTTGTAGTAGGTGTAATTTATGGAGCTGCAATGGTAGGAGAGAAACAAAAAAATGAAACGCCGTTGCCGGGGATCGAACCCGGGTCACCCGCGTGACAGGCGGGAATACTTACCACTATACTACAACGACTTGGTTGAAATCATAAGTTAGTTTTATATATTTCAGCGGGATAAACACCTGGAATTTATCCAACCTTCCAATTACGTAAATCAATAATTCAAACGGCACTTAAACGGTAGGACATCACACTCTTATCCATAACATGTACGTTTTGAAGAAAAATAAGACGATCCTCTTATCTTAGATATCTTTCTCTTTTTGGTTATGTATACATTTTCATCAGTCAATTATCTAAGAAACATTTTGACGAGATTATTTGTATTTTATAATTATTTAAGACTTGTTTCTATTTAACACAACACGAATATTATTGAGTCAAATGATAAAGACATCGGGTCATTAATAAATTCATATCTTCAAAAGATATGGTCTGGCCTAACATAAATAATACTAATAAATAGGACTAACATCAGTCTAATTGCCATTATAAATAAATAGGGATTAATATCATTGTTGAAATTTTGGGAGGTGCTATTGGAAGAGATTACTTAGCTTGTACAAACTACTAAGTGTTCTTTCTAATTGATCGGGATATATAGGATTTAGGACATAAATTTATTTAAATTTAATTTTCAGATAATCATCAAAATACACATGAAAGTAACACTAAAGGTTGTGCTTGGTACGCGGGAATGAAATGAGATATGAAGGAATGGAATTAAATTAGTTTGTATTACTTAGTTTGGTAGATAACAATGAATTTTGATTGCATTCCCTAGTTAATTGAATTACCTCATTTGAGGTAATAACCATTCCGCCCAAATTGGGGGTAATGGATGATTACCTCCGGCTAGGTAATCAAATTAGAAAAATTAGGGGTAATGTGATAATTTAATCACATTACTACTCACATACCAAACAAAGTAATAAAATTCATTAATTCATTCATTTCCTTTGTCTATTCCATTACTTTGTCTATTCCATTCCTACACCATTCCATTCCACTATACCAGACACAAACATATCAATTATATTACTACTTTCATTCTAATGCAACCATTTTTAATTGGGTTAATAGCGGCATCAATTACCTATGTTTGATAAATATTACCAGTCAATCACATGTGTTTTAAATGTTATATTCCATCACTTGTGTTTCAAAAGTTTCTAGTCCATCACCCATGCCGTTAACGAACCGTTAAATATGTCACGTGATTTCCTTGTGACTTTTTTGAGGGGCATTTTCGCTAATTCACCATCATAGATGATGGATTAGAGCATTTTAAATCATAGGTGATTGACTGGAAATATTTGGCATAGATGTTCTTGCCATTAACCCTTAATTTTATTTCATTTGGGTATTTACAATTATTTTATTGTTTATTGATTAGTATATATGAACATAATAACTTAGGACTTAATATATCTTTATATATATATATTCATTTTTCTTAACATATTACATATATAATAATAGTCGTATTAAATTAAAAAACAACAAAAATGTTCAATAAAATTTTGTGGTTATTTAAGAATTATTTAGGAACAAAAAACAAAATAATTTTTCAATAAAAATAGTAGAATTATTTGAACATTTTTGTTGTTTTTAAGTTAATATCACTATCAATAAAAATAGTGGAATTATTTGAACAAAAAAAACTCCAAGTAAAAAGGTTGAGAAAGATGTAATGCACGAGGAATCCATTGCTACAAAATTGGTTCATATGGAAAATTTTGGCTCAAAATGCTTCCTTCCATCTCCAATGAAATCTTTAAGCAATCAAGAAGATGAAGCTCAACATCTACAAAAGGTGTGTTATGTCTTTAAAATAAAGTTATTCCTATTATATACATATATTATAATTGGTATAGGACTATAGGAGAGTGTTTTATTTTAATCCGAAAAATTGATAAATACTTTCCATTCGTTTTTAAAATAATATTTCTTTTATATCTCCAAGGACTCGAGGAGTCACAATTCATCATCAAATGAAGGGATATACTATTATTACAACTGGTCGGTGCACAACCAACGTCCGTAAGAATTAATATTTTGTTTAGTTAATATTTATTTATTCAGAAAATAATGGACTTAATATATTTTTGGCACAATCATTATTTCTGCATCATAGTAATTTTAATTTAGTTTAAATTAGACTTATATATTATATTCAATATTTATGTTGGGTTAAGTAAATTAGTTTATAGTTAAATATCTATGTTAGGCTAAGTAAATTACTTTATAGTTAAAGTCTAAAATATACTCCAAAATAAATAAAAAATATGAAAATTGGTAACGGCTTTACGCAATAATCTATCTAACAAAAATTATTATTTGAATATCGTTCGATAAGAATAGGAACGAACGATCGAGTCGGATATTTCGAGTCTTGCGAACGGATTTCGTATTACTCCATCCATTAGTAGCACAAAGTACAATACACCCTTTAGAAAACAAATGCTTAGAATTAAATATAGTGTAATTGTCATTTACTCCTTATTTAACAAGTGGAACCATGTACAAGTATCATTTGCCAACGTACCTCTTAACATTTACTGAAGAAAGTGACATAAAGTATATTTATAGGTTATTTATGTTGGGATATGCCTTGAATCCGTTTTGCAGCAGGATATGCCTTGAATCAATTTTGCCACAGGATTAGGACATGCTGGCAACAATAAGGTTTCTTATGGGTTTCACACTTTCTCTCTCCTAGCTTTGTTAGGTTTCCTGGTTTGATTAGGTTATCTGATTACCTATAAATAGGGGACTTGTTCATTAGACTTGACATGAGACATAATGTAGCTAAATACATAGATTAAGAGTTCTGAATAGAGAGCCTTATAATCCTATTCTAGGAATAGTGTAGGCTAGCGGTTTTATTCATCTGAGATCTGATTGATCAACTCTGTAACCTTTACTTCCCATTATAGTGAATTGTTTGTGGCTTGGAGCCCGTGGAGTAGTCCTAACACATTGTTAGGGAGACCACGTTAATTCTTGGTGTTATTTACTTTCGTGCACTTTACGTGATTCTTTGTCTAAGATTCGCATCTGATTTGTTAATTCGCTTCCGCTGTCATAACAAATTGGTATCAGAGCCTGGGGCTAGATCTGCGAAGAAGATGAGTGGTGAAGTCACGATTTTAGAGAAGCATAATGGGAGGAATTAGTTTCAGTCTCTAGGTTCCGGATCAAGTTAGTTATGCCCTCCATGGTAGGTAATTCTCATAGAGTCTTTTGTTTGGACGTTCATGATGCACTGGTTGATACTAGTGAAGATCATGATACATCGGAGAAGAAGTTCTTCAGTAGGCCGATGATGGGTCCGAGTGCGACGGGTGAGTACTACAGCATATGGAGTTGGGTCTGGTATGACCCAAGAGGAGGTAGCAACAGAAAGGAGTCTCGCATGGTATTGTCGCGATTGCCAACGGCGGTACACTTTCAGAAGAGGACACAACCTTGTTGCAGTGGATGACACATTTTACACCGATGTGTTGGTCCTTGATTCCGGAGCAGTCTGTACATTGAACGAGGTAAGACAAGGAACTCACTTGACGATGAAGTTGTTATCTCTGAGTCGTTTGGACAAGAAGGGGTTCAATTTCAGCGAAGAAGGTGGACGATTAGTTGTCTATATAGGTTTAGATGTACGTCTGAGAGGTGTAGTTCGTGGAACCTTGTATGTCTTTCAAGGTAGGACGTTCTTTGGGTCACACTGTTGTGGTGTTGGGAAACAGGTGGAGCAAAGGGATTCTGGAGACAGTAGTGGTTCGGAGAATGGTAGTTCTCGTTCACTTTCAGGTGGCATAAACTCCAGTGGCTTCAAGTTTCATGGTAGCATCGACAGCAGTGGGGAGCTTCAACGGTGTTTGAATATTACTCACTACCGAGAGTAATTAGAGAAAGACAGCTCGGTGACAGGGCAGTATGGATGGAGATGCTGGGCGTCGTCTATTCTTGTGGTGTCGGTTTGGGGCACTTCTGTCACAGTTATGGAGAATAGTTTTCCTGTTTACTATTCGTCTGGTGTTGTGATCAACACAATTGTTTCTGAGTTGCTGGGCAACATCTGAGTTTACTATTTGAGCACATCTGGTACTAGTAGTACATTCTGGTGCATTGGGAAGAGTTTTTGTGTAGCTGAGATCTGAGGAGGATTCAAGTCAAGGTGGAGATTGTTGGGATATGCCTTGAATCCGTTTTGCAGTATGATATGCCTTGAATCAGTTTTGCCACAGGATTAGGACATGCTGGCAACAATAAGGTTTCTTATGGGTTTCACACTTTCTCTCTCCTAGCTTTGTTAGGTTTCCTGGTTTGATTAGGTTATCTGATTACCTATAAATAGGGGACTTGTTCATTAGACTTGACATGAGACATAATGTAGCTAAATACATAGATTAAGAGTTCTGAATAGAGAGCCTTATAATCCTATTCTAGGAATAGTGTAGGCTAGCGGTTTTATTCATCTGAGATCTGATTGATCAACTCTGTAATCTTTACTTCCCATTATAGTGAATTGTTTGTGGCTTGGAGCCCGTGGAGTAGTCCTAACACATTGTTAGGGAGACCACGTTAATTCTTGGTGTTATTTACTTTCGTGCACTTTACGTGATTCTTTGTCTAAGATTCGCATCTGATTTGTTAATTCGCTTCCGCTGTCATAACAATTTAATGTTACCTTTAATTGAATTATGCAAAGAGAAAATCAGTTTAAAACATTTTACCATCTTACCTTAATTGAAGCTTTTCTGCAGATAATAGTTAATCTATTTTGTACGAAATTATTTTAATCTATTATCTGGAGATAAAATGAGTTGAAAATATTATATTTTAATTTATCTATTATTAGATCAAACATATTATACAAAAGATGAACATTGATATTACAACTAAAGAAATAAGAAACCAAAAGTTCAAAAATGTGACTATGTTTATGATTTTAATACTATAAATCAATACGGAGTAATACTATCAACTTATTTGCTATTTTTGTCGATGAATCAATAGCATGATAGTATTTGACTCAGCTTTTATAGAGAAGATTTTAGGTTCGAATCTCGTTTGTAATACTATTGTATTCTTTGTTATTCTATTATAGAGTATTGAACTTTATTATATTCTTAAATACTTTTTGGTTAGTTTTTATATTTACAATATTAAATTAATAACAAGTGATATAATTTAAATAAATTTTTTATTTTATATACTCAATATAGTTTATAACGAACCTTTTAAGTTAATTCATGTCCGAACGTTTTACACTATTTTTCGTGTACTCGAGGACAAAAGTGCTTGGGCCGGTTAGTGTGACCGTTCCACAATACTCGGACTTTCTTGAGCTTGCATTTAGTTGCATACATGGCTCTTAGCATTCCAATGAGCTCACTTATATTATGTAATTTATGTTCATTTTTGCTCTCTGCATCTGCTTTCTTGAAAAACACGTATCAGTTTCCAGAAGACTAAAAGCTTTGTATGCTAAACTTATTTATTCAATCTTGACTATTGATTGATCCCATAATTTATTTTCGTTTTTTTCCATATCTTTTAGTGATCCTAAAAGTTTAAAGTAACTGTTTATGGTATGATCAGCCTCATCTGAAGTGTTGCAGTGAATCTTGGAGACTTCTACTACTTCTGCAATAAACCAGGTGCATTTATATAAAGTTTTATTTATTTATGAATTTTATAGGATTTCTTGATCTTTTTTCATATGTGAAATATTATAGTTAATCCAAATGGGGTTGTAGGAGATCTTCTGAAAATTCTTGTAGACAATGGATGGTGTGTGAAACAGGATTTTGTTTTATAAATTTTATTTGAGTTTCATGAAGATCATTAGTGTACATGGATGCCATATTACTGAAATCTCCCATATCGAAATCGCGTTAGAAGGGATTATGGGAGGGGGGGGGTGGAGAAGAGGACAAGGAGGTCAGTAGAATTTCCTAAGGACGTCAATGGTGATGGCCGATGGGGACTAGCCGACTTAATGCTTCTCCTTGAATGGGATAGGAGGTTTATGGGTGATTTGATCAATTACAATTTTGTTATCAATCTTATCAAATCTCTTCGTTCCAAATAACATAGGACTTCGATATTATTGGACAATTGAATTATACAACTTTGATATGATGTATCCATTGCTCATTTAACGATTAGAGCATCATCATGTAATGAACTTTAGAGAAGACTGCCAATTTCGGAAGGTCTGAGTGAAACTGAGACAGTGTTATGGCATGGTGCATATATTTATAGGTTTACAGTATTGGTCCCCTTTGTCATATGAATTATATACTAAGTTTCTTGGATTGCAGATTTTAGTAATTCGTTAGATTCTGCAAGCTGATGCAGAGCCTGATACCTGTGGTCACTTTCAGTGTTTGTTAAATGTTTTTGTTAGATATATTGTTTCTTTCTTAGTGATGCAGTAGAAGTGTTTAATACCCTGCAGTATCTGAATGTGTTTCAATGATAAGAAACTAATATAACGCTTCATTGTGAAGTGTGACGCTCTAATTCTTGTTGAGTGGTTACTCTATATGTCTGGTAATTCGATGATTCGGGAGTTATATTATCACATAACACTTTTCTCTAGTTTATTCCTTTTATGCACATGCAATTATACAACGCTTAAGACGAGTAAACTGATTAACTTTTTTACCATTGCCATTTGTATTATCTTCCATCGACTGCTATTTTGGTCAAAGTATGTTATTTTATTTTCATTCTCATAAAGTTCTGGCTGAATATTTTGAATGCAGAATGGCCAATTATTTCTGTTTGTCAAAGTCTCGCCTGATCTTAAAGTGCGAATGAATAAAAAGCAGAAGAGATTACGGAGCTATTCAGATGGATACTTAGCGTTTTCTTGTGAAGACTCGCATCATTTCAATTATAATGGGAAGACAAATCCTGTAGAACTTCAAAGACGACAGGAAAATCATTTTCAGAAGACTCATGAACTCGAGTGTTGTACCATTGTGGATGGTTTGTCTAAAGATACCAATAACTTGAATAGAGTTTCACCAAATGATGATCATCATAGTGTAGTGTTCAAGCATTTAAATGGAGTTCAGTACGTCGATATGTCGAAATCTGATCAAAATGCTGAAGATTTATTGAGTACTCCTGAACTTGAATGTTTAATGGTTACAAATGACTATGTTAATCATGATAAACATGAACCCGCAGATTTGGTTCCTCTTACGTCGTCAGAGATGTTTAAGGAAGGCAGAAATATATATACTGATGAAGATGTCTTAGATTATGAACCTGAGTTGGTTGTTTGCTACAAAGAGATGAACTATAAGTTCGTAAAGGACATATGTGTTGATGAAGGGATACCCCTTGAAGACAAAGGTTCCTTCGACAACTATTCTGGAACGTGTGGTAATGAATATGTTTCGGATGAGGAATCAGGAGATCTTGACTTTGAATTGCTCATTCATGATGAAGTTTCATTAGAAGCAGATGCTGATGTTCATAATACCAAAAAATGTCTACCTAAAGAAGACAGAAATATTGTCTCTTCTTTTGCAAGTGAATATAAAAGCCTCGCTGATTTGATGAGTTTGGATGACCAAAATCATGATAGCATGTTGCAGCATAGTGAAAAAAGTGCAAGTAAAAGGGTTGAGGAAGATGCAATGCACGAGGAATCCATTGTTACAAAATTGGTTCATATGGAAAATTTTGGCTCAAAGTGCTTCCCTCGATCTCCGATGAAATCTTTAAGCAATCAAGAAGATGAAGCTCAACATCAACAAAAGGTGTGTTCTCTTTTAAATTTCCTTCAACTGTAAGTTTCATCATTTTATTTCACACTTGAGATAACGTGTCGTGAAGGTCTAATTTGTAAGATGCTTCTATAGTAGGAATCAATTCCTGGATTCTATAATTAGCTTAGTTTATGACATTATGCTGGACCTGTTTATTTTTGCTACATTAGGTGATTATGTTGGAACAAAGTTTGGCCACTTTTCAAGTGTTTGATTTCAGAATCCCGCTATACCCTAGTCGTAGAAATTTCAATGAACTTTTTCCTTCAGGTAGTTGAACATGGTGCTGATATGGATAATAGACATCAAGAATCTATTGTTGACAGTGAATATGGGGATTATTCCAATAACCCTTCCATCCACAGTGGGGTTGTAAGTTCTAGCTTAAATCAGAGCTCCATGACTATTCATCGGGAACCTGATTCGTACTATGAAGAGGATTGTTCTACTAGTACTAGCAAGGCTCAACGAGCTGGCATGGATGGGAACACTAGTTTTGAGGTTCAAATTGCAGACGTTGAGGAGAGTTCTGTAAACATCCATCCAGAACATATTGCAGCTAATAGCATAGTGGACTCAGAAAATCCATTTCCATTTTATGAACGTGAAAACAGCGAGTCAAGGAGCATTCAAAAAAGTCCTCAGCAGCTGCAGGATGAAAGCTGTGGTTGTAACGAGTGTGCTCATTCTGATGTTCCAAGTTCTGGAGTGAATGACGTTGGTGAAATTGCCTCTTCTACTACGCAAGGCGAGGCTTGTGATGGAGAGGTGAATGACATTGCTGCTTCAGGACCTACAACAGTATCCGGGAGCACTTCTATGCGATCAGAGAGCAGCACCACCAGCACCAGATCCTTCGCTTTCCCAGTGTAATGTCTAATATCCTAACGATATTCTCAAACTCCCGTTCTTCTTTTAACGTTTTAGCAATTAACAGCTTTCATGATATGCAGATTGCAAACTGAAGGGAATAGCAGTCCAGCAAGGATGGGAAATGCCAATAGGCGACGTTTTAGGAAGAAGCGTGGAAGTTGGAAGCGGCATATGTTGTGCTGTAG
Source organism: Echium plantagineum (assembly GCA_003412495.2). Classification (NCBI taxonomy): domain Eukaryota; kingdom Viridiplantae; phylum Streptophyta; class Magnoliopsida; order Boraginales; family Boraginaceae; genus Echium; species Echium plantagineum. The sequence goes on from CM016564.1 coordinate 22,194,549, forward strand.
ATTCTGAGTTCCCCTAGTACCTTTCACTTGTTTCACAGTTCATTGCAAATATATATACTGAAAAACTTGTTAAACAAAGCTGAGTCCTGCTCGAAATGAGAAGTGGTTGGACTTGTTTGTACCATCGATATCAACTTCGAAAATTTTACATTACTATACAAAATTTTGAAGCCTTTTAGACATCGATATAATATTTGATATTACGGTTTTTAACTGAAATTGATCTAATGTTTTGCGCTTGTTCGTTCAAGATGACTAGTCAAACCTATATTAGCTAATGATTAACGAGTTCGAATTCGAGTCAAACCTTAGTTGAACAACAGATAGTTTCCGACAATATGTCTAAATATGATTGATTTGTTCAAACAATTTGCACAATTCCTAAAGCATTTCACGTTCAGCTGAGTGGTTATCGTTAATCAAAGTATTGCACTTTGTCAGTTGCCACCTTCATTATTTTATCACCAAATTATCATCTCCTTTAACATAGTAGCAGAACAAATTTGACATTTGGGGAGTAACTAAAGATGATTTCGGTAAATGTGATTAAGTTACACTTGGTTCGGTTAGTGGTAGTATAATACATTTGGTGTCCATACGAGTCCACTTTAATTCCAACAAGTGACAAATATTGTATATTCATTTATTCATGTTTTTTATACAAAAATTGGGGACGAATTGCAATATTGGTCGCTTTCGAGAATAATAACAATGCAACTGTTTAGTCTCACCACAATATTTCCATTTTGCATCACATCTAAAAGATTCATCGGATTGGGCCAAAGGAAGAATAATGTCATTCGATCATTATCAAAATGACTATAGTATATTCTTGTCTATGAAAGTCCCTGTTTCTTCCAAAGGATTGAGTACATGTTTAACAACTAAACCATTATACATAATATATAGCATAATAGCGTAGAGTTTTCAATGCACGAGGTACAATCGTTATGCACTTCTGACGACGACGCGAGGGTACAACATTTCAAACGCAAAATAAAAGAGGGTACTGCACGCGCGTGCAGAAAACTCACTAGAGTACAATATTTCATGCATAATGTACAAGCTCCTGATGAACGAGCGTCGATAAAATGACGATGCGTGCATTACAGGCGCAACGATGTTTTAATAATAACGTGGATGTAACATAACTGCCAAGCTAGTAATTCTATAGGTTAACTACTAGTCCGTGGTACGAAATTTAGACTCCCAATTATTATTCTGATTTTGGAGCATATTTGGATCAAAGTGTTAGAAATGGTCAAAACAAATTAATTACATTGTTTACACTAAGTGGCATACTCATTTATGTATATTAAAATGAGTAAGTATGAACCGACCTATTTGCCCTCATCTAACTTTTGACTATTTTTTGAGGTAAAAGTAATAAAAATGAATATTATTTCTTGTAAACCTCAAAACTCATGCATGCTTCCAAAATTACCCCAATGGTTTGAAGTTTCCAAAAAAGGAACTCCAAATAATACAAGTATTTCTTGTACTATTTTTGGAACTCTACATTTTGTGCTTTGTGTATGTTCTCTCTTTTTTCTCCCCCATCACTTTTTTGGTTATATATATATTGTTGGCATGAACAAATTGTCTAAGTTCATACTTGAAATAAAAACCTACCCTCTCTTGTTTTGTTAGTCTATTTTTCAATCAAGGAATATAAAGATGAAACTTTACTTAATAGTCATCTACACTTTATGCATTTGCCTCTCCTTCATGTCATCTCCTTGCACTTCTTATTACCAAGCTAATGATGAGCATGGTGAGTGATCAACATAATTTTCTCTTATTAACTACTAGTGATATTTTATCACGATATATTTGTACCGATGTCTCGAGTTCAATTATTGCTGGAGAGAATATTGTTTCATATTTAGTTTGAAGCATGTATTTAACTGTTACATTAGTCAGGGATGTATGTACTAATATACTCATCCAAAATTTACCAAAAAATAACTTAATTTAATTATTGAGAATATTGACTAAGTAATTATAGATAAGTAGTTATGGTACCCCACTAATGTGGGATGTTTTTGGAACCTTTTCGATATAATAGTTATTGATGAACGGCTGCCTATTACCATGCATGAATTAGCAAAATAAAAAAGTGTTTGGTGGATAGAATTTTAGGTAGTGTATGAATATTTTGATAAAAATAGTTATAGTTGTGTCAATTAATTAAGACGCATGCAGTATTAATTAAATAATTTAAAGTGTTTTGCCAACTTATTGATTTAATTTCTTTTTAGTTACTTTTGAAATGTATTTTAAATGTATATTTGCAATGTTTTATTTGCAGGAGATAAAGCAGTGAAACACACTATGCACATGATGCCGAGGAAGCTTAAGGTTATCGAGCCATTATTCCATAAGCTGGATGTAGCTTCCCCAGGTTCGCAATCTAGTGATGTTCAGTAACATTTTCTCTATAGTTAAAATATTAAATTACTCGAAATATCAACAATAGTTGAACTTTTATATTGCAACTGAACAATAACAAATCACTAAAATATGTTTATAACCTTCGAAGCTTGATGCCGGTTCTTCTATTACAAATCCGTGACACTGAAAAAACAGGGATCTTCCGAGTAGGGTTGTGGGATTGCAACCCTAGGATATTGAAAGTTACGTCGTAGCATGTTTGCAACCATATTCGTAATGAAATATGTTAATAACTTTCGAACCCATGATGCCGGTTTCTCTATTACAAATCTGTTACCCAAAAAACGGTACAGGTTTTCGGCATGTTTGTAAGCATATTTTGTAATGAAATATTGTGTTTTGTGTCGATAATATAGGAAGAAATGAGATCGATGCAAATAAGAGGAAGCAAGACGAATTGGATGAAGCTGAATATTTTACAATGGATTATAAGCCTCGCAAGAAAAGGCCACCAGTACACAACAAATCTCAGCCATCTTCAATAGCTTCTTCACCATGAAACATGAACCAAATTTTGTTCCATAATTTTCCCCATGTATGTTTCCATTTTTGAAATAGTAAGTAGATGCTAAGCAAACAATGTAAACATAGTTGCTTACAATTTTGGATAACAATAGTTAATGTATGTTTTGTATGTAGCTAGCTAGGTTGATTACCAACATGTCTTCTTTCTAACTACATATTTCAAGGATTTATTTTTGGGCTTTTGGTAATTTTGAGATCATGAAAAAGTGATAATGTAAGTAGGGAAGCTAGAGTTTGTTGTTATGACGGGTTGTCGGATGCACATGTTTCCAAGGCACGAATTGTACAAGACACATAATGTTATAAGCTCGTGGAAATGTTCAACCTGCACGTTTCGTGCATTCACTAGCATATCTGGACATGTGTCTTGTATACTTTACACTTAAAATAGATATGTTGCCCTGTGTTACCCAACTATTGTTCTAACTATATGTTCTTTAATGTATTTCTTGAACAATTTCTATTTTCTTTGGATAATAAGACCCTGAATAATTAAGTTTTTTTGCTTGTAAAATAGCAATGAGTATTATAAATAATGACTAGAGAAAATTCTAATTAATCTAACGATCGAGAGTACATGCTTTAGAGTCCAATGTACCCTTTTTAAAAGTTATTTTTGCTCCTAGGACATAGTTCAACTAGTAAAGAACTAAAGTGCAAAGTAATGACAGTCTCGCCTCTTCATGCAACCAAGGTTCGATTCCCATTGAGAACGAACCTTGCGTTTCAAAGTGGTTAACAGGCAAGCTCTTCGTGTACTCTTGGACAGGAATGCGTAGGGACCGTTAGTGTGACGGCTTCACACTTTTTCCTAGAGTACATGCTCCAAACTTGAAGTAAATATGAAATAATATTATCTCCAACAAAGAGACTGAGACTAGACATGCCAAGGAAATTTAAATATTGATCTCTTTCATAGGTACAACTTATATGTGTATCAATCAAACAGATTGATTTTTTTTATTCAAACATATTATAAAATGCTAATAATTATAGACACCCAAGGTCCAAGCATTTACTTCCATGTTCTAACAGGTAAAACTCAAAGGCTGCACTGCTTATAAACATGAATCTAAGACGTCAATGGAACCTCAAAAAGAAATGTAACATACACAATTTCCACACAATCGTTGAAATCAGATTTGCTTAGTGGAGATTCAGAGGGAACAGAAAGATGTATTTTATACCTTAAGTCGCTTATGTGATTGATCCGTATCATCTCCGATGGTTGGATCATGAAAATGTCCTATCGCTTGGTTGCTAGAAGGCATTGAATACTCAGAATCCTGGGTACGATGAAAGCAATTTCAGTTTTTAGAATTACGATTGACCCTAGATGACTATTATCCAACACGCATACCTTAGGTGCTGCTACCCCTGATGTGCCTCCTTTATTTGCTCTTTTTCCGAGATCAATCTGTACAGAGACGGAGGCCTGAGAGAGATCCACTCCTGCTGTCTGCAGTGCGTGTGTCAACGAATTGAGTAGCCTGATAAAAGATTCACAAGTCAGCCATCTAAGAAAGTTTATACACTTAACATGCATTAACATTGTATATAAAAAAATAAACAAGGACACTTACCCTTGTGAATATGCACTTGAGATGCTTATTGTACCTCCCTCAACTGTCAGCTCTTGTTGTGGATTCAGTTGTTCGCCAGTGATCGGACACTCTGCTAACTGTGCATCAGAAGAAGGTCTAGGTAGAATAATGGGAAAGCCACCATCATTTCTGACAGGGTCTGGGACACATGCTTGCATTGGCATGTGCATGGACAGTCCTTGGTTTGGTAATTCTGTTTGCAGATTGTTTGATTTACCAAGCGGTACTATGCTAGTATCAGAGTCACTTGGGTTCTGTTGACTTAATTGCATGGTGGAAGGGGTAGCAGCATTATTCTCATCAAACCTCCCCAAGAAAGGTGGAACTCCGCTACAAGTATTCTTCATGGCTGGTGGATTACCAAAATTTGGAACTCGCCAGTGACTGTTTCTCTATATCAGGAGAAAAGAAAGAGGTTCAAAGTTATTAAAGACAATGTTACTGCTCCTTAAGAACAAATACAGATCAAATTATTGATCCTTAACTCTAAACATGAACGTTGAATGAAAGTTTATCTTTCTGCTCCTTCACGTTGAAACAGAAAAATTAGGGTCATTTGGAAATAGTGAAGGAGAAGCAAAAAACAAAAACTCATTTGTAATAGAGGTAAAGTGAAACGAAAAGGTAAGTTACAGACTAAAAACGATAACACTCTAACCTTCCACTGTGTAAAATTAGTAGCATGTTTCGTTGTATTACCATAACAATGACATAAACATGGTATTGAACAGAGAAAGATCTAGAAAGGTTTACCCAGGGTGTTAGCTTTGTGGGTTCTGAACTCCAAGCTTGACATGATCCTTCATACTTCTGTACCTTCTCCTGTAGGAATTGCACATACTGTATCACCTGGCAGTAACAACGTTATCAGACAAAAACATCAGTGCATAGCCAAGAAGTTCTAAATTATTTGCCAAGTGACAACATACCTCTGAGAGAAAAGATGCAGTGTCTCGCTTTTGATCACTGTTGGGAATCAGATCTCTCAATATTTGAAATCTGAAATGTAAGTTAAATGAGATAAGTTTGAGATAAAGGGAGTGACATTGTTGATAATCGCACTAAAAACATTTAAATGATTCACATAATTTACCCTCATTTGCATGCTTCTTTACAAGGAATCATTCAATGCGATTTTGTTTTTGAAGTATGAATATCGATCTTAGAGTTTAAAATCAATAGCCTAGAATATTTGTACAGAGAGGCTTCAGGCACCCAAACTGAGGAAGGAATAATGAAGTATAATCAGAATGGTAACGGCAACAAAATAACCAGTTAAACAGACGGGAAAAAAAATTGACCTGTTCAATTAACCAAAAGAGCACTATGCAAACACCGTAATATACTAACATTTCAAGTTCACATTCATCTTACAGTCTTTTTCCTCTGGAACCAATTGGAGTGTCTCTAGAAACTAGAAAGGCTGTATATTATATCCACTTGGTAAACCCTAATTCGTAAAAAAGAAAAAGTGCAAATAGTCAAATACTTTGTTTTCTGAATCATGAAGATTTACCTAAATTGACTATCTTGATCATTATTGCAAACTGGGTACACAATCTCGAACGTGACTACTACCCTGTCTCTACGACAGGGGGGGGGGGGGGTGGGGTGGGGGGCAGGCCTGCTAATCCTCTAAAATTGTCAGTCACAATCCAAAATGACTTATTGGTTCAGGTTTCGGCTATTGAAGGGGTTTTTGCTCACGAAGGAATCCACAGTTGTAGTCAATTTTGTCCTTCTCCAGACTACATCCGCACCTCCCCACATGATGCTATTTCCAATGCTGAACGAAGTATCTTATCCTTGTGCAGTTCTAAGAAAAAACTATATCCTCATGGCAACAGCAGTCTACCCATTGCATAATAGTTAATCAAAATCAATCTATACCATTAAATTTGTCTCTCAACCGTCAAATATCCGATCACATCCTCTCTTTTTGGCTATACGGTTTGGCATTTCTAGTAACCTTGAAAGGATAAAAGGTACAAATTCAAAATAAATGAACCCACAAATTCTACAAAAAGAGAGTAATTCAAATTGTTTAAAGATTTCTACGATTTAGAGAGTCAGAAACTAACATTGAACAACAACAACATGAACAACATCCCCATCAGATAGCACACAACATTAGCTTGTTCCCGTGAGAACAGGGAGGCTGTTTCCAAATTGACAAATTGACCTAAGAGTAAGTGCAGCCGTTATCTACTATTTAACAATAAATAAGACGGAAAGGTAGTGTTATGAGCCATTTTGATTTATACATTTATATCCAAGAGTCAGAGAATATATCTATTACTTCAAGCATCAGAAAGTAACATTGACCCTAAAAAATTCTTAAAGTTGGAATCAACAGACAGTTGAGGTCAGCAGAAATTAGAATATCCACAACTTGCACATAATACAATGCAATTACCTTTCAACGACCACTAGATATAAAGTAAATTACCTACTCTTCGCGAAGACTAATATGAATAAACTTGTGAGAAAATTGTAGTAGTATAAGTTATATTGAGTCTTTTTGTATAGTACCTCTATAAGTTTTGAAGGGGCTGATTGAGATAGACAAAGCTTTGAAGGGTCACAAAAACCAAAGAACATGGGTTGTAGGGAATTCCACCCAGGAAGAAAGATAATACAGTTTTCCTATTCAACTATTATCCAATGATTCCGAGTTATCAGTTATCAATAGCCTCTAGACATGCATAAGTCTAAATTAAGGATCAAAATTGAGTTATTCTAAGTAATTAGTCCAACCTCCATTTCCATGTGCAATGGAGTAAAATATTGTGTATTATCCAGCACTTAGACATATTGGAACAAATTCAAAATGGCTCGTGATAATACATAAGCTTCATATTTATTTAAAGTACTACTTAGTAGCTAGTCTATGCACTTCATCTTGGCTCAATCTGGAAACGATATTCCAATATTGCGTAAAATTCGACCCCTATCTCGCTTAGGCGAAATCCACTTTGGAGTCATTGGGGTATGCTGTTGTGTCTCTAATAAAACCACTTCACTAAATTGCTAAACTGAGCTGAGGTAGTATATCAGAATTTCAGATTAAACAAATGAAACTATTCACAAACCTCTCATTAATTTTGCTCCTCCGCTTCTGCTCAGTAACAGAATGCTTAGACCTTATGGCACTTGCCTTATCATTGTTTTTCACATCTGCAAATTTCAGAGAAACATTAACATTAAGATAACGAGCAAAAATTGAAGCAACCCCGGAACATTCACAAATTCATAAAAGATACCATCTCCGTCTCAAAAAAAGATTGCCTAGTTTGATTTTCAAAGGTCAATTATCATAATTAACAAACTTCATGGCCTAATTGGCAAACAAAGTTCTGATGTTAATAACAAAGTAGTTTAAAAAACGCCATCTTTTGATATATTTCATCAAAAGACATACATATCAGAACCCCGTTCTCGCTTTATCCATCTATAAACAATTGGTTTTTAGTATGAATTACACGCATTCTTAAAATGGTATCATGATTCAATCCACTAAAGGTCCCTACTTTATCCATCTATAACCAATTAGTTTTAGCAATACACAAAACCATTTATTACAAAATTGAATAATTCAAACATCAAAATTCATAACTAAGCAATATTTTGAGCTAAAGGGACTACTAATAAAGCTGCGATTTTTATGCAATCTAGCATACCTTTAGTACAATTTTCATTTGTTGGACTGCTACTAGAATTGTTACCGTCTTTCTTGATTCCACCAAAATCTTCATCCCCATGTTCCCCCTCTTGATTCTGTTGATTACCCTTCATGGATTTCATCAAAAATTTCCAAGATTTGATCTTTTTGCAATATTTTATATAAATTCAAGAATTTCCAACAAACCCAAAACTATAAATGGAAAAAAAATCCAAAAAATATAGAATTAGTTAACTAAATAAGTTTTGTATACATTTTGATCGAGTTTTCCAAAAATAAATACTATAAATGGGGAAAAAGGCTAAATCCAAACAATATAAATAGTTAACTGAAATAAGTTGTGTATGATTGAAATTTCAACAAACTCAGAAAATTGCGAATGGGAGAAAAGGCTGAATCTAAACAATATAGAAATAATTCATGGCAATAAGTTGTGTATGATTGAATTTCCAGCTAAAGATTGGAGCTTTCGAGATGGGAGTGTAGAGTGTAGTGTCAAGTGTGTAGTGCATAAGCAACTCCAGCATTTGTTCGAGAGTTCGATTAAAAAATTTGGACTTTCAGGTTTGGTTTGGTTTGGTTTGGTTTGGTTAGATGTAGTTCGAATCTAATTCCATCATCGTTTTATATATTCAAAAATTTAATTTTTGCTCGAATTATATATTATAAAAACAAAAGTTGATTTTATTATAACGGGAATTCATGGTCATTACTTGAATGGTACTAAGTAGTAAAGTAGACATTGGACTGACGCAATAACGTGCAAAATGAAATTCATGACTTTGCCGATCACAAACTCACCAATTCCACTAATTTAATTGAGATTTTTTTTAATTTTTTTTGTCTATTTGTATATAACTTTGGTATGAATCAAAATTGAAGTGTTAATAGTCATGTTAATGTAAATATGATCATTGATCAAAGTTATAAGATTATAAAGATTTTAATTTTGATAATTAAAACTTTAATAGAATGATGCTTTGCAGAAAAAATAGAAGTTGTCTTTTTCTATAATTTTGCTAGGATGAAGCTTTGTAGAAAAAATAGAATTAGTTAGCCTCATGATATAGCTTAATTGATAAAGAATTAGAGTATAAAGTGTCAAGCAGTCTCGCCTCTTCATGCAACTAGGTTCGATTTCCACTGGAAGCGAACTTTGTGTTTTAACTGATTAACGGACAAGCTCTAGTCCCCTGATCAGGTGAGGCACATCCCGCGATAACCTCTGACATCATACTCAGGATGGAGAGCTGTCATGATTTTTAGTTTAAGAGTCTCAAACTTTTATACACGTGGGGTGTAGGATAATTAAAACTCCAAGACAATTTGATTCAATTTAGGAAGAAATTTAAATTGCATTTTGTTTTAGCTTTTTCCATTTTGAAGTTTGGATTTGAAAAAGGTAACCTAATTAGAAAAGTGTATCCGGTGTTGGTTGAATCATGTGAATATGTGATCAAATTCATGTATCTCTCAATATCTCATCTACAAAGCATGAAAGTCATTTACTTCTCATGAAAATAGAAGCTTTGCAACAAGAATATTACTCTTAATACATTTGGACCAAAACCAATCTAGAGAAAAGAAGTCTAATTACAACGATTACTTCTTTTATTTTAAATTAATTAATATTTCAAAATGCTAACTTAAAATGATGTAAGTGTTTAAATCTAAGACCACTTGTTTTACTCTCAAATTTTAAAAAATCTCAATTAATCTAATAAATTTTATTTGGACCAAAATCAATCTAGAGAAAGTTGGCTATCATAATATCGGTAATATTGAGAATAGATATAACCTATAGAAAACTTGAAGATACTCATCCGATAGACTATATAATGTGAACAATAGCTTTAATAAGTGTAATTTTCATTGCAAAATTTAAGAATCTTGTTTTTCAAAATAGAATTTTATTTTTAATTTTGTTAATCATATTTAGAAAAACTTTCTTTCTAATTCTTTTATTTTCAAGAGGACTACCGGCCAAGATATAATCCTAGCTTGTCACTGGAAGGGATATTTAACAAAATTGAATGAATTATTTTTAGAACAATTTAGGGTGAGTAGACTACAGAAAACTTGAGAATTATAGAAATTAATAATTTACCCAGAGGAATTATAGTAATCTTTAAGAATATTAGTGAAATTATAAATGATATTGTTATCTAAACTAGTGAAGAAATGGCGGTTATCGGCTAAACATAGATGAAAAATACTACGGGCTTGTTTAGTTATTGAGACCCCTTTAATATTTTTAACTTCTTGAGCCAAAGAAATTGAGGTTAAGAGCGCTTCAATGTAGAAGAGGATGAGGGAGAGGATCTCTTTGTCTAAACCCACTTTTAAATTCGAAAGTTTTAATTGTTTGTGTGTTTACTAAAACAATGTATTGTACCGTAGAAATGCATTAAAATAATATTAGTCCATTTATCAGAAAATCCCATTTTTTTAAAGTAACGCAATAAGAAAGTTCTAGTTAACTTTGTCAAATGTCATGCTTTGAGGCTTGGCTTACTAAGCTTATATAGGAGGTCGAGTTGTTTTTTGACTCGACTCATACACAAATTTGATTGTTAGTTAAGAAGAAGTAGGGTTATTTGTACCCTGCACTTATAAACTTTAAGACGTGCATCGTAACTCCCTATAAATTTAAAAGGACATAGTATCCATTTGTAAATTATAAAATTTTGTACCCTAACTCCTTCGTATTAACTTTAGTGTTAAAGTTAATGGAGAGTGTCATTCAATTTCTTATTTAGTATGTATAATAGAAAAATATTGTCAAAAATCATTATTAAATAATAACATATCATATATTCCTCTAAATTATATCAGATGACATTATAACCAGGGGCGGATTCAGGATTCTTATCTGGGGTACGGTATTTATTTTATCATTCAAAATATAAAAATTATAGTTAACTACAATATATAAAATTGTCCAAAGATTTTTGAAAGGCTATGAATATTACATTAATAGATCAAATGACAATTGAGCCTAATTAAACTTTATCGATTTTCTTCTTTCTTTCGTTGCTTGAAATCGGTGGGTATTTCAATCATCAACAGTGCTAAAGATTTATTTCTATGTAAGTCAGCAAATAACTATTCACCAAAAGATATTAGTCATTGTACTTCTTAAGTCATCCATTATATATTGTGGGAAGAATGGTGTTTTTTCAGTCAAGTCAGCATACAAACATATTTTGGAATCGCACACAAAACATAGAGATGTCCAGAATCAAACTAGTACTAGTACTATCAGGACCTCAATTTTTGACAAAGTGTGGTCAATAAAAGTGCCAAGCAAGATTAGACACTGTATTCATAGAGCTTGCCACAACAAACTACCAACCAAAGTCAACCTTTTACGGAAACATGTGGATCTATGTGTCAAGTGCCTATTTTGCAAATCATATGAGGAATCGGACATACATCTATTCCAGGATTGTATATTTTCAAGAGAAATCAGAGCCTTATTACATATCAAAGATCTACAAGGCTCAAACATGCAGTTCATAGATTTATTCATGGAATACAAAAAACATCTACCACCAGATAGGTTCAGAATATGGATCATTTGCATGTGGGAAATGTGGCACCAAAGGAACACACTCTTATGGGACAACAAATGCAAAAATTCAAAAGAGATTGTTCAATTTGGGACTTACTTTTTGGAGGCAGAAGATTCAGCTACAAGTCTGGTCAACAACCCCAAAGCTCCCTGCATCCGGTGAGGAATGAAAGTAATGAAGCCTAGGATTCTAAGATAGGACTATTTAGGGGATGGTTTTGGGCTCAGGTTGGCCATGGGCCATCATTACCCTTATCTTATGGGCTGAGTAAAGCTGATGCTCTTGTAGACTTGGCCCAACATTAGTAGTTTAGTGTTCAGGTTGGTTTGTGTAACAGTTTGGATTTTTTCCGTCTCGAGATTTTAATATATCGCTCTTTATCAAAAAAAAGTCATCCATTATATAATTACGTCTTAGTCTGTTCGGTAAATTGAGTTTTACTTTATTAAAGTTAATTTTGATATATCTTAGTATATTGTTACGCGTGATATATATGTTCTTTTCAAATACGTTGTCAATAATGATTTTCTTTAATTTTTTAACCGAAAAACCTTCAACTCTCATTTCCTGCCAAAAATAATGTTAAGAGATTGTGTGCCAACTTATTATTTAATTATCATTATTACAACCTAAATGATGAAATAAAAAACAAATATAATCAATACAAGGTTATATTTGTTTTGGCTTAAATATTTATGTATCCTAAATATAGTAATAAAAGTAACCACAAACTAAATTAAATAAAAATAATAAAAACTAAATAATCATAAAATTTAAATATATCTATTCTCAATATTACCGATACTATCCTACCCAACTTTCTCCGGATTGGTTTTGGTCCAAGTAAAATTTGTTGGGTTAATTGAGATTTTTTAAAATTTAAGAGTAAAACAAATGGTCTTGGATTTAAACATTTACATCATTTTAAGTTAGCATTTCGAAACATTAATTAATTGAACCATGTCTCGAAGTATTTAAGGGCATCATCAACTTACTTTATTTAACTCAATAAATTATTGCTACTTAATTACATAATTATTCCACTAATATTTCGAATACCTAGCTTAGGAGTCCAGATCACCCGCCACTTGGTATCTTATTTAGGTCATAAACTATGGTTGGAGGATTTAACACCTCTTTTTAATTTTCAATACTCCACCTCATCTTCTCTTGATAATTTTATACCAATCAACATTTGCAGTTTTGCACACTCCAATGGTTTGTTTAATTACATCGTCTTTCTCTTCCAACTTTTAATACCAACCACACATATGCTTTAGTTATGATACAATGACCCACTTTGTACACGATTCAACATGTTGAATTTATTCAACATGATTTAATCTACATGGATTCAACACATTCATTCAACTACCCATAGTGTTATTTAAGTAGTTGAAAATATAATTCAACACCCGCACCATATATGGTCTTTGCTAACAAATTTTTCGAACAACCTAATATGTAACACATCATTTTTTAAGGTAATTATTAAACACAATAAAACGTGAATATTATTTTATACTCATCAAAAATTGGGGTTTAAATTAAAGAGAATTGTTATGAAACTAATTATTTCATAACATTTGTGTTTACACCCATTTTTTCATGAATATAAAATAATATTCATGAGACCATGTGGCATGTATTACTAATGGAATCATTAAATCGAGAATCAAATGCAAACAACTTGTAGTCTTGTACACTATTATTGATCATATTTACGATATTATCATTTATTATGATAAAAGTATAATTTGACCATATTTATTGAACCATTATTATAATTAACTCCACACGTTGCTAAATGAATGCATGAAAGTATTACTGATTTTACTCTTACTAAATACTCTCATTAAATGGTGTGTTCGTGGGCATTTGAGATTGGATAAGGCCAAAGCTGCAAGTTGAATATATAAAACTGACATTTTACTAGACCAAACTTCACTCTATATCCCTTTCTTTGAGGACAAAATGTGGACAAATAGCAAAGTGACATATTACCTTTAATTTTTTATTTTATTTTATTTTTGTGAAAAAGGGCAATGGAATTAGTTGTTGGCTAGAACCAATCCAACAAGATCTGTACTTATATAAAAAATAGAGAAAAAAAATGTACACTTGTATACTTTTAAGTTTTTGCATGTACTTTAATATTATTAATTGATAATATAATCCTGCATCTTCAACTGTATATCATATAAATAATGACTCGATAAATATCCGACTCGACCCGATAACTAATAAGTCGGTTAGTATCCAATTCAATAAGATATCGAGCTCAACTTTAGTACTCTACTCGACCCGATAAGATAACGAGTCAGGCACTTCCCGGCTCGATAAGACTTGTTAAAGTAATTACCGGGCCCGACTCGATAAATACCATACTCGTTAAGGTTAAAATGGAAAAAAAACACAAACAAAAAATGTATTGGTACATTTAAAATATTAATATATTAAATGAACTTAATTATTTCAAATATTTATAATAAAATGCACAAACCTTAATTAGATAATTATTTTTGACATATATATTAAAATTATTAATTTATTTAATCATTTATTAACGGACCGGGTATTTGAGCGAGTCAAATATTTGAAATGAGCACAACCTTGAGCTCGTACCCCTACTCATTAACTATCGAATTAGATGCTCGAACAGATAACGGCGGGTTACCGACTCCTTTCCAGCCTTATGTATATGTATGTCTAAGTGAAGTGAGATTGGCCTCCAGGTAGTGAAGGGGTAAAATTAGGGGGAAGTACAATAAGCCCGAACAATCGTACACTTACAACTGAAAAATTGATATAAACAGGGCTCTTTTTTCCCCAACTTCTTAGGAATTCGAATATTGTGTTTGAATCCCAATTAAGCAGCTCCTCTCACGCCCCCCATTAATTTAGATGAATGAATTTTGTAAGTTTTGTTGCAGTGTTTACTCATGGTCATGAATAGACACCCTTCGTCTATTTATTTATTTACTAATTTGTTCTTCTCTCAAGTATTTACTAGATGATGTACTTTTTCTTTTTTAAACTCTAATATATCATTCATGATGAATGACACAAGAAGCCTAGATGTTGTCCTACGATCACAAGAAAGAAAGCATGGAAGCCTTTTAGCAAAACAATCGGATTGACAGAGTTTGCCTCACTTGCAGAACAATTTTGTTTGTTTTCACTTCGAAAAGATTTCAATTCTCCAACTTTTGTAATAGGACTTTTAATTTTTTTTGTTTTCGATCATACCTCATGTGTATTTTATAATAGATATAATACGAGGGCTTTACTCTATCATTATAACTTGTCTCCTACTCATAAAAAAAAAAACCTAATTTTTTAATCCTCTATAAAATATTTCTAATATTCCACCAGTATGGGTGAATAATTTTCGCAATACTTTGAGTAACGCGGTCAAATCAAACTAAGTACAGTAAATGAGATTATTAATGCACACTGACATATTTATGAGTATTTAATATTAATAATTACGTTTAAGATCTAGTCGAAAGTGTTGTAAGACCATAGTTATAGTTATCCACTATGGATAGCCTTCGTTTCCATAACGTTCTCTGTGTAATTGGAACATATGTTGTATGTGTTCGTTATGTATACAGATCGCATATGTCGTATGTTAGGCTAATTAAACAAATTTTTAATATATTACTGAACACGTGGTATACGTGTTAATTAAGGATAAAATAGGAATAAGCTCAACTTGATAAAGTATTAAGTATGGCTTTAGTATCCGATTCGTTTCAATAAGGTATCAAACTCGAGTTTAGTACCCAACTCGACAAGAAAATAGTTCGGTTACTACCCGACTAGTTAAGGTAATTACTCGACTCGTTAAGGTAAAAGGAAAAAAGCTTATAACATAAACAAAAAATAAGTATCCGACTTGTAAGGTAATTACCCGACTCGACTTGATAATTACCTGACTCCTTAAGGTAAAAAGGAAAAATCCTTATTTTTCTAACACAAATAAAAGTACATTGATATATTTAGAATACTAATAAATTATATGAACTTTAATTATTTCAAGTATTCATAATAAAAGGCACATATCTTCACTATAGATAATTATATTTAGCAAATGTATTGAACTTATTAATCTATTTAATCGTTTGTTAAAGGATCGGGTATTTATCGAGCGAGTCGGGTATTTCAAAGGAGCGCAACATTAGTCTCGTACCCTACTCGTTAACTATCCAGCGGTTATCGAGTCAAGTACTCGAGTCGGGTGATCGAGCGGGTAACAAGTTACTCGACTCATTTCGAGCCTATAGTTCCAAATAGAGGAAGATAGGGTGAATGACATATGTATCCCTGAGTTTTAAATTAAATGTCAATTAGGTCTCTGAGTTTTTTATATTACCAACTTAGTCCATTGATCAATTTTGATGATCTCAATAACTCTTATACCCTCGTCCATTTAATATTTTATTATATCTCATATTAATTTTTTTTATGGGATACCAACATTTTAATAGATTTTATAAAATACAATATTTATATGTTTACACGTAATCCTACTAAATTACTAGAAATATTATTGAGCTAATATTTTTAATAGATAAAAAAGTAACTAAAAGAAACATTGTTTCATTTTTTTCAAACACAAATTAAGCACATTACCAAATTTAAATCAATTCATTCATGTAATGACAAAAGATAGTTTAATCACCACACTAAATTTATAAGCGCACAAAAAAAGGCATTTTTGGGAGAGTTGGATGCTTTGAAAAGAGACTTGGTAGTTGGTACATTCTCTTCCACCGACACCCTTGTATTTTGTCATTGTTTTCATTGCAAAATTAAAAAATTTAGAGCAAATGGCTTCATTGATCACTAACGTCTGTTAAAAAACCTCAGTCGATCATACTAGTATGATTTTGTATACTTTCGATCACTAATGTTGGATATTATGTACATTTTGAGTCATTCATGCGTTTTTTTGGTTCAAATAGCAATTTATTGACATTTTTAACATTTTTGGTAGGGTATTTTAACCATTCTTTTATAATTTTGTCATTAACATCAACTAACACTCACCGAAAATGTCGAAAATTCGAGAGTTGTAACAGAATTATGGGAAAATGACTAAAGTACCCCTACCAAAATGTTAAAAATGTCGAAAAATCGCGAGTTGTACCAAAAAAACGCATGAGCCAACATTAGTGATCGAGAGTATACAAAGTTATACTAGGGTGATCGACTGGGATTTTTTAACAAACGTTAGTGATCAATGAAACCATTTGCTCTAAAAAATTTATAGCTAAATTAAGAAATTTATTATTAGGAATTAAAACTAATTCGGTATATCGTATTACTATTAATAATTGATTAAAAAGTAAAAAAAAAAAGTTTTTGGGTCTAATATTGTTTATATAATTATTTGCAAATGAAAAAAAAATTATTTTAATTATTTATACTTAATTAAAAGTTTATGATGTAAATAGAAAAGAGTATAATAGTTAATAAGACATTTTATTTTATGCTAAAGGACCTAATTGACGATTATAATCAAACTCAGGAACTTATAGTAATGATATTCAGGGATTCATTTGTCATTTAACATAAAATTTGGGGACCCTAATGTGATTTACCGAGGAAGATATAATAGTGATTTTACTCCTAAAAAAAGTTACTAGTCTAATCTACACTATATGTAATTGGGGAAGGGGGGAATTAGTTTTTTTTTAGTGAAGCCCCATGTTCTAAAAATCCCATAATTGTAGGAGAAGTTACAAATAAAATTTAAATTCAAAATCAATACTTTATAAATTACTTTAAATATAAATTTGAATAAATATTTTTACATGACAAATTATCAACGATTGTTTCCATACTTATTAATTTTATATTTTTATTTAATGATTATTTTATTAAGATGCACAAGCATGGATTGTGCCCAAAAGACTAGTACGTGTGTAACTGAGAAACTCACTCTCACAGAACCTTCATTTATAATGGATAAAATAAATAAAAATTCAAAATCTCTCTCTATATATACACATAAATAAAACTCACTTTAGCCACTGTGTTTTTCGACTGTTAGCAAAAAAGAATTAGAGAGAGAGAGAATTTTGCTGCAGTATCCAATAGATTTAGGACAGTAGATAAATATTCAGACAAAGGAATATCAGATAAATAAACTTAATATTTGAGGTAAATATTCTTCAGTTTTTGGTATTTATGAATCGAAAACTCAAATGAAAATTGTATGTGTTCATAGTCCATAGAACATTGCAAATGAGCAAATGTGATTTTTTCTATTGTTAATAGTGATGATAGTTTATAAACATCGATTATGTTACAGTTTGTATGATATTTCGTGTGGATGTGTTTTGAATAAAAAACAATCAGTACATATGTCACGAATGCTGGAGTATAAAGTAACAATGCATTACCCAAATATATTCTTTTTTGTGTTTTTTTTCTTGAAATGAAATTAAAATGAAGATTGTGTATGTTCTTGAAAGTTATTACATATTTGACGTTTGATTAAAGAGTGTATATGTGTTTATTTATCATTAAGATTTTGCCATTTTCCGTTCTATGCATTTGAGATATTTCTAAGCAACATAATCTCGAAAAAACCTGGTATCGATTCTTAGTTAAACGATTAGATCTTATGTTATGTAACACTACACTTGCTTCGCTTAAGATAATGATACAAGAGGATGTTATTGGATTTTCAAGATGTCATAAGATTCTGCAGTATCTGGTTTTGGATATATTTTACATGTATGTAGATTAGAAGAGGATGTAATTGTATTTTCAAGATCTCATAAAAGGTTATGAATGATGCATTAGTTTTTAGCTTCTGTGACAATTTTCCCTATGTGTTGTGCATTATAATCAAGAATCGCGTAGTCTGTGCACCTAATTTAGATCCAGCGGGAATGCTATCGAAGGCCAGTTTTAGATCGAATTAGTGAATCAGACTCTTGAACTGACCTAGTAATTTTGTGTTGTTTAAGAGTTGTTATACTACATAAATATTGAGGATACAGATATGAAAATATCTGAATATGCTTGATTCATGCTTTATCATTTCTGGATTCTATATTTCAGTTTGTTAGTGACAAATAATACATTATGTTGGATAACTGTAATGCTCTTTCAACATAAACTGGTGCTTTGGTTGATGGGTCTTCTTTGTTGTACAGGTTGTTTTTAAGCGTCCCATCAACCGTAGCAGAAGGCTTTTTCAACCATGATATAAGTATTATATTTTTGGTCCACTTTAAATTGTTTGTGCTGCTGTAGTGCTGTGGTTTTCTCATTGACGTCTTGTGCACTGGTGGGGTTGTGAGGCTTGTGAGTTTCTTTTACATGATAACCCCAGGATTTGGGTTTATTTCTGGTCCATTCGAATTCGGCTCCTGAGCTTGGTGGATTTCTGAGGCAGGGGAGAGGATCTCTTTTGTCACCATTTCTTGCAAGCTGTGAGAATTGTCTATTTTTTTCTTTACATGCGTTGTGAATTGGACAGCCCTGTTCATACCCAGATGGCTGTGGCAGTTTTTCAGAGTCCACTGGGTGGTGAGTACCATGGGAACCGGAGGTTGGAAGGGAAATCTTCTGGAAAAAGACGCGTTTTTGTACAGACCGAGACTGGTTGTGTACTTGGTATGGAGTTGGATCGCATTGACAATGCCCACACTGTTAAGAGAAGGTTACAGATTGCTCTTAATGTTCCGACCGAGGAAAGTTCCTTGACATTTGGTGATATTGAGTTGAAGAATGACCTCAGTGCCGTTCGCCATGACTCCCCTCTTCTTCTAACGAGGAATTTAATGCACCGGAGTTCATCAACTCCCTGTCTTTCTCCAACTGGTAGAGATATCCAACAAAAAGATCAGAGTGGTCCTATTGAGATTTTGGGTCGCTCCACTAGTTTTGCACAGGTGAAAAAGCTTGTCAATGACATTGTCCAGGCAATGAAGGTGGGTGTGGAACCTCTACCTGTCAGTAGTGGCCTTGGTGGGGCATATTACTTTCGAAACAGTTGTGGGGAGAGTGTTGCTATCATTAAGCCTACAGATGAAGAACCTTTTGCACCAAACAATCCCAAAGGCTTTGTTGGAAAGGCTTTGGGCCAACCTGGCCTAAAACTTTCTGTTAGAGTTGGGGAAACTGGATTCAGGGAAGTTGCAGCATATTTGCTCGACTATGACCACTTTGCCAATGTTCCACCAACAGCATTGGTGAAAGTAACTCACTCGATCTTTAACATTAATGACGGTGTTAATGGAAAGTATAAAAGAGCGAAGGCGGTCAGCAAGATTGCATCTTTTCAGCAGTACGCTCCTCATGATTTTGATGCCAGTGACCATGGAACCTCAAGCTTTCCTGTAGCAGCTGTTCATCGTATTGGGATCTTAGACATCAGGATCCTTAATACGGATAGGCACGCTGGGAATCTTCTAGTTCGGAAACTTGATGGGGTTGGAAGGTTTAGTCAAGTAGAACTCATCCCAATTGATCATGGCCTTTGTCTTCCAGAAAGCTTAGAGGATCCATATTTTGAGTGGATTCACTGGGCACAGGCTTCAATCCCATTTTCAGAGGATGAGCTTGAATACATAAAGAAGCTTGATCCTGTTCGGGACTCTGAGATGCTGCGTAGTGAACTTCCTATGATTCGAGAAGCTTGCTTGCGTGTTCTGGTTCTCTGCACTATTTTCCTCAAGGAAGCTGCTGCTTACGGACTCTGTTTGGCTGAGATTGGTGAGATGATGTCGAGGGAGTTTCATAGTGGCGAGGAAGCACCAAGTGAACTGGAGCTTGTATGTATTGAGGCAAGGAGGCTGATTGTTGAAAAGGAGGTTTTATCTCCATTGTCTGAAGTGGGAATTGACGAGTTCCAATTTTCCATGGATTATGAAGATGGTGAATATGGATTTGCGTCAGAGATGTATTCTGAGGACTTTATGTCAGGGAATTCATTTCATCATGGCTTTGGAAGTTCGGACGGCCGCTCTTCCCTTTCTGCACTGGATGAGAGTTTCGGGGAGGAATTAGAAAGTGAAGAGGATGGCTTACAATATGTAGGCAATGCTGCATCTGAGAAGAAATCATATGTTCTTAAGCTGTCCACATCACTTCAAAATATCAGTTTAGGTGAGAAAAACAAGAATTGCACTAACGTCATAGGGACAAAGCCAGATAATAGGTATCTAGGTAATTCGTCATCTGGCCACAGGAGTGCAAATGAGCAGCTTCCTGTTAGTGCAAGTTTTGTGAAGGTAGCTGACATGAATGAAGAAGAGTGGACACTGTTTAAAGAGAAGTTTCGGGAACTGCTGTATCCATCCTTTGCCAAGCGGAAGTCAATTACCCAAAGGCAAACAAAAAGGCTTGGAACTTCTTGCCAGTTTTGAGTAGAGGTATTACTATCTTACTATAAGAGGTACTACAGATGAGAATAACGCGATGCAGGCTTGTGGTAGCAAGGAACTTCATAGTTGTATGATGAGGTTCTTATCCTAAGTTGTAAGTGAGACTTATAAGTATAATATAGCAGGAAGTGCTGTAAATATCTGTTGGTAGCTAAGTGAGATAGTCGTTGATAACTTCAACGTTTGCTCGTTTTATGGGCATTTGTTAGATAAATAATATGTGACTAGTAATGGAAGAACAAAAAGTATATGGTTTGTAGATATTTCTGCTTTGATGAATGCACTCGAACCTTAAGGCTGTTATCTTGGTACTTAAAAATTTCTCCAGTCTTCTGCAGTTTCTTGTTTGGTTATAAAAGTTTAGGCAGTTTTGTCCTAATACAAGATTACCTAGTATTTTGTTTGCAGTAATAGTATCTCGTGTTTGGTTTCTGATTAGTTATTGTTCATCTTTGTGATTTAAAGCTAAGTCAAATTTTCAATCTGTTTGCATCATATTTACATCACTACACTTGTAGTATCAAAAGCAGGTCTTAGGGAGGATTGCATATATCACATAAATACTGATTGTTTAAAGAGAAAAATAGAAGCATGATGATGAAAAGGGTTACTTCCTCCGAAAAGAAAGGTTAGTTGTTGCATGTTAAGATCAATACAATTTAAAAAAAGTGGATAGGCATGTTTTGGTGCCAGTCCTTATCATTGTGGTTCATCCATTTATGAATTTTCTGAGAAATGGAAATATGATAATGTAGTTCTTTGGATGGGAATGATGAGGCAATATGATCTTTAATTGGTCCTCTATGTACTTTAGTGCCACCACTTACTTTGACAAGGGTGGACGGGGCGGGGGAGGGGGGGCGGGTGGTGGAATGGGGGGTCATATGGAAGACTTCAAATGAAATTGTGATAGGAAGCTGGACAAAAGTGAAAGGGGAGTGGGGCAACATAAAGAGATGTCTTGATCTTGTAATGTCCTTTTGTCCAGGTGGTGGGTTCCCATCATGGGTTGAGGGTTTAGTGCTGCTAATCTAGATTCCAAGAGTCACTTTCTGTAGTCTATAGGTGTTATGAAGGCAATGATGGGTATGGTTCATTATTGTTCATAACGACGATCAACTTATACGTAACGTCGATCCGAAGCGATAAAGAGATAAGAGTGTCAGTATCAAAATTTAAGTTTTTCTCTTATATGATTATTTATTGATGAGAAATGCAGATAGACCTGAAATATTGACTAACAATAGGGAATACTACATCAGCTTCTCAACTATGATAAATTGATAATGTTGTGAGCTGCAGGATATTTAGTGAGTCGTAGTTTCCGCTTGCACTAGATGATGCAGAGTTGCAGACACAGGACCACTGAACCACTAGAGGAAGGCTTTACACGGACTACCGAGACCGACTGTTAGGCAAATAAATTTGCTAATCGATATTAAAAATGAGTTGCATCCATAGGACATTGAGCGAAGAGGGTGGTGTATCTGTGTGACTGCGTATAAGTTCATGCATTCAAAATAATTGGAAGCTTGTAATCTTACATATTGCGATGAATGGAGATCACCTATTATCTAAGACATAGAGAGTGTTCAATCTGTCCGGACCTTATCAGTAGTATTCACAATGCACATATGTATGTCATGGTACCTATCTTAGTGTTATGGCTATCGTCTAAAACGTTGAATTAAAGTTTGCCTTACTAATAAAAAAATGATTACATATCTGCATGACACTCGCATACTTAGCGTGTTTTGTACCAGCTTAGTTTGCTAATCTTGTTCCTTCAAAGATGTGTGAGACGCTTGTACATGAGCTGTTGAATTCAAGATTAGCGTTTTGCTCTTCAGAATTTTTTCCAACATGAAATTTAATGTATTTCTTCCTTGAAAGCAATATAACCTGGAGCCAGGTCCTCGTCATCTCCAGGCTTTGATTGTAAGTTGTTACTCAGTAGAGATGGATTACTCTCACTCTCAGGGGTGTTTATCAGGGCGTGAAAGAATGGCCAGTGCAGTCTGTAGCAATCAACTAGGTGATCGATTGTCAATCATGCGGCTTGCATGAATGAGTAAACTATAACTGGCCATACAAAACGAAATCCAAGTTTCAGCATATCTTTGCTCATTGCCTCGGCTTTAGCAGATCTCGGAGGAACATTTCTTGGATGTCAAAATTTGTTGATCACAGGTTTGTAACTTACATAGTTCCAAACATAGCTGCTGAATGATCCATACTCCCTTACAATCTATGATTGAGAATGTAGAGATTCCGATGAGTTTATTATATTTTATGCACGAAAAACTTGGAACGGAGGAGGTGAGATATCTTGCCTTTAGTATGCATCTGGCATTGTCCACTATGCACCTCACTCTGCACTCAGATAAGGTTACTGTTTTGTTTTCTGCAATGTCAATTATCTCATCTTCGCTCATTTTTGCCACAGTTGCAGGGTCAAAACCGGCAAAGAGTTCCCTGTGTCACAATCCAAAAGTCAAGTTTGAGACACATTTCATTTACTCACCACTCTGAAATGGTACACTGGAGATCGTTCAGCTTATTAGTTAAAGAGTCAAGCACGAGCACAATTTTTGTTACGATACATCTAGCACTTCATTCAAGCCCTCACTTTAGTCAAATTTTAAAATTTGATCAAAGAAAATATGAGCATGAGTATGAGCATTATGCTCTTTACTATGTTCACTTGTTTAACAATCATGCACTCTTCGCTATTAATTCTGTTACGATCAAGTTCAGGAACGAAAAGAGGATATTTCACCGTAGTTGTTCCTTCCTCTTTAAGATATAAAAGATATAAGTTTAACATATAAAAGATTCGAACAGAGAACATGAAACGCTTGCTGGTCATCATAAACTGGAACACCCCAACATTCATCATGGAATTGCACATAAAGTTTATCTGTCCAAAGAAAAAGAAAAACATCCAAAATCAGGTTCAAATTAAATAATTATGATTTCATAGGTTCTTGATTATCCAACCGTAGGTAAGATCTCAAATCCTTCTTTATTTTCATTTTCTTAAAATCATATATACTTTTACTCAAATTTATATTAGAACTACTCGGGAAAAGGCTCACTCATAAGCCTTTTTTCTTAACTCGATTGTGGTGACTGTTATATCATGTAGTAGACTAAGGATAGAGGAATTTCCGTGATTCTTTCTCAGGTCGTATTAAACGGACATTTTATACCATGTGGCTCTCTGTTTTGTTGATAACTTTCCCCATCATTAGAATATCAAACAAAGACTATGAACTATGATGATCATACTATGACTTCCAACTGTTCTGTGTACTTTCTGCAAGTTTTCTGCTGTTACAGGAAAATACTACTGCTAATCTATGAATTGCCATGCATGCAGTGGTGATATATCATTGTTGTTTCATTTTATGTTGTATTTGCATTTATAAAATCTCGATTAGTGGGATAAGACTTGGTTTGGTGCATGGAAGCTCCTTTAAACTGAGTCTCGGAACAAATGTGAAATCATTTTGTAGCCTATGATGGCGTAAAAAATGACTGATTTGCATGGTTACTGCAATTCACGAATGCTTAAATTCAGCTAATTTCGACTTACCAGTGCTCTTAGTAATCCAGTTGCACCTTCTGAAGCCTTCTTCTTCATGGTTATTATCACTTCCATTTTTTATTCCAATTGCACTTCCCTGAGTCATCCTTTCTTAGCGAATTCTGATACCATCTTCTTTCATTTGACTTATCAAACGCAGGGCTAATGTAATCTTTTGATCCAGCGTCGTTTGAGACTCTTTCAGCGAGGAATAACTGGACTTCTCTGACAATGTTAATGACACAAAAGAAAGTGAAAGAGTTGAACATGTTTTTTGAAATGAAACTGGATATACTCTCTTCAAATGTCTACATAATAAGCTATTGAATGGTTTATGATCTTTTTCTCTTAAAGGACTTTTAATCGTCTTCTCAGAAACATTTCTTTTAGGACTTTGCTTGTTAGACATTGTAGAGAAATATCAGAGTAAAATGTGCAGTATATTATTTGCTGGTTAGTATTATACAATGTTGAGGTTTCAAAACCCCTTTCCCTTGCATGAGAATTGAGATTCGGATGCTTGACCTCATAGATCAAAGGGTGTTGGTTGATTGGTTCAATCGCTAGACCATTCGATTATGTGATTGAGATTAATTGAAGAAAAAAGAACGAAAAATAATCAATGGTCATAATCTAGAAAAACATTTGATGACATTGATTTGCCACATTTTATAGTTGAAGTGTTTGTCTCACAAACACCACCTTAAAAGGGCGTAATAACCTAAATATCAAGCATGGTTGCCACTCATATATCTAAAAATAAAAGCATGAAGCCAACCCTTAGCCTGCAAAGACAAAGATATATCATCCATCTGTCTCTACCTATATCTATATTAGATGCGTTCGATGCAAAAATGTTTAAGGTATCATCGCATTTTCCGTTAATAAAGCCGTTTTTAACATATTACCAAACCTATGAAACACGCGTTCAAAATGCAAATCGAATGCTTTTACTAAAAACCACATTGGAGAAAAATGTTGTCCCGAAGTATCCACTGACTAAACCATTAACGAGTTCCAAAGACGCTAGTTAGAGACTAGTGGATAGCTCGTTTATATGCTTAGTAACAAGTCATTTGCTACTTATCGAAAAGGATGAAAAAGAGAAAATTACATCTGAAAATTACTAATATTTTGGGTGGAACAGTTCCAAATAGTGTATTTCTGAAGGACTAAAAGGACGATTTTGCCCCCTATTTGCCAAGGTACAACTTTAAGAAAATTTTAACTAGAGGTAAAATAATAATTCACTCCCTAAAAAAAACACTATTTGGTCTGTGTATAGTGTTTCCCTTTCCTCTTCTTTCGACAACCTCCTTAAACCCTTCTAACACCCCACGCCTCCTCCACCACCGTCCCCCCCCCCCCCCCCCCCCCCCCGCCACCCAACCTCCAACCTACCCCACCCACCCACCCACCCACCAACTACTCATGCTCAATGTGCGGCGTGTAGCACCCATTTTTCCTACATATCTCAAACCCCACCTCCTGTATGCCTTCTCAACCATCACCACCAACCTCCTTCAAATTCCATATGACCACCAACCAACCCCCCCTCAAAATGACGTCGTTTCATCAGTCCTAGCCCACCTAACCCAACCCTTCATGTCCACAAAAGGGTCTCTTTATTATTCCGTAAAAATCCAGCCTTTATTGAAATTATTACTAACAAAGATTGATTCTTTTCAAGCTGAAGAAATTGTTCTCAGTTTGTTGAAAAAAAATCATCTTGAAGTTGCTCTTGAGTTCTTCTTTGCATTGAGAAATGGGTGTGGGGTTAAACATACTAAGTGGTGTTGTTTCGCCATTGCTCATGTTTTGGCTGGAATGGATAGAGCTAGAGCTTTAGAGCTTCATTTGATGCACATGGTTCAAGAAGAAGGTATGCTTATTAATGTTGTTTATGGTATTTTGTTGTGAAAGATTTTCTGTTAGAATTGTAAAAGATTTAGAATTATTTCACTACTGAACATGTTTTGGCTGGAATGGGTCGAATCAGAGTTGTAAAAGAGTTTCGTTGTCTGATTGTGTTTACGGTTGATTGTAAGTTTATTTGAGATAGGTTAAATTAATGTGATGCTTGTTGATAGTTACATTGACTTTGAAGTATTGTAAATGAAGAAAAAGGAAGACAACATTGAATATGAACATCCCCCAAGGCCTATATGGAGAGACTGCTGCCTAAGTGAGGTCGGGGGTCGGATTGTACAAAGCCTTACCCCTGTGATGAATTGACTCAAAAGTGAAGAGCAACCTATTATCTACCACTTCACAAAAGATAAGAAGCTTAGGTAGAGTCATGAGCCGCTTTGATATATTTCAGTATATTCGAGAGTGAGAGAACATAAAATATTTGACTCCATTGGACATGGAAACAGGAAGAAACTTAGTTACAATTATTTTTGGAAAATTTTCTATGAGTTGAGGATTTTGTAGAGTGGCTAACCAGATTATTATTGTTTTCGGTAGTTTTATTCATCTAACAGTGAGTTAGTTTTTATGTGTTGTTAGAAAAACACAAGTATTATTTAGATTTTGTTTTTCGATTGTGAATCATCAATGATTATATGACATCAATTTTCTTGTTTAGTTCTTTAAAGCTGTTTCGCTCAAATTATATTCCAATTATTCGAATATGCAAACCAGCTTAATTGTGGGCAGGCTTGTTTAATAATGTGATCTATTTGATTTGGTAACATAAACTTGAAACTCAGTTTGTTCAAATTATTGTTCTCGATTTTATTTGAAGGTTCTTTGGTTTTATTTTGATTAAATTGATTTAGTTTGGTTTTGTTTCGATTTGATCAGGGTTAATTCGATTTTATTGGTTCTTTTCGATTCTATTCAATTCTCTTGGAAATCCATCCGGTTAAATATTGTGTACATTTTCGAGTTAAGTGGGTCAACATGGATACAATATAATTATTGAAACATGTTCTCACAAAAAATTTCAAAGTAATTACAAGTTGATTTTATAACAGGTTTTGATATATATCGGTTTTCGATTTAATCAAAGTTGATTTGTTGAAATTGAGTTCAAAGGGATGGGTAACAACAGTAATATATGTGCATGTAATGTAAGGACCAGCCTAACGAATTTATAGTTCAATATGTCACGTGGTGCATTTGTTGTTAGGCAATAAAAAAATACAACTTGATATCCCAAAAATAAAAAATATCCATTCAATATGAAGACCAATGTCCACAACTTTACATGGTTTCGTAATCGAGTTGATGATTGGGAATGAAAAATAATAAAGGTGATTAGGAGATTTGAAGGGTCAACTAAAATATGCTTATTGCTGTTATTTATGATCTTCTGATTCAAGTTAGTTGTCTAATGTTTCCGTTATCTTTATGGTTGGTCGTTAGTTTACTTGAGATGGATTAATAAAAATGGATGATTATTAATAACTCTACTGACTTTGTAGTATAAATAAAGAAAATTGAAGAAGCTTTAGTTATAAAAACAATTCTTTGTAGCCCTACTATGAATATGGTCAAATGTTCTTATGATCGAGTTGATGAATGAAAAATTGCATGAGTAATTATGCAGTTTCAGAGGGTCCAACTAAAAGGTAGTGTTTATTAGTTAATTCACTCAAATAAATCAATGTTAGGATGTTTGAGGTAACAGTTTGTCCTGGACAAAGCAAACTGCGATGTTCTGTTAATTCTATATGCAATTGACATTTTCTCACTCTGGTGTCAGATGCATTTTATGATGTTTCTCACGAACTGTATTTAAACTCTTCTCATTTTGCTGTTTATATAGATTTATTATAATTTTCATTAGGCTCTGGCTCGGCACCAGTACTTTGTGAGCTGCTTTACAATAGCTTCAGGGACTTGGAATCCAATCTTATGGTGTGGGATGTTCTGGCATTCTGTTATTCCAGATCTGAGATGGTTCATGATGCCCTCTTTGTTCTTGCAAAGATGAAAGACATGAATTTGCGACCATCGATTGTTACATACAACAACTTGTTGCACAAACTGAGGCATACTGATTTAATTTGGGATCTTTATGGTGAGATCAAATCTAGTGGGCTTCGTCCAAGTGAGTATACTAGTTCGATAATAATTGATGGTTTATGCACACAATCCTTGATAAAGGATGCGACTTCATTTATGCAGAAAGCTGAAGATACAGAAAATCAATGCAGCGTTGTGTCGTTCAATACTCTCATGTCAGAATTTTGTAAATTGGGTCGGGTAAATGTCTCTAAATCATTGTTTTGCAAGATGTTTAAATGTGGGTTACTGCCTGATGTATATAGTTACAATATTCTTATGCATGGGTTATGCATAGCTGGGTCGATGGATGAAGCACTGGGGTTTGCTATTGACATGGAGAAGCGTGGAATAAGACCTGATCTTGTGACGTACAACATTCTTGCCAAAGGTTTCGGCATGCTTGGTATCATGAATGGGGCACAAGAGATGTTTAACCAAATATTGCACAAAGGATTAAATCCTGATGTTGTTACCTACAATGTTCTCATATGTGGGCATTGTCAAACTGGAAATGTTGAGAAAGGGATAATGATGTTGGAGGAGATGTTCTCACAAGGCCTTACTGTGAATAAATGCACGATCAATGTATTGCTAAGTAGTTTATGTAAAAAAGGATGCCCAATTGTTGCTCTGGATTTTCTTTCTGAGATAGAAACTTCTGTTTTGGAACCAGATCATGTTATGTATGCTATTGTCATTCACGGTCTTTGCAGACATGGAGAAGTACAAAAGGCAGTTCAATTGTATGAGGAAATGAAAGTGAAGAGAATTGCACCAAATTGTTATGCACACAGATCCATACTGTTGGGCTTGTGTGAGACTAGTACAGTGGTGGAGGCAAGAACGTATTTTGATGCTATAGCGAACAACGGTGAAATATCAGATATAGTTGTTTACAATATTATGATGGATAAATATGCGAAACTTGGTGATATAAAAAATGCTTGGTGCATATATGAAATTATAATGAAGAAAGGAATAATGCCAAGTATAGTCACATTCAATTCACTTATATATGCATTGTGCAGAGGCAGAAAATTTGATGAAGCTGAAAGGTTATTTGACATCATCAAGATACATGGACTGGCCCCAAATGTTGTAACTTACACTACTCTCATGAATGCGTTTTGTGAAGATGGGAATATAAGAGCGATGTTACGAATGTTTGACCAAATAGAAGAGAGTGGAATAAAACCAACAATTATAACTTACACTGTGGTTATAAAGGGTCTATGTAGGCAGGGAATGCAGCAAGATTCTATCCGAATACTCAAGAGTATGATTACTAGAGGCCTAACTCCTGATGAAGTCACGTACAACATTGTCATTCAGTCGTTCTGTGAAGCTCAAGATTTTAAGAGTGCTTATCAGCTACACAATGAGATGTTAATGCATCATCTCCGCCCTTCCTATGTCACTTACAATATTCTACTCAATGGTTTGTGTGTATATGGAGTCTTGAGGGATGCTGATACACTTTTTAGTTTTCTTCAGAAACAAAATGCCAAGTTGGGGAAGAATGCTTACAATTCCATGATTAGAGCACATTGTGCGAAGGGAAATGTAGGCAAGGCAATGCTTCTTTTCCATCAGATGTCAGAGATGGGTTTTGACGTATCACTTGTAGATTATAGTGCTGTGATTAATAGACTGTGCAAAAGATTGTACTTAAATGATGCAAAAAGTTTACTTCGCACAATGTTGTTTAATGGGATTTCACTTGACCAACAACTTTATTCTGTTCTGGTTGAGGCTTTTTATCGAGTTGGTGATACCTATTCTATGGTTCAATTGTACACTCAAGCGATAAAATGCGGTATTGATATCAGCTGATGTTGTGAGAGACTGATGGCCTTGTGCTTCTTATTGTTCAAGGTTCTTGGTTTATCTGAATCTGTTGTGTAAGGTATTATTATTTACTACCTGGAATTGGATTTCATATAACAATATGAACTTTTTTTCTTCATTGCACTGTTTGAAACTGTATCTGATGGAACTGTCCATTTCAGCAGCATCTTAAACATAGTTTGTGCATTTTGGCTAGAAATTCTATTTCTTCTATTGTTGGTCTCCAAAAAACATTTGGCTTATGGTTTGCAGGCTGCATGAAAGAATGAGCCAGGCAGTTCAAAGGCCAAGAGAGCTATTGAGTAGCTGTTCGATACTGCATTTATCTCCAATGAATTTATTGTAAGCTCAAAAAATGACCTTTTTCTTTTTATATATGAATACTCTCAATCAACGTACACCATTGTCATGTCTACATATGTAGTGCAGCCTGACAGTTCAGCGGGAGGCAAGATCTACAAGATGATGGCAATAGCCTTGGGAGAAAGATGGGGCATGTCAGAGAAAGTTGATACTACAGAGTGTTCAGAAGAAAACTCAACCGAGAATGATGCTACCGATGCTGAAGACTCGCAGACAGAAGTCATTGAGGCCTCCGAAGTTAGCCCCGGAAAGTGAACCGTGGAGTGAGTGAAAGAAAAGATTTGATCTTTCTATAGCATTGTTTCAATTATTCATCCAATTTTGGGTCATAACATGTAAGATAGATCAGTTTTTATAGCTGAAGGGCATATATTTTTGGAATTGAGAGGATTGTGGGGTTTGTAATCATATTATATTATACTGATGTTGCAAGTACTAAAACTTAATGTAAGTTGAAAGTTTGAAGTAATAATAAAGAGATTATAGCTTTATGCTTTTGGTTCCAATCTGTTCGTTGAAGTATAAGCTTTATGCTTTTAGATCTAATATGTTTCGTTGTAGCCTTCAAATTTCTCCGATTGATTACAGTTACTGAAATGCTTAGTTAATTGTGTGTTCCCTCTGTTAAATTTATATGCGACAGGGTTTGAAGCTTTGCTTAAGCATAACCTCAGTCTTTTCATGGGTTTGGCATATTATACGTCAGGAAAGACTCGGAAGGTCGGGTAATGCACTAAATTATATAGTGTGACACCTAACAGAAGAGTAGTGCGTTGCAAGCATGAAGAGCCAACTACATTGTTTGAAGTCCTAGTCTATGGCCAGACGGTATGAGCATGGTGCTAAACATATCATTTGCCCTTCCATTGCCTGTTGACTTCTCTATATTAATTGGCAAAACTGTGATTTTATCAATGAGATATACATGTGCATATCTAATTTTCATGAGTCTAGTTCTGCTTAATTTCTTGCAGGTTAACTAGTGTATTATAGGTGTGACTTTCTTTCTAGTTATAGAAACTACTACGCATGATATTAGAACAGGAAGAATGAGTCCCAATAAAAGCTAACCGAGAAAAATTACTGGTTTATGGTGTTGCAGAGTTTGATGTTTTAAACAGCGATTGTTCCATCTTTCGTTGTATTTACAATAAGATAATAGTATATAATCAAATTCAAGGTGATTGTCCGTCCATGTGTACTAACGTCATGCTGATCCGTTCTGGATATGGTACACTGCAGTGTCTTAGGGGCAAAATGTCGATTATTTTGCAAATGAAGGTAACTGTACAGCTAAAAATTATGTTTAAGAAATGTGAACGCTTTCCTTCCTACTCGTATGTGTTCAATTTGATGTCTAGTTCCATCTGTGTATAATACTGCAATTGCCTAAATATTAACTGTATATATATGCTACGTTCCTAGTAGTTCTTAGATGAATATTAGCCTTCCTGAACATTAAGCTACAGGGCAGGAGACAGCTTAGTAACACCCTCAAATTGTTTCTGTATATTTGTTTTAACCAACTTTGACCATAACTACGTACGCTTTTTATCTATTGTGATATAGTGTTTGCATTTCACCCTTGGATTAATGCGGAAAGCCTCCCTGTTTCCACAAGGTAAGGCTGCGTACTAATGAACAATACTTCAATTTCTTGGTCCTAATGAAGATTAGAATGAATTGGTTATACGCTCTACCCTATGATTGTTAAAAGATTATCTGAGTAGTCGACGAGGAATATCCGATATAGCAGGCCTCATAATATGGAAAAGCATATTACTCTGATAAAGAACACTTGAAATTCTTCACATATTTCAGCTAAAGAACTAGAGAAATTACAAACTGCAGAAGGAATCTTGATTTTAGCAAGAGCAAGAATTGTCACATATTTGAGACCTATTTATTTCTCCTATACATACTTCTGCTATCAGAAAAATTTGTTCCATAGTTTACCTTTCCTCCTGGATCTTCTTTTGATGTTCTTCTGTTCTGCTTTGTCGATTTCTTCTGTGCCTGTTTCTGTTGGTTCTTGCCTGTGCATTTCTTGTTAGCCTTTTGTTCTGCATTCTTGATTTCATTGGAGAATCCTTGATGGCTTGGACCAGAAGATGCATCTGAGTTCATAGAATCATCACTCTCGTTATTCTTCGTATTCTCGACATGTACACCTTTGTATGGATGTTTGTTCATAGAATCTTCAAGATTATACTCATCATAACTAAATTCATCATCAGGTGAAGACGCAATATACATAGTCCAACCCGATTCACTGCTGCTGCATTCTTCTCTATTGTATTCCATAAGGACTTTCGAAAGATTTCAGTATTTGAAGGAAACAATGAATGGTTTATTACTAAATGATCAGAGTTGGTATTTCTATTTGACAGGCAAAATAGCTGGCTGGCTCATCTCAGACAAAGTTGCACATGACTTATTAAGAAGAATGGCTCTTTATCAAAGGTATATCTCTCCTCTGTTGTTGTGCACATTATGTGAACACTTTATGACTTGACAGTTGCACCACCATACGTTATCTGCACACAGTTATCACAAGGGAGATATCTTTGTTAAAATATTCAAGTAAAGAGATGATAGTGAAAAAAGTCGAATTATTGTAGGTATTGCGTACAATCCTATCCGACTCCCCCTACCCCGCTAGGCCAAACTATCTTAGGTATCGTTGAGGCATGTTAACGTATGCTAGTGGTACATAAATTAAATAACCCTTCTACTATGTCTAAAGATACATGGAGATATTTTTTTGCATGATATGATCCCTCGGTTTCATGGTGTGTTTCTCGATCTGTCATTTACAAATGAATGTTCAACTATTTCAACAATAACGAAGCCCCTCCCCCCGAGATAACTCGAACCCTTGACCGTTTTAGCAGGACGTGAAACGACTAACCAATTTGTTACATTGTGTTGTTTTATTATTAGCATCCGTGTAATACTTAACACCTGGAGATAGAACCATCTTTACTCCTACCATCTACCTCATAAAAGCCAATACAGCTTCTGGAATGCAAAACCAATATTCTCAAATGGCTAGAAGATGTCCTTTCTGGTACTCAACATTATGATGGTCTTCAATTCACTGTGGTTTTCATCAACCAAGAGCAGCCTTTCATGTGAAATATTCAGACCATCCAACTGTGTGTTTTGGCCTCTTGTATCAAGTTTAATGAGGTGAGAGAATTTTGAAATAGTGAATGTGTTGTTGCTTCTATTCTGTCCTCTCTTTTGTGTTGTCTTTGTCCTTCTAAAGCATGCCTCTGTCTTTTATACATTAAGCTCGAAAGTTGAAACTGTTCGAAATTTTATCAGAACAATTGCGCGAAGGACAATGGCGCATATGAAGGGGTCTAGGATCTCGAGTTAAGATCCTCTCGAGTTTCATTTCATTCCCTACAATTCTCTCGAGTTGCACGGGTTTTCGGTATAGTTTCACATGCCTGATTGATTAGGCATTGATTAATCTGGAATTCATGTTACCACCATATTAATTTGGTTGGCAACATTAAAGTCCAAAAGAGATGAGCATGGTTGGGTTGTCAAGGGAGTTTGTAGTCTTGGGGGCACATGAATTTCTGCCTTTTGGCTCATTATCCATCTGGACTAAACAATAAAGACTCATGCTATTATTCTTGCTTACTATATACTATACTCTATTTTTTTCATTTTGACTTGAGTTTTTTAGTTGGGATCCACTAAAGCTCATTCTTTGGAAGTTTCCAATTAATGGGACAACATATTGTCTAGTTGTTTAAAGCATTAGATTAATGTAAGTTTTATTATTTAATAAAGAATCATATTGACCTTTGTAATGGGACAATTGTCATATGCTTCCCTTGCATATGTTCGATTGTTTTGGTGAATTATATTGGTTCATCATTTTTGTACTGTAGTTGGAGATACGACGTTCCGATTTTAGTATAAGAATTGATGAAAATGTTAAGGAGGTCGAGTGTCGTTATCAAAATTTGGAGTTACAAAATACTAATTTGATGTAACTATTC
This sequence comes from Echium plantagineum, assembly GCA_003412495.2. Lineage (NCBI taxonomy): Eukaryota > Viridiplantae > Streptophyta > Magnoliopsida > Boraginales > Boraginaceae > Echium > Echium plantagineum. The sequence continues at coordinate 22,229,638 of CM016564.1, forward strand.
AATGACTATACAATTTAGAGCTTAAATTACTTTTATTGAAGCCAATTTTGAAGCTAATCTGTAACTTGAAAACTTAATAATTATTTATCAAATTATAATTTGGTAGGTATATTTTGAGAGTAAATCATGAATTTGACTCTCATTTTCCACATTTAGACTTGTCCATTGGCCCATAAAGAGTCGGACAGGGCCCAATCCCCTCAGATTCGAGGTCGGCCCAGCTAACTCACTGGCCCAGTCAGGCCTGCATTTACCAGGTTTCACGGGTACCGTGAACAATGATATGATACGGCGTTAGTTTCATTTTTGTACACCTTGTCTCCTAGTTATGTTATAATGAAATTAAGAGATGTCATCATTATTGAACATATTATACTTGTGCAGGTTACGAGTCAACATTACATAGAGGGGTAGTGCACAAATGGACCTATTATTTAAAAAATTGAAATTTTCTCGTAATTGATTGAATCATACACGTGAACCCTCAACACAAGGGACATATAAACATGTTACAACCAATGGAGATAAAGTCTTTTACAACAGGGAACTATGATTACCAACTATGTTTACTCGATCAATCCCGTTGATTAGCTCATTAATTGTTGTGCTTTCATCAAATCCGAACTTCCTGCATCTATCAAGCTAACTTTATCACCCCCATTAAGATGGGTTGCACGGAGCGCGCTATTATAATTTAGCACTTAGACGATAATTTAAAATCCGTGCATATATAAATTTGCATTGATTTTAAGAAAACTATTCTCTTCTTAGTTATGTTATTTATTTAAAATCTCGAAATTTTTGTCGTTTAAAGAAAAAAAAAAAGTCTTAGTAGAAAAAGCAGACGGCAGGTCCCATTCCTCCTATTTGGGAACCCAACCCAAACAGTACTACAATTGACCGAAGATAATTGAAAAAGCCAATGAAGGTGGATCCTAGTTGACTTTTAACTTTGGTTTAATTACCTACCTTTTTGTTGGGGGTAAAGGAGGGGACAAATTGTCAAAGTCAATAGTCTAATATAACAAGTACAAACACAATCACGGCTTTAGTCTATTAGAGCACAAAATTTTTTAATTAAAAGTAAAAGCCAACAATTTGATTGATACTCCCTCCGTTTCTTTTTATTTGATTGTTTGAGCATTTTTTCAATGTTTCTTTTTATTTGATTGTTTACAATTTCAATGCACTTTTTACAATTTCAATGCACCTTTTTACAATTCCAATACACCTTTTTACAATCCCAATGTACTTTTTCACAATCTCTTAATAAAGTATTTTTTCCCCAAACAATCAAATAAAAAGAAACGGAGGGAGTAGTATATAATATGTACACTTAAATTAATCAGAGAAAAGTTCTATTTAAATGATTGTCGTAATCAATTTTCTTGAAAATAAGAGATTTTAAAAACTTATCATGGAACGGAAAATAGTATAATGAATGAATTTTTTAATTTCAATGGAAAATTAATAGTACAATAATCTAACACATATAGTATTGAGCACACATCTATTTAACATTAAATCCAAAATTAATTTGGAAAAGAAAATATGGAACCAACTTTTTTTCTTGAATATTAAAGTCAATAATCTCTGCCAATGTGTACAAAATAATATCTACATGGGTAGTTCACTAATGATTATTTAAACTAGATATTTGAGCAAAAGTCTAGCTTGTACGAAATAGTTGATAGTATTTATAATATTTATTTTTCAATTAATTTTTACATGAACTCATTATGATAACACATTATTCCAAAATTACAAAAATACATATGTATGATAAATATTACTAAATAAATAATTTAATTTTATGTAATGCTATTTAAGTTATTTTAACTAAGCTTCAATTTACAAGAAATAATATAATATTTTTCTAAATTTATTTTTTTTAAATAAAGAATTATATAATTAATAATATTGGTGTTTAATTACTTATATTAAATGTTAATAAAAAATAAATAATTTATATTAATTATATTCCTACAATTTAGGGGATTATGAGCCTTCAAAATAACCTCTAATTCCTTCCTTCCTTCCTTTCCACATTATATAAATCTCCTCAAACTGTCAATAAATTACAGAAGATCATTATTGATTACTAAGATCTTCGAAAAAAGCAAACTCTAGTTACCCACTCTTATTTAACGCAAGTGTAGATTGGAACGACCATCAGTTTTAACACTTGTACTCAACTACATCATATAGATCTCCTCAAAATATTAATAATTTGATGTTATAACAGTTAATCTCGCCCGGAAAACTTCAACCAACATTCTGCACTAACATAACTCTCTAGGACAGAGAACGACAGAATCATTAAGGTTGTGGTTAACTAACTTCTAGCAATGTGAATATGAAGACATGACAACCTTGAGATATCTCATCATAATAAAATAGTGCTAGATTACAATAATTTGTCACCAAATTCTATAGTGATTCGTCCAATCAAAGCCTTAAGATATAGGATAATACGTAAGTATCATTTAATAATATCAACAGTAGCCGTCAAAATATACAATCTTGGTGATAAAGAAACAACAATTTCAGTAAATGTTTGCATCAATCAATGAGAAAACATTCTAATCTTAAGATAAATAAAGTATACTTACTTAATTAGTATGATGAATGAGCATATATAGTTGGTAAGTCTTATTACGTGCGTACGTCATGGAATTTAAAGTCAAATTTTACGTAACCGACCATGTTGGACATAACATTACTATATTGTCTTTCCAAAGACTTTTCAATGATTATTATTTATTCTATAGATGAAAATTAAAGATGAAGTATGATACTTTTATAACGAGACATGTTATCGTTATTCGTTGAGTATTTATTGAGTAAATTTTGAATTGACGTAACAAAAATATACTCTTGAAATTGTACAAATGAGTATATATATTATATTCTATTTTTATAAGAACAATGAAATATCGGATCAAGTTTATGTGTATTACATCTTTGAACAAAAATTATGTTGAATTCAGACTGTGCTAATCAACAAATCAAAATAGATTACGAACATTCTAATCTAATCTCATCTCTATGGCGGAATTCCATACAAAAGAAGTCTAGTAACAAAAAGTATGCTAACCTAAAAAGAAAATATGAAAAATAACATATTTGTATATGCATTTGAACTTGGTGAGGATTTGCAGATTCAATTGTGCCTCTTGGATGGACCCGATGGGGGTATCTTCGTGTTCTTTGGCTTCATATCGTAGTACGACTCACCCGGTAACTCGGGCTTGAGTGGCTTCACTTTAACTCGGTTGCTCTCCTTCACGGCTCGATCGGGTCTAATCGCAACACTCGAGCCAACCAGTAGCAAGAAGATCAATAAGACTTTGGTTATTTGCCATTTCTGCGGATGCAAACTAGTTGATGATGAAGAAGCCATCATATGATGAAGAAGAATTAATTAAGTTTTGCTAGAAAATTTGAATGAATGAGAATTTGCATTTTGAAAGGTTAAGTGTTTGTTATATACTCCAAATAGATACACCTTTTGTACACGGCAAATGTAAAGGGCTGCGAAAGTCAAATATATTTATAATAAATATGTTGGTTAATTGGTATTAATTAAATAAAAGAAAGCAAAAGAAATAGTTGTAATGTTGTTGTTGGCTACAAGTGAAAACTTGTGTAGTAATATAGTTTTGGAGTATAAAATCGATTGTCAAAGTCAACTAATTTAGCTTGGGTAGAAAGTTTGCATTGAATATTTTATTATTATTCAAACTAATGAAAGTATGCATGAAATTGCGGGTGTGAAAATTGAAGTTTCGGCCTAAATTATGAAATAATTAATACTCCAACTAAACTTATTCAGTTGATGCCGACAGAATCTTGAAGTAGATACGGTGTTGTGTTGTGTTGTTGTGCTGAGTAAGCATAGTGTAATTTCTTAGTGTGGTGGTAATAAAAGGAGAACAAACATGTCATTTATTTGTAGTATTGAATGAGTCATACTCATGCATCATCACAGGGGACAACCACCTATATACAAATGCCAGTTGTCATGAAAGGCATTGTACGTAGTATCTCCTAACGGGAGACATATTGTAGTGCTTGTTGAAGATATCTTGAACTGATGTAATAATCTGCAAATCACGTCAATTAGGTGTAACAAACTTACATTAGGTACATACGAATTGGTATATCGGAAATTAAATACGCCGGCTGAATAAGACATTCGTGACTCCATAGATTGGGTATGGAATTGACAAGTTCAGTAACTTAATGGAATCTCCTCGAGGCTCGAAGTATCAATCAAACCAGGCCGGACGGGACAGGTCCTTTCGAATATGAGACGGGCCACGAGAGTTGGCGGCCCAGTCAACAAAAGAATACATGGGGGCTGGGGCTTTATCCGTTCGAGGCCCCCTTTTATATATGAGGGCCTGGACCTGCCTCACGGTATCCGTTTGGGCCTTGCAAGGGTCCATTTGATTGTAAATAACACTGAACACTATTGTTAATGTTATCATATTTTTATTGGAAAAATATGTATTATCATAATATCTTAAATCATGTACACATGCATAATGAACTGTAATTAAAATATGTAATTTATACTCTTTTGTTATGGCTAAATAAAAGATTATCCTTGGGTGTCTGCTTGTGCATGTGATGTTAATTAATATGTCATTTAACAATAAAAGAATATAAATCAATTTACTAATAAAATTTATAGTACGTACAATAATATTTATTGTTGAATATTTACAACTAATTTATATGAAAATACAATGATTATTAATTTGGATAGTATGACTTGTTCATACACATTTATAAATGAAAAAACAACTAAAATACTCAACAAAGATAATTCATCAAACTCATTACCACGTGCAACGCACGTTACGTGTTACTTGTCTCCTTAATAATATGAATCACAATTAATCAAAATAAAAAAGAAATCGTCTTCTTCATCACTCCACCCACCCCACTAAGCACTGCAGCTTTAATTTCGCCTAAACCTTGTTTTACCCATGTTAAAAATCTATTTCAGTCTAGTTACTCGAATAGCCTAGTGGAAAAGGCTCTCGCTAGTGACTAGAAGGTCCTGGATTCGAATTTTACCTCAGCGCTAATTTACAAGAAGAAAAAATCTATTTCAATCAAATTTATGGGAGAACTTGACCTGAATTTTTTTGTGAAACAATCTAACCTAAAAGAACTATGTAAATAACAATTTGACATATCCAAAAGTTTGGTGCTCATTTGACCTATTCCCAATAGTTCATGGGAGAGTATGTAATCTAGTCGGCAAAGAGCGCGAGCGATCATCTCTTTCCCGTCCCCTCATCGCATTTTTACTACACAAAGTTTTGGTGTGAAGTTATGATCTTGCATCTTTCCTATTTAGAAGGATAGCTCAATTGGGGCAAAATAGTAACTTCACACCTAAAAAACATTGTTTTGGTGTGTAGTGTTGCTCTCCCAAATCAATCGGTAGAATATCCTAAAACACAACTAACTTTGTCAACTCATTCAAACTCCACCACCACGTATATATGATGCCTAACTTTAACGACTCATCACATTTGATCATTTTCGTTAGGATACAAACTACCATTTTCTACTAATATATATTATCCAGAATCATTTCGATAATCTATTGACCATAACAAAAAATAACAATTCAATAAATAAATGAATATAATAATAATGTCATAAATGAGTATACATATACAATCCTACATACAATCCCAAAATATATCATTCTATATACCCGATCTTGCTAGTATTGAGACCAGGTTCAACTTTATCACACATCTTTCAATAATTAGAATGGAAAAAAGAATCAAATCAACAAAAATATAAACTATCCACCTTAAAAAATCAAGAGTATATATATGTATATACTACACATCTGAAGAACATGAATAATGTTTAGGCAACTCAATTGTGCCTCGGAGAAGGTCCCGACGGAGGAATCACGGTGTCCTTCGGCTTCATATTGAAATATGCCTCGGGCGGTAACTCGTGCTTCAAGGGCTTCGTTTCGAACTTCTTGCTTTCCGTCATGGTCCGATCAGGCCTAATGGCAAGACTCGACTCAAAAAGAAGCGAAACAAGAAATATAACCGAGATTATTTTCCATAGAAAGTGTATATTCTTTGAAGATGAAGAGGCCATTATATTGTTTGAGTTGTTGGGTTTTTTTTTTTGAAAGATTTTGTATTGTTTGTGTTTGAAATAAGCAAGATCGATATTAATGCATATATATATATATATACTTGTTACAGCGTTTGAATACGTGAAGTAAATTGTTGAGAAAAAGTCGTATGATTATAATGTGATGAGCACGTAAACGACTACCTCATCGAGTTTGAATTAAGATCATGCATTACCCCGTAATTGATATAAGGGGACAATTAAATCAATTAAATATGTTTTATATGTCAAAGTCAAATATTATATTTAAATGGGGATTGAGTTGCATAATGTCAAATACTTAAAATAGAGTTTAGTACTAATAAGTCAAATGTGCATTTAAGGCCCTAGCGGTAATTACTTCAACATTACTCTTTTATTAGTAGGTATAATGTCAATTAACAATATCAGCTTGTTTGCAAAAGTGTGAAACTTTTACACTAATAATCGCCCGTATATACCTGTTTAGAGTATATAAAGAAGTTAAATCGTGAAATGTGTCTCACATGAATATATTAGGGATATGAGTTTTTCAGTTTTATACAAAGATCGAAATTGAGTCTACATTATATAAAAAAGTGAGATTATTGGAACTTAATATTTTAATTTTTTAATAATTGAATTATGCATCCAAGGCAAAAAAACACATAGACATGTAACAAATGATTCCTACTGAATCGGTGTTTAGATAGAATTTAAAAACCATTACTTCTATTTGTTGGATTGTTAAATATTCTTATAGTAACACATGAAGCCGTGACGGTGAGTATATGAAAGTTCCAATAATTGAATACTAAATTGCAACAACTAAAGAATGTCAGCACTCGCCAGCCGGCTTTGGTTACTCGTCTGAACTTCCATAGTAATTAACTAATTATGATATTTTAATTGCATTAGGCATAACATTTAAACCCTTAATTGCTTAACTTTCAAGTAAATCACGTAATTATCATAATAAAAATATACGTGTAAACCTTTTATTGATGTGACACCTCGTGATAATATTCGGTAAATATAATTCAAGCCGTGCACCGTATATCGAGTTTGGATAACGTACAGATGGTACGCGTTTAGCAACAGAATAGAAAACCGGTAGCATTGAAATATTGAATTAAGTATGGAAGGCAACTACTTCTACTCGTTCGAATTCCTACGTACTGTTTATTCCTAAAAGTCAACTCTCTTTAGAAGAAAATAATTATAAGTCTGGTCAATTGGTCTGGTCTTCAAAATCAAATTACTTGCACAATACACGCTTAGAAACTAAGACCACACCAACCCACATATATATCACTGTACTTAATTACTTGGACCAATGCAAACTATTTGTAAACGAACTTACGTGTAACATAATTTACATAAACCCAACAAGTATTAGCTAGTCAAGCAAATAATGAATCATTGGCTCTTACCATAAGCTCGTTAAACCTATTTTCACGATTTCAATATACATAATTCATGTTCGTTTATGGATTCGATTATAGAATTCTTGTGTTTGGTATTATTTTACATTAAAAATCACTAACGTACACATAAAACGTGCAATGTAATGAAAAATGGTTCCAGAACAACGACCCTCTAAAATTTTGGTTGTGGTAGTGGAGGTTCTATGGTTATAGCGCTAATGTATTTTGGTTCAATACTTATTTTTGAACAAACTTATTACTATTATTAAATAGAGAACATTAAATGACTTAATGGTTAGGAGGTCTTCTAGTGATTTAGAGATTTTGGGTTTGTCTGAGTTCGATTTTTATTGTAAGGGGGCGATGAGTGGGGTTTTTTTTGTACACAAAAAAACATGAGTATTATTAAATAAAAGAGGTAAATTTGTCAATTTCGTCTTAAATAGTGAGATTAAGTTACAATACTATATATAATTTCACATAGTTATAAATTTCAACAAGTGGCTCAAATGTTGCACATACGTCGCTCGTCCAGTAATATGGTCCTCAAAAACGATAAATGTTGCATATTTGTCCTATTTTAACGTCGAAAATTAGGATATTTGACCAATATCTATCATTTTCGAAAATTATGGTGCAATAGTATATCACTTTTAGAGATAAATATGAAACAGACGTTAGAACTGATGAACACAACTATCTATATTTAAGTGTCAACCCGCCGAATAAACATCTACAGTACTACACTATCAAAACGATTAATGCATGAGATATTAAGTTATTGAAGGAATAATATAATTTGAATGAGGTAAACCACAAGACAATTTCTCAAAATATAAAGTTATTATAAACTATACACCTTGCTGTCTATTATATAGAAAAATATCCCAAATAATTATATATTTATATATGTATAATTATCCAGCAAGTTATCGGGTAAGATTTACAGACCAATCACGGGGTTTGACCTAATCTTACACCTACATATTTTCCCTCCTTACTACATTTGTATGAAGATGGCAATACTCAAAGGAAAAATTGCCAGCTATACCAAACACCAGCTTGCTTAAATAAGATAGATATCATTCATTCAATAATATCCTCTCATGGATCATGGAATAAATCATCAAATGTTATAACGAAAGCGAATTAATAAAATATCGATGTGAATTTTAAATAGAGAATTAAGATAAAGTGTAGAAAATAAAGAATATCATAAGATGGAGAAAATCGATTACAACTGATCATACTAGCTATACTCTAGTTGATACTTTGCTTAGGTATTTAATTTATGAATTCGTTATCCGTAATAATGTTCACTTTCACTACTTTTCGCTATAATTTCTTATTATAGTAAATTTATTAGTCCTTAAATATAGCAATGCAAGCATCACATAAATCCTTTTTTTTTTCTTCTAAAAGTGTTGGTTGAGCAGCCAAATGGCAACCTCAAGTCGGGCGTATGCATGATTCAAGACATATATTAACGAGCAGCGGTTATAAGTTGCTTTTTAATCCTTAATAATAACACCACCTTAGTTTTGTTAGACGAATAGTGCATGGGTTAGACAAATTAGTTTTAGACGAATTTTAATGCTTGTCGGATCAAAATATAATTTCATAAAACTTTTAAGATAATGTTTCTCTATTTTTTCACTGGCCCCACCATTCCCAAAAATGAATTGAGGAAGAAAGGAAGGAGATTTTGATTGCTCGAATAGTTTACTCACTTCTAAAGTAAGTATGGTAGTCTTAGCAAAAAATATTATGATTCGACTTTTATTTAGGTGGTCATGGTTTCAATTTCCATTAAAGACAATTGTCTAGTTAGTAATTTATATATTCGTTATTTGTAATACTCTTGTACTCATATTTTCATCGCTCATTTACCAAAAAACAAACAAAGTGAATACGGTGCTATTCTTCCAAATTTCTCTTTTAATGCATCGTCCATTCACTCTAAATGCATTTATTTGACATAAATAAAATTATAGTAATAAATATAAATATAAATGTTATGTTCTCATGTGAACAACTCTGCAGAAATGCAGCTTAACTGCTGCAACATAATTATAGAATACATAATTGAAATCAATGACCCTACGAACTTTGAGCAAGAGAAACAGTTTCTCTTCATTCGAAAAATTATTTGGTGGTTTCAACATTTCCTAAATCTAACCAAAATATACTTGGAATATATCCACATATTTTGATTAGATTAGAAAATTTTGTAATAGATTAGAAATTAAAACATGAAAATTCTTTTAATTTTGACTTGTTTTAATTGCTTTCATATTTCCTCATCATGAATAATCTCAAACATTGTTGTAAAGTATTCAATGAGAAACAAAATGTTTCAACATTCAATGAATAAATTTAATCACACAATCCAAAAATGAAGATGCATGAATATCAAACAAGTTTGTATTTAATGACAGCAATTATAAAACGTTCATATTTAAATCTGCATTGATGAACACCAATTAAAACATCACTTGACAAGGATTTTCATGTTTCATATCTCACATTACATCTGCATTGATGGACCATGATACTTCTCGGCTTAAAACTCAAGGTCCAAACCTACACTAGTCGGACAGATGAATCGTTGAATGTCTAACAAATGTTATAATACGAGTACACTTGGGCGGTCATAGGATAGCATACATCTCTATGCCCCATCAGGCTGAATAAAAGGATTAGCAATCTCATCTGTGCCATCAGTCGGTGCCACGAGCATCACAGCGGTTCCCCTGCATACCTGCAGTTCAGCAGATTAGTACGATTCATGTAACTTCAACTGGGAGTTGCAAAGTTAGTCTCTAAATGAAGAACACTTTTTTCCTCAAATGGATGTTCTTAGGCATCCACCCTAGTAGTTTTAATATTAACAACCCATGCATACGACACCATATAAGACGTGCTTGACCATATTTTCAATCAAACCCCAATTAGCATGTTCTTAAAATTTGCACAGAGGCACAGCCAGCTCTAAGAGTTTTTACAAGGAACCCATGGTTTAGGGGTACTACCAAACAAGCTAGAAAAGATCTATAGTCTACAGGGCATCATTGAAGGAAGAATACATACTATCAAACCTAGACGCCGAGTCTGATCAGTGGTCTTCAGAGGATCATCATTGTCTGCAACAACATGTGGAGTTATACTTCAAGTCCCAGCTTAAATATATGAAAAAGATGCTTACAAAATAAGAAGAAAAGAGATCATGCATGCATCATTTGTCTTAATAAAAAGAACATGTGCCGCAAAGTTTTGAAGTTCAAATCACACCCAATTCCTTTAATGTAATTAGAAGTTCAGTGGGTTTTAACAAGTACACTCATAGCAAGTTATGAGTCCAAAAAACTGAAATATTGCAATCAGAATTCTCAAATGGGCTCTAAAATAGATGTATCCACATCATACAACATTACGCCCACACATGTAACATAGTGGCCATGTTTGGTAAAACCTTCAGAATCATACATATAGGCCACACCCTGATCACAGCTAATGTACCTAAGCTTAAAATAGTTCAGTTTTTGTTAATTTGTATCATAGCTTAAAACTATTCAATAGATGGAAAACATTAGACCAGGAAAATTTTCCTCACTTGAATGTCTCAGCGAGTACAAGACATTGAATAATTAAACAAAAACAATGGTAACAATAATACTAGCATAGAACATAAGAAGAAAAACAGAACCTACAAAAAAGTTTAGACATCATTCAGCAGTGTATGATCAGGAAACAGGACTGCAAACTACAATCGGGTCAATTATCAATTGTTGTTACCTCTAAGGAATTCTACAGCTTCATCCAAGACAAGGTTTAGCAACTGGTCATAACCTTTTAAAGTTCCTGTCACTGCATAGTGAAGATTAATCAATATAGGAAAGGAAAAAGCATGGCAAATAATCTCAAAAAGGCAGAAAGTAGCGATGGAAATCCAACGAAGAACTCTCTGGCATACTATTAGGGCAGCAGAGCTTTAGTAGATCTCCAAAAGTTTGAGATGACCTATCTGATGTATTATGATAATACGAACCACCGGTTAATCACTTAATCCTTATAGTGTCTATCATCTCAACATATCATATCTAAGTCTGCTTGTCTGACCTTTAGACCATGTTCATTGTGGAGAAATCTGATCATTTGACATTCAAATTAATACCGTAGCTTAAGCTTGATCGGTTGTCTTTTTCTCCTCAATGATTAGATTTCCTCCCTCCTCAACGAACACAATCCTATTATTTTCACTCACTTCAAATTGAAACAAGAATATCTGGTCCTCGGATCCTAGTATAAGTCATGCAGGCCAATCTTATTAACTATTCGAAGTGCAAAATTAAAAAAAACTCAGTCTTTTGGATGCTGTTAGAAGGCACCTAGAGGTAAACTGCCCCAAGAATTTGACAAGAAACAAGGTTTGCCAAAACATCGAGAAAATTTTATAGTAAAACTCATCAAAATTGATAAACGAGGGACCCCTGAACCCCATAACTTTTGCTGATGAAGATGTACAGATAAAATGCTATAGGTTATCCAATATCGGTGAATAATAGTTAATAGTTATAGTATTAAATAACGCATACATGTAGGCATTTCTTACATAAACATATTAATTTACCTTCTGCATAATGAAAATAATATTAGGAAGATATGGTACTATAAGTAGCTGACCTTGTCTTCCACCAGTGAGCTTGACTTGGACACCCTTATCAACAAATTTGGCCAAATCCAAAACTGTTTCTTTCCGACCTGACTGAAATACAAAAAAATTAGAACAGATATCTTGATAAAGACGAACGGGGAGGCACCAACCACCATCTTTAATAACCTTAGTTAACTCAAAATTTTGTAGGTCATTATCATCTCTCACAGAAAATCACATCTTTATAAATTGAGTACATCAACAAGTAAACTATATAATTGACTGCAATAACTAGAATCATGAAGTACATCAACACATACTATATAATTGACTGCAAAAACTAGAATCATGAGAACTACTGCTTCTTCAACAATTAGCAGTATGAACAATGTTACAGTTAATACGCAAAATCAAACTCGACTAATTACATTATACACCCTCGACTACCAAAAATTCTCTACTTTGATTTTTAATTTTTAAAATTAACAAACTTTACTGTCGCAATGTACACATGTAACTCTGACTTGAATCGAAACTTCATCTTCATATTAATGAACTTCGAAAACACCCACTTTTGATATCCTTTTCGCCAAATATTACATAACATAAACAAAAATGTTCGATTTTCAAATTGGTAAAGTCAACCATCAAAATCCAAATGTGGAAAATCTTGTTGAAATAGATATATTACAAATAAACTCCAAGATGTTTAATCAATAATTTCTACTAAAAAAAGTTAACTACTCAAATGATTACAACTATAACATAGGAGGCCTCCCCCTTGGCTAAACCAAAAACCCAATTATCTAAATACCAAATACTCAGTTTTTTTCTATATATCAAAAATCCATCCACAATACCATAACAAAAAACATCAAAGATGAACAAATAAATATTCCACTGACTAAACAAAAAAATGGAGTAATTTTACACTATTACAGTTAAATTGAAGTCGCATGAACTTACCATGTTCTTGATTAAGGTGAATCAAAGCAAAAAAAACTCGATAAATATGTGAAATCAAGAAAAAGCAAAAAGAGAAAATGATATTTCGTATCTACGAATCCGGGTAGGGCTAAAGTTGATTTGCGAGGCGCTGGGCTTAGTGGCTCGAACCACAAACCCGCTGATAGTTCAAACCACTCATGACTTGAAAGTCGACCGCTGTGGACTTGGAAATTAAGTTGTTCATACTAGTTAATCGTTTTGATCATTTTTACTTGTCGTTTGAGTTATTTTTACTTAGATTAAAGACAATAAAAATTATTCAAAAATTATATAAAGAAAATGTGAATGACAATTATTTGAAATTATATCATTGATTGATTAGCAATATCATAAGAAAAAATAATCAATAAGTTCATCGATAATGTAAAAGTATAATTTTGGCTTAATTTCATCTGGGCACCTGAACTATCAGAACTTTCCCAAATAGACACCTGGTGAACTTTTTATCCTAAATAGGTACCTGAACCCAAAAATTGGCACTTAAACTTTATTTTTTCTCTTTTTCTAAATTTTTTAGGTTTTTGATATTTAAAAAATCCTTAAGTTAAGGGCATGTTAGTCATATTGAAAATATGACCTTTATGGAGAAAAAATTTATAGAAAAGTTCAGATACCATTTCGAAAAATCAATTTTTTAGGTTAGAGATATACTCCCTCCGTCCCTAAAAGATTGTCACATTTTGACTTTTAATGGTCAACAAAGCACGATTTAGAACATAAATATCTATTATTCTATATACGAAAAAATTATAAAAAGTTAATATTTCAAAAATATACATTGAGACGAATCTAACAAGGTACCACAAGACTATATTATTTCTTATCGTTTAATAATAATTCGTGATCAAATTTTATAATGTTTGACTAACAAAAGTCAAAATGTGACAATCTTTTAGGGACGGAGGGAGTATTAATTTAGAAAATATATACATATATTATTATAAAAATTGAAAAATCACCCCTAACCCCCCCCCCCCCCCCCCCCCCCCCCACCCCCACCCTTGTCTCTGCCAATTTCACTTTAATTTCATCTTCATCAACATTCTCATACCACTCAAATTTTCATCTTTATCTCATGTCAATTCTAATAGAAATTTTATAAAAATCCATGCTTCTGTGAATGCAAAGTCTGAAGAGGCCAAATTTGCACATGTTTCCACAATTAAACTCTTCCTCCTAACAACCCCCCTCCACCCCAAATACTAGTTGGTTAGAGCCAATGTTTCGACAATTAAACTTTAATCCATTAAAGTTTATTACTTTCGTTTTGATATATGGATTTAATGATGACCCAATTTAATCCATGAACTACTATAGCTTTTATGACCCAAAAATTAACCTTTCTTCACTTACCATCAACAAAATGCTCAAAAACACATAAAGCTTCAATCTTATAATATAATTCGTCAAAATCAGTTGGGTTGACGTTATGGAAGTTGCCTAGAGGTGGATTCATTTCGTTTTTATTAGAATATTATTAGCCTATCTTTGTAACCTAGGGTAGGCCCGACACTGTAGACATTATTGTATAGGCTAGGTTACAAAGATAAGCTAATAATATTCTACGGAGTAATAGTTTTTCAGGAGATTTTCATCATCATCGGCACCATCTTCATCAAATTCATTGTTCTCTGCTTCATCGATGAGCTTGAGGGGATCTGAAAAATGAATCCTGAGAGGCTGGGCATTTGAAGAGCCTATGGGAGTGGCTATGGTCAGATAGGTTAGATTAAAGATGAACTTTTGTCAATGTCCTTTCTAGGTTTCTTGGAAGAGATGAGAGATGGGTGGGGTGGGGTGTTAAGTTGAAGATGATGTTTTTAATTTAATTAATTATGTTTGAATATTATAATAGGTTGGGTTAGTTTATAATTAGATTGAGTTAGTTTTAAGTGTGGTTTGACTATTTTGCCCTCTATTTAAAATTTTAAAATATGAAAAATTTAGAAAAATGTGAAAACCAAAAGTTTAGGTACCAATTATTAGCTTCAGGTGCCTACTTGGGATAAAAAGTTTATCAGGTGCCTATTTGAAAAAATTATGTTACAACATAGTCAACATTGACCAATGTATCTTAAATCTTCAAGCATTCGAAATTTCAAACATTCAAAACTTCAAGACATCATACATTCGAAGATTCATTAACCAACACGTAAACCACAATTTTCTAGCGTCTGTAATATATCCTTTCGGTAAGAGCATCAGGATACATAAAGCACTCTTCAGCAAGGGACTCTGGCTTATTAAAATCAGCTGTTTCGGTGATTTGGTTGCTCTACCATGATGCTTTCTTTACTCCCATCAATTCACCCTTAGATGCTAGATTACGAAAAACGAGACATGACATACGAAACCTTTCGTACACAGCTCGAGACCGACCCGTGATAATACACCGGTTTCTTACTCTTGAAAAGGAGCTATTTCTTGGCAACTTGGACAGCTTATAGCGATGTTTGTCCCGCATATCACTGGGAAGATCGGGATCTTTACAAAGGGCTTTATAAAGATTTCGTCTCAATTCGTATTTAGCAGCGAGCAATCTACGTTTGTGATCTCGGATATTTCGCTTCTCCGTCAAATTACAGTCTGGTTTCTTTCCAGCAGCATTTGTGGAGGTTTTAACAGGCTGAATCGATCGCGGACTTACAACCTGATATATTTCGTAAAGACAACATAAGCCGAAGTGAACCAAAATTTAAATTCCAATTGTCCCCACGTATGTAAATGTAAATTGAGTAGTTTACCTCCGCACCAATTCCATTCTTGGCGAGGGTTCCAGCAGCCTGGTTTCATCACTTATTAGTTCAAGATGGAGTGAGGTAGAAAAGATACACACAGAATGACATGCTGATAGGATAACTACGAAATTCATGAGATAATGTTCAACAAGAAAAATAGCATACATCTATCATACAGTATTATATATCAGTATATGAGTAAGAGAATATGCAATAAACAACACAGAAATCAACAAATCTAGTGTCTCTCCAACATCTTCCCTTTCAACAAGAAGGTTACAGACTGGTCATTCAACGTTATGAATCTTTAGTTGTAGATAATTACCAAGTGATGGCCTGGCCCTGGCCTTTGCACAAACTAAAACCATATTCATGGATACATGCAATATATATTCAAATTTAAGTTTTTCTCATGTTATAGGTTTCTAGAAATAAGGTAAAAAAAAGTTTCTTTTTTTGGAAATAATAAGTAAAATTCTTATTAAGACGGCAAGAGTGGAGATGCTGTTTGACATGCAGTGAGAGGGCTATATATTAAACTGAGAAGTCGGGTATAACTAGGAAATTCTACAAGTATTTCTGGCAACTTGATAATATTGATATTTCATTCTCCATTTCCAGATCAACCAAATGAGTAGCACGTTTCTCCATGATAAGAACCTGGGAAGACTAACAGGGTCATTGATCAACCCAACAAATAGGAGAATGCTACTTACCTCTTTTCCTGAAGAAGAGTAAGCTCTGCATTCCAATATCCTACGTCGTGGGAGCTACAAAGATTAAAAATTGCAATTTAGGTAATCAACCTTCAAGAGGGATATAGAAGGGACAGCAGCATGTGTACGCTTGCGCCAACATTTTGTCATAACAATGAAAAATGTCTTTTAGGTGGAAGTGAAAGGATATCTGACCTGCATTGAAAAATTGGCCCCCAAACTATGGTAAGCAGCACGGACTCCGACACCAGCATACACAGCCTACAAGATACAAGCATATGTGAGAAAAATGTTTACATGTCAGAAAAGCATCTTACAAAATTAAGGAGAACAGCAACCTTTGTGAGAGGTGTATTGATGACATGCTTTGGACCATACTCTCCAAGAAGCCCCCTGGTAATCTATAACGAAAACAGTAAATCAAGTGATTGATAGAAGAGATTATGAAGACGACTTAGAAGAACAATGTAGCCATTTTCTTAACGCTGACTGACCTTGTATGCTCCCTTGGTTCTCACCAACCTGCATAAACCATGTATTAGATTACATATAGGAAAGGCTCACAGAACAGAAGAACTCAAACCTAAGGGGATACAGTCCAGGATTATTTCTTCACCCATCACAAAAACATGGCGACATCGACATTATACTACAGGTATGTTCATTGTATATGAGTAAGAGTATATGTTCATGTTGAACGAAATCATATTGTATATGAGTAAGAATATATGCACTAAGAAAATTAGAGACTCATATTCTTCTAGTGTTCTTTCAACATAGTCCCCTTAACCAAGAAGGTTATAAGACTTGTCAATGAAAGTTATGCATCTTAGTCATACATGATCATCAGGTGGTGGGGCCTTTACACGTATTGAAACCATAATCATACATGCTATAATTAATATGAAGTTTATTCTTATGTAATAGGCTTACATCAATAATGTAAGGTAATTGATAGGAAAGAGTAGAGAGCATCCTAAGAAAGATGGAGATGGTGAAGTCACTGATTGTTGTGCAACAACGGGTGTAAATGGTGCTTATGCTGATAGCATTTTCCATGCATATGCTCAGAAATGTTTGGCAAATCATTAAACAGAGAAGTCGGGTATAAATACAAAATTTTACAGGTATTTTCTGGCAACTTGATCATATTAATATTTTATGATCCCTTACTTAGTCAACCAAATAGTTAGTACATTTCATCATTATATGAATCTGGAATAACCAACAGAGGCCATTCAAAACAAACCAACACAGAGGAAAAGCAAGTTACCAATACGGAAATACTCTACTTCTCGGCATAACATAGCTACGTGTATAAAATCAATGACTGAACACCAAATAAGTATTACTCATAACATCCCAAAAATACTGCCAAGTTCAATTTTCAGTTGTCAAAAGTAACAATCTTTTCGGGATGCAGGTAGTACTATATAACTCAAACAAATGCGGTTGTATGTTCTAAATTCCCTCAGATAAGTAAGTAACCAGTATAAACAGTGCCTCACAAGCTCAAATAAACATAGCAAGAGTAGCACCATTAGATGTATCAAAATTAGATTACCGAAGAAAACGTAGCTCGCAAGGCCAATTTGGCAGCTGCAATTCTCGACATTTTCAACTCGACGTCACTTACCTACCCTAATCATTCGAACAAAATAAGAAACAAGCGATCAACAACCATTACTGTAATCAAATTAACAAACATTCACACATATACTACCTCAATCTCAAAAAGATTGCCTAGTTTCATTTCCAATAGTAAAAATTAGCCAATTTCCGGCCTTAATTGACACACGCAACTTCAATTTAAATCAAAATGAATACGTTAATGGCAAATGAGGTTTAAAAACACCATTCCTAAATCAAAGGTAAAAATAAGGTTCAATTTCAACTCCGTAATAAAAAACTAAACCTGCCATAAATTAACTCAATCAAAAAGTTCAAAATCAAATTCATTAAAAAATAATATACTTTATTAAATAAGATATACATTTTGCCCATAAATAAGGTATACATTATTAAATATAAGATATACATTTTGCCCAGAGTATTTAGCTCATGGTCAATTGACAGAAAAAGTAGATGTGTATAGCTTTGGTGTTCTTTTGTTGGAGGTTGTTACAGGAAGACAAAACAACAAAAGCAAAGCTTCTGAGTACACCGATAGCCTGATTAACATAGTAACTATACAACATTTGTTCCAATGTTATAGAATAATATGAAATCCTTAGTAAAAAGGGAATAATCACTGCCCTAAGCTGTCACTGCACGATGAGTTAAGACGAGGAAAAGACTCCACGATTTAGGTCTACAGTAAGAAACTTCCCTTGTTTTTGCTAAGAGTTTCGATTCATGTATGAACAGGGGTGGAACCATTTCCAACAACGAAGAGTGGAGGAACTGTTCGATCCATATCTACTCTTGCATACCCACCAGAACTCAAATGTTAACAATACCACTACCAGTAATCCCCACAGGAGCAAGTTCCATTCTTGAAGTGATGAAATCTTCTCACATCTCTCACAATTATCTCCCTCCCCAGGACTTTCGACATGACTTTGGTAGCAGCATGGCAGTCATTACAAACCCTGAGATTCTTCGCAATACGTATGGTGGTTCCAGGAGGAGTGTTTAGGATGCCGAAGGCAATGGCTAATTTCTCACTGTGCCCGCATAACAGGTTTTCTTTCTGTTCTTCATCTATATTGTGAAGAACAGAAGCAGTATCTGGCACATAGCCCTCTTTTTTCATCTTGTCTGATAAATTTTCAAGAAAACTATAAAGGTTCTGACTTTGGGGGTGAGATGCATCCCCAGCCACAAATTTATGGACCTCATCACCATATTCAATCCAACTGCAACCTGGTTCTTTCTTGACTCCCTTTTCCTTCATATTCCTTCTAACTTCATCTGCCTTCTCCCATAAACCAGCCGATGAATAGATATTTGCTAGCAAAACATGGTGGCTGGCAACGTGAGGTTCCAATTGAAGGAGGTTGTTGGCTGATATTTCCCCAAGTTCCACATTTTGATGGATTCGGCAAGCACCAAGTAAACTACTCCAAGCCCCAGACTTGTCGTATTGCTCTGGCATTGCCTTTATGATGTGATGTGCTTCCTCCAGGCGTCCTGCTCTCCCAAGCAGGTCCACAACACAAGAATAATGATCGGGTTTAGGTTCAATTCCATAATTGACATTCATTTTCTGAAACAACTCTCGGCCTTCATCCACCATTCCAGAGTGACTGCAAGCTGCGAAAATTGCAATGAATGTAACATCGTTTGGTTTAATCTTATCATCATTATTTTCTTCTACCATCATTCTTATAAGTTCCAATGCTCCCTCTCCTTTACCGTGCATTCCATAAGCCATAATCATAACATTCCATGTTATAACATTTCGTGTGGGCATACAGTCGAAAATATTTCTTGCCAAATCTAAGCATCCACATTTTGCATACATATCAACCAACGCACTGCCTACTGCAACATCAGATGCAAGTGAATTTCTGATGGCATAAGCATGTATCTCTTTTCCTTTGGATAGAGCTGTTAGCGCTGCACATCCAGGAAGTATAGTCATGAGAGTTATAGAATTAGGCATAAATGAACCTTTGGAAGTACTGTAATCTTCCTCAATGTTTGTGTTTCTCCTTTGCATTTCATGCAACATATATAATGCATCTTCATGCCATCCACAAACTACATAGCCCGTGATTATTGTATTCCACGACACTACGTCTTTATTTTCGATGCTGTCAAATATATATTTTGCAATTTCTATCCTCCCTGTCCTAGCGTACAAGTCAACTAATGCATTTTGCACGTACCTATCCTTCCCAAATCCCAACTTCAGTGCATACCCATGGATAGTTTTCTTATCAGCAAATGCTTTAGAATGTATACAAGCTGGTAAGACACTTGTCA
Source organism: Echium plantagineum (assembly GCA_003412495.2). Classification (NCBI taxonomy): domain Eukaryota; kingdom Viridiplantae; phylum Streptophyta; class Magnoliopsida; order Boraginales; family Boraginaceae; genus Echium; species Echium plantagineum. Next base: position 22,250,255 of record CM016564.1, read on the forward strand.
TTGTGGTTGGGTTCGGTAATAGAACAGACACCTCCAATAATTTCATAAATAGCTCTAAAGCCTTATCATAGTAACCATTCTGAGAATAACCAGCAAACATAGCATTCCAAATTGCAATTCTCCTATCAACTGCGCCATCAAAAACTTTCCGTCCAACCTCAACCTTCTTGCAATTGCAATACATATCCACTAAAGCACCAGTAACAAACGCGTTCGTCACCAAGTTATCATTTCTAAACGCATAAGCATGGATTTCCTTCCCAACATCCAATAACTCCAAATGTGAACAAGCAGGCAAAGCACTCGAAATTGTCACTCCATCGGGCCTACACTCTTCAAGAATCATGCATCGAAACAACTCCATTGCCTCATAAAACTGACCACTTTGTGAAAACGAACTTATTATCGTGTTCCAAGACACCAGATCTTTCTCCCCAAACAACTTAAATATAGCTCTGGTATCATCAATTCTACCCAATTTCGCATACATGGACATCAATGCATTACTCGTAAACGTCTTCCTATCTTGATCAGTCTTCAACGCATATCCATGAAGTTCCTTTCCAAGCCTCAACGCCCCAACTCCATTCAACACATTACTACAAGCAAGCGCCACACTCACCAGAGTAAACGAACTAGGCAAAACCCCCTCCTCCCCCATACTTCTAAATGCATCCAACGCAAGATCCCACTCCTCCAACTTACACAATGCATTAATGAACGAATTCCAAGAAACTTGATCTCTTTGAGTAATTCCATCGAACACTTTATAGATATGATCAATATCCCGACCACATCTCCCATACATGTGGATAAGAGTATTAGCAACAGGAGTTGATGTTCTATCGTAGCCATGTTTGAGAATGTTGCAATGGATTTGCTGCCCAAATTTGAGGTCCTGAAGAGCTGAGGAAGCCTTCAAAACCGCAGGGAAGACGAAATTGTCTGGGTGAATGCCCAAGGAAGTGAGGTGAATGTAGGTAGAGATGGCTTCATGGAAGGCGTTGGAGCGGACTTGGCCACGTAAGGTCTCCACCAAAGAGGCTTTAGACGGGGTGGTGGGGATGGTGAGGGTGGTGGTGGAGAGGTGGTTCTTGGTTGATGGAGTGGAGAGTGGTGGTGGAAGAGTTGTGCAGCAGAAAGACAACATTGTGGTTTGGTTTCTTGATATGTGGTTCCAAACCTGCTAATCTCTTGGCACTTGTCAAGCCTATTAGATACAATACTTAAATCCTCCAAAACTTGTCAACTATACACCGTCGGATCTTCAATGGTCACCATATCTCAGCCTCTCTTGGCTTGCTGTCTAGTTTAAATCTTTCATCTTTAGGAACCACCATCTTTAATAACCTTAATTAACCCAAAATTTTGTAGGGCATAGCGCATACATCATCTCTCACAGATCACCACATCTGTATAAATTGAAATTGAGTACATCAACAAGTAAACTATATAATTGACTGCAAAAACTAGAATCATGAAGTACATCAACACCGACACTATATAATTGACTGCAAAGACTAGAATCATGAGAACTACTGCTTCTTCAACAATTAGCAATATGAACAATGTTACAGTTAATACGCAAAATCAAACTCGACTAATTATATTATACACCGTCGACTACCAAAAAAATCTCTACTTTGATTTTTAATTTTTAAAATTAACAAACTTTACGGTCGCAATGGACACATGTAACTCTGACTTGAATCGAAACTTCATCTTCATATTAATGAACTTCGAAAACACCAACTTTTGATATCCTTTCCGCCAAATATTACATAACATAAACAAAAATGTTCGATTTTCAAATTGGTAAAGTCAACCATCAAAATCCAAATGTGGAAAATATTGTTAAAATAGATATATTACAAATAAACTCCAAGATGTTTAATCAATAATCTCTACTAAAAAAAGTTAACTACTCAAATGATTACAACTATAACATAGGAGGCCTCCCCCTTGGCTAAACCGAAAACCCAATTATCTAAATACCAAATACTCAGTTTTTTTCTATATATCAAAAATCCATCCACAATACCATAACAAAAAACATCAAATGACGAACAAATAAATATTCCACTGACTAAACAAAAAATGGAGTAATTTTACACTATTACAGTTAAATTGAAGGCGCATGAACTTACCATGTTCTTGATTAAGGTGAATCAAAGCAAAAAAAACTCGATAAATATGTGTGTGTGATTATGTGAAATCAAGAAAAAGCAAAGAGAGAAAATGATATTTCGTATCTACGAATTCGGATAGGGCTAAAGTTGATTTGGGGGGCAACACTATACACGGGCAACACTATACAGGCACTCAAATATTAATTTACTATGGCTATTTCTCAAATAGTGATTTTTAGAATTGAAATTACTATATTATCCCTCCCATTTAACTCTTTCAACTACCACACTTCCAAATAGGAGGACAAAATATTCATTTAGTAAATAGTAATTCACTATTCAGGTGTGTGTAACAGATCAGGTTGATTTGCGAGGCGCTGGGCTTAGTGGGTCGAACCACAAACCCGGTGATAGTTCAAACCACTCATGACTTGAAAGTCGACTGCTATGGACTTGAAAATTAAGTTGTTCATACTAGTTAATCATTTTGCTCATTTTTACTTGTCATTTGAGTTATTTTTACTTAGATTAAAGACAATAAAATTATTCAAAAATTATATAAAAAAATGTGAATGGCAATTATTTGTAATTATATCATTGATTGATTGGCAATATCATAAGAAAAAATAGTCAAGAAGTTCATGGACAATGTAAAAGTATAATTTTCTATGCTAAAGTAACACTAGATATTTGGAAAAATTTCTTCCGTTCCAACATTTTTCCGCAATGATTCCAGATTGTAAATTATCATGTTAAATAGCCCTAATTATTGAACTACGGGTTTTAAATATATAGTTAGCGTCTGTGTATAACTAAAACTCTCCTCTCCTCTACTCCAACTAGGGCTAAGCGAAGGTAAAAGGTTCTATTCGACTCGCATTATTCAGCTCGAAAAAGTTCGACTGGTGCCTCGGTGCGCACTCTCAAACGTGAAACCAAACGGTAATATCCAACGTTCGGCAAACCGGATCAAATTCGCTTTAGTTGGATTCGCCTATTAAATGTATTATGTACATCTTAAATATATAATCTAAACATGTATATATAATTCAACAATAATTATTAGTATAATCATTCAGCTTAAAACTTTGATTGTTTTGTTTTGTATAAGTTCTACCGTCAGTTATCTTGTATATTTCAATTACTTATTCTTGTTTTCAATTTTAGATACAAAATATGTATGTATGTTAATTAAGTAAATGACTTCATTAGGAATTGTGGGTATATATAATACCCAATATGAGTGATCAAAAATATATAAAGTTATATTAAATAATCAATTAATATTTTTAGCAAATGCGGGTGATTAATGAAACCATTTGCTCAACACAAAAAATTATTAAATTTTCCTTAATTCCCATAATTAGAGTGGTGTAGTGATTAGTGAGCAATCAATTCCTTATCCACCATTAACCCCATTCTTGCCTTCACCCTCACACAAACTCATTGCAAAACAATCTCTCAAAAGTGTTCAAAAACAGCATTACAGAAAATCCAATCTTGAAGCAAAAAAATGATGGATTTTGCAAGGGTGCAAAAAGAGCTTCATGATTGTAATAAAGGGGTTGATGAATCTGGAATCAGCATTAAACCCAAGGGAGGAACTGGTAATTTCACACATTTGTTGGGTACAATCCCTGGTCCTACTGGTACACCTTATGAAGGGGGTGTTTTCAATATTGATATAATTTTACCAGGTACCTAAAGTTTCAATTTTTTTTTTTCATTTTGAGTAGGGTGATATAATAATTTTATTTTGTAAAATTCTGTCGTTGTCATTAGAAGTGTTAGTATCGGGACCTCTTATTGCGATTAATATCTTGTGGTCACCAAACAAGTCGTAGTGGTTCGAGGAAATATAATTGGCTGACCCATGTATGGATTCTTTTTTATACGAAGAACGCGTTTTTATTTCATTTTCTTGTTATGTGGTTTTGGTTTGAGTTAAAAATGTAGTTATTTGGTTGAAACTGGAGGGTGTGGTATAATTTTGAATAAGTTGAGCATATTATAGTTGTTTAATTGCGATATTGTTAACTGGAATTGGGCTACTACAATGTAGAAGAATAAATAAGAAGTTGTGTTTGTTTCCTTAAAAAATACAACTCGTGGATTTTGATAATAACATGTGCCAATGCATGTGAAAAGGCTTCGGCTTAGCGGGGTAGGGAAGGGGGTCATATTCACTCGAGCAGACTGTGAATTTGAATAACAGTTGAATTTATTTACTTTCTGTTTTCATCGAGTGTCCTTGTATGTAGGATGCTAAGAAATAGTTAAGGCCTTGATTAGCTTCCGAAGTTGTAAACAATCCAATGCTTTACATTGTTGCTTAATAGCTGATAGTTGGGACTGGTGAGGTCACATCACAGAGCTTCATAATACTGTGCTGATGTTTTCAATTTAACATGGGTGTGGTCCTCGTGAAGCTTACTCTGATAATCTAATGCTGTTTCTTGCAGAAGGCTATCCTTTTGAGCCTCCAAAAATGAAGTTCACTACAAAAGTCTGGTATGATGATTAAGAAAGTATATTTGTTAGTCATTGTGTTTTCATGTTATTTGGTATATTTCTCCATTCGTCTGTTGGCGGCGAACTCTGGTATATGGTTGATACATATCAGGCAGATCTCTTATTCTAAAGATCTTTCACGAATGAATTTCTGTAAAGAATATGCTTTAGTCTTGTCTTTGCCTAACTTAGATTTCTGCATTTAGTTTGCGGTATGTGCTTATTGTTAAAGCAACTTGCACCATTGCTTAATTTCTTCTTTTGTGTGAGCTAATGACGAGGAAGTTATCCAGTTTTACCATGCTCAATACCAGTTCTTATTTCATATGTTAAAAAACATTTTCATATTGTTCGAGACTTTGTCGCCTGCAAAGATTTATAGGGTAAACCAACTTCTCATAATCTGTCACATGTTTTCATTTCTTGATGAGAATAGTGTTAGTGGTGACTCCCATAGGTGAAGTAGTTTTCCAACGAGCACGATGAAACGTAAGATGAAACCATATAAATTACTTATCAGGATTCTTTGGGAGAATCTTCTACTTAAAATGAATGTGATGTGATCTCTATAGTGCCGTTCTACTTTGGGTAATCTTCACCTGGTGAAGGTAATTTGAGCAAAGGGTGACAATATCACCTCATACAGTCATGATGGTTACAAATTTACACGTGTTTCTCTGTGTAAACATTGTGCAACACTTGCACTACTTGATGTGTAAGCATCAACACCAGGGTGGCAACAGCATTGTTGTTGAGCAATAATTGCTCCATAGTGATCCTTTTTCTTCCGTTACTTTTTTAGTGTACAGATTTTAAAAAAAAATTCATTATTAGACTAAAAACATCAAACTACAAGACAGCTTAGAATCGATTTTAATTGTACAAGGCGACATTTGGCTTGTATGTTACTAGCTTTGCAAACTGATATATGTATATCTCCGTTTGAGCATGGAAAGAATGTGTAGATCCAATCCTGATGACAAGTTAAAAATCTATTGTGGGTTATATTATTTCATGATTGGATTATGAAAAACTGTGTTGTCATTTATGTTTTCTCCTTGTGAATTATCTGTTCAATGCACATGCAGAAGAGTGATAAATTTATTCTGTCATGCAAGGCATCCTAATATTAGCAGTCAGAGTGGAGCAATATGCTTGGATATCCTAAAAGATCAATGGAGCCCAGCTCTCACACTGAAGACAGCACTTCTTTCTGTACAAGCATTACTTTCTACACCTGCGCCAGATGATCCGCAAGATGCTGTGGTGGCTCAGCAGGTATTCCCATTCTCTGATACTTCTGTTACACAAACTTTTCTGTGCGAGTTATCTCGCCATTCTCTATAGCCCTCTTGTAGGGTTAATCTGCAAGATATATTAGTTAGGAATTAGGATCAAATCCAATTTATTCCTTTGAGCAAAGCTCTACTTTACCGAGTATTTGCTTACCCCATGTTGCTCTAAACATGTCAGTATCTTAAAGACTATCAGACTTTTGAGGGCACAGCTCGTTATTGGACTGAAGCTTTTGCAAGGCCATCTTCTCTTGGCATTGAGGATAAGGTTGTTAAATTATTTTGCATTGTATTCACTTTTTTATTCTTCCCTTCGTCTTTCTTCTCTATTCCTTGTTTCTTTTCTGCAATCGTTTTGATTATGTATGCAAAAAGTGGTTACTTAAGCAAAGTGTGGACGCATTATGCTGATCACTAGCAAACACAATTGAACAGGTGCAAAAGCTTGTGGAGATGGGCTTTCCTGAAGGGGCAGTGAGGAGCACTTTGGAAGCCGTTGGTGGGGATGAAAACCTGGCTCTTGAGAAGCTTTGTTCTGGTTAGCACCTACTGCATCAGGAATTGGTTTCCGCATTATGGTTCCTCCAGCTACCGCTAGGAGATGAAGCTATTTATACGTGGACTCATGGAGTAGACAGTACATAGTCTTTTTAGTCTGCGTTTAACCTTTAACGTTAACTGCTGGTGGAATGTACTCCCAGATGATTCCTCCAGATTTATATGTGACATGAATATTATCTGGTGTTCTCAAGTATCATTATGGATGATGTTTTTCTGCAACCAGGTTGCCAGTTAACATTTTTTCAATATTTCTGCAAGAAATCGACATGGATGAAGTTGCGATTTATGTTTAGCGTCCTTACACTTTCTCCTCATTTCCATGTGGCAATACATAATGTAAGGAAGAAGACGGGGCAAGGATTCACTGTGTAACACAATCCATCCTTTGGTAAACATATGGTACTGTAGTTATAACAAATTCTATAAACTGTATTGTGTAGTTACGTTCCCTACTTCTGAACACTAACAAAATCACCTGAGAAAGAGAATTATGTAGGTTACAACATCGTCAACATTGAGCAATGTATCTTAATCTTCAAGCGTTCGAAATTTCAAACATTCAAAACTTCAAGACATCATTCAAAGCTTCATTAACCAACACGTAAACCGCAAGGGACTCGGGCTTATTCAAAAACAGCTGTTTTGGTGATTTGGTTGCTCTACCATGATGCTTTCTTTACTCCCATCAATTCACCCTTAGATGCTAAATTACGAAAAACGAGACGTGACATACGAAACTTTTCGTACACAGCTCGAGAGCGACCAGTGATAATACACCGGTTTCTTACTCTTGAAAAGGAGCTATTTCTTGGCAACTTGGACAGCTTATAGCGATGTTTGTCCCGCATATCACTGGGAAGATCGGGATCTTTACAAAGGGCTTTATAAAGATTTCGTCTCAATTCGTATTTAGCCGCGAGCAATCTACGTTTGTGATCTCGGATATTTCTCTTCTCCGTCAAATTACAGTCTGGTTTCTTTCCAGCAGCATTTGTGGAGGTTTTAACAGGCTGAATCGATCGCCGACTTACAACCTGATATATTTCGTAAAGACAACATAAGCCGAAGTGAACCAAAATTTAAATCCCAATTGTCCCCACGTATGTAAATGTAAAAGGAAGAGTTTACCTCCGCACCAATTCCATTCTTGGCGAGGGTTTCAGCAGCCTGGTTTCATCACTTATTAGTTCAAGATGGAGCGAGGAAAAAAAGATACACAGAGAATGACATGCTGATATGATAACTACGAAATTCATGAGATAATGTTCAACAAGAAAAATAGCATACATCTATCATACAGTATTATATATCAGTATATTAGTACGAGAATATGCATTAAACAACACAGAAATCAACAAATCTAGTGTTTCTCCAATTGAAGGTTATGAATCTTTAGTTGTAGATGATTACCAAGTGATGGCCTGGCCATGGCCTTTGCACAAACTAAAACCATATTCATGGATAAATGCAATATATATTCGAATTGAAGTTTTTCTTATGTTATAGGTTTATAGAAATAAGGTTAAAAAAAAGTTTTTTTTTTGCAATAATAAGTAGAATTCTTATTAAGACGGCTAGAGTGGAGATACTGTTTGACATGCATTCAGAGGGGTAGATGGTGCTTATATTGAAAGCATTTCTCATGCATGCACTCAATATATCATGGAAATATATTAAACTGAGAAGCCAGGTATAACTAGGAAATTCCACAAGTACTTCTGGCAACTTGATAATATTGATATTTCATTCTCCATTCCAGATCAACCAAATGCTTAGCACGTTTCTCCATGATAAGAATCTGGGAAGACTAACAGGGTCATTGGATCAACCCAACAAATAGGAGAATGCTACTTACCTCTTTTCCTGAGGAAGAGTAAGCTCTGCATTCCAATATCCTACGTCCTGGGAGCTACAAAGATTAAAAATTGCAATTTAGGTAATCAACCTTTAAGAGGGATATAGAAGGGACAGCAGCATGTGTACGCATGCTCCAACATTTTGTCATAACAATGAAAAGTGTCTTTTAGATAGAAGTGAAAGGATATAAAAGTCTGACCTGCATTGAAAAATTGGCCTGCAAACCATGGTAAGCAGCACGGACTCCGACACCAGCATACCCAGCCTACAAGATACAAGCATATGTGAGAAAAATATTTACATGTCAGAAAAGCATCTTACAAAATTAAGGAGAACAGCAACCTTTGTGAGAGGTGTATTGATGACATGCTTTGGACCATACTCTCCAAGAAGCCCCCTGGTTATCTATAACGACAAACAGTAAATCAAGTGATTAATAGAAGAGATTATCAAGACGACTTAGAAGAACAATGTAGCCATTTTCTTAAGGCTGACTGACCTTGTATGCTTTCTGGTTCTCACCAACCTGCATAAACCATGTATTAGATTACATATAGGAAAGGCTCACAGAACAGAAGAACTCAAACCTAAGGGGATACAGTCCAGGATTACCTCTTTACCCATCACAAAAACATGGCGACATCGACATTATACTACATGTATGTTCATTTTTAACGAAATCATATTGTATATGAGTAAGAGTATATGTTCATGTTGAAAGAAATCATATTGTATATGAGTTAGAATATATGCACTAAGAAAAATAGAGACTCATATTCTTCTAGTGTTCTTTCAACATAGTCCCCTTAACCAAGAAGGTTATAAGACTTGTCAATGAAAATTATGCATCTTAGTCATACATGATCATCAGGTGGTGGGGCCTTTACACGTATTGAAACCATAATAATACATGCAATAATTAATCCAATTGAAATCTATTCTTATGTTATAGGCTTATATCAATACTGTAAAGTAAATGATACGAAAGAGTATGGAGCATCCCAAGAAAGATGGAGATGGTGAAGTCACTGATTATTGTGCAACAACGGGTGTAGATGGTGCTTATGCTGATAGCATTTTCCATTCATGTGCTCAGAAACGTTTGGCAAATCATTAAACAGAGAAGTCGGGTATAAATACAAAATTTTACAAGTATTTTCTGGTAAGTTGATCATATTGATATTTCATGATCCGTTACTTAGTCAACCAAATAGTTAGTACATTTCATCATTATATGAATCTGGAAAAACCAACAGAGAGCATTCAAAACAAACCAACAAAGAGGAAAAGCACGTTACCAATACGGGAATACTCTACTTCTCTGCATAACATAGTACACTACGTGTATAAAATCAATGACTGAACCCCAAATAAGTATTACTCATAACACCCCAAAAATACTGCCAAGTTCAATTTTCAGTTGTCAAAAGTAACAATCTTTTCGGGATGCAGGTAGTACTCAATAACTAAAACAAATGCGGTTGTATGTTCTAAATTCCCTCAGATGAGGAAGTAACCAATAAAAACAGTCTCGCAAGCTCAAATAAACATAGCAAGAGTAGCACCATTAGATGTATCAAAATTAGATTACCGAAGAAAACGTAGCTCGCAAGGCCAATTTGGCAGCTGCAATTCTCGACATTTTCAACTCGACTTCACTTACCTACCCTAATCATTCGAATAAAATAAGAAACAAGCAATCAACAACCATAACCATAATTGTAATCAAGTTAATTGTACATTCACACATATACTACCTCAATCTCAAAAAGATTGCCTAGTTTCATTTCCAATAGTAAAAATTACCCAATTTCCGGCCTCAATTGACACACGCAACTTCAATTTAAATCAAAATGAATACGTTAATGGCAAATGAGGTTTAAAAACACCATCTTTATTTTACACTACCTCATTCCTAAATCAAAGGTAAAAAGAAGGTTCGAGTTCAACTCCGTAATAAAAAACTAAACCTCCCATAAATTAACTCAATCAAAAAGTTCAAAATCAAATCTATTAAAAAATATATACTTTATTGAATAAGATATATATTATGCCCATTAATAAGGTATACATTATTAAATATTATATACGAAATCAATTTATTAAAAAATTAAGAACACTTACCTGTTGCTGTGGGGGCTCGTGGGTGGGGGGGGGGGGGGGGGTGGGGGAGGGGGGGTGGGAGGTGAATGACGGTGTTTTGAACAGCCCTAACTGATATGGAGCTTGTAAGCTTGGTTCGATGGAAGCTAAACTAAAGTTGAGTCTCGAGCTAGTTCACTTGAATTATATCTTGTTCATTATTAATTTAATAGGTTTAAGTTTAATAAATTTCAATTTAACAAGATTAAGGGGTGATATCATTTATCGTTATTTGATTAGTGAAAGTATAAGTTATATGGCCTTATACTATTATTAGGGAAATCATCATATATGAAATTTGACTCTCAACGACTTATCTTAATTATTCAAATTATATTTGATTTTTATAGTATATATACATAATTTGAAAAGTTTCGATCTAGCTCAATAAGTTGAAAAGCCGTCTAGAAGCCCCCATCTGCCTCGAGTCTAATTTTGGATTTTGTGAAGTTTCACGTAACTACTTCTTGAATAGTTAAGTTGCATAGAAATGACGGTTCATTAGTTTTCTAAAATATTCATTACCGTAATGTTTAATTTTCTACAAAAATATATCTAGAAGGGTTTTTCTTGAACATGTCCTTATGGCACTAGTTATGATGTCAACAAATAAAAAATATGCTTTTAAATATATGTTCTCGGGCTTTAGTATGAGGCTTATCTATGCTAATCTGCCTGTCAAATAGACCAAGCCTCAGTAAGGCTTTGTCTAAAATGTGAAGTCTATTTGTTGCAGCAAGAAATACAACCCCATTTGTCGTTCTCAACCCATCCATTTCACTCTCATTATAACCACCTGAGAAGCCTCCTCGCCCTCTGGCACGGCCATTATTACCACCAACACTAAATCATCGTCGCGCTCTTCTTCCCATGTAAGAAAAGGGATCCCAATAGCAATAACTTATGGAACCAAGAAAGTCGAGAGGTATACATATAATCATGTTGATCAATACTTATTCACATTATCCTATTCTGTAAATGAAATGGTCATTTTGTTGATCTTTTATGAAGTTTTAATATAGAGATTAATCCATATTGATATTAACAGATCCGAACAATGCTAAATCATTAAGCTATGAGAGACGCTTTGAGATAATCTTAAGGACCGCGGAGGGATTGGTTTACCTCCATGAGAACTCAAAGATACGAATTATTCTTAGGGACATAAAAGCAAGTAGCATTCTCTTGGATGCAAGACTTCGAGCCAAAATTGCGATTTCGATTTGGCAAGGTCATTCCAAGAAGATAAAAGTCATATAAGCACTGCCATTGCTGGAACACTGTAAGTAGAAATCTACTACCCGATAATATGGTCCTTTACAAACGAAACCGGAGTTCTTACATATGTTGGATATATTCAACTGAGATGATTTCTTCGATTTCTACAGAGGATATTTAGCTCCAGAGTATTTAGCTCATGATCAATTGACAGAAAAAGTAGATGTATATAGCTTTGGTGTTCTTTTGTTGGAGGTTGTTACAGGAAGACAAAACAACAAAAGCAAAGCTTCTGAACACACCGATAGCCTGATTAACATAGTAACTATACAACATTCTTTCCAATGTTATAGAATAATATGAAATCCTTAGCAAAAAGGGAATAATCACTGCCCTAAGCTTTCACTGCACGATGAGTTAAGACAGGAAAAGACTCCACGACTAAGGTCTACAATAAGAAACTTTCCTTGTTTTTGCTAAGAGTTTCGTTTCATGTATGAACAGGGGTGGAACCATTTCCAACAACGAAGAGTGGAGGAACTGTTCGATCCATAGCTACTCTTGCATACCCACCAGAACTCAAATGTTAACAATACCACTACCAGTAATCCCCACAGGAGCAAGTTCCATTCTTGAAGTGATGAAATCTTCTCACATCTCTCACAATTATCTCCCTCCATAGGACTTTCGACTTGACTTTAGTAGAGTAAACGAACTAGGCAAAACCCCCTCCTCCCCCATACTTCTAAATGCATCCAACGCAAGATCCCACTCCTCCAACTTACACAATGCATTAATAAACGAATTCCAAGAAACTTGATCTCTTTGAGTAATTCCATCGAACACTTTATAGATATGATCAATATCCCGACCACATCTCCCATACATGTGGATAAGAGTATTAGCAACAGGAGTTGATGTTTTGTCGTACCCATGTTTGAGAATGTTGCAATGGATTTGCTGCCCAATTTGAGGTCCTGGAGAGCTGAGGAAGCCTTCAAAACCGCAGGGAAGACGAAATTGTCCGGGTGAATCCCCAAGGAAGTGAGGTGAATGTAGGTGGAGATGGCTTCATGGAAGGCGTTGGAGCGGACTTGGCCACGTAAGGTCTCCACCAAAGAGGCTTTAGAGTGGGTGGTGGGGATGGTGAGGGAGGTGGTGGTGGTGGTGGTGGTGGTGGAGAGGTGATTCTTGGTTGATGGAGTGTAAAGTGGTGGTGGAAGAGTTGTGTAGCAGAAAGACAACATTGTGGTTTGGTTTCATGATATGTGGTTCCAACCCTGCTAATCTCTTGGCACTTGTCAAGCCTATTTTCGAGTTAAATGAATCAATGTCGGAGGTTAGCGTGGAATGTGTCTCAGAGGCCAGGGTATCTTGACTTCGCGTACACCATTTCAATTGAAAATCAATCTCAGAGGGAATTGAAATCAAACAAAACGAAGAGGTAAAGGGATCACCACAACACCAAAGCTCTTTACCATTGAACTATACTCCGGAGCGAACGTACTAACGAATGCACGCAAGCAAGTCTATTTAGATTTTTAGACATAATGCAAAACTATGTCGTAATTATATCGAAGACTTTTGTTCCAACCAGAGCTCTTAGACTAAAGAAAAGATTAAAAGCTCAAAACATTAGCCACATTAAATGGAGTGTTTTTCTTACAGTATCCCACAACGGTTGAGGACTTGAGAGAAAAAAATTTGAATATTATCGCACGAGGTATCCTTCTATCAAGTTAGTTCATACCTTTTGCTGCCTTTTGGCTAAGATTAATTGTAGTATTTGTTCTTATTGATTTAATATTTGATGGATTTGTGTGTGTCGTCTAGTTATTGCCCTGCTGACATGACCTAATAGACTCCACTAATTTCGTTCTCAACATTTTGACCGAAGATAAGAATTGTAAAATCAAAGATTTTTTTTTTTTATAAATAGACAATTACTTATAATTGTAATATTTTAACATGTAGAAAAATATAATTATATATTTTTCAATCCTTGACTATGTGGGATAATTAGGGACGAATTATGACACAATATATGAACACAAGATATGTGTTGTCACAATATCTAATTTTCTATGAAGATAAAACTAAAATGACTTTTCTATAATGTGTCCTTAGAACACAAATTAAGATGTGAACAAAGGAAAATTATTACCTTTAAAATTCTGTTCTCAAGCTATAATAAGTTATGTGTTATCAAATTATTTAATAAACATGGATGGGCATTTGGTCTAGTGGTATGATTCTCGCTTTGGGTGCGAGAGGTCCGGAGTTCGATTCTCCGAATGCCCCATTTTCAACTTTTTAATCATTATTTGGTCCCAATGTGGGTGATGCTTGTTTCTAATTGGGTAAGCTGGTTGGTTATTTTTCAAATGTTTTTTGTGAATTCAACTTTGTTTCTCTTTATTTGCATTCAAATGTCACTCCAAGAAATTCATTGGACCTGATGTATAAGGATAATTCGCTATGATCTTTGCGATTTAATGAGAATGGATAAGAGATTCGTGTGATTAACGTGAAGAGAGCTTCCATGGCCAAAGTACCTTGCCAATCCAGCAACAAAAATGGAGATGATAACCGAGAAGGCGCTATGATAAATTGATATGTGTGAAGACTGTTCAACTATATTGTTCTGTAAGATCATAAAACACATTCATATTGTTGTATGAAATCTCAAGAGCCATTCAGGTTTCTCATACTAAAAGAGTTATTTTTATCAAAACTGTAAAAATGACGCAAATGTAAATATAATTGTTAAAAATTAACATACATGTTAATTTAGGGACCATTTGAAATACACGATATGTACTAATGAGGATCATTTGTACATCGTTACCATTTTTAGATAACAAAGAATAACAGTCACTAACTTGTTGGGACCGTTTGACAATTACCTCGATGATATGAAGATATTATGACTTTTGTAAGATAAGGTGTCACTTATATATTAAATTGCATTATAAGTAAAATAAATTGGATAAATTAAACGGGGTGACATAAAATAATAATGTAGGAAATTATTGACAAATTTCAATAACAATCAATAATTTATTGTACCACTTAGGGAAAAAATAATAATACGTTACATATTATAGTATATGATTAAAATAACTTTTGGATGGAAGAAGCTATGCTTGCAAGATACAATTCAAGTTTCCCAACAAAAACTTTATAATCCAATCCAGGAATTGGAGCACACACAATCGACCACTTGAAAGTGCAACTTTTATTATCAATCGGCAATATTTGAACCGTTGCAACCCACCTAGTTAACCCTTTATTGTTCTTGAGCATTTTATGAGTCTCCGATCTTTTCGCTGCATCGATATGTACCAATTCCTCCTTCTCCCATTTGGATTCAAACGCATTCAGGTTTGATGACGATGGGGTTTTTTCAACGATGTAACGAGTCAGCCCGGGTTTGGCCGGGGTCCCTTTAACACAGTATGAAACAGTCCCCGCAGGGTATATTTTGTAGACATTGCAAAAATCCGCAATGTAAGGCCACACTTTGTCGGCAGTTGTGCCATTTATTTTGGCATTGAGAGTTATTACCCAATCTTGAGTTGCCATAGTGGTTTGGTAGGTTGCTAGAAGAAGTATGAGGACAATAGGGGCCATATTTGAGTAATAAAATAGCTTATGATTACAAGTTTATTTGGTTTGACAACTATATGTCTATTGGTGTGGCTTATATAGAGGAGAATATTGTATTTTGTAACGGCAAACAATCAATAACAATATTATCTTATAGAAGATATAAAGTTAAATTGAGCAAAAAAATATGAATTATTATTAATGTGTGTAACGTCAAATGATTTTTTTTGCTTAGGTAAATCTCAAATTACATAGGAGTACTTATTTTGGCTAAGTATGTCATTAATGTCCAATGAGTTTTTTTTTGTCATTTTAGGAAATCTCAAATTACATTCCAATATTGATTAAATGTTAGAAGAAAAAGTGAAGATTGAGAAACAAATTTGAATTTTTATTGATATCTAAGTAAAGTCGCATAATGAGTTTTTTTTATTTGGTAATATCTTAGTAAATCACATTCCTGTTTTGAATAAATGTTAAGATAAAAACTAATGATGAAGGATCGTCTGTAGGTGTTTTCATTTCAATAAGACGTCAAAACAAAATTGGTATGATATAAATGTAATTTAAATATGGATTTTTTGCTGGGGACATCACCTACTTTTTACCTATGTCAGCAGTTGATCACTCGCTTTTCAAAATGTCCTAGTTGCTCACTCACTTTTTAAAAAGTGTCTTTTGGTCAGTCGACCACTTTTTTGGGTGGTCAACTGCCTGTCAACTCACGTGGCACCCATATGCGACTTTAGTAAGTTTATTTTAGTCTTTTCAAGTCAAATTTGGCCCAAAATTTTCAATTAATTACGTATTTGACCCCAATTTTATGGTTAATTATAATTTGACCCCAAAATTAATTGAAAACTTTGGTCAATTAATTGAAAATTTTGAGGTCAAATTGTAATTAACCATAAAATTGGGGTCAAATACCAAATTAATTGAAAATTTTGGGCCAAATATGTAATTAGTTGAAAATTTTGGGCCAAATTCGATTTAAAAAGACTAAAATAACCTTAGTAAAGGCGCACGGTGCCACGTCAGTTGACCTCCCGGAAAAGTGATCGATTGACCAAGAGAGACACTTTTTAAAAAGTGAGTGATCAACCAGGACACTCTGAAGATTAAGTGATCAACTGGTGACATATGTAAAAAAGTAGGTGATCAACCGGTGACATAGGTAAAAAGTAGGTGATATCCCCGACCAAAAACCTTTTAAATATTACCAAAATGAAAATCGAATCAAATACTACCTGCGTCCCTAAATGATTGGTACATTTTAACTTTCATAGTCAACAAAACACAATTTAAAACGTAAATATCTCATATTCTACATGCAAAAAGATTATAATAAGTTGATATTTCAAAAATATATATTGAGACTAATCTAACAGGATCCCACATGACTATATTATTTCTTATCATTTAATGAGAATTATTGATCAAATTTGTTAAAGTTTGACCACAAAAATCAAAATGTATCAATCATTTGAGGACGGAGGGAGTAGTATTTCTCAAGTTGTAGTTGATCCAACTGATAGAGTTTAAAATTGTTCTCGTAACCGGAAGATAGTCTGATTTATTTTTTTCAGAAATGTTCAAATTACTTATTAAATTAAGAATGCAATAATGTTTTATGATTCATATATCAAAACATAATATTCTCAGCATCTTGATTAAGTGAGGATTTTGATGACGAAAAAAATCACGTCGATTTTTTTTAATCGAATCTTCGAATCACAACAAAAGACGAAAAGCTTTAACAAATATAAAGGAATTAAAAATTGGGAACATATCAGACTTTCCAATTAGAGATGATGATTTGAAGAGTGAAGTTTTGGAAGAAACCATAACAATCCATACAACATGCATCGCGATAGTACTAAATTGTGTCGAGATTCAAGAACCTATTATTGATAATCTGAAATGAAGAGAGATATTGTTGATTTGTGGCTAAATATTTGACTTGTCAACACATAAAGATTGAACAAAACATTCAAATAAGTTACTACAACCTTTTCTAAATCACGAGTGTGCATGGTAACACTTTATTATGGATTATGTTCTCGGACTACAATGAAAATATAAGAGAAATGATGATATTTGTGAGAGAGTGTACAAGTTTTCAAAATCAGTTCATTTTGTGCTAATAAAATCTCTTTATGGCCTCAAGAAATAAAAAATTATATCACAAAAAAGATATGTTTTTGTTACAATGATAAAGGTTAAAAAATGCTAAAGAACCGTAACGAAAATTATTTTCTTACGCTTTGTTACGATTTCTTAGGCGTGACAATTGTTGGCGATGCAAAAGCGTTGTTACGCCCACTAGCCGTAACAAAATATTTTTGATATGATTTTGTAATATTTCGTAACAAAAGTCACGCTTTCATTACAAATTTTGCATTGCGTAACAAAACACTTTTATTACTCATGTGTCCATAATAATAGAGTGTTGTTACAACAGCATTAATGATAACAAAAACACTAGTTGTTGGGACCGTTTGGACAATTACCTCGATAATATGAAGTTATTATGACTTCTGTAAGATAAGGTGTCACTTATGTACTAAATTGTATAATTTGGTTAAATTAAACGGGTGACGTAAAATAATGTAGGAAATTATTGACATATTTCAATAACAATCAATAATTTATTGTACAATTTAGGGAAAAAATAATAATACGTTACATATTATAGTATATGATTATTAAAACAACTTTTGGATGGAAGAAGCTATGCTTGCAAGATACAATTCAAGTTTCCCAACAAAAACTTTATAATCCAATCCAGGAATTGGAGCACACACAATCGACCACTTGAAAGTGCAACTTTTATTATCAACAGGCAATATTTGAACTGTTGCAACCCACCTAGTTAACCCTTTATTGTTCTCAAGCATTTTGTGAGTCTCCGATCTTTTCGCTGCATCGATATGTATCAATTCCTCCTTCTCCCATTTGGATTCAAACGCATTCGGGTTTGATGACGACTGGGTTTTTTCAACGATGTAACGAGTCAGCCCGGGTCTACCCGGGGTCCCTTTAACACAGTAGGAAACAGTGCCCGCAGGGTATATTTTGTAGACATTGCAAAAATCCGCAATGTAAGGCCAAACTTTGTCAGCAGTTGTACCATTTATTTTGGCGTTTAAAGTTATTACCCAATCTTGAGTTGCCATAGTGGTTTGGTAGGTTGCTAGAAGAAGTATGAAGACAATAGGTGCCATATTTGAGTAATAAAATAGCTTATGATTAAAAGTTTATTTGGTTTGATAACTCTATGTTTATTGGTGTGGCTTATATAGAGGAGAATATTAATATTGCATTTTGTAATGTCAAACAATCAATAACAATATTATCTTGTAGAAGATATAAAGTTAAATTGAGCAACAAATATGAATTATTATTAATGTGTGTAACGTCAAATGATTATTTTTTGTTTAGGTAAATCTCAAATTACATACTTATTTTGGCTAAGTATGTCATTAATATCCAATGAGTTTTTTTTCCATTCTAGTAAATCTCAAATTACATTCCTATATTGATCAAAAGTTATGAGAAAAGTGAAGATTGAGAAACAAATTTGAATTTTTATTGATATCTAAGTAAAGTCGAATAATGAGTTTTTTTCATTTGGTAATATCTTAATAAATCACATTCCTATATTGAATAAATGTTCAGATAAAAACTTATGATGAAGGATCATCTGTAGGTGTTTTCATTTCAATAAGATGTCAAAACAAAATTGGTATGATATAAATGTAATTTAAATATTACCAAAATAAAAATCGAATCAAATTCTATTTCTCAAGTGTAGCTGATCCAACTTATACAGTTTAAATTGTTCTCGTAACCGGAAGATGGTCTGATTTAATTTTTTCAAAAATTTTAAGAGAAAACTTTTTATCCTTACACCCTTAAATGGTTAAGTGATTTTCCAAGTTCAAATGTCATGAGCGGAATGTATAAATAATTACTTATATATTTAATTAAGATATGCAATACTGTTTTATGATCCATATATCAAAACATAATATTCTCCATATCTTCATTAAGTGAGGATATTGATGATGAAAGAGATTTAGGTTGGTTGTTCTTGATCGATCTTCGAATCACAATAGAAAGACGAAAAACTTTAACATATAATAAAAGAATTAAAAATTGGGAACATATCAGACTTTCCAGTTAGAGATGATGATTTGAAGAGAGAAGTTTTGGAAGAAACCATAACAATCCATAAAACATGCATCGTGATAGTACTAAATTGTGTAGAGATTTAAGAACCTATTGATGGTGATCTGAAATGAAGAGAGATATTGTTGATTTGTGGCTAAATGTTTGACTTGTCAGCACGTGAAGATTGAACATAAACATTCAAACAGGTGACTACAACCTTTTCTAAATCATGAGTACAGGCCCGGCTCAATAGTGTAAGGGGCGGGTGCAACCGCACAGAGCCCCCTCCTTAAAGGGGCCCCCAAAATTTAGAAATTTATTGAACTTATTTTCATATGAATAGGCCTGATTATTTAATTGTTGATGGTTCATTGGTTCGAAGTCTTTGAACCCCTTATTCTTAACTCATTTTAAGTCCAATTTATGTTATATTCAAATATGCATATTGGTAGATTAAAAATAGGATGTTTGGTGGGAATTGAACCTTTGTTGCTAAGGTAAGAGAATATGTTCTAACCATTGTGCCAACTTGATTCTTTGTTATATTATGTGTTATAATTAATGCACTTGCAATTGTAAAGACATAGGTTAGAGGAAATCTTTTGCTCCATAAGTTACACGAAGTACACTAATGCACACCTACTACTATGATATTTATAGTTTTTGCGCCACAAGATATATAAAATACTCATATGACATGGTTAAGACAATTACTTCTTTTGCCAATGACTCAATAGCTTGACGGTGCGACTCAATTTTCATGTAGAAGGTTTTAGGTTCAATTCTCATTGAAGACAATTCTCTCATATTTCACTCTACTTCTTTATTAGTTAATAATTTTTATATTCGTATTTGTAATTTACAGAAAAACAAGACAATTGTTCTTTTGCTAATCTATATCAATTGAGTACATTAGTGTGATTGAAGTGGTCAATTAATTGTGTTTTATTTGCTTATATAATTGTAGGCATTCAATTGAAACTATATTATCATCACAGCAAATTATACCAATAAGATGAAAAAAAACAATGGCCAAGTGTTTGGAAATTTGTATAAATTAAACCGGTGACATAAAATAATGATGTAGGAAATTATTGACATATTTAAATATCAATCATAATTTATTGTATCATTTAGAAAAAAAAAATAATGATGAATTACGTACATATTAGAGCATATAATTAAAACAACTTTTGGATCGAAGAAACTATGCTTAAAAGAAACAATTCAACTTTTCCAACAAAAGTTTTATAATCCAATCCATCAATTGGAGCGCACACAACCGAATACTTGAAGGTGCAACTTGTATTATCAATAGGCAATATTTGCACTGTTGCAGTCCACCTAGTTAACCCTTTATTGTTCTTAAACATTTTATGGGTCTCTGATTTTTTCGCTGCATCAATATGTACCAATTTTTCCCTAACCCATTTGAATTCGAACACTTTCGGGTTTGATGGCGACGGGATTTTTTCTACGATGTAACGAGTCAACCCGGGTTTGCCTTCGATCCCGTGAACACAGAAGGAAACAGTGCCCTCATCAGGGTATACTTTATAGACATTGCAAAAATCCGCAATATAAGGCCACACTTCGTCAGCATTTGTACCATTTATTTTGGCATTTAAAGTTATTACCCAATCTTGATTTGCCATAGTAGTTTGGTAGGTTGCTAGAAGTAGTACGAGGAAAATAGGTGCCATATTTGAGTAATAAATTAGCTTAGAGAATGATTATAATAAGTTTATTTGGTTTGATAACCATATGGCCATTGGTGTGGCTTATATAGAGGGGAATATTGTATTTTGTAATGTCAAACAATCAGTAACAATATTGTATTATGATAACCTACTCCCACCATATTTGTAAATTTTTTTTTCTCGTTTTGATAAATTTGAAATTACATTTTTATTTTTATTTGGTAAGAGATAAAGGGGTTATTAATGTGTGTAACGTTAAATAATTATTTTTTATTTAGGTAAATCTCAAATTACATACTTATTTTGGCTTAATATGTCATTAAAGTCCAACAATTTTTTATTTTCATTCTAGTAAATGGCAAATTGCATTCCTATTGTAGAAAACTGATGATTGAGAAACAAATTTGATTTTTTATTGATATTTGAGTAAAGTGGAATAGTTAACCCTTTTCATTTATTTTCATTCTAGCTATCAACCCCCTCATGAATTCAGAAACCAGCCTCAGCACTAGGTATTCTATTATAATTCACATACTATCTTGTTATTTAATTATATTATGGCAAATAATATTATATTTTTTATTTTCAATAATGTAGTAATGCATCTTCTATTTTTAATAATAATTTTTTAATTTATAATTACAAATATGATTTTACTATTTAAAAAATAATATAATAATGCATTTTTTATTTTCAATAATTTCTTATAGGAAATACCTAATACTCCCTCCATTTTACAATACAAGACTTTTTCGATTTCCGTGTCTAACTTTAATTAACAATAACTAATTAAGTTACGATATAAAAATTATAAAAAGTTAGTTTTATGAAAATACTCTTTAATATTAATTGATCGATATAAATTTTATGTTTTTTGAACTAAAGAATAAAATGTAATTGATGATCAAAGTTGGACACGCAAAAACGAAAACGTCAATTAAAAAGAAATAGAGGGAGTATTAAACAACTTCTATGAAATTTTTGTTAAAAAATAATTTATCACACTATTGAATAATATAATTTGTAACACTTAATGACTTTTATTGTACAAATAATAATATATTAATGCATACCATACTTTTATTTGAATACTAGGTAACATTATTAATAATATATAGTATAGCAAAATATGAGCTTGTCACAAGGGTTAAGTACTTGATTCCTCACCTTTGCAACCAAGGTCAAATCCCCTTGAACTTTGCAAAGATATTCTTTTTTATAAATAGCACAATTGATATTCTTTTTGGCAAATCAACGGTTAGGGGCCTCGAACAGGTCCCAGACCGAATACCAACCGAATTTCATGTAGGCTCTAACCGGACTAGTCCCACTAGTTAAAGGGCCTGGCGATTGATGGGCCCGATCTGTTAGATACCCCTAATCGAGAAGAAACAGAAGGCCCAGTCATACCACTAGCAGACTCGGGATCCAAAATCCAAATCTCAACATGAGCAAGATCCAACACAAGAGAATCCTCACTAAATTCGAGGTTCATTGAAAAAATTCTCCACATTACATATTACTCAATTAAGTGAGAAAAAATACAGAGGTAAGAAAAGTAAAACTATAATTCTGAATGAAAATTTCTTCCTTCATTCCTAAAAGATTGTCACATTTTAATTTTTGATGATCAAACATTAAGAAATTTGATCATAAATTTTCATTAAACAATAAGAAATAATATAATTTTATGAGATCTTATTAAATTCGTCTCAATATATATTTTTGAAATATCAATTTTTTATAGTTTTTTTCCCATGTAAAATAAGAGATAATTATATTTTAAATCGTATTTTGTTGACCTTGAAAAGTCAAAATTTGACAATCATTTAGGATAGAAGGAGCACACTTTTCCAAAACATTATACAAATGTAAATAAGTCTTAAGTAAATGAGTTAATCGAATAGCCTAACAGAAAAGACTCTTGCTAATTACCAGAAGATTCTGAATTCGATACTCACCGCATCGCTAATTTACAAAAAAGAAAAAAAAGGAAGTCCTAAATAAATAGATAAAGAGAAAAAAATGAGTAGGATTGTTGGTAACATATTAAAGAGTAAAGACAAGCACTAAGCATAGAGTCAAAAGATCCTAACATCATTAAAGCACTTGCAAGCTCTTATTGTTTAATTTCTTCACAAATGTGGTCACAACTCACAATCATTCTACCACAAGTCCACAACATCAAACAATACTGAAAATTACAACGCAATTAAAAAGATATTACTATTCTAGATCTCATCATTAGTAGCCAACTATATGATTAGCTTTTGGATTTGCCAATAACAGATTTAAGTCCAAATCCACCACCATATTTCTTCAACACTTTCTCCCTCACAAATTTCTCATACAAGAAAGCTGCCCCTTTGAATTGTGGTAAAACCAACCATGCCATGAATGCTAACTTCACTGTATACCAAATTGGTATCCTACAAAAATAATTCAGTCAAAAAAACTGTCAATAGTTATCGAAAACACGATCGACATTGGTTGATTAGGAGTCTGGTTTGTATGTTTAAGCATTTCTTTAAAACCCGTGCTAAAGTGATAAGAGTCTATGAGTTCCACTCTAAAACCAATTGGCAATAGAAGGAGTACACCAAGATTTTATATATCGATTCGGGAGGACACCGACTTTCGATGTGGGAGGTGCATCTTAACATGAAGTGACAGGAAATATCTAAGCCTATTATTATTGTGGATTCTTTAACAACAATCTATGTTGCATAAATGCTTATAATTGCTAAATATTTGTTAATATTTTGGTTATTATTATAATGTACTAATTTATTACTCACCATTCCAAGAGGGGTTGAAGAAGCATCTCCACGAGAGTGATGAATGAGTACAAAATCCAATAAGCAAGCCATTGTTCATCATCCACTTTTGATGTGCTCTCTATGGCTAAAACTGATGCATATCTAAACCAACACATGACCCACATCAAATCCCAAAAATTACTTCTTAAAACAATATCATACTCTTTCCCTATTTTTTTAGTTGTTGTTTAACTTAAATTTTTTATTTAAAAATAGCTACCATTATATTTCAGCATAACAAATTAAAGTTTATATTTTCAATATGCTTATACTTATTTCTTTTATTGAAATTATCAACTATCTAATAATACAATGACTATCAATTTTCATTTTTCATTTTATCAATATATTTTAAGACTATTTTTATATGGTTTTAATTTATATGAAAATAATTAAAATGATAATTAGATAATTAAGAAAAATGGTTGGAGTGTTGTCTAATAATGAAAAATCAATACTTCCTTCTTCCCGAAATTTAACTCCTATTTCTCTATTCATGATCATCGAAACATTAGTTAAAACATAAAAAAATGAAAATGAGAATTAGAATCTGGAAAGAAGGGAGTAAATGATTTTCAAGACTAGCTAACTTATTAATGTACTTTACATATATATTTCATCCTAAAAAAACAAAAAAAAAACAACCAATGAAATACTCACAAAGGGTAGAGCAACATCACAACAGGCCTACATCAACATCAACACAAAACAAAATTAGTTATAAATATAATTAAATGGTTTTAATCAAGAAAAACTATGAAACTCAAGATTTTTTTTCTTGAAATTACCCAGCAACTGCATGAAGATGAGTGAGCACAGTCCACAAACGACTCATATTATTTGGTTATTAAAACAAGACGAAATAGTAAAAGGAGAAGAATATTATGAATGGAGAAAATAGAGCTAAGGGTTTTATTTGGAATATTGAGAAATGAGAAATGGTTGATGGAGACGGGGAGAAATTAGAATATATAAAAGCAGAGGGGCCTGGACACGTGGAGTGATGTCAACACTCTAGGAGTATCAGATTCTGTCTCCACGTGGAAATTAATGTTGTCAACCGTCCTATAATAGCTTTAATTAAAGAGGGGAATAATATTATTTATTTAATTATAGAGGATCCCATTTTAGATTAAGACGTGCACAGAAAATAAAAGTTGTGAGTTAGAGTTCAATTTTCATTAAAATGTGTATGTATAGTTTTGGATATGCCAAACAAAAAATAGAGAAATATGTGAAACTAAATGTTTGCATTCATCAAAGTTTGATGGGCGAGTGTTTTAGGTAAATATTATTAGCCTAATTCCAACATAATAATAATTTTAATAATTATTACTATTATTATTATTATTAATAATTCCTAAATTTATCTTGAATTGATGGCTTCCTAAATTAAAAATGAGATAATGATCATTGTTACAATTACGTCATCAATCGGTTCGTTGTGCCATCAAATATTCTTTTGTCAAATAATTTTTCAGCGTTCCCAATCTATTTCATCTTAGTTCCTTTAAAAAAGATGATTTATCCACGGGAGGTAAAGGACAAACGAATCGAACGAGATCACCCGTTCTACAAAGAACAATGAATATGATAATATTACTCGAAAGATCGCTTGAACTCATGTAATAAGGATCTTTATAAATAAGTTTAGTAGGTAAAGTACCACCATTTTCGGAATTATCAGGTTTGTTGCCCGAGTCAAAAAGCTTATTATTTTCGATCATGATAAAAAAACTTACGATAGAAGAAAAATTTGACTCTTACATACCATGTTAGATATTATGTTGATGATAGTTATTGTCCTAAACACAATATAATAACTTATATTTATAACCAAATATTAATTTAACCTTAATAAAATCAGGAAGTTTATGGATTAATCGTCTAGGGATCTAATAATATTTTAATATTGGTTTAGTAGTTGATAAATTTATTAATCTTCATCGTACCCAAGAGAGCAATCACGTGTTGTTATCTTTGATGCAAAATGTCGGTGAGTGTTTGTGATAATATATACATTTTGTTCAGTTCTTTAACATATGCAGATTCGACTTACTCTTTCCTTGTCGGATAACTTCCAGGTTTCATTAATACACGTACGTTGTATCTATAATTTTTCAATATTTTCATTATGATTCCTGACAAAAATATAAAAGAGAAACTAAATAATTCATCTTTTAAAAATATTAGTGACAAACTATAATCAATCTATTACTATTGACAAAAAATTTCGCCAATATCTCCATCTTTTTAAGAGCAAATGGGTGCAACAATCACGTTTATAAAATATTTCCACTTCATCACCTGTGATTCAAAATAATTTTTGTCAATTTATTTTAAAATACGTCCTACTTGATCTCACACGTTAAATATTTTGTTAGATACGTGTTGGGAGTAGGTTATTTTGGATTGGGATTGAGTTATTTCAAATTTTATATATTGATTTTTTACACCAAAATATATTACTAATAAATATCAAAATAAATTTATTGACAAATCACGTTCCCCTCACTTAATATTATTAACGACGGATTGACGTACGGATTAGGTGATGGACTGGAACATTTTCAAACAAAGGAACGATATTTTGAAACATATATGACGAACTTAAAACATCATATAAACATAGACAATTGTTGTGATCAGTTATTCTCTTTCTAATATCCTAAAGATACAAAAGTTTATCGAATTTTTTTAAACAAATATTACCGGACATATAATATGTAGTATTATATAATTCATATTCATTCCCGAAAACACCATCCATCTTTTTCTATTTAAAGATATTATTTTAAAAACTCTATTCATTCCACATACGTCAAAATCATAATTTTATCAGGACCTTGATTATACTCTCTCCATTTCTTTAACGAATTATGTAAGCTAAAGTTCTCATATGTTTTTTCATATTGTTTAATATTTCAATAAACCTTTCACTATTTTTTCCTTTCTTAATAATTAATTTCAAAAAAAATAGGTTGAAATTGCGGCCCCGCCACCCCTGCTATGGAGAGTCGTGAGAAGGTAAATTGCAGAATATGCGTCAGACGGTCAGGGGACTTGAGGTTGCCCGTTAACCACTTCCACAACAAATTCTACATCATAGGACACTCAAACACACACGGTACAGAAGAGACAAAACATGATGCTACTCACCCCAAGCTCTCTACCACTATATCTGTTTATCCTTAAAGTAGTAGACTTACTAAAATAGTAGACTTTTATTAAATTTATGAGTTCTCACCACAAAATTTGTAAATTTCAAAGAGTAATTAATAACAACTCCAACACTCCATATATAGCATTTAAATAAGAGTTCACAATTTAACATAACGCTTTTGAATCCAAATCTTGATATAAATTCCGCAAAATAAGGGTAAAATCATATTATTTTCATATCATTAATAAAGTAAATTGTTACTAAACAATATCTTAAATGAAACAGAGCGACTATTGTTAAGAACGACTTTGAAAATATGAATAGGACTTGATTAAACGATACTCCCTCCGTTTCTTTTTATTTGATTGTTTGAGCATTTTTTCTATGTTTCTTTTTATTTGATTGTTTACAATTTCAATGCACTTTTTACAATCCCAATGCACCTTTTTACAATTTCAATGCACCTTTTTACAATTCCAATACACATTTTTACAATCCCAATGTAATTTTCACAATCTCTTAATAAAGTACTTTTTCCCCAAACAATCAAATAAAAAGAAACGGAGGGAGTATCATATAAGTTACCTAATTAGTAGAGTATATATGATAAACATTAGGGAGATCAATTCTCAAACTTGCAGTTTACCCCATTTCCCATTATATATATACTTTTTTTAAAAACTCATCCACCACCCCTTACAATGAAAATCGAACCAGAACCTTTAAGTCACTGAAAGACTTCCTAACCACTAAGTTACTCGAGGCTATATATGATATGAATAATAGTTCGAAAAGAAATGAGATTAGATACCTAGGTCGACATGTATGAAGGCCCCACTATCTGAGTATTTGCCCGAATCAATGAGTGCCGACCTCCCAAGGATCTCAATATTAACACTTCATTTATCTACTTCTGACATTTCTGGGACCATTGTAAGAAAGGTACACACACATGCTTTTTATTTCTAACAATAGGACTTGTACCAAGAAATTAATCAGGGATATGTTGGTGTCACAACATCTTCACAAGTAATGCAATGAATGTGATGTGTAATTAAGCTTGCTGGCTGGGACTGCAAGAAACAAACAACGAGGAAGACGAACGGCGACACAAAAATAAATTAATGGACACCTGACATACACAATTAAGTTTCATCTGTGATCCTTACCCTTGTAGTACATGTTGAAGATGATTGAACAAGAAAGCACAAACGTGGGCATGATCGCTACAAGTACTCCAACAAATTTTACATCAACATTGTTTGAAGCACATGGTCTGTATGCCAATCTGGCCACCATAATTTATGCTCTGTAACAGTCAGATATCTATCTACATGAGAAAAAACAGTGAGGTCCACTAAAAGAGAGTTTTGTAATGGAGTCTCCACGATGACTGCTAGCGAAGCACCTCCGAAAAAACACAGGAGAATTTTTTGAGGAAGCATGCGACGCCTTCACATCTTTAAATTCAATAGTGCAACATCATCTTCTAATTTCTAAAAAACATACGGAAAAAAAGAACTTTAAATCAACACAACATCATCTTCTAATATTTAGAAACACAGAAATACTTAAGTGTGCAACAAAAACAAGTCAAAGAGGCAGTTGCACAAGTATGGGATGAAATATATACAGTATCAGAAGACATAATATATGGTCAAGACTTCAGGCATCGACAGTATTTATCAACCATCTAAGAAGATCAGGGACCAGAAAGACTTGGCGTTTATTGTTTATATTATTTAATCACACAAAAAAAAATTTAGTAATTGAACTTACACGAGTCTTCAAGATCTCCAGGACTGCCTTATGATGGCCGCCTGGTCCTGAAATTATCATTGTCCCAACCCCTGTCAAACTCCTTCCTTTTCAAACCTCCACCTCCCACCTGGTATGCCTTCGCTTGTTCCTCTGCCACAGATTGTGAACTGGCCATTGGTATCCTATTCGATGCTACAGAGGTGCTCCCTCCTACGTCCATGGATCCTAGACCAGTATTAAGGTCAAGACCTTGCTTCCCCCACTTACTCTCCGCACTGCTAAAACTATTACCATCAGGACGCCTGATAATATAATGACTAGGATATTGTGACGAGATCCCTTCAGCTGGGGCCATCAACTGTGAACTTGAAGGGGGTGTAAAAACCCTTCCACCAGTGGAAGGATCAAATGAAGATGGTCCAACCGAAAAAGATGCAGAAGGCAAAGGGAATGTGGGTGTGGGCCCTAGAGGATATACAGGATATTGAAAAGGATTTGGCTGGAAAGGTACAGCAGGAGATGATGATAAAACAGACCCCCGAAAGATGTCTGGCGCAAATGGTGTCCCTGCAGGTCCCAAAAGTCTTGCAGGTGCACCTGGTGGAACAATTGAATGCTGTGGTCTGTTTGGAAATATAGACGGATGCATAACTGTGGAGAAAGAATTGCCAGGAGGAAACCAAGAGTAGTTTCCAATTTCAGCACCGTTCATTCTAAGGCCAGGGATGAGTGGCTGCATGCTCATGCTACCCCTTGGTAGCTGGTGAGACGAAGACTGCTCAGCTTCGTCAGCACTAGGCCCGAAATTTAGGTCAAAATCCATCCTTAGGTCGTTGACGGCTACTCCATCCGATTTCATAGTATTCGCTGCTGCTACCGATACAGGTTCTAGCCTGCGGCTACTACTAGCTGAACAAAGCCCCACATCGTTGGACTCATCCACTCTATTCAAATCAAGATCAAACCCTCCCAAGCAACGACCAGGGCGGGAATTATCCTGATATCCTGTAGCTGAATCTCGAGAAGCTTGCTCCTCCAAGATTCCTTCATCAGGCACATTCAAGTCAAATTCCAGTGGAGTGCGGCCGGATTTGCTTGTTGAGGCATCGAGCGAAGAAATGCCAGCTGAACCTGATGGAGCATTGACAATCTTTCTAGGTTCTGCTGGTCGGAACGCACTAGTAGCTGCCGATCCCTTCCACCCAAGCACGCTCTTGCTTCTTAGCAGGTCTTCAGGAGGAACAAATGGACCCTTGGCAGCAGCAGCAACTCTAATGGGGCTCGAGGTAGGTACACTCATCGAGTTGATCATCTGAATATTGGATGAGCAAACGGGGGCTGTCGTTTGAGTTTGTTCTCCACATCTGCCATCATCCAAGATTAATCCTTCATTCAAGTCAAAATGCATCTTTGAGTTTGTGTCTGGGCCTCCACTCGAGGA
Organism: Echium plantagineum; assembly: GCA_003412495.2. Lineage (NCBI taxonomy): Eukaryota > Viridiplantae > Streptophyta > Magnoliopsida > Boraginales > Boraginaceae > Echium > Echium plantagineum. The sequence goes on from CM016564.1 coordinate 22,280,634, forward strand.
CGAAGCCTCTGTCATAGAAGCACACTCTTTCTCTTCTGCTTTGACCCTAGGCACCTTCAGTTCCCTTTCCCCCACAGATCTTAAAGCATCTTCAAGGCACTCAAGGTTGGGCTTATTTTCATCCCCAGATTCCAAGCTATTTCTCGTAGGATCAATACGAACTGATGCCAACGTAACAGTACTCTGATCTCCAACAGGAAGAGTATCTTTGACATGTTTTTCCTGGTCACGCATGCTTACAAGGTTCTTGGAGATTTTCTCATCTGTACTTCTAACTTTAAGTTTATTTATATTTCCTTCACCCTCGTCATTTTCAAATACATGAACAGACAATACATCGGGTACCTTTGATGGTTCTTCCAGATTATTAAGACATCCTGAATTTGAAATTTCAGTGTCCTCATGCTTAGTGTCTTCCTTCAACAAACATCTAGATGATGACATTGAAACTTCCATATCAGCATTTACTTCATTTACCATGGCTTTAGAGTCTCCAACCGAATTACCACAAGGCTTACCACCTTCACACACGGAAGCTTCTTCTTCAAAAACAGTTCTGCTTCGGTCACCAGCTCCTTGCTTTTTATCCATATTAGCAGGTGAAGAAGTTAGACCTTTCATCTCATTGTAATTTTTATTCTTCTCACCAACATCTGCAGCTGCTGATGGCCTTTCCATACACGAATTGGATCCTTTTATCAGCATTGAGCCAAGTTTGTTTTCACAAGATGATGAGGGTTTTGTAGCTCTATCAAACCCCGGTGGTGCATATATTGCCTGACGTCCATCCACAGGCCAATTTTTAGAAACAAGTTTCTTCTTATCATCATATTGTTCACCATTTCCAGATGATGGCTTGGACCTAGCATCATCAGCTGTTTGAAGTTCCTCAGCGGGACTGTTTATTTGTGGAGAATCCATAGGAGAAACAATTTCAGACTTTGTAATTTCTCCAGCAGCAACACTTGCAAGCAGATTCATTCCAACATCATCCCCTATGGACAAAGGGACATTTGCCTCAGAATATTTGACGCAACTCTCAATCAAAGCATTCATGGAGCGAAAAGGTGAGCAGGTAGATCCATTATGAGACGATATAGGTTTCAATTTATTGCCCAGTGATTCTGAGGAACCTTCAGACACCTCAGCCTCTTTCTTCACATCATTCGCGTTCCTAGTTTGGTCTTCAGGAGGAAAAGCAGCAGACATGAGATCACCATTATTAGGCCCAGGAACAATATCTTTCGAGTGTTTACTTCTCCAACATCCTGTATTTACATCAGAAGACAAGCTCTCTTGATACTCGTCGCTTCTCGGCTTCCCATTAACTTCCGAGTGCTCGTGTTTTTCGTCAGGCACAGCAGCAGTACCTGCTCCACTACAAGCAGATTGGTCTTCGACTGACCCAGCACCTCGACTAGGACTATGTCCAACATTTGGTATCTTAACGATCAACTTATGAATGCTCCCATCGAGAGCAGGAGGATCAAGAGCCTTTGGGGAACTCAATCCAGAAAGTGCTGTTTTCTCAGAAGCTGAAATTCTCTGCAGTGACGAATTTTTTATTGAAGAGTTTTTTTGAACACCAGATGATACAGACTTCCGGTGCCTGGATCCACTTGATACCTTCACACTTGATGCCCCAGCAAATGGACTCTTTGCATCCTCCTTCCCTGAAGGTGATTGGCCATAATTATGTGACTGACTAGAACTACTGCTCTTATTGTCCTTCGTGGCAGATGGAACTTCAGGTGAACCTCCAACAATAGGTTTGGGATTACCATCCTTCACTGAAGATAGAGATGATGTATTTTTTGCAGGGCCAGAGGATGAAGAAGCAGATTTTGTTGCTTCTCCTGGTGAAGGTTTATTTAATGTCTTTGATGCAGGTAACTGTGTAACTGAACTTTTTGCAGCCAAATCACCAGACCCAACTGCAACTTGGTTTCCTCCATGAGAAGTTTCAGGAATGCGGGACTTAGCTGGCCATGTCATAGACTGTTTTAAACCAGATTTTGCATCCATGATATTAAATTCGGCCTCAACGCGCTTCTTCCATGTGTCAACTAAGCTCTTTGCCTTCTTCTGGATTTCCAAATTTTTATGCTTGCTCAGAAGATTGACAGATTTACCTATATTACATAGCTGCAATGCATTAAGATTCACTGGAAGCTTGTCAAGGGCACCAAGTAAAACCAACAGGAACTCTTCAACAAATTTATCACCGTCTTTCAAATTACTGCTATTTCCAGTCTTCCCTTTGTGAATATTCTGCAGCCATTCATCAAGTACAGGAAGGCCTTTGAGCTGTACAAACCTATTAAGACAGTCAAACTTATCTGTGGCAGCTATAACACCAGCTAGTATTGAACAATACGCCAAATCCATTTTCTTCTCTAATTTGTCTGGTTGCATAAGGTGAACGAGTTTGTCAACCCCTTCAGAATCTACAAGCGCCCCTTTTTCTGTTATTTTTGCAATCTCTGACTTCAAACTGCTTTGGGTTTTCGGCAGACAAGAACTGCCATCCTCCGTTTTGACTGAGGACTCACGCTTCACAGGATCATTATGCTGATCACCACGCTCTCTTTTCTTCCCTTTACCATGCGAATGATTCTGCATGATATCAGATCCAGGTCTCGCCTGAGATGTTGGCGTTGGGCCATTTACGGGTCTAGGAGAACGGCCACCAGTAGGCGCCGTTCCATGCATTTCTAATCTGGTTTTGGACAACAACTGATCTACTTCTTCCTGTAGTTCCTATTCACCCAAACAACCAATAAAATCAGATATAGACAACTAAAATTATAAAATGATAGCACCAACTGTTCAGAACATCTACTCAAACCAGATACCAACTGTTCAGAACATCTACTCAAACCAGATCCTAAATTTCTAAGCAAATTGACTATAGACAAATATGCAGAAATTAATGTTTCACATTTCTTCATTCGAAATAATAGGGAACTGATTGGGGAGTAGTGAAGAAATAAGATTAAAAGTAATATATAATAAAAACTCACATTAATATAGTCTTGTTCCGACAACCACCATAAACAATTGGTCTCTATGTCATACACTTGCCGGCATACAAAAGAGAAAATCCCTGAAGGAAGTTCAACACCTTTAGGCAGAAATGCAACTTTACAGGGATGAAGCAGTGACTCTGCAGGAACCTTATCCTTATGAAATGAATAAAAGATTTCGTTAGGTGCACATTCCAACAGGGTTCCTTTGCCAAGCTTCAAATCTGCTTGTCTATAAAGCCAATTCACGCGCAACTGCAAATTATTCTCCTTATCGTATATCAAACTACGTATTATTCCAATGAATGGTGGAGACCCTTGGGGTGGCTTAAAAAGAGCACAATCACCTACACATATAGTGCGACCATCCTGCACAGAGAAGGTTCGGGACTCCAAGTCAATTAAAGAAGCCAGCAAAACATAACTCTCTAATAACCACCAGCCGTACCAACGCATGCGACATATATAAAGAAGTTCAACAAATGACTAAATCATCAGGTTATGTAACTACGCTGACACAAACATAATGATGGAAGCCCTACAGCCTACCATGAATGGGAAGCATGATGGACACTAAAGAAACCATCATCTATTTATTGCATAAAAGTAAGAAGCAGTAGATTCTTTGAAAAAAATGATATCTTCGTAATTTATCAAGCGACATCAAAGCCCAAAAGGAGTTTCACACATTTAGAGAGTCATGAATGCAAATCCATCTTGAAATTACCCAAAAACGAGTTCCGCATACATATATAAATTATATATAATGATATAAATTTGCATCCAATTAAGTCTAAGTAACTACAAGCAGAGATAAATAGCTCAAAAGGGTAATAACAAACGTCCACTATATCCTTCCATTTTGTCCACTTTCTACCAATCCCAGACTACATATTACTTTGTTCATGTCTTCCCACAAAACAAAACAAGGGTGCACATCCATAGGCTGATGTAGATTAGCCAAAATGGACAGCATGAATTCCAGACATGACCACCAGCACAATCACATGTTTTTGGTTAAACAAATTATTTTGAAATTGTATCCTTTCATTCCGTAACTTCGTGTAATCACAAATAACATTACAAAAATCTAGTGATAACTCTAAGAACAAATCTAACCTGATTTTATGTTTCTCAATCAGAAAGAGAACATATAACATATACAATAAATAAAGACATCGACTGAATCAAACTAGTTAACATTATCTGTAAAATAAGAATATGTATCCGTCCAAGTCTACATAACTGCAAACAGAAATAAATAGCTCCAAAAAGACATACATGTGTCAGCTATATCATTTCTGAAAAGGAAAATAACACCTACAATTATGTCCACATACTACCAATCGCCGACAATACTTTGCCGATATCTGCCCACAAAACAGTAACAAGGGTGCGCAGATAGGCTGACGAAGATCTACTAAAAAGGATGGCTGAAATTCTGAACATGTACACTGGTACACCACGTGGTTTTGTCTCAACAGATATTGGAAACAAAATCTGTATTCATTCAGAAACTTATGGAATAACCAAATAAATTTAACAAAATATAGTGACAACTGTAAGAACTAACCCAATTTCTGTTTGTTTCAACAAAATATTTGGAACAAAAAACTGTACTCTTTCATTCCAGAACTTATGGAATCAACAAGCTATAAGAACAAAATCAGCCAGAACTCTAAGAACAAATCTACCAGGCATTTGTTTGTCATACAGAAGACACTCACATAAATAAATGAACTACCTGATCATTGAAGACAATGAAAGAATCGAGAAAACATAATATGATTGAAACAGGAACCAACTAAGCGGCAATAAGAGAACCCACCTTCAGAAAACGATCAGAAACAGATTTCGGCGAGGGCATGTGCCGATTCCTCCGAATATGAGCTTTACCTTCACCTTCCCAACGAAACGATCCATGCATAATAATGAACAACAAGCATTTTCCACAACTTCCCACCAAAGACTAATAACCATGAAATCAGTTCAACCCCCTCAATCAAACAACCGTACAATTCAATATCAAGACAACAACTTCATCAAACCCCCTCAAAAACCCTAACTGAATTACTCCACCAAAACCCTAAATCCCAAAATTAATCCCACCAAAACGCTAATCCAACACAATTATCTATACCCAATTCCTATTTTCTTGTTTAATTTCACTTTAATAGCTTGTAACTGATAATTCAACCCCAAAAAAAGTACTGCACCAAGAAAATTAAACAAATTAGATACTATCACAAAAAATTGAAATCAAGAATCATATAAACGTATAGAGATACATGTATAAGTAGATATAGATATATGTTATGTGTATATGTATCGGAAACGAGAGAGATCGGACATACCTGGAGATGTTGTACGACGTCGGATATCAAAGGTTGGAGTAACGAAACATGCGCGTGGGTGGTATGTTGTGGCTACATATATGTTCGGTTGCAAGTTTCCGGGTCGGATCGAATTGGATTTGAGTATAACATAGTGATGTCTCAATTCTGACGTGTTGATATAAATGATCGATCTGTTCGATTTTTTAATTAAATATTGGTATATTGTTGAGATATATGATTGAAAGATTAACAAGGTTTGTTGGTATATTATTTTGTCAATGGACAAATAATTCGAGCGAGCTAGTTGGAAGTATCGCGATAGTGCGTCGGATCATGAATTGACAAATGTAGATCGACCGAACACTAGTACAAAAAGTACATGTAATGACATAAAATTTAAAATCATTTTAAAGATTTATCAAATTGATAAACAGGAAGTTACCAACAAACTTTTCACGTTAATGTCTTTAATAAAATTGATTATTTTTATTATTTATTGGAGTATCTTCCTAAAAGATGTAAGTAACTTTTCCTAAATTTTATTTTAAATTCAAGAACTCTTCCACGAAAGGTTGGGTCACATGGTACTAAGTTATTGAGTTATCGGTGATTTTATTTTCCCTTTTAGAATCGGACTCTACTACAAACCGGATTCCATGCAAAAAATAATCCATGAGCCACTATCACATCAATAAGTAATCACTTTTTTGTAGGGGTATGATCGGACCGGTTTTTGCGGTTTTTTGCCTAAAAAAAACATATCCGATTTTTCGGTTTTTTAAAAAACCAAAACCGAAACCGGTCCGAAAACCGAAAAAACCGAGTGCGGTTAAAACCGCAGGTTTCGGACCAGTTCGGTTTTTAGGCCGGTTATGGGCTTCAATTACTGGGCCGCTTCTGGATTAAGTTTGGGCCAATTTTTTACAGATTGATGTGCTTTTTAACTACAAATTCATATATAGATTCATATTTGGTGCTTTCTACTTGGATTTTTTTTGTCTTAATCTACCATCAACACAAAAACCAATACTCACAAGTCACAAGTCACAACCTCAATATAAATTAATAACAATATCATTCAAATGTTTGGAATATGAAAAAATAAAAATATTGTTCAAAGTCCAAATACATAATAACAATATCAATCGGATCGATTTTTATCCGCCGGTTATTTTTTGTAAGACCGATCCGAACCGATCCGATCGGTTTTTTTAATCCAAATAACCGAAACCGATCCGATCGGTTTTAAAACCGAAAAAAAACTGCCGGTCTTGGATCGGTTCGGTCCCGGTTCGGTTTAAGTCCATATCCAATCGTACCTCTACTTTTTTTCCCACCACCAAAATATTTTCTTTACCAATCATAATCACCATCACCTTCACAAATCCACCACCACCAACCCCAAATTCAAAACCGCCACCACCTTCATCTTCTTTCCCGTCTCTTCTTATTCTTCACAAATCCACTAGCCACCACCCTTTCCACCACCACGTATCTCAACAACAACAACAACCATCAACCACCTCCACCACCTACAACCACCCTACCCATAAGAAGTTGCTCTTCCCCCAAACCCTTGTAAAGTCTTCCCCTTAAACTCTTGTGTAGTTGTCCCCTCCCCCCCTAAGCTCATGTGAAGTCACGTTCCCCCCCCCCTAAACCCTTATGGGGTTTCGAAATTGCGATGGGGATGGGGGTGAGGGTGTGGTTTTGAATATGTGGGTGTGGGGTTGTTGGTGGGTTTGTGAAGAAGAGATGAGGAAGAAGATAAAAGTGGTGGTGGTTGAATTATGGTTGGTGAAGAAGAAGAGGAGATGATGAGGAAGAAGATGAAGTGTGAAGAGAGAGAAATGGGCATGGAAGTAGTTTGTTTTAACTTTGAGGGTAAAATAATCAATTCTCAACTTCTCAAAAACCACCTATTCGAAAATGTTCTTCTATATATATGATTTTTTATACTTATTACAACTAGAGGTTGGTAATATGAAGGCAAATTCTAAGGCGAACAAATACAAATGAACAAGCAATAACTGATAAGGTATGTTCTAATTGAACTACATATAGACTCATAAATTTAGAGTCATGTGCAAATATCCAATGATAAGTTCACCATTAACTACTCTAAGGAATCAGACAGGTAGTAGATTCAACTTTGGTATTCATATTATCAGGTGCAACCAAAGGGCTACTAGTTGATAGCATATCGGCCACTGAACTATATCTATCTTGGAGCACCCGTTTCTTTGGACAAGTTTATAATGCCTTCACTAGGTGCAACCACACGCTTAGCAGTTGAAGTTGGTACTGTTTCAATCGCCGAATATTTTTCTATGCCTGATACACTTCTAGCCATGCCAGTTACCGAAGATACATTTACACTGCTTTCACCAGCTGCAGGAACAAGGCTACCAGTTGATATCGTATGCACCATGGACCCGTTGCTTGCATTATCTATGTTTACAATATCTCCAGTAATACTAGCTACCAAGGATGGGCTTGCAACCAGATTACTGAGACCATCAATGACTTCATCTTGTTGTTTTGGCCTATTTAGCTCTTTGCAGTGGGGGCAATAGTACGTAATATAAGGAAAATCTTCTTTCCTTGCAAGTCCTGCAAATGAATGGAATTATAGTCAATTTCTTACAAGAAAAGTAAGCATTTATTATATTCAAAGTCGAGAGTATCCTATTTTACCATTGTGCATGTGGCAATTCCAGCATATAATTGCATATGACTGGGTTGGGTCCTCTCCCACAAGCAACGCAGCAAGTCGGGATATCCATGACACATCGTGTAAGATAGCAGAACCTGTTGGCTGAAAATGATCAACCATCATTTGACTGCGCCCTTCAAGCTCCATGCTTTGGAGCATATCTGGATCAGGGTGATCCGCTAAAGTACTATCAAAACTACCGATCGCGGTATGTATCTGGTTGCGATTTCTTATGTCGCTACTATTTCCTGGAGGAGCACCGAGCATAGTCTCTTCTCCCAAAAAAACTTTCATGCCAGAGTCTGCGCCCATCTTGGATGCTAGAACACTTGCAGCAGCCGCCTTTGCAGCCGGATCAGTGTCATATCTCTACATCATAAATCAAAGAATTAGCATAACTTATGAGTGATCCAAAACAACTTTATTCCCTTAGCCAAGGTACCTTATGGTGAAAGACATCACTTAAAACCTCTATTTTCTTTCACCCAATGAATATGTATGAGTGAGTGCAAATGTTTTACTATCCAACAAGACATAGCTCCAGCACACTAATCATGAATATGATATAAGATATTTGTTTGAAAAACTCACAGGGGATCTCAGAAGTGCCTCTATTCATTACTCCTTCCGCTTTTTGGTTGTCATTTTAGACTTTGACACAACAATCAAGAATTTCGTATGTTTACTTGTATAGTCTCATTTACTTGTATAGTCTCATTTATGTTGAAAAATACACTTGAGTATAACCAACACATGTTGTACAAGTACTAAACTCCTAAATGCTCATGAATGGACATTAAATAGTTGACAAAGTTATATGCCTATATGTCAGAGCATATACCTGGATAAGTTGTTGTGTCATATAGTAATTAGTCCTTTCCTTGAGCTCATCAATTTTTTCTTGCCTTTCAGCTCGAAGTTTTTCTAAATTACTCTCATCCCTGTTGTCACCTGTGCAAACATGTAAACATGGAAACGCTTAATCAAGCATCAAGTGGTTTTTTATATGTCCAAATTAACAGATTAGCACTATAAAAGTGACAAGAAAGTATCATTGTAAGAAACATCTAATAGATACAAATAAAATTTGAAGCATTATCATGTTTATTCTTTTATCAATATGCTCATTGTGTAAGGAAAGCTAACAAGAAACAAGGCGGCATCTCTAAAATCAAATAAATCTGGATACACTTAAGAGATACAAAGCATATGGATGCATAAGTTATTTGCATATAGTAATAGCCTAAATTTCAACCAAATACCCCTTCTCGTGTTCCTTTACACCCCTACTAAAGGCAAAAGATCATAGTTACTGAGAATTTGGCAATTTCTCCTCTTTTGGTAGCTTTGAACATTTGCCTACATTGCATAGATTTTTAGATTTATGGTACTCCACTACTTCAATTAACATAATACACACTTCTAACTTCATCTCCGCACTACATGTAAGACATAAATGCCAATTGAGGACAAAAAAACAACACAAGATATAAATTTTAACATAGTACTTGGAAAGACTAATTAATTGAAAATTTTGGGTCAAATTCGACTTGACAAGACTAAAATAACCTTACTAAAGGCACACATGGGTGCCACATGAGTTGACCGGCAGTTGACCACCCGGAAAAGTGGTCGACTGACCAAAAGAGACACTTTTTAAAAAGTGAATGATCAACCAGGACACTTTGAAAAGTGAGTGATCAACTGGTGACATAGCTAAAAAGTAGGTGATGTCCCCCACCAAAAACCCTAAGTTTTAACTAAAAGCCCAATATCACTAGTCTTTATATTTTGTTTAAAAAGTTAATTTCAAGTTGAAACATCATAAGGATTATAAAACCCGAACAAAATGAACTCTGAGAGGGACGTGCAATCCAGGCTGTGGATACGAAAAACTCATGACATAGATCATCCATTCTCTAAAAGTGCAACCTCTTAACTCTAAATTGTAAGTCAAACAAGGCAATGTTATGGAAAGATAAATAAGCATGACAATATTCCATCATTATACAACTTTGCATCTTCGTCAAGTTCGTAGTATATGAACTAAAATCTCGATGATGTTTACTGCTAAACAACCAATGTAAGAAGAGACATTCAATTTCATATGAACCAAGGGATATGAACTTACACATCCTTGTGAATCTTGCAAGTGCTGAATAAACTAGAAAGGATAAAAGCGGCAAAAGAAACATTGGTAGAACACGTATAGCTCTTGTTTTCCAGGCCAAGTTCAAAGACCTCGTAGTCATGATAGCATATCCAACTGCAACAACCTGTATTCAAATCTTAGCCTTACTAGAAAAGCTGGTAACGTCAACTAACAAATTGAGAAAACATAAAACTGATGGACAAACATCTATATTGTATGAGTGAATTCATCATATGAATCTTGTCATTAACATATGAAAATTATAATCCTATCAACATAGTCACTTATGAATATTCAAACTTGTACTCCAATAGTTAATTTCCACCTTCTAAATAATTTCTGCCTTAAAACTACGTATTTTTTAGATTCTATGATTGTTTTAGTTATTTAGTATTAATTAAAGGTCGAGCAATAATCTATGTAGTTAGAAATAGAAAGTGTGGCAAGTAGGAGCTAGTTATGACGCTAAATTTACATTTCGAGTTATGTAACTGCAGTAGTCCAGTAGTAACTACGACTATAGTTACATTAGTAGGAGTATTACCATACAATTGCATATGCATTATGGTGAAAGTATATGGAATATTTTTTACATGTAGAAAAAGGGGATTCCTTCTTGAAATCTCACTATCTACAACAACACAGTAAGATTTTATCAGACATTTCCTATACGCAATAATAGCAATTTCTAGATAGTAATCAATTGGCTCAATGATGAATCTGTTCACTAAATTGTAAGTGTTTTGTAATCAACTGACTAAATATTCAATAAATTTGACTAGATAAATTCGAGTTAAAAAGGGAAAAGAGAAGAGTTACCTCAAGCGTCAAAGAAAGGATTATGAGATTCTGGGTTGTCATCTTCCAACTATATGATCGCCTCTTCCTCCTTGAAAGAATGGCAGCCTCTTCCTTGGAAATATACTGTAGCCTTTTCTCAAAATCATCTCCATGTAAGCTATATATCCCACTAAGTATTCTAGATAATACACCCTTCTTCCTTTTCTTGTTCTTTATATGCTCAGAATTAGTCCCTTGTGGACCATCGCCTGCAATTCCGCCATCGACTTTCTTTTTACCATCCCCTGACATATCCTACCCAAAATTCACTTTTAACCATCAGTAAAAAACATGACATACAAACTAACGACTAAAATGTCATAGCTAAAGCATGAAAATGTCAAGATTATCACCTTCTACAAAGAAAAAGTCTTTAACACAAATGATCAAACACATGCAAAACAACTTTCGTATTTAGCGGGACCAAATTATTTCTACTCAAAAACCAACTTGCATCTAATCGTACTACTGCAAAAGCATTAAGTAATCCATATTGATACATATTAATTTTGGGTGGTATTAATATTTTCGTCAAAATATAATATTTTATTTTTGCCAACTTTCATAATTTAAACTAAAAAGAATTCATAAAATATTAATACCCCTGCTAAACTACAAATACACACTCATACATTTTTAAAGTTTTAATAAAACCTAAACATGACAATCAAATTGGGACAACTGCATCATTATTCAAAAAATGCCATGTTGGTAAGCATAATTAAAATAAAAAAACGCAAATTTCAAAAATTCACATCATAAAATAACATAAAACATTAATCTTGATATTAGACAATCATAAACAACACAATTAAAGTAAAAGCAAAACATGGAATATAAAATTCGATCTATAATGATGAATAAAAACCGAACCTTTGATCAATATGACCCAAAAAATAGATTATTCAAGAATCAATATTTGCTTAAGAAATTAAAAAATGAAGAAACATGAATTGTGTAAAAAAAGAGGTTAGAATATGTTGGCGCCAACTTATTCTGACCAAGTGGATCAAATCAATCGATATCTTAAATTTTAATAACCATGTAATGATTATATCAATTTATCTTTCTTGATACTATTTTTTTAAGAGAAAACATTTCATCATGAATTTTTTTGCAGTAACTATGTAAATAACAAATTCTAATATAATCACATGAAAAAGATTTTTTTTAAATTGATAATATTAATTTTAATATATTTTACTATGAGTTTTATGTTTATCAAAAAATAGAAAAATGTACTGATTTTGAAAGAGAAAAATGTAACGTCTTGTAAAACTCGTACTTTACTATTGGAATTATTAATTTTAATTAATATGATTTTAACTTGTGGTTGTCCACATAATTTTATGTATTGACATGTTTTTTTGTTTTGTAAATTAGTCATGAACTATAAATACAATTGTATCATAAATAATGAATATATAAATTCTTAATCAATATAAGAATGTCTTTAATGGGGTTTGAACCCAAGACTTCTTGCATGAAAGATTTGGTCAGATGCCACTAAGCTCTTGAGCCATCGACATGCATTCACATATTAAAAAGAAAACTGACATTTGCTATATGTTTTATATGAAAATATAAGAACTACAACTTCCATTAATACGGTACTCCAGTAAATAACAAAACGAGCCCTTATTATTAGGGTAATTATTTTTTGATGTGTAAGTTGTAACATTTTATTTTTCATTTTAATACCGTTTTAAACTAAGTTGTATGTCATTAGTCATTATGTACTTTTTTTTTTACTATTTTTCGACGGAATTTGTTTTGTAACTCATGATTACACGGACTATCCCATTACCTCGAACTAACTCGTTGCCCCTTAACAAAACGAGATGCCAACCCTCGTTAATATTTCAATCATCCATCTCACATACCGGCCAAATTAAATTATAAAGTATTGAACCAATCGAGCATATTTCTATCAAGACATCATATTTGAGGAGTCCGAAACCCGACCCAACCCAATAAAACTTAAAACGGAACATATATAAAGCCACAACATATTACCCACGCGACATGTTTCGTTTCTCCAACCTTTCATTTCCGACGTCGTACAACATCTCCAGGTGTGTCCGATCTCTCTCGTCTTCGATACATATACACATCACATAAATATATTTATACGTATACATATCTCTCTATACGTATATACGATTATTGATTTCAATTTTTTGTTAGATTATCTAATTTCTCTAATTTTCTTGCTGCAGTTTTTTTTCTGGGTTGAATTATCAATTTCAAGCTCTAAAAGTGAAATCAAACAAGAAAATAGGAATTAGGTATTGATAATTTTGTAGGATTAGTGTTCTGGTGATATTAATTTGGAGATTCTAGGGTTTTGGTAAAGTAATTAAGCTAGGGTTTTGAGGGGGGTTGATAAAGTTGTTGTCCTGATATAGAATTGAGGGGGTTTGATTAAGAGGGTAGGATTGATTTGATGGTTATCAGTCTTCGGTGGGAAGTTGTGGAAAATGCTTATTGTTCATTATTATGCATGGATCGTTTCGTTGGGAAGGTGAAAGTAAAGCTCATATTCGGAGGAATCGGCACATGCCCTCGCAGAAATCTGTTTCTGATCGTTTTTTGAAGGTGGGTTTGTTATTTGCCCTTAGGTTCCTGTTTCAGTCATTTTATCTTGGTTTGATTGATTGCTTGTCATAATGATTATGTAGTTCATTTATTTATGTGGGTGTCTTCTGTATGACTAATAGATACCGGGTTAGATTTGTTCGTAGAGTTATGGCTAGATTTTCTTCTTATTGTTTGCTTATTCAATAAGTTTTGGAGTGAAAGAGTACAGTGTTCGGTTCCAAATATTTTGTTGAAACAAACAGAAATGGGGTTAGATTTGTACTTACAGTTATCACTAGATTTTGTTTTCGTTATCTGGTTATTCCATAAGTTTTTGAAAGCAGACAAATTTTGTTTCCAAATATTTGTTGAGGCAAAACCACATCGTGTACCAGTCTTTATGCTCGGAATTTCAGCTATCCGTCTTAATTGATCCCCATCAGCCAACCTGCGCACCTTGTTACTGTTTTGTGGGCAGATATCGACAAAGTATTGTCATGGATTGGTAGAATGTGGACAGAGTTGTAGGTGTTATCCTCCTTTTTAGAAATGATAGAGAGGACACATGTATTCCTTTTTGGAGCCATTTATTTCTGTTTGGAGTTGGGTAAACTTGACAGGATGCGAATTCTTATTTACATATATTATTGATAAGTTTGATTCCATCGTGGTTAGGTAGACTTGAATGGCTTCTGTATGACAAACATCAAATGAGGCTAGATTTGTTCGTAGAGTTATCACTAGATTTGTTGTTTTATTGGTTGATTCCATACGTTCTAAATGAAAAGATACAATTTTGATTCAAAATATTTAGTTCGAGCAAAGTCATGTGATGTGCTGGTCCTCATTCTTGGAATTTATGCTGTCCTTTTTGGTTAAGCTACAGCCTATGAATGTGCACCCTTGTTACTATTTTATGGGAAGACATGAACAAAGTAATATGTAGTCAGGGATTGGTAGAAAGTAGGCAAAATTGTAGGATATAGTGGGCGTGTAAGATTACTTTTTTGAGCTTTTTATTTCCATTTGCAGTTACTTAAAACTTCAATAGAGGCCAATTTATATTGTTTAGTAATTCCAAGAATTTTGTAGATGGATTGCATTAAAGACTCTCTAAATATGCGAAACTCCATTTTGGGTAGTAAACATGGTTTGGAGGATTTTTTTTTTTTTTGGTAGATGAGGAGAATATCGAATGTTTTCAGAATCTACACCTTCTTACTTTAGTCTGACTTGTAAGGTATATTTCCGTCAGTGCTGTCATGTTTGTCTTGCATGGTAGGCTGTAGGGCTTTCACCATTATATTTGTGTCAGCATAGGTGCATAGTCTGATGATTCATGTCGCATGCGTTGGTACAACTGGTGGTTATTGAAGAGTTATGTTTTGCTGCCTCCTTTATTTGACCTGGAGTCCTAAACCTTGCTTATGCAGGATGGTCGCACTATATGTGTAGGTGATTGTGCTCTTTTTAAGCCGCCCCAAGGGTCTCCACCATTCATCGGAATAGTACGTGGTTTGAGATACGATAAAGAGAATAATTTGCAGTTGCGGGTGAATTGGCTTTATAGACGAGCAGATCTGAAGCTTGGGAAAGGAATCTTGCTGGAATACGCACCTAACGAAATCTTCTATTCATTTCATAAGGATAAGGTTCCTGCAGCATCATTGCTTCATCCCTGTAAAGTTGCATTTCTGCCTAAAGGTGTTAAACTTCCTTCAGGGATTTTCTCTTTTGTATGCCGGAGAGTGTATGACATAGAGACCAATCGTTTGTGGTGGTTGTCGGAACAAGACTATATTAATGTGAGTTTTTTATTATATACTCCCTTTGTTCATTTATACTTGTCGTTCTAGCCATTTGCATACAGATTAAGAAAAATAAAAAATAGTCAAATTGTATATTGAAAATCTAGAAGGACAACTATTTGGAACCATATCATTGGTTGGTTGATGGTTTCATGAGAAAAAGTATTAAAAAGGTTATTTGAGAACGTGAAAGTACAACTTCCAATGACAGGATTTTTGAACAAAAAAATTGTGCTAACACGACAAGTAAAAATGAACACTGGGAGTATTGTTATTAATCTTATTTCTTCATGACTCCCCAATTAGTTCCCTATTATTTGGAACGTAGAATTTGGAAATATCAATTTCTACATATTTGTCTTTTGTTAAGCTGCTTACAAATTTAGGATCTGTTGGATTAGATATTGTGAACATGTGGTGCTTTCATTTTGTGAGTTTAGTTGTCTATATCTAATTTTATTTGTTGTTTGGGTTAAATCAGGAACTACAGGAAGAAGTAGATCAGCTGTTGTCCAAAACAAGATTAGAAATGCACGGAACGGTGCCTACTGGTGGCCGTTCTCCTAAACCCGTAAATGGCCCAACATCAACATCTCAGGCGAGACCTGGATCTGATAGCATGCAGAATCATTCTCATGGTAAAGGGAAGAAAAGAGAGCGTGGGGATCAGCATAATGATCCTGTGAAGCGGGAGCCCTCTGTCAAAACGGAGGATGGCAGTTCTTGTCTGCCGAAAACTCAGAGCAGTTTGAGGTCAGAGATTGCAAAAATAACAGAGAGAGGGGGGCTTGTTGATTCTGAAGGGGTTGACAAACTCGTTCACCTTATGCAACCAGATAAATTGGAGAAGAAAATGGACTTGGGGTACTGTTCAATACTAGCTGGTGTTATAGCTGCCACAGATAAGTTCGAATGTCTTAATAGGTTTGTACAGCTCAGAGGCCTTCCTGTACTGGATGAATGGCTTCAAAATATTCACAAAGGGAAGACTGGAAGTAGCAATAATTTGAAGGATGCTGATAAATTTGTTGAAGAGTTCCTCTTGGTTTTACTTGGTGCACTTGACAAGCTTCCAGTGAATCTTAATGCATTACAGATGTGCAATATTGGAAAATCTGTTAACCTTTTGAGCAAGCACAAAAATTTGGAAATCCAGAAGAAGGCAAAGAGCTTAGTCGACACATGGAAGAAGCGAGTTGAGGCTGAATTTAATATAATGGATGCAAAAACTGGCTCAAATCCGGCTATGACATGGCCTGCCAAGTCCCGCCTTCCTGAATCTCCTCATGGAGGAAACCAAGTTTTAGTTGGGTCTGGTGATTTGGCTGCAAAAGGTGCAGTTACACAGTTAGCTTCATTAAAGACATCTTCAAATAAGCCTTCACAAGGAGAAGCAACAAAATCTGCTTCTTCATCCTCTGGCCCTGCGAAAAATACATCATCTCCATCTTCAGTGAAGGATGGTCATCCCAAAACTACTGTTGGAGGTTCCTCTGAAGTTCCACCCACCACGAAGGACAATAGAAGCAGTAGTTCTAGTCAGTCACACAATTATGGCCAATCACCTTCAGGGAGGGAGGATGCAAAGAGTCCATTTGCTGGGGCATCAAGTGTGAAGTTATCAAGTGGATCCAGGCACCGGAAATCTGTATCATCTGGTGTTCAGAAAAACTCTTCAATAAAAAGTTCGTCACTGCAGAGAATTTCAGCTTCTGAAAAAACAGCACATTCTGCATTGAGTCCCCAAAAGGCTCTTGATCCTCCTGCTCTTGAAGTGAGCATTCACAAGTTGATAGTCAAGATACCAAACATTGGGCGTAGTCCTGGTCGAGGTGCTGTGTCAGTTGAGGACCAATCTGCTTGTAGTGGACCAGCTACATCTCCTGTGCTTGATGAAAAACATGAGCAATCGGAAATGAATGGGAAGCCAATAAGCGATGAGTATCAAGAGAGCTTATCTTCTGATGTCAATGCCGGGTGTTGGAGAAGTAACGACTCAAAAGATATTGCTCCTGCAACTAATAATACTGAACCGGTGTCTGTTGCTCTTCCTCCTGAAGACCAAACTAGGAATGCAAATGATTTGAAGAAAGAAGCTGAGATATCTGAAGGCTCGTCAGAATCATTGGGCAATAAATTGAAACCTGTAACATCTCATAATGGATCTACCTCACCTTTTCGCTCCATGAGTGCTTTGATTGAGAGTTGCGTCAAATATTCTGAGGCAAATACCCCTTTGTCGATAGGGGATGATGTTGGAATGAATCTGCTTGCAAGTGTCGCTACTGGAGAAATTACAAAGTCTGAAATGGTTTCTCCTACGGATTCTCCACAACGAAAGAGCCCTGCTGAGGAAGCTCAAACAGCTGATGATGCTAGGTCCAAGGCGTCATCTGGAAATGGTGAACAATATGATGATAAGAAGAAACTTCTTTCTAAAAATTGGCCTGTGGATGCACGTCAGGCAATATATGCACCGCCAGGGTTTGATAGAGCTGCAAAACCCTCGTCCTCTTGTGAAAATAAACTTGGCACAATGCTGATAAAAGGATCCAACTCTTGTATGGATATGCCATCAGCAGCTGCAGATGTTAGTGGGGAGAATAAAAGTTCCAATGAGATGAAAGGTTTAACTTCTTTTTCACCTGCCATTATGGATGAAAAGGGTGATCGAAGCAGAATAATTTTTGAAGAAGAAGCTTCCACCTGTGAAGGCTTTCGTGGTAAGCCTTGTGGTACTTCAGTTGGAGACTGTAAAGCCGTGATAAATGAAGTAAATGCTGAGATGGAAGTTGCAATGCCATCATCTAGATGTTTGTTGAAGGACGACACTAAGCATGAGGACATTGAAACCTCAAATCCTGGATGTCGTGATAATCTGGAAGACTCGTCAAAGGGACCCGATGTATTGTCTGTTCATGTATTTGAGAATGACATGGGTGCAGAAAATATTAATAAACCTAAAGCTAGAAGTACAGATGAAAAAATCTCGAAGAACCTTGTTAGTGTGTGTGAGCGGGAAAAACATGTAAAAAATGCTCCTCCTGGTGGAGATCAGAGTACTGTTGAGTTGGAATCAGTTGCTATTGATCCTATGAGAAATAGCTTGGAATCTGGGGGTGAAAATAAGCCCAACCATGAGTGCCTTGAAGATGCTTTGGGATCTGGGGTGGAAAGGGAACTCAAGGTGCCTAATGTCAAAGCAGAAGATAAAGAGTGTGCTTCTATGACAGAGGCTTCATCCTCAAGTGGAGTCCCGGACACAAACTCAAAAATGCATTTTGACTTGAATGAAGGATTAATCTTGGATGATGGGAGATGTGGAGAACAAACACCTACGACGGCCCCTGTTTGCTCATCCAATATTCAGATAATCAATCCAACGAGTGTACCTGCCTCGAGCCCCATTACAGTTGCTGCTGCTGCCAAGGGTCCATTTGTTCCTCCTGAAGACCTACTAAGAAGCAGGGGCATGCTTGGGTGGAAGGGATCGGCAGCCACTAGTGCATTCCGACCGGCAGAACCCAGAAAGATTTTCAATGCTCCATCAGGTTCTGCTAGCATTTTGTCGGTCGATGCCTCAACGAGCAAGTCTGGCCGCGCTCCACTTGAATTTGATTTGAATGTGCCTGATGAAGGAATCTTGGAGGAACAAGCTTCTCAAGATTCAGCTATAGGAGATCAGGATAATTCACGCCCTGGTCGTTGCTCGGGAGGGTTTGATCTTGATCTAAATAGAATTGATGAGTCCAACGATGTGGGGCTTTGTTCAGCTAGCAATAGCCGTAGGTTAGAACCTGTGTCAGTAGCAGCAGTAAATCCTATGGCGTCGGATGGTGTAGCCGTCAACGATCTAAGGATGGATTTTGACCTAAATTTCGGGCCTAGTGCTGACGAAGCTGAGCAGTCTTCGTCTCACCAACAAGCTAGGGGTAGCATGAGCACTCAGCCACTCATCGCTAGCCTTAGAGTGAATGGTGCTGAAATTGGAAACTACTGCTCCTGGTTTCCTCCTGGCAATTCTTTCTCCACAGTAATGCATCCGTCTATTTTTCCAGACCGTTCACAGCATTCAATTGTTCCACCAGGTGCACCTGCAAGAATCCTGGGTCCTGCTGGGACGCCATTTACACCAGACATCTTTCGGGGGTCTGTTTTATCATCATCTCCTGCTGTACCTTTCCAGCCAAATCCTTTTCAATATCCTGTATATCCTCTAGGGCCGACACCCACATTCCCTCTGCCTTCTGCATCTTTTTCGGTTGGACCATCTTCGTTTATTGATCCTTCTGGTGGTGGAAGGCTTTTCCCACCCCCTTCAAGTTCACAGTTGATGGCCCCAGCTGAAGGGATCTCGTCACAGTATCCTAGTCATTATATCATCAGGCATCCTGATGGTAATAGTTTTAGCAGTGCGGAGAGTAAGTGGGGGAAGCAAGGCCTTGACCTAAATGCTGGTCTAGGATCTATGGACGTAGAAGGGAGCATTGAGTTGCTCCCTGTAGCATCGAGTAGGATCTCAATGGCCAGTTCACAATCACTAGCAGAGGAACAAGCAAAGGCATACCAGGTGGGAGGTGGAGGTTTGAAAAGGAAGGAGTTCGACAGAGGTTGGGACAACGATAATTTCAGGACTAAGCGGCCATCATAAGACAGTCCCGGAGATCTCGGAAGACTCATGTAAGTTCAAATACTGACTTTTTTTGTGTGATTAATAAGAAACAGACGCTAAAAGCTAGGTCTTTCTGGTCCCTGATTTTGTTAGATTGGTTGATAAATATAGTCAATGCCGGAAGTCCTGAACATATGTTATGTCTACTGATACTGTATAGATTTCATCCCATAATTGTGCGACTGTCCTCTTCGACTCCTTTCTATTGTACACTTCCGGAAGCTTTTAATGCTTCTAGATATTAGCAGATGATGTTGTATTGAATTTAAAGTAGTTTCTCCAATGTTTTTAGATATTAGAAGATGATGTTGCACTATTGAATTTAAAGATGTGAAGGCGTCGCCTGCTTCCTCAAAAAATTCTCCTGTGTTTTCTGGAGGTGCTTCGCTAGCAATCATCATGGGGACTCCATTACAAAACTCTCTTTTGGTGGACCTCACTGTTTTTTCTCATGTAGATAGATATCTGACTGTTACAGAGCATAAATTATGGTGGCCAGATTGGCATACAGACCATGTGCTTCAAACAATGTTGTTGTAAAATTTGTTGGAGTACTTGTACTGATCATGCCCATGTTTGTGCTTTCTTGTTCAATCTTCTTCAAACTTCCTTTTCTTCAACATATTACATGTACTACAAGGGTAAGGATCAAAGATCAAACTTAACTGTGTATGTCAGGTATCCATTAATTTATTCTCATTGGAATTTTTGTCGTCGTTGTCTTCATTTTCGTTTGTTCTTTGCAGTCCCTAGCCACCGCTTTTGTTGAATTTCGCAGTCAGTATGTGGAACTTGATATATTGATGGCTTTATGGACTGTATGTGGCTACTGATGCGTTGTACTGAGAAATGAGCTTAGTTTACTTTTGTTACGTATCTATATGCTGATCGATCGGCATGCATAATCGTCGTGTGATCACCTGTACACATTTTATTATCGATTATGAAACACAGATACTTGACATTTCGTTATAAAAAGTTATGTAACGGGGCCTCTAGATATCGCATTTATCACATTCTTTTTCAAATTAAATTCATTGCGTTACTTAGATTATTTAACTTCACTAGAAATGATCAAGTTCTTTTCATAAATGCACTAATTACTTTTACAGTTGCTATATGTGAAGACGTTGAAACACAAATATGTTCCTGATTAATTTCATGGTGCAAAATCTATTGCTAGAAAGAATAAGCAAACCGATTTGAAACGAGGGATGGCCCCCTTGCCTCTTCGTTCGGTGTGGTTTAGATTCTCTCTGGGGTTGATTCTTAAATAGAAGTGGTGTACAGGAAAATTAAGGTATCCGCGCTAACCTCCGACATCAATTTTCAAGACAGGAGAGTTGTCGGGATCCTTACTTTGAGGGTTTCAAAGTTTGATTAAGTACAAATTTGATGGACCATAAAATTTCAGATTTACCTCTTCTAAAATTGTTGGAGATGAGGTGTCACATACTAGGACAAGTGATGAATACATGTACATAATAATTGAAAGAAGGTTTGTCTTTATGACATGTTAAAGGTTAAAGGTACAACATGTAATGTGACGTATGTACAATTGTTGAAGCTCCCATGCCTACAGTTTTAGTTTGAAGATGAACACATACAATTGCTAAAGATTATTATGATGAAATTCAAAAGCCATGAGGTGATAAAAGTGGTGCATGTGTGTGTGCCTTTCTTACAATGGTCCCATAAATGTCAGAAATAGATAAATCAATTATTGCTAATTTGCTATCATTTCTTACTCAATTTGCCTCTTGGTCCCCCAATTGCTGAGTTTGCATGAAAAAAGCCTTCCAAAAGAGATTGCCTGGGGGAGGAAAACGATTTCATTCAAGTAAATGATATTCGTCTACTTCTAATCATTTCTACATAGATTGAAAAGAAGAAAAATAGTGAAAACTATAGATTAAAAATGTAAGATTAATTATCGATGACTCAATCTTAACGTGTGTGATTTATATATCCTCAAAGAATAAAACAAGAGGGCAATCAAGCAAGCGAAAGATCTCTTGTCGATTAAAGGTAAAGGAGTGATTTGCGAGGCTTCCTTCAACTGCAAGCGCAAGGGTTTCAAATAAAGGGAATCCATGATAGTTTGGTGGTATCTAATATCCAAGTTTCTATTAGGAGGTTTTGCGTTCAACTCTTTGTTGGAAGCATATTGTTTTATATTATACTTTAACTGTTGTGTATTTGTTTTGTAATGCTTTTCAATTTTACTATTTGTTACTTGTAATTTTCATCGCTAATTTATAGAAAAAAATATAAAATGAAAATTATCTGAAATAATATCGTTTGTTAATTGATAACTTCATATGTAAACGCAATAAAACAATCACATTTGAAAATGTGTACGTATAATTTTTTATATTAGACAAATAAATATGTTAGAAACAATAAATCTAAACTAAGATTCTTAGCGATATATATTATTATATCTTATTGTAGACTTACATATTTACTAGGATACGACTAGGTCATATTATTGTATCGGGCTTAGCCCACTTGGGTAAACCTAGCTAGCATTCTCATGTATAAATAGATGTCTTCAGTGTATGTAACGATCACGGAATAATATTATTACTTTCATGGCAAAGATGATAAAAAAAACTTAACGAGTAACGTGTTATTCTACTTTATTTAATCGCTTAGATAATACTATTACTTTAGTTTCAATTAAAATTTAGATCTAATTGAATTCTTCTTGGACGACTTTCTATTCATAACTTTGGATTTCCTTTTGATATTATGATCTCGATCTCAATTCTTTTTTAAATTTTTGTATGTATGTGCAATTTCTTAACGCATCTTTTTATGAATGAACTATATAGTTAAGAAAAATCATATAACAATGAGAAATCATGAACCAAAATGAAAGAACTTGCCCTAACGATGAGTAGATATTCCATTCAATTCCCAGAATAAGTCAATTTTATCCATATAACCTTTTCCAATATCAAATTTTTGATATACCCAGCTAACGCGTGAAACACTTGGCCTGGGGAGTACGGTCGCAAGACCGAAATGAATTGACGGGGGCTTGCACAAGCGGTGTAGCATGTGGTTTAATTCGATACAACGCGCAAAACCTTACCAGCCCTTGACATATGAACAAAAAAACCTGTAAGGCGACCTGTTTGGCTAGCCCATCTCGCCCAACAAACGAGGTGAATCCGGGATGTACCTCTAGCGGTTTGGTACTCCACCTCAAGAGTGTCTAGAGAGGCTGGGTAACCACCCACAAGCAGATCCTCCCTTGAACAAATGCAGAGTTACTCATGCACCTGCCGTGGATCGAACCCACACACTTATGGAGAAGCACACTCTTATAGTGAAGCCCCTTACCATTTGAGTTATGCCCCGTAAACATATGTATATATATGTGTATATATTTGTTGATGTGTACTACTACCTAAGGAATTAACTCTACATTATAAATGAAATTCCTCTTCAAAATTAGTATAACTACTTATTCTAACCTCCTAACTTTTGTTTAAGATTAAATTCGTGTATTAAATTCATTCAGATGACAATAAAAATACTTGATAAAGAACATCAAATGAAACAGTCTAATAAAAGTGTTAGGAATTATTATAATTCCCCCAACCCAAGAATCCCAATGACAACGAAAAGAATAAATTGCGGAATTAAACAGATACGAAAATTTATACAGGTTCCCCCACAATGTGTAAGGTACGTCCTGTTGCTGCTGCATATTCCACTATCAATGAATATAGATTGTTACACAAGTCCTACCAACTAGCTAGTCTAACAGTTGAGTACTTTTTTATACACCGAAAATCTCAACAACAAAGCCTAACCAAGAACAAAGATAAACTCTCTAAGTTCTTCAAGAGTCCTAATATTCTTCCTCTCCCTATGTGTCTACATTGTGTTTTAGACTTGGACAAGTTAGACTCATAGGAGAATCCCGCTATTTATAGGCAAAATACAAAACCTAGCTAGCATAAGAAATCGGGCTAAAAGCCCGCCAGAGTTCGCCAAAACCCTTGCTGATTTTCTGCGAAATTGGCTTCATAGCCCAACAAAAAGAAAATGGCAAAAGCTACTTCCACCACTTATGTCCATGCATTTGATATCTTTTTATATTAAAAAATTGAATGCACAACACGTGTCTTGTTGCTGTGAAAATATTTATAGTTAGGGAATTATATTACTTCCTCGTTTTTTAATTATCGTTTTAACCTAAATATTTGTTTTTTAGTTGCCGTTTTAAGTATAATTAATTGTATTTTTACATTTTAAATGTACATTTTACTTACTTTTCTATTGAAATTGTCAACCATCTCATGATATGATGACAATCAATTATCATTTTACATTTTTAATATATTTTTAAATTTTTGAACTTTCTTAACCTGTATGCAAATGATTAAAACGTCAATTAAAAAATGGCGGGAGTATTCGTTATTGGAACAAAAAAATCAACAAACATATTGATTGATCCCCATTCCCCACCAAAGGCCAAAGGGTAAGTATATGTTAATTCAACAGTCAAAACTCAAAATTATGATGATTTCACAGACAACTAAAAACAATTGAACCAAGTGGTGAATACTATTATTTCCACTAGCACCATTTCCAAAGTTAACTCAACACTTTGTTCTCAACATTAACTCCACTTCTCACAATTTCCAATATTTAATGAGTGTACTAAGTTTCCCATTTAAGTGTATAGAAGTAAGTGAACAACTATTAAATGATGTAAATAATTCACATGAAGCAAATAAATAATCAAATCTTTTTCAAGATTCATTACTAATATATTATTAAGGCAACTAAAATTATTGTTATAGTACAACATCTATGTCTCATTACATAAATACTATAGCTTAAAAAAACAGTAAAAAGTACATGCTGTCACAAAATTCCACAGTTCCTTAGCAGATTTATGCCCAAACCTCACATGTAGAGCACCCCACAAGATCATGCAAATTCATGCAGGACCCCCCCCCCCCCCCACCCCCCACCCCACCCCCATTTTGCCATTTTTACCCCTCATGTTTACTCTCATTTACATAATGGAACATGCATTGGGATTCTCATCACTGAAGATCTGAGGGGGGTAGTCTTGAACATGTCTTAGAGGGTAGTGTTGTTGTTGGAAGTGTTGAGGGTGGTAGTAGTAGATTTCATTTTTCCTCAGTTCCATTTGTGGTGGTGGTGGTGTCTCGTCTTTAGTTGCGTCCGCTCCGCCATCACCGGCACCTTCTTTCTTGTCGCTTTGGCCTTCCGCGCCAGCTTTTGGGGGTTCTTTCTCTGCTCCCTCTTCTTTCTTCTCTTCTGCATTTTCCTTGGGCTTCTCCTCTTCCTTCTTCTCTGGTTCGACTTTCACTATCGCTGCTAGTTTCCCGCTCCTTTTGCGAATGGAATCGACCAGTTTCACGGGATCAAATATACCTTTCACAGTCACCTGTGAACTCTTCTGATCTGTCTCAGCACTCTCAACACCTAAATCGTCAAATAACACATTACATCAACATCGATCAACATGCCCTTATGCATCCGAGCAGGTTCCCTCCTAAACGGGATAGGGGGTTGGATAACACAAAGATCACTACAACAAAGCTCACATAATCTGAGAAGTGCAAGCTCCCATACACTTAACAAAGTAATCAAACTAACTTTTCGCTTATGATAAATATCAATACGCAAATCATAGACAACACATAGTGCTCGCAGTAAATCGAAATTGACCAGTCAAAATCGTTGCCCAATTGCACAATGAATTCACAATTAAGACAACCAACAAGACAACAAGTGGACCTCAACAAAATAATTAACTTGGGTGGCAATCACATGTCGAAAGCGATGTTTGGCATATGTGATCATCTGAAAGATCTGGCAGATTAGACTAAATATCTGGAAAGAAGCATCTAAATTGGCTGCAATCGACATCATTACAATAGAATCTAGAGAATTTAATCATATTACTTAAGTCACAGAATGTAAAGATTGCGAGAGAATTAAGAATACAAAATCTAGACGCCAACGAAGTATGAAGTTCGAAAAAGAACGAAAATAAATGGCAATGACAACAACAACAACGAGTGAGTACGTACTCTTTACTTCAATTGTAAACACAGCAGAAAAGTGGCATCAAAAGCAGATTCACCTTAAGAATTGTACATATGTACCAAAGTAACATACAAAAGTTGAATGCAACTTTAAATGGACATTAATAATGGAACAATGACTTTGTACCGAAAAGATACGATTGAATACAGACCTTTCATTCTCTGTATCCGTTTTCTGATTTCCTGAGCACATGCTTCACAGTGCATGTGAACACTCAGAACTGCAGTTATCACTTGAGGCTGCAAATATGGCAAAACTTAACATAATCACCACTCATCACATGAGTCACCAAATTAAACAATGTCTTCGAGGCCCGAGTGGTAACTTAATTAGGTGACAATCTCTATCACAAGCATTTAAGATTGCGTTTTATTCGCCCCTTTACCTCCTCTACAAAAACTCCTTAAGAGGCATGGGGCATGTTGTGTCGTTTCGTGTATTTACTATTTCGATCAGTTACAGTCACTATAGACCTATTTCATCACACATGTGCAAGAAAGCGTATCGATCAGCTACTTCCGTCCTTTATCGATGACATATTAATTAGACAATAAATGTTAAACTTAATGAAAAATAATTTACCTCTTCTTTTTTCTCTTCAGCTTTAACTTCTGGTTTCTCCTCTGGTTTCTTGGGCTCCTCTGGTGGAGGAGGCTCAGGAATAGGTGAAAGCAGCTCAACTTGGCGGCGGCTCTTCCGCTGAAGCCGCTCCAGAACCTTCAACGGATGTGCTTTTTCACCTTTCACAATCACTTTGTGAGACTTGCAATCAGTCAAAACATCTTCAACACCTACAAATTCCACAAAAAACAAAAAAAGATTAAACCCCACAAAATATACTTTAAACCCAATTGGCAAACTTCACTAACATATTGAATGAATACATCAAAATGAGATCTTTAACATTAAAATCTTCATTTTTGGAGAAAAGTTGAACCCCACATAACATTTTCAAAAACTATCTTGAAAATTTTCTGTAACAGGTAAAATTTCTATTTCCTTGAAAAAAGTAGTTCAACCCTCACAAAATGTTCAAAACATTTGTGGAAATTATTCAACAATGGTGAAATGAAACCATAAGAATGACCCAACACAGGACTGATTGGAGACGTGATATTCATATAACCGACTATGACCTGGGTTGGTGAAACAAAACCATAAGAATGAGATGTTCACCTTCAAAACCTTTGAGACTTTTCCTGACCTTCTTAGCACAACCTTCACAATGCATGTAAATTTTCAGCACAATTTCTTGAGGTGGTGGTGGTGGTGGTGGTGGAGGTGGTGCTTCATCATCTTTCTTTTCATCATTTTTCTTCTCTGGCTCAGCCTTTGCTCCCTCCTCTTTCTTCTCCTCTGCATCACCCTTTTTTGGCTCCTCTGCTTTCTTTTCTTCCTGGAAATAACACATAATAATAAATTTAGTTATAAAAATGTTACCATCTTCTTGTTTCGATGATCAAAATTAACAAATTTCATAAACTCGCTCAATTAACATGCAAAACCTTGAGTGAGACCTGATATTCATATAACCGGCATAGTCTATAAACACACACAAAAAGAAGTACTAGTTAAGAACTAAATATATCAATCATTAAAATTCAAAAACTCCACCATAGTCTAATAGTCACATATAGACATATAGAAAGTACCATTAGTTTACAATTTGTCCATTTCAAACATTTTATTATTAAAATTCAAAAGACGATATTTTCGAAATGGAGAATAATATATTTGTTTTACAAGTAAACTAATTAATAAATGCAAGAAAGTAGATTAGAATAGTAGAGATGAATACCTCTCCCATTGTTTTTGGTTTCTTGTTTCAAAAAATAATTTGGATGAGGATATAGACTATAGAGAGAAGTGAATTGAATAATGATGGTAGTATAGTAGTAAATGACTTATTACAAAACTCATTATTTTGTCTAGGACTTTCTGTATCTTCTATTTTAACCTTGCTCTGTTAAAAATAATATTCATGCAATAAAAACTCACCACTAGATACGCTCAAACATCGAACACTAAATTATGTAATAATACAACAAGAACTGTGGATGTTTTACGTCTAATGTTTCTTAAGAGTATTTCAAACGAGTCCAAATTGTCACATGTGAAAGTCTCATATTGAGAATAAAGGAGAGAGTTCATCACTTAATAAACTAGGGAGCAACTTCACTTATCACCAATTAATTTTAAGTTGGTGTCTCCTTGAATTATAAAGTGTGCACTCTGTCCTCATATGGTGTGGTCAAGACCCGATTAATGAAAATTCTGCAATGTTAAGTTCGAAATCTCATATATATCACAGCTGCCGTTTGTGATATCTCGTCCAAGATTGTGACATGTATCTGCTTATTTTGAAGAAGATGGAGAATGTCATAACACAAAATGTAATAGATGATTTTGATTTAAGACAAAGTTATATATGTATATAAATATTTATAAAATTTATTAATTGTGGTCTTTAGAAATTAAAAATTATTAGGTCCAATAGTTTAGTGCATTCCTACGAAGTTCGGGCCATACGTGGATTGAAGTCATATTTAGGAAGAACAGGTTCATTGGGGGTAGCAGCCATAGATTGAGTACATACAAGTCGTTTATTTGGATCTAAGATTCCCATTTGTTTTGTTTAGGATGTAATAATTTTGCCCCCGGGGCATAGCTCAACTGCTAAAGAACTAGATGAAAAGTGCAAAGTAGCTTCGCCTCTTTATGCAACCCATGTTCAATTATTACTGGGAGCTAACCTTGTGTTTCGAAGTGGTTAACAAACAAGCTTTAGTCCTCTGATCAGACGAAGAACATCTTGCTCAACCTCTGACATCATCATGACAGAAAACTGTCAAGACTAGTTTAAGAATATTTATAAATATTTAAAAATATTCAAATGATATGAAATAAAAATATGGATTAGTTTTTTATTAATGGTTGTTCTGGTTTCTCGACTTTCTAGCATAAAATTGTAAACTTTACGAAAATAGTTCTGAATTGCGGATAATATCCAAAATTGCAATTTTTGTTATTGTTTCTATATTTGTTACCTATTTTTAGTTGAAGTTGAAATTGAAATTGGATTAGATATGGTTAATGGGTTGTTTTAGTTTATTTTGGAACTTGATTTAGTTGAACTGTATTGATCACTCATCTGATAGATCATTTAGGTCCTATATCGACTAATTTATCTAATGTTCCAGTTTAATCAATAAGGCTATAGAAACAAAACACGGGTAACAAATGTACTCAAATGGCTCCCAACAAGCCACTTAGCTCGTATTACTCGTAATGACGAAGTTCGAGCTCGACTCTAAAATGACACTCTGCTCACTACATCTATGTAACTATCAGTCTCCTGCATGCCCTGCTGATGTTAGCTGAAGAAGTATTACTCTGGAAGAGAAATCAAATTATTCACATTATGAGCCGTCGAAGGTAGAGAACCTGAAATGCATTTAGACAACTATAGGTTCAGCAACAAGTCTTTTGCTATGTTTCCTCTGGAATGGGGGGGGGGGGGGGATATGGAGTATGCATTTAGCATTCTAAATTGGTTTTAGCCACAAGAAAACTAACAATGCACATTATGCAATTCATGCATTGATGAATGGTATTAATGCTACGAAGTATTAATAACGCATGTTTCACTTTCATCGCTTACCTATAACTAGAGTTGCACACGTGCACAGTGCAATTCATTCACACTGTGCAGCTGGTTGTTCGTTTTTATCTGAGACTTTGTTCTTTTCGGCTTCTGTCATTAATCTGAACTTCAGAATTTTATCAAGACGGGCTATAGGCTTAATCTGCTTCAGCGTGACTTGCCTTGAGTCTACTATGCACTTGCCTGAGAATAGATTGACTTCAGATGGTCCTGTCTCTTCATGAAACATTGGAGACCCATCTGCAGAAAGAGACCTTGTTATGCTCGACAAGAAAATATCACTAGTTTAATTACTTCAATAAAGATTAAAGAGAATGAAACTCAGCAGAAGAATAAATTCTTCTGAACTTTCTGCAAAGTTTCAATAGTGAGCACAGTATAATAAACAGAAATATAGATGGCGATCAAATCCTATTCAATGGTAACCATTGATTTATCGATGCTAATCATTTGAAATTTACAACACAATACTTTTGGTGGAAGAAGGGAATAACTTGATAAATATTCGATGTGTCGAAGATGTTGCAAAAAGATTAGACGAAATCATCAGTCAGTTATTATCTTAAACTGTGTATATCGGACTATGGTCTAATCAATATCTTAATCCCCTATGCCAGTGAAACTAAATTTTAATTTAGTTGGCTCTTTGAACTTAAGGGGGTAGAGAGCCCCCCAACACCATCAAAAGAACATCAGAAGTCTGAACTGTAGGCACCGATGAGGCCTCAACGACTTCTTTCAAGAGCTAATTGTGAAGTTCCGAATCTGAATAGTTTTAGTTCCTTTGTAAACCATCCATGTTTATAATAGCTTCTTTATTGTCATCGGACTTCACCTCTTTGAAAATAAATACATACCGACACGAATATTTATAGACATGAATTACCAAGCCATTTCTATTTGAGTCGTTCAAAATAAAAACCGCATTCATTTTCTTTAGCTCCGCTACAATTTTATTGTACCCTTACTACAATATTCTTTATTATGTAACGCTTCTGTCTTCTCCTAATAAAACTTATTATATCAGAATTCAAAAGGTAGCACAGCTTAGTATGTTTTAAGTATCTTCATTAGTGTAAGAGTGAACATTTAGCCATTCAAATAAGAAGGGATAAAGGTCAGTTTTGCAGTATGCCAGGCAGAAGACGACACAGCAAAAGAAAAAGTATGAATAAAAGTTCAAACAAGTCTGGGAACAATAATATGGGATCTAGAACAAGGGAGAATGGTCTATTAGCTTCAGGATAGCTTATATATATTCTGTATTAACATTGCTTCAGGTGACAAAACAGAAGAACAAAGCTGCTTACCACTTTCGCGCAAGACTAGGCATTCTCCAATTGTCTCCTCATATCTTCCAATCTGGTAAATGCAAACAACAATTTATTTATTATTTTAGAGGCTAGATTTGAGTTCAGGATGGTAACATAAAAAAAGAAATATCATTACAATTCGAACTGAAGTAGCATAAGCATGAAAAAACACTTTCACTGAGCCAATGAGGTATGGAAGATTAGGAAGGAAGTACACACTTTAACGCATAGCTTGTTTCTAAGCTGTAATTTAATTCAAAGATGAAGGTCATCCAAATATCATTTCAAGCATTAGGCTATGTTTGGTAAGGAAGGCCAATCATATCGGGATGGACCCTCTGCTGGTAGGTAAAAGAGTTGTGCCCTTCAATACTTGTTACATATTAAGGGAAAAAGTTAGAAGAAAGAAATTTGCTAATAGGTTATAAGGTCACTCTGCCTCATCCCTTTTTTCCTTCCACACTATTTCATGAACTTGTTGAGGATGAATTAAGATGCAGGGTCCCAGAAAAATGCTTCACTACACAGGTATCCCGTAACAAAATCAACAACGAATGAGAATAGAAATGCATAAAGACTTTGTTATCAGTCCAACGCATATCACAAGTGCCAGAATCAATATCAACTCAGACAAGACATGAGGCACACGATACACTCATGGATAGCTATTTTGAGGCGAAGTGAGTCATTACAAGGTAGGATCAATTATCTTACTGTACAATGCCACACAAACAACCTTCCAACAAAATGCAAGATCGAACAGACAGTAAAGACAAAACTCAGAAGTGCAAACTGATTCCTTATATGATATCATCATACGGCAGTATCGTGAACTCAACGACATAAAGTATAAAGAGAGCACAGGATTGCTTATCTCACCAGATAAATGCTGTCATCAATAATTAAAACTGGATTCATAGTGTCCAAACCCTGCAACGTATGTTACAAACGATCATCTTTTCAAGTTAGTATAACTAATCCAACAAGTTCGAAACAACTGAATGCGGATTACTATAATCTGTAATTGTAGCGCAGCACTAATCAATTAACAAGTTTAAAATCTGTAACTTGTTTAACCAATACTATGATTCATGACATCACCAAAATTATATGAACAGCAAGATATCTACCACATCACCAAGACACATAAAACACAAACAGACACCGAAAATAGCAAAAGATGAAACACTATGATTTATATGATGGGGGAAAACAATAGAAGAAAATAAGATGAATAACTAAAAATATACTGACATTTAAAACATAAGACGCATTTGGTGGAATGTAAACATCCCCAGTCACATTATCAAGATCAATTATCACATCCTCAAAATCTCCAGAATACGAGCTGCTCTCCATCACCTGGTGGCTGCTTGCTGGTCGGATTCTCAAACAAGAGAGGGTTTCATTCCTTAAAATATCATAATTGTCTGAGAAGGAGAACTCACAAGGCTTATAGGCTATTGGACGGCCTCGGCTAGGATGGATCGATTAAGTCAATTTGTTTACGAAAAGAAGGCTTATTCGCATTTTGCCCCTTATAGTATTGTTTTCGTTTAAGATTGCCCCTTGTACTATTAATCATTTCATATTGCTTCCTGAACTCTTTTTTTCAGTTTTAAAAGATAAAATGAC
Source organism: Echium plantagineum (assembly GCA_003412495.2). NCBI lineage: Eukaryota > Viridiplantae > Streptophyta > Magnoliopsida > Boraginales > Boraginaceae > Echium > Echium plantagineum. The sequence goes on from CM016564.1 coordinate 22,313,481, forward strand.
TATGATACCCCTGTCACTATCACAAAATATAGGGTGCAATATTAATATATTTTAAATAACTAAAATTAAACCCCAACTTCTTCTTCTTCGTCAACACACCCCAACTGATCTTTACCCCAAATTCCTAATCTTTATTGCAATTATCCCAAGTTCACGATCCTTCAACAAATGAGCTCACCTTGTGTTTTTAGCCCCAAGAGGGCCATCTTGATTCTTGACCCTGCAGGCTGTAACGTGTATATGAATTTTGTTATATTGGGTTTTTTGATTTATTATTATTATAATTATCAAAATTTCCTGATAGGCATACAGTGACAAAACATCATAAATAGAATACCAAGAATCCAAACAAAATATGTGAACATAAGAAACTTGAGTTTCAATTCGTAGTGTCCCATGTCTTTATAAGTTCATTACCCACTACGAACAACAACTTCGGCTCATTTTTCTAACAAAAGAACTTCACATGAAGAGAGATTTTTCTATAGTGCTCTCGAATGCAAGACTCAAATCAATTATACAACATATAAATGATAGCATGGCTCATTTATTGAAGGATCGTGAATTTGGGATAATTGCAATAAAGATTAGGAATTTGGGGTGAAGATTAATGGGGGTTGGGGTTGGGGTGGGAATGGGGTGGGTCGGGTGTATTGAAGAAGGAGGAGTTCGAGTTTAATTTTAATTATTTAAAATATGTTAATATCATCCCCCATACTTTGTAATAGTGACAGGGGTACCATATTCATTTTATCTTTTAAAACTGGAAAAGAGGGTTTCAGGGGGCAATCTGAAACGAAAACGATATTATAGAGGGCAAAATGAGAATAAGCCCCAAAAAACAAAGAAGGCTAACCGTCCCCTGAAATATTCTCAATCGTTCGGTCTAGGGACTAAACTTCTGAATAAATTACTTTATTTCTTGGACAATTTTATTAGAGAAGTCGTCCCTTGAACAATTATTTTAGATCAATTTGTCTGTTGTAATGATTTTTCATGAAGGGTAAACCGGGACTTTAACAAATATTAAAATTTTGTGAAATTGTCCAAAACTTTAACACTTGGAAATCCTCATTTTACCTTTAATGAAAAATCACAACATGAGGCAAGTGATCTAAAATAATTGTTCACGAGGCAAACTGATATAAAATAATTGTTCATGATGCAAACTAATCTAAAATAATCGTTCAAAAGGCAAATTAACTTATTCAGAAGTTCAGTCCATCAACGATTGTCAATAGTTTAAGGAGCCTCATGAAAATTAGCCTTATTTTTAGTGCCTGATTACTACCTTCATCCATAAATGATAGGGTCAAAATGATTTTTCACGATCACCGACATACGACTTAAAACCTAAATATCTTAAGTTTTACATGCATACAAATTTGATATTTCAAAAATCTTAATAAAATAAATCTCTCATGAATATATATTATTTTCTTATCGGCGGATGAGAATTCATGGTATAAGTTTTTAAAATTTTACCTAAAAATTGAAAATATCTCTATCAGTAGTGATGAAGGGAATAGTATTTTTGGAGATTACATTGTTATTTCCCTTTAATCTCTAATCATATAATTCATGAGTTTAAGTCATAGATTAAATAAATTAAAAGTTATGTCAAATTAGAATATGATTTTTTTTAAAAAAAATATATATATATACAACTATTTTGTTACTCTAATTACGATAACTATAGATTTTATATTCAAGTTCCCTATATGTTACACGTTTATCCTTATATTAAAGTCTCAACATAAAAATGAGATGTTATTTGTTTATTGAGAAGATATTGGGTCATATCAATCCATTCAGATTCAATTGTAACATTTGAGGTATTCTTTTTCAAACCACTCAAAATGCATACTAGGTACGCTGGTGCTGTTGTTGATAATCTTATGTATTTTTTGACAATGAAATTTGTCATCTATTTATAAAATTAGGTCATCTATTTATCAGATATTACTATAAAATATTATCATCATTAAATATCAAATTATCAAGAAAAGCTAATAAAAATATACTACATCAATTGACATACAAAAAAATCTACAAACAACTAAACGAGCACCCTAGGACGAAAAGGACAAAAAGGCAATTTCACACGCATGATTTTACTGTTTTGGCGTGTAGAGTGGTCGCTCACTCACCAAAAAATCTCTCCCTATCACGAGTGCATCACGTGCTCTAATCCTCTCTCAATTTTCTTCTAAAACCCCAGCTGGACACAAAAATCACCTCAAAACACATTTCATTACCACTTCCCACTCTATCCACCCCCCCTCCCCCACCCCACCCCCAAAACCCAACCTTAAACCCCTCTCCCATTTTCACCATTTCCTTACCTTCTTATCCATACGGCCATACCAATATCAAAATTATAAAATTAATATAGTTGCCATAATTTGCTAGTACAGAGTTGGAAAATTGATATTTTTTTCCAAGTTTTTTGGTAGTTCTGTTAAAAATGGCGGCTTTTACTTCAATTTCACCGTATAAGCTGTGGATTGGACCAACCCCTTGTTGCCGCCGTCTAGTTTCTTGCTGTATTCCTTCTCCAACTGTAATCGGTATGTGTTGGAAGCAATAAAAAATGAATCTTTTTTACTAGAATGTGTTAAATTTGTATACTATTTTTTATGTAATTGATTATTCTTAGTGATTATGTTGTTTTTATGTTTGCTGGTAGTTTTGATTTCGTCGTTTAATCAATTTATTTCACACAAGTAAGTAGCTGGAATGGTGTAAAGCTTGTAGCTTTTTAGTGGAATGTTTTTATGAATTTTTTTAACGAAATTGTTTATTCTTAGTGATTTTATAGTTTTTGTGTGTGTTGGCACTTTTTAAATTTGATGTTAAGTTTAGTTTCTTGTACACAGAATAAGTATTAGCAACGAAAATATTTAAGTTACTTCTACTAGAATCTGTTGACTGTACGTTATTCAGCTGTTTATTCTGAAGGACCGTGTGGTTTTTATAGTTAGCACTTTATATGTTATGTTGTTAAATTAATTCATTGCACGCAATATAAGTAATTGTAATGAGTGTTCCTACTCCAACTGTAACCAAGTCTTAGAAGCAAAAAGATTGAACTTATTTAATTCGAATATATTTACACTCATATTCACTTTGTGTGGTTGTTATGCAATTGCTTATTCGGAGTGATTTATACGTTTTATATGTTTGTTGGCACTTCTATATGTGTATTTGTTTCTGCAATCATTTATTGCGAGTGACTATATGGGTTTTATGTTTGTTGACACTTTTGATACTGTTGTCAATCAATTTCTTGTACACGATCTGGAACAATGCTCCTCTCGAAACGTAATTGGTATTTCGTGACAGCATAAATTGCACTTTTTTACCAGAATGTACTTATATTTGATTTCTAAATTTGCTTATTCCAAGTGCTTATATGGATTTTATTTGTTGGCTCTTTCAGTTTTCTTGTTAGATCAATTTGTGCTTTTAGTAGATTCAGTAAAAGATATTTTTAATGAAGCTGTTGGTTGTAGGGATGTTTTATTGAATACTTAATTTGGCCATGTAGTGCGTCGAGCTTAAACAAGTTATTATTTCTATCACTAACTATAATTGGAATTGTAGGGAGCATTAACGAGAAAGAATTTGTTGTGGACTAGTGGTAGATGTGTCTGCATGTGTAATACTGAATTAGAACAGCTTCATAAGCGGCAGAAGTTCAATTTTGTTGTCAAGGTTCCAATAGTCAGTACCCATGTTTTGTAATTGTGGCTTTAAAGATGATTTCGTTCCTCCTTGACTCGATAAATGGTCTTTATTTCCTGGATACAGCGACATAGTAAAGTGTCACACCCATTGTCTTATATGCTCTATGCCTGGTAAAACCAAGTTTTAGGATTGATGGGAGGTTGAAGTAGAATTGTTTATAGGTAACCAAGTTTCTGTCATTATTAACTTGAATATTCAGTTACCTGCTAGTAGTTTTCCATGTTTCAGTCATGTTGTACTAGCAAATGAAGGCTAGGATTACTAGATATGTATTTTACCTTCTATAATTTTTCTTTTCATTGATATTGACCTGGTAGGCCTGCTTTTCCATTGTATAAGATATTTATTTTCACTTTATAGGTACACGTGGTTCTAAAGTACCTCGCAAAGTAACCGGAAGGAGAGAAGGTGCAAGGAGAAGTAAGGAAGACTCTGTTCATCGTAAGATGGAGCAATTTTATGAAGGGGCTGAGGGTCCGCCTTTGCGTATTCTTCCAATTGGTGGTCTTGGGGAAATTGGGATGAATTGTATGCTTGTTGGAAACTACGATCGTTATATTTTAATTGATGCTGGTATAATGTTCCCAGAGTAAGTTTTCTTTTTAGGAGAGTTTCTTGTGTTGTGAATCTATGTTTTTTTTTTCCGATGAACAAGTTGCCTATTGACGGTAGTGAGCATAACATTATTGTGCTGTTAGTGAGACAAGATGTTGTGTGTTACAAACATGATGATTAAGTCCTCATAGCACAAAGGTTAGGTGAGGATATAGTGGATGTAACAGAGTTCTAAAACTCTACTGAAATCATAAACAATGCAATAAAGATGATAAGAAACACTTTTTTAAGTCAAATTCAATTTCTCATCATCTTATTCATCTCGTACCGATTTTACATGAACATATATGGCTATCATTTGATTTGTTAGAGTAAATGATGGTATTTTATTCTTCAAAGTGAAGCATGATCTATCCATATATTATAAACTACATAAATAAAGGGGTAAAATTGTAGGAAGAAGTGTGGGTTACAAAAATTGTACCAGATACAACCTTAAAACTAGTGATAAGTGTTTCGGATGGCTTACCTATCTATTATGAATAATTTGTTATGTATTTACATGAACAGTTATGATGAGTTTGGGGTCCAAAAAATTGTACCAGATACAACCTTTATCAAGAAATGGAGTCACAAAATTGAAGCAGTTATTATAACCCATGGACATGAAGATCACATTGGTGCGTTGCCTTGGGTAAACATCATTCTGCTTCTTAGAAACTACTCATACACTATAATGTCATGATGTGTGCCTCATTACGCATGTGTTGGTATGAAGGTATGGTCTAAAATCTAAATGAGTAGGAGGCTGGTAAACCTCAGAATTAGAGAGAAAGAGGAGTAAATGGTTATGGATGTTCAATGAGAAAGAGACTTAGGAAATTAACAACGACACCATATATATATATATATATCTCACATTCGGTGAGTGTTAATTCTGAAATTTATGTTTTGTTTGTTCTTATAAAAATTTAAACAAGACCCTGTTGCTTTTGGTAAAAACTTTGGCCGAGCTTTAGTAACTTGCAAATGACAGATTTGTAGTCGTGAATGGAATGATTGTGATGAGCTTCCATATGAGATAAACAATCTAGGCTCTCATCTGTTGTTGCTATGCCGGAATCTAGTCGATGTATTTTGAAATGTCTAGTGACACAATTTTTGTTAGTGTTATAGCTTGTTAATTGAATGCTCACATGAACTCAGAGAAATGATGGAGCATATTTCTTCATTTTGGGGATTCTGTTGAAATAGATACTGCCTGATGACATATAATTGGATACGGCAATTATTAAAAACTGGCAAAATAGCATTACAGCTTCTCGTGCACACAGTAACCATAGCTGAAAACTGGAGATCTATTTCTTTGACTCTTCAATACTTACAACTGGTGGAGGAGGTCTTGGCGTATAAAATTTTACCTGTTGTTTATCTTGGTTTTATCATGCTTTTAAGTACGATGAAGTTGTATTGCCTCCTTTTGTCTAGATGTCGATACAATTTTTTGTGCTGCTATTAGTTTGTTAAAGGAAAAAATGACCACTATTGTATGAGAAATGAGATACCTTTGTTGTTCGAGTTCTGCATAATTGCACAAGAAGCCCACAAACAACACGTTACTGAACTAATGTCTTTGGAACTCGTCTCATCTGTTTATTCACTTATTGGCAGAGTATGCCTAATACATCGAGAATACAATGTATTTTCACTTTGCTGAAGCCTATGCATTAACGTGAAGTCACTGGAGAAATAGCTAAACAATCTATGTTGAAATATTACGGAGAAGAACAATAGAGAACATTAAAATTCTATTGCTGACTAAACTTAGCTTCCTTGTTCCTTGACTCCTGTTATAAGAAAAGCGTTGCATTTTATAGTATTATGTTGCCAAAGTTAGTTCATGCGTCCTAATTTATCTTATGATCTTGAAATAGGTTATTCCAGCTCTGGATTCGCGCACACCAATTTTTGCATCATCCTTCACAATGGAGGTGTGACACTGAGCATCAGCCCTGAGTATCTATTTTATTAAGAAGTGTCTATCGCACACACTAGCTGTGGTGATGGAGTTTGGGGGAATTGTACCACATCAAATTTTGTTTGTTTCAATATAAACTTTTGTGTATATTGCTCACATCCAGCTAGGAATTCATTCTCCTCCCCAATCTTTTTACTGATTACAGTTCTTCACATCCCATATTAAAATTTTGGTTGTCACTATGAAACCACTACCGTCACCTATGTAGTGGAAATCTATTTTGGAAGGTTCTCGAATTGGAGTGACGGGAACATTCACTAGTCATTTGAAGATCTGTTAAAACAGTTTATCCATTATAATGAAATAGTATCCTCTGTCTCTGTACAGCTTATGAAAAAGCGGTTGAAGGAGTTTGGGATTTTCCTTCCATCTAGGCTCAAGGTTTTTAAAACAAAGAAGAGGTTTATGGCTGGTCCATTTGAGGTGGAGCCCATTAGGGTTACCCATTCTATTCCTGATTGTTCCGGATTGGTTCTTCGTTGTGCTGATGGAACTATTCTACATACTGGGGACTGGAAGGTGGTTATTTCGTGCATTGTGCTCTTCTTTCAGGTCCTCTGCTACTTCTTTGACTCTCTATCCTTCAACAGATAGATGAGAAGCCATTAGATGGGAAGGTCTTTGACCGTGAAGCACTGGAAGAACTCTCAAAGGAAGGAGTTACATTGGTGAGAAATTAAACTCCATTTCACGTTTTATTAGCAAATGCATATCGTTTTGATTGCTAATGGTTTTAGTTTGAAGTTAAGTAAGAGACTTCTGGTAAAATGCAAGAAATTTTTAAACTGCCTGGAAATTTACTTTTTACTAGTAGATGATGCATGGAAGTGCTGGCTAAACAAATTTCACAAATTGCACATAGGATCAACTCTTCTTAGTACTTCCATCTTCTTTTCTAAAATTTCCTCGGCACGCTTTGTACTGGAGTCTCTAACTTGCTCTATCACCCATTTTGTTTCAACTTAAATGGTGAGAAATTAATGGTTGGCATGTTTCATGTCAACCTGGCTAGAGCATGTATAGTTGCAGGATTTTCTAAAATAGTTTATAGAAACAATATCGTTCGTGTAATTCTTTCATTTTAACTAACTTACCACTACTTCAAAAGTAGTGTGACTAGGTTATCTAAATTACTTTTTGTCAAGTTTTACCTGATAAGTTATGCATGAGTTTGAAACACAAAAAGTATGTATAAAAACTGGTAATAGATATATCAGGCATTTTTTTCCAGATGATGAGTGACTCAACAAATGTACTTTCACCTGGAAGAACAATAAGCGAGAGTGTTGTTGCTGATTCATTGATGAGGCGTATTTCAGAAGCCAAAGGTCGGGTAATCACCACCCAGTTTGCATCAAATATTCATCGCCTTGGAAGCGTAAAAGCTGCAGCTGATTTGACTGGGAGGAAGTTGGTAGAGTTCGACTCCTATTTATTTCTTGTCTGCCACTTGGCTAAGCTTTCTCTTAAACATCTTCAGACATAATTTAGCAACATCTTTGTATCAGGTTTTTGTTGGCATGTCCTTGAGGACGTACCTTGAAGCTGCATTTAAGGATGGCAAGGCTCCCATTGACCCATCAACTCTGGTAACAACCTCCATCATTAGTTTAAGTATCTACACAACTTATCGAGTACATGTACTAGAAGTGTACTGATTTATTTTTTATTTTTTGCTATAAAACTTGCACGTGATCATAAGATAATCCATGCAGTGAGAAATGAGAAACTAGAATGAAACATCACTTTTAAAAAGTTAACCCCCAATTCAATTCAAAGTCACTGCTGGGGACAAATTAGCAACATATACAACTACAGATGCAAAATTGCCATTCAGTAATGTTAAGCCCCAATTCAATTCAAAGTCAAAACTCCGACAAACAAAATCTCAACCTATTGTACCCATCAGCACAACTCACTAACTCACTGCTGCAAATGTTGACTCTACTTTTTGATTGAAAACGTCTTTCGTTGGCAAGCTTGAATTCTGATAGCACAGGTTTCTTCCTGTTAGCTCTCTGGCTAGTAACACCCCTAGTGTTTCTACCAAAAAACAAATGAGGTAACACTCCTAGTCGTTGAGCATCCCTACACAAGAACTGTTGATTTCCATGGTGCCAATACCTTGGGGCCCTTATCCCGAGTTTGATGCACCATGTTTCACCCTTAGTCATTAAGCTTCCTTACACGAAGCCTGAAGTGTTTGTGTGTCTCTTGGTGTTTTTTTGCATGTGTATTGTGAGTTGAAATGTAGAGGTTAATTTTCTGATATCGTAAGGAAATTTAGGGTGGTTGTAAAGGGGTTATGAAGGTGCAATCACAGATTTGCAGGGAATATAGCCAAAACATATTTTACTAACACTAATTTAAGATAACTTATTAAAGTTTGATTTAGGGACCATAAGAAGTGTGAATGAATATATATTGCATCTAGGACTCAATTTTTTTGCCAAGTTATTGCTATCACTGGAAACACGTCAGGAGTTTGCTTTAGACCATAGACAAAAACCCCCTCTCCATAGAACAAATGCTTTTCAACCACGAAACGTGATGTTCGAAGGTGCAGTATGTGAAGTTCTTAAATGGAAAACATTCAAAATGCAGGTCAAAATTGAAGATATAGATGCCTATGCCCCCAAAGATTTGCTCATTGTCACCACGGGCTCCCAAGTGAGTTCATTTAAAATGTCTGATGGCTTTATTTGACTACCAGATTTGTTCTGTTCTTGGTCAGGACTAAGTGCAGTATTGTGTCAGGCAGAGCCACGTGCTGCGCTGAATCTTGCATCATTTGGAAGTAGTCATTCTCTCAAATTGAGCAAAGAGGACCTGATACTATATTCTGCTAAGGTATCGGATACCTTTTCTGAAAAACAAAAAAGTTACCTTTATTACCTTCTTCGATGTGAGATTAAATGCTAATATACTGTCCCTTGGGTGTAGTTAAGAATGAGTTAAAACATTGAATTTATGTCAAGTGTTCCATATATCGTCCTTGTTGAGTTGATGCCTTCAAAATTGATAGCAATAAGATTTAAAAGTGAAGATGTAGTGTTAGTATTTAATGTGCTTCTTTTTTTGGCCTCTATGCTGGTAAATAGGTGAGTGCTCGTTTCCAATAAGTTTTGAGAAAGTTTATGCCACATTTGATAATGTCATCAGTTCACTTTAAGCTTATGGTCCTCTCTCAATCTTTCTCTCCTCCCCCCTCCCTCCCTCCCTCCCTCTCCCATGCTAATTAAAACAAAGTATTTTGTTATACTTGCGTCAGTTATATCTATCTTTTGATGTCAAATCGCTACAAATTTAGGTCACTATGTTTCTGTTCACCTTTGAGAACGTAATAGACAACATCTTGCAGATTGTTATTTTTCGTGGAGAATGGTCATATTGATTGCCTACCCTATTTAACTTGTAGGTTATTCCTGGAAATGAGACGCGAGTTATGAAAATGCTTAATCGCATAACAGATATTGGACCAACAATAGTAATGGGTAGGAATGAAATGCTGCATACATCTGGTCATGCTTATCGCGAGGAACTGGTTAGTTTCCCCCACTCTTACTTGGATGTCTTGTTCCGTGGGAATTTTCTTAATAACAGGATAAGTATCAGCTTCACCCCAACTATTACAGCTCCTGTAAATGGTGGACCACTTTTATGTCCACTGTATGCAGCCTTATCTTCTTCATTCATAAGCTTAATTTTGAGGTGATAACTTCTATAGTCGGACCTCAATTCTTCTTCGGTGTTCAGTATTCATTTATCTTTTGCTATTAGAGTGACTGCAAAATAACTTTTTGTTATTATTGAAAGCATGTGCATCATTGCTTCTAGTTTTGATGACAAGTCCCTACTCCCTACGATTGCTGATGACTAGAAAGAGGAATAAATTTATTTATTATAATATGAAAAAAAATTGTTAAGTGATCAAATATTATCTTTAGCTCTGATATTTATAGTCTACGGTGAATATGGCTACTTAGCACAAATCTGCTAAATACTTGTCCCCTACCGAGGTTCCTCTAGGATGATTTCATTAACTTTTCTCATCACACCATTTCCATGTATTGTAAGAGCTAGTCTGATTTGATCTTCGTTTTGAAGGAGGAAGTGCTTAGAATTGTGAAGCCACAACATTTTCTTCCCATTCATGGAGAGCTCTTGTTTCTTAAAGAGCATGAATTGCTGGGGAAATCAACTGGTATTCGGCACACTTCAGTAAGTCATTTCTGAGTATTAGTAGATGGCATACTTGAATTATTTTTATTTCAGTAAAGCCGAATCGAAAAGATAGGTCCCAACAATATTGGGGTTTCACTACGAGAAGTTAATCAAACCAATGCTTTCAGCTATGTGGCAAATATAATAAATACCACTGTTTGGTTAAGCACCAAGCATGTGTCATTGCTTAACATATGGTCAATTTCTAGTTTTACCATAATTTGGATTCATAAGAACTTGTTTATTCTTGTGGTAGGTCATAAAAAATGGAGAGATGCTTGGAGTTTCACATTTAAGGAATAAAAGAGTACTGTCAAATGGATTTATCAGCTTGGGCAAAGAAAAGTTGCAGGTTTTGTTTATCTTACCCCCATTATTACCCTACTTCTCATGCTATATATATGTGGGTGTTGGGCGTATGATATGTGTTATTATTCTGTTGAAAAATTGCAGCTAATGTATAGTGATGGTGACAAAGCATTTGGTACCTCTACTGAACTTTGCCTTGACGAGAGACAAAGAATTGCATCTGATGGAATAATAGTTGTTAGGTTGGTCCTTTAAACATCCATTTTTAATTTTCTTTTAGATTCGTCAAGATAAATTAGTGTTATATGTTTTTGCAGTATGGAAATTTTACGCCCTGAATCTACGGATCAATTCGGCGATAAATCTTTGAAAGGAAAGATCAGAATAACGACACGCTGCTTATGGCTTGACAAAGGAAAACTTCTAGATGCTCTCCATAAGGCTGCACATGCTGCTTTGTCGAGCTGCCCTGTTAGTTGTCCTCTCTCTCACATGGAGAGAATAGTGTCCGAAGTTTTAAGGAAAGTTGTACGAAAATACAGTAGTAAAAGACCAGAAGTTATTGCCATTGCTATAGAAAATCCAGCTGGTGTTGTAGCTGATGAGATTGAAGGAAGACTATCAGGAACATCATCACAATTTGGTTTCGGTATTCCTAAGCCAAGAAAGGAAACAAATGGCCATGAGAAAAAATTACAACCTGGTTGGATTAAACAAGAGGATGAAAGCTATGATTACCCAGGCATAGGTAAGCAAAATTTAGAAGGTTTATCTATTACTATCTGCATTGGTGCTTTCTCTTTGATTCTTGAAGGTTGCAACTTTATCTTTTAGGGGTTCTGTTATTGTAATTTCAGCTCCCGAGCCATTCTTGATAAATTTCATTGCAACATATATTTATTCTGTCAAATCTAAGGTGGTTAATTTTTTACAATCCTTTGTTGTTTTCTTATGACTTGCTCTTTGGTATTTGTTCATTGTTCTATCTGCTACCACCTATCTCGGACTGCAGGTATAAAGCAACTTAGTCTCTAGGTTAAAACATCATTTCCCTTTATGGTTTGCATAATGAAAAGTGATGGTGGTGGGGTGTAAGGTTAAAGATGACGTATTTATTTTATTTTATATTTAACTATTGAAAATTGATACAATTAAGTGTCCGTTATTTAAAAAATGACCTATAAAGTGTAATATATACAAATTTCGTGTTTTGGCCTTAAAGTATACATGCTAAAGTGAAGTTCAGGTGTCGAAAAGACTTTTTCAAAAGTTCATATGCCAAAAATACTAGGTGCCTATTTGAGATGTATAACACTTCAGGTGGCTAGTTGAAATGTTTGTGGAAGTTCAGATAACTAGATGAAAAAATGCCTATACAAAAAAGTAAACTTATGAACATATATTATTTTATCATCTTTTGTGATACTCACTTGGTAAATTTGATCCGGGCATTCATGACAATTCTTAGTATATCCTCTGATAATTACTTACCTCTCGTCATCGATTGAACTGGAACTTTGGATTGCACCTCCTCAGTTGTTTATTTAAAACTGTGTCCTACTTATGCTGGGAAAGAGTTTCATTGGTTGCACTAAGTTTTTGTTGTTGTCCACACTCATATTGAAGAGTTCTTTGTTGATTCTCTTGTCCTGGCGAAGGATGTATTTAAGGAATCTATTGTTCAATAATGCTATTCACCAAGTAATTATACTTCGCTTAACAAGGCCCTGTTTTATGAGGTTGGTTATGAATAATTGAGGGCATGCCTCACCATGTATAGAATATTTTGCACCTCGATTCTAATCCATATTCCAATAAATCTTCATGCAGTTCAAGGTATCGCATCAGAGGAAAGTCTACAGGCGGATGAAAGTTCAATATCATCAACAAAAACTGCTGGCGAGTCAGCTGATTTTTTCAAGGCATTTGCCTTAGGTCCACCAGAGGGTCAAGAACAACATACGAGTGGTACACCTGGACAAGAGGATAGTGAAGGAAAAGGGAAGGAAGAATCTGGTGATCTTGATTCGCTCAAGACCCAATCGATTCCATCCAAGCAAGCGAAACGAAACAAATGGAAACCTGAAGAGGTGAAGAAGCTAATTAGAATGAGAGGAGAACTTCACAGCAGATTTCAAGTCATCAAGGGTCGAATGGCCCTTTGGGAAGAGATATCTTCAAATTTGTTATCTGAAGGAGTAAGTCGAAGTTCTGGCCAATGCAAATCCTTATGGACATCGTTGGTTCAAAAATATGAGGTTGGTTATTGCTATGACCCAGTCTAACTTAGAAGTACATCAGGCTAGTATCTATACGTTATAATTGTTCTTGACCTTTTCATTTGAATATAAATATATGTACTCTGTTACTTTTAGCGCCACAAACAATTTGTTTTTACCTCTTATCTTCATTGTGGAAAGAAGTTGGAGGGGGTAGATGAGACCCTTCTTCGAAGAACCTTATTCCATTACCTTCTTTGGGATGGTTTTGTTGCGACTTCTTCAAGCGATAAGATTCGAAGTATATGTTAAGTATATTAGGGACTTCTCCCTTCATAAGATCCATTCTGCCTTTAACTAAGGCTGGTTCCTAAGGATTTCTACGTATCAGTAGGCTCCGCAGGAAGATTTGGACGTCTATTTGTTTTTCCTTTTAGCATTCTCTTATCTTTTCATGACAAAATTGAGAACAAATTTGGACCACAAATTGCAATTGAGTCTCAATTTCATCTATGTTGTTTTCTGTTTGGCCTTATATTAGTAATTTCTTCTTGGTTTGGAATTAACCTACCCACTCTCTTCAGATTATTATATGCAACGAATCTAGAAGATGGTCACTTAGTAATCCTGGTACTTGTACATCTTATGTTGACTGTAATAGTTTGTTTGGCAGGAAAGTAAAAATGATGCCAAGAGCAGGGAAAGATGGCCTCATTTCCAGGACATGGATAAAATTTTGTCAGATTTGGATATGGTGGCCAAATGATTCTAACGACACGCATAGGACTTGCTAGCCAGGGTGCACGCTGAAGAAATAGATCCTCAAAAGAATCAATGAACCTAGTTGCATTCAGGGAAGACACTTTTGAGAAGTAAGTTGATCTCGAACATCATGTACTAATGTCATTTTGATTCGATAAGCCACCTTTGAAACTAGCTTCTCAGTCGCACTAGATAGTCGTCTGACGGGTGCTTAGGGTATCTCTTCAGATGTCTCACACCTCGAGCATTTTATAGTTCGGGAGTTGTATCTATCATGTTGTACGGGTAGCATATAAATTGTGTATGCACCAAATGTAGCCACAACAGAAAGAAGAAACATTTTACATGTTTTGCTGACCATTTCAAGGGTCAAATTTTTTATTAAATTATCTACTTCCTTTTAGTGAAAGTACTAATAATATATTGAATATATGGTTTTAATGATTGAAAGAGAAAAAAATTAATTTAAGAGATGTAGAATAATAAGACAGCATCCTGTTTTACTATTTTGCTGTTTCCTAACTTTGTAAGGAGTATCATTCTGTAACAAAAATTAATATCAATGTTATTTCTTTTTACTTTTAATATGATTTTTTCGTAATTTGTCATGATATAATTAAATAGGTACATATGATCAAGTATATCTCGAAAAATCAATTGAGATGCTTGGATCGCCGCAAAATCAGAGTGATAACTGTGTTAATCTTTTAGGGCCGGATGGAGTATTTTGTAAGAAAAAGCGAAGGGTATAACAAACATGACCTCCATATTTTAGTATTTCACAGTAAATGTATCAACATCTCATTTAGGCAAAACATAGACTTGTTTTACTTGGATAGTTGGATATACTAAAAGAGTTACTCCTACAGGAAGCATCCCCAAAAGTATAGGGTAGGGGGGTGGGGGTGGGGTAGGGGGGGTGGGGGGACACGTTCTATTTATGGAGCAACAGTTCATGAACAAAACTCTAAAGCCATTTACCAAACAACTGTACTTTAAGTTAAGGCAATAATCCAAATAGTACCTGCCAAAATTAGTAACCATTATTCAGTTTAGGCATCAAAAGGTGATTAGTCAAGTACCATAATGAGATTTTCAACAACCGTCATCACTTATCAGAACCTCTACAAACAAACTCCGAATAGTTGTTTAAACATCGAGTTATTTTCACGGTGCCAATATTAGCATGTCGAGGGCGACGAAACGAATAAATAATTCCCTGAGTACTAATCCTAAATGCCACCACTTACTTGTATAGTGGGGAAATGAGAGGTTATGGTTTAACAATAAGGTCGGTTTTATCAATAAATGCTCTGCTTCCAACATCCAACAATAAACATTTAATAAGCACACATGAGTACATGACCATACCATACCATACCAATGATAATTGCAAATTTCAGTGATGAATCCAATTGCCCTTGTTGACAAAATGCTTGAATTATCAATCTTTATTCCTCAAATAATGCAGCAAATTGGGTAGGAAGTAGTTAGCTATCAGCATGTGATATGAATGTGAACCAATATGTTGAAGTTTGTGTGACATGAAAAAAGCAAACTCATTCATCATTTCTTGATTAGTAGTAGAATTTTCATTCAGTCAAGATCACATATTTTCCACCCCATCTTCATACATTTCCCATTTTTGTGGACAACATTTTGGGACAAGAGGACAATATATAGTAGGAACATAATGAGTAGGAATCCTTCAACAAGTGAAGTTATGATGGACATAGAGGCAAGTAAGCCTCAGGGGGGTATTGTGTTGGGAGGGTTGAGTCCTTTGAGTGAGACATTATGGAGAGAGACAACAAACACTAGTTTTTTAGGGGATGTTTCAGCTAGACTTGCATGGAAGGATTTGACTGTTATGGTAACTTTGAGTAATGGTGAAACACAAAATGTTCTTGAAAGTCTTACAGGCTATGCTGAGCCTGGAAGCTTTACAGCTCTCATGGGGCCTTCTGGCTCTGGGAAATCTACTCTTCTTGATTCTTTGTCTGGTCGGCTTGCTTCGAATTGTTTCCAGTCTGGATCCATTCTTCTCAATGGTCGAAAAGCTAAGCTCTCATTTGGAACTGCTGTGAGTAACCCTGTAACCCCTTCTCGTTTTTTCCCTTAAAACGACGTTTATTGGTGAGAATCGAACCAGGACCAATGATGTCTTGACGACTCTTTTACTACTAGACCAGTTCGATATTCTTGGAATTTTTAATATTTTCTTTTCAGTATCTTGTGTATGGCACTGGTGAGAATCGAATGATGTTTAAGTTAAATCGAATGAGGACCAGTCTCAAGGATCGACTCTTTTATTACTGGACCAATTTGATGTTCTTGATTTTCTTAAATATTTGTTTTTTCTAATATGGCTATATCAATTCGATGTTCTTGAACTTTGTACTATGGTTAGTTCTTAGACATATTTTCATTGCAGGCTTATGTAACGCAAGATGATACATTGATCGGTACACTGACTGTCCGGGAGACTATTTCTTACTCGGCACGACTGAGGCTTCCTACTAAAATGGCACGGGAAGAGAAGCGAGCGTTGGTTGAGAGCACAATCATAGAGATGGGGCTACAAGATTGTGCTGATACTGTTATAGGAAATTGGCATTTGCGTGGGATCAGCGGAGGGGAGAAGAGAAGAGTTAGTATTGCTATTGAGATCCTGATGAGACCTAGGTTGCTGTTTCTTGATGAACCAACAAGTGGACTTGACAGGTTTATTACTATGAGACATTTTCTTTTTAATATCTAGATCCATATAGTTTCATATTACATCAATAACGTGCCCCAATGCCTCTGAAGAGACTTTCATTCTAAGAGAGGTAGGAGTGTCAAATAGTACGCAAACGTATTCTTATGATATGCTTGAAAAAAAGTTGATCTATTAGTTTTAACAAGTTTGATTTTTTGTTTTTTGCAGTGCTTCTGCATTCTTTGTTACACAAACATTACGCAGTTTATCTAGAGATGGAAGGACAGTGATCGCTTCCATTCACCAACCTAGTAGCGAAGTCTTTGAGCTTTTCGACAGATTATATCTTCTTTCAGGAGGAAAAACAATATATTTTGGCCAGGCTTCAGAAGCTTATGAGGCAAGAACTTCCAAGCTTATACATTATCAAGAATTAAATCTTTCTTCTATGAGCTTGAAGTTCGCCTTTGAATCTCGTTCTATTAAGGAGAAAATCAAGTATTGCGCGTGTATGTTCATCTGTATCTTATATTCCAACATTTCTTAATGTTTGCAGTTCTTTGCACATGCTGGTTTTCCTTGTCCTTCATTGAGAAATCCATCTGATCATTTTCTCCGGTGTGTGAATTCTGATTTCGATAAAGTTAAGGCGACTCTTAAAGGATCAATGAAACTCAGGGTATCATATGATAACTCTTAAGCATTATATGCTTTTTCTCCCTTCAATTATATGATAGGATTATCTGATTATGCGATTCGATCTATCTCCAGTTTGAGGCTAGTGATGATCCAATGGAGAAATGTACAACAACTGAAGCCATCAAAACACTTGTGGATTTCTATCATTCTTCTCAATATTTTTA
Source organism: Echium plantagineum (assembly GCA_003412495.2). Classification (NCBI taxonomy): domain Eukaryota; kingdom Viridiplantae; phylum Streptophyta; class Magnoliopsida; order Boraginales; family Boraginaceae; genus Echium; species Echium plantagineum. The sequence goes on from CM016564.1 coordinate 22,330,902, forward strand.
TTCGGCCAAGGAAAAAGTTGAAGACATGTCCAAAGTTGTAAGTGCTATGATGTGTTCCTTTGATCACCAAATTTTGTTACTTCCTACCCACATACCATCTTTAGCGCAACAATAAAGTGGTCGGATCCTTTTCAGTAACGCACAGTGGGAGATTTCATGTTCGGAGTCTCACTTTGTACTTTATTTATGCTGTTCACAGAAGTCATAACTAGAGCTGGCATATCGTGTTTTTTATGTGAAATGCAGAAAGGAACAGTATTGGATTCTGGAGGGAGCCAGTCTAGTTTCTTGATGCAGGCGTTCACTTTGACAAAGCGTTCATTCGTGAATATGTCTAGGGACTTTGGTTATTACTGGCTGAGGCTAGTCATATACGTTGTTGTCACCATTTGCATTGGAACAATATACTTTAATATCGGAACAGGTTACGGTTCCATCCTGGTAATATTTCTGTCTAGAAACCACACGAGCAACATACGTGTTTTTCAACAATATTAATGTTGTTTCTCTTACCTGTTCCCTTAAACATTGCAGGCAAGGGGAGCTTGTGCATCATTTGTCTTTGGTTTTGTAACATTCATGTCAATAGGTGGATTTCCTTCTTTTGTCGAAGAAATGAAGGTACTTAAGTTGTCACAATAACTCGATTGTATAATCATTTCCTTGTAACAATGAGGGACTTAACAATGAGCTTATAATGCAACACGCAAGGTTTTCCAACGGGAGAGAATGAACGGACACTATGGAGTTGCGGCATTCGTTATCAGCAACACGCTATCAGCAATGCCATTTCTTCTGATGATCACAGTTATCTCGGGCACGATCTGCTATTTCATGGTCCGTCTTCATCCAGGCTTCTCGCATTATGTGTTCTTCGTCGTGTGCCTTTATGCCAGTGTGACAGTGGTTGAGAGCTTGATGATGACAATTGCCAGCATCGTTCCCAATTTCCTCATGGGTATTATTATAGGTGCTGGAATTCAGGTATGTATCTTTACTAGGCCTGTAACTTCTTGTTGGCTCTTAAATCTGACAAACAAAAAACGCTGATTTTTCGTCGTTTTCTAGGGGATATTCATGCTTGTTTCTGGGTACTTCAGACTGCCAAATGATATCCCAAACATTTTCTGGAAATACCCAATGTCATATATCAGTTTCCACTACTGGGCACTACAGGTATCATCATCGATTACATGAACTCTTTTAACCCCTCCCCTGCTGAGAATCGCAACTTTCATAGATCGACAATGAGGGCTTAAACTAGATGCATTAAATATTTGCAGGGTCAATATCAAAATGATCTGAAAGGGCTGCTTTTCGACAATGAAAGCGGTTATGGAATTAAGATTCCTGGAGAATACATCCTGGAAGTCATATTCCAAATCGATGTGAAGCGATCAAAATGGATAAATCTCAGTGTCCTCTTCAGCATGATCATTATCTACCGAATCATCTTCTTCTTGGTAATCAAAATCAACGAGGATGTCACGCCTTGGATCCGTGGTTACATTGCCAGAAGAAGAATGAAGTCACTGAAGAAAGGTGGACAAAACATAATGCTTCCTCCTTACGGTCTCACACAATCCCCCTCCTTAAGAAACTATGTAGCAAACAGCAACAGGAGGTAGATTTTTTGTACTGTTGATCTAGTACTATTTAAGGACGACGCTTAAGTAACACGAAGAATACTGTACTATACAATCTCTACATTAGGCGTGGGGATTTGGTAATGTAATTTTATTCATTATTAACATTTTGGAAGGAGTTCCAGAAAATATTTCATTTTTACGTACACGTCCCTGTAGAAGCGCCCGTCTAAGCAAGGTAGGGAAGTAGATGTCAGATAGTATGCATCCTTAGCCGCGTGACAACAAGGAGCCTGTTTTTCGAATATTTATAGTTTGGATTAAACATGTTCACAAAATTTAATACTATATTACATCTCCAACTGTAAGTTTAACAATCCCAGACAAAAACAAGGAATTATTATGCGAGACTTAGGTTCATGGGGGAATGTGAAGAGAAGAACTCAAAGTCAGGATGGAAGAAGTTGACTTGCTTTAGCCATGAATCAGCAGCATTATAGAGGTCGATTATCTTTTCGAAATCACACGAATCACCATTCAGCCAAACGTCTCCCTGCATCCGGTGACTTGCTAGCCCGAAAGGAGGGACGGGGACTTTGTGCCTTCCAGTTTTTACAAGTTCTCGCCCTTGTCGTTGGAGATTTACATTTGGGAAAACCATGTGTTTCCCTGTGCAATCAGCGCCAGTCTCCCCTGATGAGGGAATGGAAGACAACTTAAGCATCATATATTCATATACACGAAAAAGTTTTATATACATTATGAATCCGCCAAACATCAAGTGAAAGAGTTGTCGACAAGAGGCAAATAAAGATAATGGTACCTTGGACAAATGACGATAGTGTGTGATAGGTAAGAAAACATGTTGTTAAGTCCTTCATAGACCCTTTCAGAGGAATGTGATAAACAGGATACCTGAAGAATCGCAGAACGAAATTATGGTACGATGGCTCACAATTATGTGCATTTTCAAGTCTAGAATTAAGAAGAGATGTACCAAGCCACGGACACCCAACTTGCAGGAGATAGATCGATGCTCCTCAAATCACAAATCCCAGGATAGGTTTCTGATAGGTCAGCAACCTAGCAACAACCCGATAAGGAAGTTAAGAACAATAACCAATAGTGCTACCAGAGCAGGGCTGGAAAAGCATTGCAATGCGAATTGACCAGTTAAATAGTTACCTTGTCTGCAAGAGGAACCCTCCAGAAAGGAGAACCTGTCTCTGAATACTGGAAGTAGAGGTGGCCTCGGCGATCTTTCACTGGAGATGACACCCCCTCATGATCAATGCTTGAATCTGTAGATTTAGCATCCCAGGTCTGGTTGGAGCCGTTACTTAAAGATCTCGAGAGTTTGTCACTCTCACTTTCCCCACTTAAAAATTGAATTTCAGAATCTGTCTCATCCGAGCTTCCTTGTGAGCTCCTACAACAATGTAGATAGTTCAATCCAAATATAAGATTTTCCTATAATTTAACTAACTCGATAACGAAAGAGCTAGTCAGGCTGCGATGAACATGACGATCTGATAATTAATCGCATTATGTACCTAGCATCGCAAAAAGGCTTGATGGTGTAGATCTGGACGGCAGACAGATAAGGAATAAAGTACTGCACTACTTCCTCCCCATTGTTCAACAACAGAGGAGCGCCTACTCCAAATACACTCCATTCCTCATAGCATTCCCAAAAGTCTTGCAGAGTACAGTATTCGATTGTGTCACCATCAACGGGGAGCCACGAACTGTTCAAATCTTGCAGGCAACTCTGTAACATATAGAGTCCAAAGTCCAAACTAAATTATTGTTAGACAAAAAAATAAAATAAAAATCATATAGCACTTCAAACTAGATTTCCTAAAATTATATCATGGATTCTTTTCCGCGTTCGAGAATCCCCCTCCTTCGTCCACACCGTCCCGTAGAGTAACTGGGACCAATTTAGTAAAACTGATCAAATAAGACTACCAACTAGTCAAAGTTGATTATTATAACTTTCAACTTCTTTGATTTTTTCTAAAAACCAAATAATATGAGTAGCATTACTATATGCATATACTCCATTCTCTAACAACTTGAGAAAACATAATAATTTAAAGCTTGGACTTTTCATATATTTCTTTTGACCTCTTTCAAGAAAACAGATGATCAACTTAGAGGGCTATATTTGTAAAACTCATCCCCAATACATCATTCAGCAAATTACATTTAAATTAGAAATTAATTTATCGACAACACAAAAACACCAAAAATATATCTAGAAAGCTTAAGAGGTTATCAGGATAAATAAATCAACTATAAAGATATACAATTACATATATTCATCAAGCTTGCATGTAAGGAAAACCAGTCAAGTGAGCAGAAAATGAATCAATCTTATTTATGCTGATCAGATTATTTTTCCAAATCCTATAAGTTAAGAGATTTTATATCCATCTGATTCTCGCCTGTAACGAAATATATCAAAATGACTCATTACACTACCTATATGAAGTAACTGATAGTCTTTCGAAAACGTCCTCTTTTTATTAAACGCATAAGGATGCGTACTATCCAACCCCTACATCCTTTCGGGAGCCTCTTCAAAGACATTAGCGCCCGTTAATAGTAATTTGGATGAATCCTTACCTTAGGCAGAGTAGTTGTAGGCACATTTGGAGTGACAGAATCAAGAAAGCTCATTAAATTTGAAGGACCATTTGAATTTGAATTTGGAGATGATGATATTGAACTAAATGACATGTTGAATTGCCTCAAATAAAACTTCTTCTTGTTTCTCCTTTTTGTCTAACAACTTTGTGCAACTTTGTCTTGTTATTACAGTATTATATTGATGACTTATTATGTGCCTTGTCATTATATACATGTAATAAAAAAGACCAAAATTAGATATACTCAATATTATAAAGAGTTCAAACTATCTGACAAAAGCTAAAGTATCACTTTCTTTTTTATTTGTTTGTGGATTTTATGAATGAATATATTTAATGATGGAAAAACAAACCAACAAGAACTTATCTTTATATTTCTAATTGCATATTACTTATAAGATTGATATAGAATTTAATTTTTTGGTAGGTTGGAAAGTCTCAATAAATGATGTAAATAATTTGGTAAGGTTTCCATGTAATTAATTAATAATGAAAATAATTTTTTAATACTATGTTCAATTTTTTCTAAGGGATAATTGATGTTTCTTTTTTCATAAAAAGGTCAAAACTAGTTTATGATTTATATTTTAAAAAATTGAAAAAGATTAAATAAAATATTTTTAATTTTTTGACCAGATTTTATTAATAAATATAATATTTTAATCAAAGTGTTCCGATCATTTTGATTTGTCTTTTTAGTTATTTGCAAATAGATTAAGGAAAAAAAAAATGTTGTCAAAAAATACATTGAAGATGTAGAATATCAATTAGTCATAACTATATAATTAATTGGTTAAAAATTTAGTACTAATAAAATAATAATAAAATATATTAAATATTAGAGAAGTTCAATTTTCTATGTTGAAATGATAAGTATTGTTAAGGCTAGAAAAACATACAAAAAGAATAATTTTCATTTGATGAATATATGCTAACATCTCTAGATTCCTATCTCAATAGTTAAATTAGGAAGTGAAAAAATAATTTCAAGATATACGTTGACGTTATCTTAACGGCTCTTACACACATCCTACCAAAATACAAAATTATGAGATGTGATTCAATCGATCTCTTTAATAGTAATTGTTTTCTTACTTCTTTGTCATTCAATATGTTTTACACCCCTTCCATTTCATTTTTATTTATTTTCTTAGACATTTTAATAACTACTCCATCATTTTACACATCTTTTTAACATTGTAATGCATATAATTTTTCTTCTTTTAACCCTATTAAATGTACGTTATTACGTTATCAACGCCACCAATTAATTTTAATTAACATACCTAGACCCGTCATCAATTCTCTAAATGTTTTTTTTATTAACGTATTTAGACCGACCAAGAAAGATATAGTAAAGAGAAACCAAGAAAGTATGGTGAACAAATTGTCACCAGTCCTCCTAATTCATTTTAAAGTTTTAATTAAAACATTTTTATTTTTTATAGAAGAAAATTTGACCATATTAAATGACAAGAAACAAGGGGCTATCTTTCCTTTTTTATACTTGGCCAAAAATATATTGAAGTAGGTCCAAATATGTGAGTATCATCTAATATTAAGAGATTATTAAAATATTACTTCCTCCATCCGTAAAAATTGTCACATTTTGATTTTTGGTGGTCAACAAAACACGATTTAAATCATAAATATCTATTATTTTACATGCGAAAAAATTATAAAAAGTTAATAATTCAAAAATATATGTTGAGACGAATCCAACAAGGTCCTACAAGACTACATTATTTCTTATCGTTTGAATTCATGATCAAATTTTGTAATATTTGACTAACAAAAGTCAAAATGTGACAATCTTTTAGGGACGGAGGGTGTAATTTTTAATGATTTATTTCTTTTAGATAATAAGGACAAAAAAGATAAAGACAAGAGTGATGACATAATGATAATGATGAAAAATATAAAGGAAGAATATTCGATATAGATCTGTTGAAATGTTTGTCCAAAATAGAGAGTGCATGACTACTAGTGTTGAGGGTACTTGGAGGCTGCTAACACAAAGAGACATCCATGTGTTTCAGACTTCTTGCATGTTTATCACCTACTTGCTGTGCCTACTTTTCTCGTCATGTCGTTAATGTATGTACAAATGACTAGAACGACAATTAAAAATGAACTAGAGAACGAGAGAGTGATATCTATCCGAATTTATTAATGCAAATAATATTTCATCAATCTCATCACAACTAAGTGTACTAGGGTATGTTTTCCTCAGTAGTTGGTATTACTCATGTAATGTTTCCAAGTAGATATACAATGTCCACACATTTTGCTGGGGGCCTTTCTACTTCTACCCACTTCCATCTAGTTGTCCCTGAGAGGCAAGATGTGCCATGTATCGCTGCAACGCAAAGTTTTCATCAGTTAAACTATGTTTGGTCGAGGGAAACAAAATGATGGGGTGCGAAAAATTTGAACCTCGAAAAATTTATGTCGAACGACATATATGAATGTAAAGCCAAAAACTAGTTCTAAAACATCGGTGATAAGAGAGGTGGAACCCAATATGATGTTCACTGGGATTGAACAACCGAACGCGTTCTCATAAATAGGTTAAAAAAATTGCTACTTTCACAAATGGCCAAGTAGTTTAGTAGAAGGAGTAACAACTATGCAGTAAGACTATCTAATACTCTGGTGCTAATTTTGAATCTGAAAAAAGTTGCATCTACACTATAGGCTCTCTAGATTCTTCTCCTAATTAAATGATGAACAGCCATAATAGCTTAAGCCACAAACATCTTACTCTACATCTGAATATAATGCTAAAACAGCTCATTATTGTTCAATATCGAGTATCGTAATGGAAGTCTTACCATGACCAAGCTGACTACACTAATCTAGTTTCTGTGGTAAAACCTGAAGTGTAGTACCATCCAGAGCCAGATTTTGAGTTTATATCATGCCCATTTCCAATCACTGAACTAGTGACACTTTTAAACAGGCCTAGAAGTCAAGATGTCATCATGAGTGATGGTCTAGCATCTTCTCTTTATCGACATAAATTTGAGGAAAGGCACCTAGGTGCATAATCATTAATTCGTTATGCACAATGAGGTTGAAATTGGCCGCATCACTTTGGCCTATTGTAAATCACTGGTGCAGTCTTACGTTGTTCATATCAATGATACCAGGATTATTCATTGAAAACAGAACTCTATCCACCCAGAACAATATGTACATGCCGATTTTGAATGTAAAGGGATCGAGTGTGAAGTAGAAAGCATCACATAAATCACTCACCGCATGATATGCATATGGTGATTTTCCTTGCCTTTCGAAATGTTTAACCAGGATACACCATTCAATCGGTCCCCATTCTTCCGCTTCAAAACAATTTCCCAGTGCAGCTTTATATAACTACAGAATCATACAGAAACTCGTTACAGTAACTCATTTTCAACTTAACCTCATCACAACATTAAGCAAACCATCAATAATAGGAGTAATTCGTAAAAAAACAATGATTAGTTATATTTAAACCCGCCGCAAAGTTAAGAAAACCAAAAAACAACAACGATTAATCTCAACTAAAACCCCCAAAAAACATTTCATCCTGACCTTAGTAGCATCAGTAAGCAGCTCAGTTCCAGCCGGATATGATGCATAAAACTGATCAGCTCTTGAATACCCAGCTCTTGTTCTACAAACCAAACAGATAAACAATAATGTACACTCATCTTAACAAAATTGTCCCAAAATGTTGTCCAACTTCCAATAATGGTAGTACAATCTTTAACATAATTGTCCTAAAATGTTGCTCAATTTCCAAAACCGCTGCATCACATACAAAACGCATAAACCATAACATGCACACTTATTCAATAAATTGTACCAAAATGTTGTCCAGTTTCAAAAAAACGGTACATACGTATTGCTAGTGTAGGCATAGGTAAGCAGAGTAACAAATGAATAGAAACCAGCATAGGAAACCATTCTTCGAAACTTCTGAATCTTCAAAATATCAAACCATGCATCATATAGCCTCATTTTCTCTCAATCTGTGAAAAAAATACAAACTTCATGAAATTCAAGAGAATATAATTAGGTTATTTAATGAAAATTGAATCTTTTTCCAGTAACATATTATACATATTAAAAAATGACTAAAATTGTGAATAGAGGAAATTGAAATGATCCAAAACAGTATTTTATTCACTGTAATTATACATTATCAATTTAACTCTATTAATCAATTGACTTAATCAACACTAATTTAGTACTATATAATTATGATTGGCTTAATCAATCCCCTGTAATTTGAACACAAGTACACTTTAAAATCAACTAACATTCATTATCAATTTAATTACTCACATAAATACACACTATTAATAAATAATTACAAAAATGATTTGTTTTAAGAAAATGTGATTATGTACCTGTGAGTCCACCGTCCAGAGTGTCTGCCTGTCACACTGTTCGGCGTCGGCGTCCGCCAGAAGCAGGGGGAGGGTAGGAGTGGGGTAGGGTTGGGGGGGGGGGGGGAGGTTCGTTCTGGTTTGATTGGTTTATGCTAAACCGAAATCAATTACAAGTTCTCATGTGATTTGATGTGTGAAAAGATTAGGTGCATCGATACTTTCATAGATCAGGTGCATCAAGGGGGTTTAGGCATAATATCTTATAAATTAAGGGTCACGATGCAATTATTTATATAATTAAGGGTCACGCTACAATTATCTATATATTTGTGGGTCAATTCACAAATCACATATATATTTACTACTTTTATTTTGGAATGATAAATATGTGGTATTGTACCATTGTTATAGTATAATTTGGGTACAAGTTATGTTGATATGTTTCTTGTACCAATGATGAAGTTTCAAGTGGGTACGGTACCCACGTAAAACCTTTAAATTGGTATCTGATGCACCTGATGCATGGAATTATTGATGCACCGGAACCGGACTCCTATATATAATATCGGAAGAGGTCACATAGAAGTTATTCTTGAAGTCCCATGATTTTCAATAACCAATCAACAACTAGTACTTGTTTAAATTGAAAATAACTTCCGTTCATTTTTTAACTTCCAATTATTGAATTTTTTTAAATAATTCTATGTTTTCAACTTTCGTTCTTATATTTCTTCAAATTCATTTTGTAATTGTATATCATGTTTTTGTTTACTTTCATATATATGTTACATAATTTTGACAATATCCAATTAATTGCACAAAAGAAATTATAAGAAAAACAAATCATACACACAAATAACAATGGATTTTTAAAGTGGGTCTTGGACACTTCACACTTGGTCCATTGGGTCGATATTAAAGTTTAATCCAATAAATTATATAAATAATTTTTTTGAATTAAAATTAAGTACAAATATCAAGAAACATTCCCAAATATAAATATTTTAAACAATATATATAAATAGTCGGTTCGGTTCTAAGAAAAAACTCAGTAATTTATCGATATTTTTGAAATTGAGTTTCTCGTTGGAATTTTCAAAGCATTGACTGGTGTATTTTTAATACTACTTCTATAGTTCTATTATCGTGATTTATAAAGTTTACCCTAACAAAATAAGAACATCAACAATAATTTGTTGTGGATATTGAATTTTGGTACTACTTCTTTTCTTGATACCATTTAATTTTGTACAAATTTTTAAAATATGTAATTTCATCTCAAAAAATTTGGTGAAAGAAATTTATGTATTAAGAAAAAATTATTAGATTAAGAGGGATTAAGAGATGGAGAGAACATATGTTATGTGGTATTTTATTCAATTCATTTTCATTTAACATTTTTCTTTTCTGGTTAATATATAATAATCATTTTTATTATTACAATAAATAAATTGATATCACCAAATACTTTTAGGATTTTTTTTATATAATTAATATTCATCTTAATTTTTATGACATAATTATTACGAACTAGTTGATGTTAAAGTTCAACATACATAAAAAAGTGAAATTAATTATATTTAATTACAGATCGATATAAAATACTCGTTATAAACAGAATGATATAATTTATTTAGAACAAAATTCATAATGCTGATACGGATTTTGTTAGAATTAACAACTTTATTTCAGTTTTCTGCAAACATTTTATTCACCTATATATTATAGTCGACCATTATTCATTTTGTCAAAATAAAAAAATGGAAAATTAAGATCATGAGTTGATTTTGATACAACTTATCAATCAATGAGAAGAAAAATAAAACACAATATTTTGTTTAGTGTGAGCATTTTGGAAGATCTGCTGGAGGAGGAATCATGCTTGTTGCTGGAGTTGGTCCATTCTCAACAATAAAAGCACCAGCTAGTCCCCATGGCACATGAACCTCCAAATGGCAATGAATAAACCATACACCTAACAAAATACCAATTTAAATAAATTAGTAAACACGAACGTGCATTACTCGTGGATACTTATATCTCCCCGTCTTAGAATATCATCCATCGCGTATTGAGAATATCATGAGTCTCAATACTAGATGTACGACTTCTAAGACGTGGAGACATAAATGAGGTAGATGACAGTCTTCATTAACTTACCAGGATTATTGGCTCGGAATCTGATAACAGCCCATCCGCCGATTGGAACAGCAATGGTACTTCGAATTTGTGGATTGAAGAGATTGAACTTCCTTTGATCTCTAGTACTATCATAGTTCCCAAATCCTTGAGCCAACACATGAAAATCAAATCCATGCAAATGCATAGGGTGATTTTCAGGTGATCCCAGAGCAGTATTTTGGAACACAACCTCTACTACAGAGTTGTACTTGACCCTCTTCACTTTTGCACCTCGAGTTGTCGGTAGAAGTCCCATGTTGTTAATGTTGTTCATGTTTGTGTAATCAAATTGCAGTGGTGGATTTGATGGAAAATCTTCGGTGTAAATACCATCGACTTTGTTGTAAAATGCTTCCAACATTGAGAGATTAGTACTAGGCGAAAACGACACATTGTTCATGTTTGCAGCTAGTCTTAACCCCCCTGGACCTTGGCATGTTGTGTTCCCTGTCCCCCCACATGGAAGGAGTCCTAGGCCTATTGTTATGAACATCCGCTCGTCTACACGACGTGGTACCGGGTGCCAGAAGGGGGCACTTGTGAGGGCAGTAAGATTGGATAGGACTCTGTGGGCAGTTGCGTTGTCGTTAGAAGAAGGTAGTGTTGGCATGATTGGTGTGGAGGGCGTGGACCCAATGTACTCAACTATCCCAGTTGTGGTGGTGGGGTTGAAGGTGACGAAATCGGAACCTTGGTAGACACTTGCAGCCATGTAGTATGATGATGGACGTTGGTTTGCTCTGAGAAGCACATCCATGGTTTGTCCAGGAGCAATTGTTATGACATCAGTTGTGTATGGTCTGGTGTAAGAAGCATCGATACCGACAATTGTCATCGTGTGATTGGCGATCTTGAAAAACATTATGCTCTGTAGACCAGCATTCACCATCCGAAGAAGATATGTTTTTCCTCGTTGCACTCTAAGCTTATAAGTATCTGTAAAAATATTACGAGTTTCAGTCCGAGGGCCGGAAATTTATGAATTTATCAATGACAAAGTGTATCGATTATTTGGAACTTACTACTCGAGGAACAATTGTAGCGATCTCCTGGCTGACCGTTGATCGTGAAGGCATCGGATAAGGCGGGACCAATACCAGATGCTGTTGCATCATTTACTACTTTCACAACATCTGCATTCCACCATTCTCCTAATATGATAGGAACTTCTGCGTCCGGTTTGGGAAACGGATAAGGACGACCTTGCCTGGGACGAATGACGAGGGCACCATAAACAGTTGCACGTAGATAGGAGATGTGAGCGTGCCACCAAAGTGTTCCTTCCTGTTCTGTTACGTTAAACCTGTATGTATACCGAGATCCTTGTACTATCGGACATTGTGTTACGTAATCAGGTCCATCTGCCCATCCGTTTGCAACTTGATGGACTCCATGCCTGTATTACCATCGAAAATAGCAAATATAAGAATGTGGTTCTTTTCATCACCATGCAAACATTATTCAAACAAAGTAGTAGTACTTTTTTTTAATTTTATATATGATGTTTTAGACTTTCGATTTTGTTTTTTTTTACCAATGGATAGTCATATCGTGTGGAGATTGGTTGATAACATGAACAATGAGAGTATCCCCTTCATTTACTGTTATTGTTGGACCTGGAAGACTTCCATTTGCAGCAGTAATCACTTGCTGACTACACAATTTCTGAACACCCACATTTGCAATCTGCAATAAAATGGTAGTTTTGTAAGTTACTATTATGTGTTATCGACATTGCCGGGCACGGCCCTCGAGCAAACCGGAAATGAACATCGGCCTCATTTTCGTTCGAGTTTTACTAAAATCGTTCATGCATTGGCTCTAGTACAATTAATCAAAGCTCGATATATGATAAAGACGAACAAAAACAAACCCATATGCCGAGAAATGGACTTACATTGAGTGTGTGCTCAACAATTGCACAAGAAGCAAATGTAACAGCTAAAAGAATTAAAGAACATCTCAATAAGAAAGTTGCCATAGTTGATAGTTGATAAAATAGAATTATTTTGTTTTGTATAAGTTGATATGAAAAAATGAAGAGATTATGGTTGTATTTATATATGAATTTTGGGACATAATCCATGGTTGACCAAAAGTATGCTAGACGCGGAAACGTAAAATGATAAATTACCAACCCACACTAATTAAATAAATATCATAGATTTGATTTGGAAAATAGGCGTTGACTTTTGACCTTTAGTAGGACATCACTTAGCCATCACAATTGACAAATGATCAGGATTTGCTCATTCTGTTTGTGGAAATATTGTTATGATGGTCACTTATAATATAAACAAATAGGAATGGGAGAAATTATATTTAATCTTTGGGTATTTTGAGTTGACAAGGTATTTAATTTGTTAATTGGGAGAAATTACATATTTTAGAAATGGTAATATTTAATCTCATATCACTACTAGATCGTGATTAAATTAAAAAATCGATAATTGAATTTTATGATCATAAGGAAATACTCCTGGACAAATGAATTAAGTATTTCGCAAAAGTTTTTTATTATGAAATTGATGTACCATATATTAATCAATTACTACTCATGCATGCTATCAAAATATAGATAGTTTTCGAAAAGAAAACTAATGGTATATTGAAAAGGTACATTTAAATGTAGAATAATGGTATATTGAAAATGTGAATTTATAAATTCCTATGTTACATTACAAATATATATAAAAAAAAATTAAATTATGATGATAACTAAAAAACAAAAAAAATATTAACTAACACATGGTAGCCAAATATTGCGATTTAGCATTTAGCATATCTAAAGTGTCAATTGCAGTAGTAGTTGTGACTACTCTTTTCAATATATGTATACATATAAATATTTGTCTCTTAATAATTTTGATTTTATGTACTCAATTTTATATTTGGTAGTTAAACTATCTTATCACATGTACTATACAGAACAAAACTTTATGACAAAAACATGCAAGTTATTATATTACTAGGAAGTTCCTAGTAGGAACAATAACAACTTTAAATAAGTTGATTAAATCACTTTAAGGTTACTTTACTATTAACTAATCTATGGTCTAATAAATACAAAAATTATTAGTATGATGTGAATGTGATTTTAAGGTTACTTTACATTAATTAATTGATGGTCTAACAAATAAATAAAATGATTAATATGATGTGAATGTGAGAATGCATATAATAATTTATAATGAAAACCTTATGAAGTTTCTAATGGAAGTGATTATTAGTGGTGGTTGGTGGTACAAAGACTTGAGTCTATGGTTGATTGTGATACTAATCTTTAATTTGTCCTCATTATTCTTAAGTTCTTATTCAACTGCCCCAACTAAAATAATTAATATTCATCCATTTAACCTAAAAAATTATCCAGTCTAAAGTTTTCAAGTCTAGTATCTTAATCAATGTTATGATACTAGATTTGTATATCTAGTACTCTTTCCACTTTTAAAAATGTGAAACTCTATCACATTAACACGTCTATCCACTTCTAATTATTGTAAGTATTTAATACTTTAATTCTTCACGAGTTGATATATGCTCTGAGGTGTACTCCTTCCTCTCTTTACTACAGATTGATCGCATTTTATCATTTTCATCTTATTGCTCTATTACTAGTATTACACTTTTGCGTCAAATTATAGTTATACGCATCAATGAAAATATTAAATCTTGTTAGATTTTATTCATTGAAAATGTAATTCCGAGGTTCTTTTACAGAAGAATGGAGCTTTTTTATTATTAATGTACTACTTCATCCGTTTTTTAGTTGTCATTTTAACCATTTTCACATAGCTAAAAAAAAAACAAGTAAAAAAATATATTGAAAATGTAAAATGACAATTGATTGTGATTATTATTAAATAGTTGATATTTTCAATAGAAAACGAGCAAAAAGTACATTGAAAATGTAAAATTATAATTTATTATGGTAGAATGACAACTAATTTAAGATAAAAGACAATTAAAAAAACGGAAGGAGTATTATAAATGTGAACAAAGTGCATTTCCAAGAAGAAATAATGTTAAATAAGTGAGTGTAGTTCAATGAGATTACATTACTTGACAAACATGAAATTAAATCTATTTTTAAACATTTGAGTGAGATCCAGTTTGCATTGAGAAGTTGATTTGAAAAGAATGAAGTTATTCTAGAGGGTTGTTTGTTAGTGGAGTTGAATATGATGATGAAAATGAAAAAAGTCAACATCTTAGCTAGAAATACCGAGTATTGAAACGATCGTATAGTCAACGAATTGATGCAATGTATAATTAGTCAAGTGGAAAATATTGGTGATGCATGGAATTTATTAGATTTGTAATTATGGGTCAGAAATGGGGTATAATCTAAGAATTTTAATCCAAAACCTCAGGCTGGAAGTTGTTTCAACTGCAAGAAATTGCACGTCTAGAGACGTAAGTTGAGGGTGCATGGGAAAGAGCTCGGGATAATGCAGTAACCTTTAAACCACGCCAATCAGGTGAACCACACTAATCAAGACTTGTGTGACGCGCTCGGCCAATGAAGAGCTCGGGATAATGCAATAACCTTTAATAAGAATTGTGAACTACTCACGAGTTAAGCATGCTCGACTCATTGACAACCCCGATTGAAGGGCTCATTAATAAACGAAGAACACACTTAATACAAAACACTAGAAATAGGTAAAAAGAACATCTTGTAACTGGATTAAAAACTATGTCTGAAGGAAGCAAAGAGTAACTTTTACATTCATAAAACATGTAGCTACTGCAAATTGCAACCGTTCGATATCAAAAGGGAACTATTTAGCATGAAAAGAACATTAAGCAAACAACATACAAAGAAACCAACAGAGCTATCTTTCTCTAGGGAAAAGGTAGAAAACAGCTTATGCATCGGGTGCCGATGAGCCAAAGCTTGGTAGCAACCAGCCTCTCTCTTTACCATGGTCAACGTAGAAAGTAAATTTATCCTTAGCGGTGGGAATGTCGAGAGCCAAATCGTCGAGACCATCCTTGATCCTAGTAAAGCCCTTGGTCATCTGATTGATGGTGATCAGCCCCTCGTTAAAGCACTCGCTCAGTAAATCTAGCAACCTATCGTTCTTTTTTTCCATAGCCATAACCAAAGCTTTCTTCACTACTTCATGAGTGAAGAAAGGCATACTGAGATCGCGAATGCACTGGCAAGCTTCAGCTAGTACACCACCAGTTTCGAACTCTTCAAGGAGCTTCTGAATTTTATCCTTAGCATCCTCCACAGCCCAGCCTGTTCCACCTCCCCAACACCTCAGGAGCCTCTCACCTGCATGCCTTGCTCCTATGAGTGACCTAGCCATTCGTACAGTCTCAGTCCCACTACCATTTGAAGGTAACCTGCTGGAAATTTCATCTAAATTCAATGGGGCAAGAACATCATCAATAATTGCCCTGGCTAGAAACAAAGAAAGTGCATGTGATGCATCTAGAATGTCAAGAGCTGTGTCATCTGCAGATTCAAGAAGCATGACGAAACCATCAACTATGTCTTGAGTAGAGAGAATTTCAACATGCAATGCTGACAGCAAAACAGATGCCATTTCCTTTTCTCGGTTTTTGCGATCCATGGCAAGGGTGAATAGCTTCTTAAGGAAAATGGGGTAGAACTGCGGTGCTCCAAGATCTTCTACGCTTCGGATTAGTTCGGGAATGTCATCTGAGAGAAAATATTCACGTATTATGGTGGCAGCTTCCTCTTTGTAGTGCCTCACCTTTTCAGCGTCATTTGGTACACCTCCGTTCTCTTCAAAAGAATTCACATAAGAGGCATCAAGCCACCCTTCAGTAGTTGCAAGGCTTACCATATTCTGGTACAAATTTTTTGCATTTGGTATGTCAAGTGCCAGGTCATCAAGGCTATCTGATAAACGAGAAAAACCTTTTGCCATTTGACTGGAACTTATAAGACCCTCATCAGCTGCCTCATTAAGTAACTTCAGAATGAGTGTTTCTGCTGTGCGAATCTCCATTGCAAGGATTAAAGCTCTCTTGACAACTTCATGGTGGAAAAATGAAACTCCTAACTGCCTAATGCATCTACAAGCCTCGGAAGTATCTCCACTCTTTATATATTCCTTCAATAGATCAGCAATCCGTTTTTTTACTTCCTCAACAGTGAAATGGGTGATCCCACCCCAGCGCCTCTCAACCAGCTCAGCATGATGTGGAGCAGAAAGATAACTCTTTTCAGCAGTCTGTAGAACTTGCAACCCTTTGGAGGACTCTTGGAGCATCCTCCCTGCCCTCGTGATAAAAGCTGGAGGAAGAATATCATCAACAACTGCCCTTGCAAGAAATAAAGCTAGCACATCAACAGCATCCGGAATATCAACAGCCAAGTCATCAGCTGACTCAACAAGCAGGTAAAAACCTTGACTGATCTGGGCTGCACTGATGACATCAGCATAAAGAGCTGAAAGTAAAACGGAGGACATCTCCTTCTCCTTGTCATGCTTATCCATGGCCATCGAAACAAGCCTCTTGATGAAATAAGGATGGTATTCCGTTGAACCTAGTTCTCTGAGATCAGAAGCAGCAACATGAACATCACCAGTGCTGAAGTATTCCTCAATGATGGAAACAACAGATTTCTTGTATGCATCCAAGGGATCAGCTAGAGTTATACCCACGAGCTCATAAGGCTCCTGATTCAATATATGTAAACCATTTTACTATCAAGATGTCATATGTAGCAAAATATTGAGGTGATTACAATGGAATGGAGTGTAAGTTTTATGTGAGTAGAGCAAAATTTTAAGGACTGAATATGGAGAAGATTATCATGACAAATGAATATACCTCGCCACTGTCGTAGTTTGGATCGTTTCTATCAAGGTATGTTTCCCCATCAGTATCAAGTAATTTTCCCCAAGTTCCCTTACCACCACCACCATCTGTTGAGACCAGGATGAAATTAGAGTATAAGACTGACAAGTATTAACGTTTAATAGTGGTAGAACGACTATTAATAATACGGAGTAATATATTAATAAGCACAAGTATATATACATATATATATACATATATATATATATAAGTTGGGAATTTGGGATCTAGTGTGACTTAGAATTGAGACCAAATCGAAAGATGTCTTGACAAACTACTAAATGGAAATGATAGAGAAATATGTACCCCAAATTAATTCCAATTTTGCTTGTCAATAAGAAATCCATAGACCGGAAAGATAGTCAATGGATTCAATTAAATACAACCAACAGAGATGCATATAATCTAAACACAGAACCCAAAAATACTTTCTTCCTTGCAGACATAGCACCAGAACAATATATCTTTTGCAGGGATTTCTTAAAAATAGCAGTTAGAACCATAAGAGCAATCAAATAGATATGTAATGCTGAACCTAAATAATTTTCTCAGTGTTCACTACTTCATACTTACCCTTCTTGATTCGGATAAGCTTCCCAGAGTGAGTGTGCCGCATATGCCTCTCTGGCACACCAGCTGAAGGGCCTTTTCCACCACCTGGAGCCTTGGGGAAGTGCTCAGCTAACAGTGCCGACGATGTCTTTGGACTAAGAGATTTCAGAGTAGGAGACTTTGGCGATGATGACAAAACCTCAATAGCATTCTCTGTCGCCACTTTCATCCTCTCCCTCTGTTCCTCTGTCAAGAACCCATCACTCGACGCCATTCCAAATAAAAAAATCCACTCTGCTGCCATTTCAACGACTTAGTGTTCAGCTATACATATCTCGACGAACTAAGTATCCAAATAAACGCCATATTTACAATTTTATTAAGTTTCCTAATCTAAAATATCGCAACCTTTAGCTTTGTAATTTCAGTAGAAAATCCTAGATAAAGTAAAATAGTGTAACATATGCTTTTATTAACATCAGGGGCGGACCTCATTAGTTAAATTGATATAAAAATTAACTTAGTTTAAACGTCATCACAACCAAGCATGAACTACCAGAACTCAACAAACACAAACGTCCAACAACAAGGAATACCCCCCCATTTCATAATATTGACCCATGGTCAAAATTAACAAACTTCAGTCGACACACGTAATATTCATTTTAATATAAAGAGATTATCTTAATAGTAAATAACCTTAAAAATACTAGCATTAGATATACTTTCATCAAATACTATACACATTTGCGAAACTTGAGTTCAAAGTTATAGAATCAACCATGACCATTCAAAAATGGACAATCTTTTTGGGACAGAGTATTAACTACACAAACAATCACATTACTCAAATCCAAATAATACAATGTAAAATAATCAACTAATTAAGAACTCAAAACAACCATATTTTACACTAATTAATAACTATAACACCAATAAGTGAAAAATACCTCACTACAAATTCCTCGTTTAAATGCCTCCAAAATCCTCAAACCTTGGCTCGATCTCGAGCCAAGAGAGGAATCCAACAAAGCTGAATCTCCGATTGTATCAAAACACACACGCACACACTACTGTGTGTAAAATCGAATTTTCACAAACTATAAATATTCAATTCACGTCAATTTATTGCAAATGTCCCAAAATAATTGTCCAATTCGATTAATTTGATTTAGGTTTTTATTCGGATTTGGATGAGGTGAAATGAGTATATATATGGAGGCTACGGTTACGAAGAACATGTACGAGATCAAAAGGAAATTACCACGTGGCGTTTATTGTTTTGTCTGATCTTCAACGTCATGGTATGGGGGCATGGAGCTCCATGTTACTGTGGGTTAGGCTGCCAATATTCCACTCGATTGCTCGACTTGATAGTTTACGAATAATTGCTTATTTAAAATATAAACTCGACAGTTATTCATTTTTTATTAAATTATTAGCAATATTATAATGTATTCAAGAATTAAATATTATTGAGTTAATCGAATAGCTTAGTGAAAAAAGTTCTTACTAAATACCAAAAAGGTACTGGACTCGAAATTCATCTTTATCGCTAATTATAAAAAAAAAATTAAATATTGTTTAAATAAATCGATAATATTTTGTGACATTTACCTAATTGAACACACATAATATAACAATATGTAAGAATCAAATCTATAATAACCGAAACAAGTCATATTAAAAAGTAACTGACTTATCAAGTAGAGCATTAATGCTTGCTAATAATTGCTATAGTCCGAGTATGACCATGTAACTTATCGAGGGTAGTCGTGTATTGGCCTACTCGGCTCAATTTTTTTTAGGTTAACTATTCGAGTGTGGGTACAAAGTGTAACTAGATTGCAATATACTTGTAATGATCCTATTCGTTTCACCATTATCGATTATTGATCTGACTCTTTTGTCGATTGTAACATGATTATAAGTTTTAGTTCCCAAAATAGTTTATTGACCTTTGACATAGAGAAAACATTAATTAATTCATTATATCAATGATTATGGGTACTAATAATTACTCCCTCCATTTCTTTTTATTTGATTGTTTGGGGAAAAAGTACTTTATTAAAAAATTGTGAAAAATTACATTGGGATTGTAAAAAAGTGTATTGGAATTGTTAAAAGGTCTATTGGAATTGTAAAAAGTTGCATTGAAATTGTAAAAGGTTACATTGAAATTGTAAACAATCAAATATTTTGAAAAAAAAAAAGAGTTCCAAACAATCAAATAAAAAGAAACGGAGGGAGTATTAAAAAGAAATCAAGATTATTGTTAAAACTCAAATACCAAAACAAAATGCGTACTACTAAAAAGGGAAGAAATTATTTTATCTCAAATAAAATAATGCAAGACAAAAAGAAAAAAGACAATTCACCTCAAATCACATCAAATAATCGTTCATCTTCTTCATGAAAAAAGCCCAAACCCCTTTATTTTCATAATTATAATACTGCATCATAATTCATCAATCCATGATTTAGCCATATTAATTTATTTTCCCAAATAAATACTATAAATTCTGGAACCAAATCAAAATCCAATTTGGTTCCAAGAATTATAAATTTTACTCCAAATTCTCATATATTAAATTATTATATAACAAAATTAATTGGAACAAAAAGAAATGGGAAATATATTTGTGAAGAAGCCAAAGATCACAGAGGTGGATAGAGCAATTCTTTCTCTGAAAACCCAAAGAAGAAAGCTTGCTGATTATCAGCGTAAGGTATCATAATTGCAATTTTGACTTTCTGTATTATTGATTTATTGATATTGGATAGCTGTTTTATTGTATAAAGAATAGCTTCATTGAATTATTTGTAAAGATTGAATCGTTTTATGTGTTTCCGTTGTAATTGTTTATTTTAGGCATTGTTGGTAGGTTTTGAGAAAAAGGGTGTTTTTGTTTGAGTAGTAATTGAAGATGTGAAATAAAAGTTATGATCTTTCGAGTTCTGTATAAATCTAAGATATTATTGGGTTGAAATATTTAATGGACATTTACTTTTTGGAGTTATTTGGTAGATTTTTTTTTTACTATGATATTTGTTATTGGATGCTTGGATTGGTGAATTCAATACTGTTTGCATCATTAATTTTGTTATAAACATGGAAATTTAACTTTGAGATATTTTAGTTGTGATCTTGATGCTGCTAGATGTATGGTTTAAGATAGTTGTTAAAATCAATCTGAATAATGGCGGGTGACTTATGCATGTTTCTTCACGTGTTCTGCAATGAGGGAATGTGTATCATGAGGTTGTGATGACTGACATTATATCTATATGATGAGAAGAGAGTTTGGTGTTGCTCTAAACAATATATATTACTTAGACCATGCTATATGTGTAACTGGGTGAGCTTTGTTATCTGTCATGGTTGCAATTGTTTATTTTATGCATCACGGTAGGGCATGAAAAGGGGTGTCTTGGCTTTAGTCATAATTGGAGCTGTGACGACAAAGTAATGATTTTTAGGGTTCCCAGTACAGATTATGATTTGAGATGGGATTCAATGTTGTGATCTTTTGTTGTGGTCACGGTGATGCTGATTGGTTGTTTAAGATAGTTAAGTGAACCTAACAGAACAATGAAGGTAGAAATCACATCTCTTCACGGGTTGTTCTGCAATTAGGTCTGTATGATGTAATTGATTAAGGAACTACATCTTCAATGTGATGAATAAGTGATATTTTGAATATCAAGTGTTGCACGAAGAGATATATATTTTATAGGCCATTCTATGTGGGTGATTGGTGAGCCTTGTTGTGGTATAGCTTATAAGTTATCATGCATAAAAAACATGGACATGAATTATTTTGATCTACGAGCATTAATATAAGTTCTTAAAAAGCTCAACCGAACACCCCTACATGCTTTTCCAGTCTTACTGAGGGGATTCAGATACATGTACCTGTATTGAAGGGTTAATATTATTTAATTTAATTTTTCTTGATATATGGGGTATGGCTTATCTTCGTAGGCGCATGGCCAACATGGCTTCCACCAGTTATTTGGGGGATTATGCTGATACTTGTTATCCATGTTCTACTATTACTTGACTTTTTACATGTGTTATCCTCATCTCAATATTCAGCTAGAGGCAGTCATTGAAGCTGAGAGGCAAGCTGCAAAGGACTTACTACGTGAGAAGAGGAAAGATAGAGCCTTGTTAGCTTTGAAGAAGAAAAAAGTTCAAGAAGATTTACTGAAGAATGTGGATACATGGCTTATTAATGTGGAGCAGCAAGTGAGTAATGCTGTGCTTATACTGGATCTTGTCTCCTTTTATGATCCCTTTTCCACTTTCTGGTATTTTAGTGAGAATGTAGTCAACCCATATTGTTGTTTGGTTTAGTTGGCAGATGTTGAGCTTGCTAGCAGGCAGAAGGCTGTATTCGAGAGTTTAAAAACTGGAAATAACGCTATTAAGGCCATTCAAAGTGAGATCAACTTAGACGATGTCCAAAAGCTGATGGATGATACTGCGGAGGCAAAAGCTTACCAAGATGTAAACATAATTCTCAAATTCTCTATATATTTTATTTTCCATCTTGCAAGCTCATTATTGGTCTTCTTATTTAACTCATTTCATTTTTTTTAATTGAGAGTTATTAGACACTTCTTGAATCACCTGTAGGACTGACAAAATGCTAATCCAGGTTCCTCTCACTAAAAAAAGTATCGATTTTAGATATAGCTGAAAATAAGCCCAAATTTTATGAGAGGAAAAGGTCAGGCTGGTACTTATAACACACCCAATCTGAACAATTCCAGTTTCCATTTTCTTGTCTTTAATGTATCTGTTAAGCAATATTACTTCTGGTGAAGAGCCCGGATCGGTGAGGCCAGTGTCATTTTCATCTCGATATTAGTTACAACATGGAATTTAATGTTGAGATCTCTTTTTATGATTTTGATGCTACTGAGTGGAAGAGTTGAACAATAAGTTGAAGAGAAAATATAGTCTGTTTATTTATGATAATTGTATAGCAGACTGGCAGAGACATCCTGGTCATCAGTTGCTTTGGGTTATTTTTATTTGTTTCAAGTAGTTACCAGGTTTCATTTTGTATCTATTTGGAATTCTCAAATGGTTACCTCTGCCTTTGCTTTGACCTGAAGCTGTTGGTTAAGTACTTCGTTAGGTGATTATGATTATTCTCTCTCTCTCTAAATCCATCCTAATTTTTTTCCATCTGGGATATATAGGAAATCAGTGCGATCTTGGGAGAGCAGCTGTCAGCAGAAGACGAAGAAGATATTCTGGCAGAATTTGATAATCTAGAGTCTGAGGTAACTAATTTGCTTCTTGATCATCTAACTTAAGGACCAGTACATTGAAATAAGTTACTTTAGTCTTATATGATATTTCACCTTTTGAAATATAACCAATCCTTGTGGGGACCTATGGATAAGTTCGTGTTAGAAAACACTAAGGAGAAAGTAGTTACTTGAGAAACGGATTTTACGATGCAAGCGGGTGCATTCGGGTAGGGGTTCTATGTTTTAACCTAGCCAACGTATATAATCTGGATGGCAGAAGACGTAGTTGCTATCTTATTAAAATTGATAGTCTACAGTTAGAGATGGAGTATTAACGGGGGACTATCCAATTCCAATGATCTACACCAAGAAGGTTGTTCCTTATTTGTCATTTGTAGCCAATTAGTCTTAACAGTCTCTTGATATGAAGCTTTAAAGATTCGTACATCACAAAACCACTCTAAAGTCTTACTGATGGAAAAGTTTACTAGTCAACTGTTAAATTGTCTAATTGCTGAAGAATCTATTCTTATGGCTTGCAGATGACTCTTCAAGATCTCCCAGAGGCTCCTACTACACTACCATCATCTAAAGAAGATGAAGATGAGCTGGATCTTCCCGACGTTCCTACAAAAACACCAGAAATTGCTAAGGAGGTTCGCGAGGGAGCTCAGAAGAAAGGTATGCTCTCCAGTTCATCAACTCTTTTTAAAATTGTTCCATCACCCTCGTTTTTTCACAGCTTGACTGTATACACATTTGAAAAACTTCACCAAAATTTACATTTTTAGACTTACTAGTTACTGCCGACTCATTCGATGTGATTTCATGTTACAGTTATGGAGGAGCCATTACCAGCTTGACCGGGAATTTCTCTTGTCGGGCTCCATCCGATTAACCATAGTCAATGATGCTGATGGTCTTCAACTTTGTTATTTAGCTCATTGCAGCCTAAATCATTTTCAGTTTTATCCTTTTGATATGTACATTGTGTTTTTAATTGAAAGCTTATGTCTGCTTCCTCTTGGTTTTGTGTAAATTGTTATGGAATCTTTTCCATCATCATTATGTTGAACATATAGTGTACAGTTATTATCGAACAGTTCACAACTCCTTCATATTTCCACTGGTAATATTGATTATGATTGATGAACATGAAAATGAAAATCTTGTTTGACCAAGACACAGGATCATAGTGAGCATGTCGGCTTGACTTGGGATGTGTTGTTTACCTGGCTCCGGGGTTTACATGTTGCTCTGGACAGTTCAAGAAGTAATGAATCGAAAGAAATAAGAGGAGAATCAAACACGAAAAAATCTTGTTTGATGTGAATTAACTAGAGTTTATATGTACTCTGAATAAAAATATATATTATTATTAATTTTAGAGTTTATTTGTACTTAATCAAATATGTTTATCAAGAGTACATATATGTATATAACTTTGTTTATCTAGAGTATATATGTACTCAAATGTTTATCAAGTGTATATATGTACTGAAGTATGGTTGGTATGTAAGGAAGTTAGCACCATATGCGTGCCCACCTTAAAGTTGTAAATAGGAAAATATTTGAGACCTCTTGATAAAAGCTCGAGTCACATATCACAAAATTATTAAGCTACCAATAAGTGTAGTCTATCTTCTTGAAATCTTACTCGTCAACGGATGCATAAAAAAGACGAAATTGTTTATTGCGGACCCTTATCTTCACATGTTAAATTATATTTTCTATTGTATAATTTAAATTTTTTATACATGAAAATGAATTTCATTCATAGAAAATAAAAAAATCGGGTCTTAGAGCATTCATACTAGAAGCCTTAAAAGACTTTTTTTAACTCTATAATAGAGGGGGAAGCAATAAAAAAACAACTTTTCTAGCCTCCTCATCTTTACATGGCCCACCAAAAAAAACTAAGGATGATGGTTGGGGCGGTGTATTTTTACACTCCTCTAAATTTACTTTCTTTATGGTCCGTTTGGATTGGGGTGAATCAGGGGTTCTCCTCGGGGAAGAGAATCAGGGGGAATCAAGGAGAATATATTTTATTGTTGTTTGGATACCATGATTTTGAACTAGGGGAATCAGGGAGAATATATTTTAATGTTTAATATTGTATTCTTCTTGATTCCCCTTGGATTTGGAGGGGAATGAGGGGTAATGGAGGTAAATCAAGGGGAATAGTTTCTCCTAGGGTAGAAAATTATTAGGTTCCCAAACAAAAAAAAAAAAAAACTAAATTCTCCCTGATTCCCCTTGATTCACCCCAATCCAAACAGACCATTACATAAATCATACTCTTTCTCTCTCTTCCATCACACTCATCTCTCTTTATTCTTAATGATATGAGGAATAAATTAGGGAATCTGATTTTACATGGAAACTAAATAGTAACACCTAAATTGATAAAGTGATATAGAAAATTGATTTTAGAGAAAATTTATAATGCATTTAGTGTGTAAGTGCCAAAGGTAATGATTTGGTGAGTGTATATAAAAAGAGAGTAAAAGTGGGAGAAAGAAAAAGAGAGTGGTGGAGTGTCAGAGCTGCCACGCACCCCCTCCACACTTTTGGAGACTACTACTTGATATTCTCAATGCTCACATCTTCCCAACCAATTCATTACTTGGATCAATATATTTTTATGGGCAAATGACACCGGACATCACTAACGTTTGATTTATTTACCACATTTACCACTAACGTTCACTTTCGTGCCAAAGACATCACTCATGTTCCAATACTACTCAACCCGTCTACTTTTCGCCAATTTTGCTGAAATCTTATTTTTAAGCACAAAAGTTATAAGGGTAATTTAGTCACAACACTTAAAATTATTAGTAACTACTTCTAGATATTACATTTCCTCCCTAATTGGTCATCAATTAAACCTTTCAAGGAACATCACATGTTCAATATTTGAAAAGCCCCAAAATTTAACAAGTCCAATCTTGAAAAGATGCAATTTTGAAAATATAATAGAAATAATTTTAAGTGTCGTGACTAAATTGTCCTTCTAACTTTTGTGCTTAAAATTGTAATTTCAGCAAAATTAGCGAAAAGTAGATGGGTTGAATAGTATTGGAACATGAGTGATGTCTTTGGCATGAAAGTGAACGTCAGTGGTAAATATGGTAAATAAATCAAACGTTGGTGATGTCCGGCGCCATTTGCACTATTTTTATCGACCTTTTTAATATTTCAAAACTAAATTTTTTATTTTTATTCTATAACTAAAATAATACTTGTAATTAAATGGTTTACCTTTTTCTAACAAAAAAAGTTAATGACTATCATAACAAAAATTCAACTCATTATTCACCAATGCCATGATCAGAAGTCGATCTAGGTGTATTGGAATAATGGTTAGAAAATATATACAAAGTTGTTGTCACCGTATCTAATTAACGAATTTATGCATGAATAATAATCGGTGAAGAAGATAAATGGTGTGGTTAATTTTTAATTCACAAGTTTAGTTATTTTTAAAAAACATCTAAAAGTTTAATATGTGTAATAGTAATATTTTGAGTTTACATTTCTTCTCAAAAGAATTTTCCTGAACTTGAAATTTCAAAAGATAAAATGACACAAAACATCATATAAATGATAAATTAAGGCTTAAAATAATATCGGGATACTTTGTAATTCTAATAATAGTAAAAGGGGCCATAAGAAAATAAGCCAAAATAAAACTAGTTAGTAAGTTCCAATGTAAATGGAGAAATAATGCAGTGTAGCAAAGTCAATGTGATTAGATCTAGACAAACAATTTGAAAGAAAGTAGGAGTAAAATAATGTAGACCGTACTTAAATGCCATTAATTACCTACAAAACCTAGCCTTTCTTCCACTCGAACTACCCTACTTACAGCTTGCTCACATATATTTTAATTTCCTCAAAAAAATAATCTCTTATCATCTTGTCCTCTATGATGATAATATTTTCAATTGAATATGTGAAAAAAATTAAATATATTATTTATCGCGTTTATTGCATAAGTCGAATAATTGTTTTGGACATGTATTATGTCTAAAACTATTTTAAATATGTGTAACATATACAAACTTAAAATTGTTCTATTTTTCGACATTTAGTAGAAAAATAACACTTATATAAGAATTAAGGAAGGATAAAATTACAAAAAGTACGAGCCTTATAGTCATATGCAACCATCTTTCTCTTGGCTCCTATTTTTCATTTATCTTGTTTTAGTTGTAAAAATCGTTCTAAAGATGTGATGGAAGAATTTGTTTTGGTATATCAAATGATCATTGTCTCAAGTGGTTAATTGCTACGAATTACAAAGGAAAAAAAGAAACAATTGAAGGAGACAGGGTCATTGGAGAAAGGGGCGCACACGGTTAGGTCGGATTTTTGTAAGTAGGGATGTTATCGGTTTGATTAGGTCGGTTTTTTCTGATTCTTTTTGTGTGAAACCGATCATATCGGTTTTTTAACTACACGAACCAAGTCGGTTGAAAATTCTTTCCGTTTAAATCGGTTCGGTTGATGTCGGTTTTGAAATTTTTCGCACCGCTTCGGTTCAGTGTGATTTTTTCCCCAACCAAGTCGGTCAAATTTCTATTCGGTTTTGTCGGTTTGTAGCGAACCGATAACATCCATATTTGTAAGTGTAGCTTAGTTGGTTGGAGCATTCTTTCGGAAGGTAGATGTCATGGGTTCAAGCCTTCCAAGATATATTTGGTTTTTATTTTTAAAGTAATTTCATTTTTTTAATACTTTAACTACTTTTTTTATTTTGACCCCCCTAATTAATTTTGTTCAAAGTTGTCCCCCTTTATTTTCATTTTGATTTCGCCTTAGGGATGGAATTATGTGAGAAATGGAGTTCTAGAATCTTCATTATGGTATGTGTCGATGACTCAATAGTCTAATGACATCTGACCCAACCTTCCATGCCAGAGGTCTTGGCCTCTTGGGTTCAAACTTTGTTGGAGACAATTTATGTCATATTTCACTCTAATTGTCTTTTAGTTAAGAATTGGTGTATTGATTATTTGTAATACAATAATATTCATATCTCATCGCTAATTTACAAACAAAAAGAATCTTCATTATGATATTGGATCCTTTGCGTAGTGTACAAGTAGCTGATGCAGTGCACAGAATGTACAAATGTTACTGCATGAGGTACAAGAATCGATGAATGCAAATGTACAAATGTTATTGCATGAGAATCGATGCATGCGCGTAGGTCACACGACCAAACATACAACATTTCTAGCGCGAAGTACAAGCGAATGATGCACGCACGTATGTCTAACGACGAAGGGTGTATCACACCCGGATTCAACTTTGATAACTACTTACAATATTATTCATACAATCAATCAAGATGAACCTTATTTTGGTGAACCACCTCCTGAAAGCTTTTTATTAACTGTGTTTGAGGTAGAGCAATAATTCCCGATATTATTATTATCGGTTCCGGTTAGATTTCGGCTACGGTTCCCGATATTATTATTACCGAAAATCTAACCGAAACCGGCCTGGAACCGATATGAACCGAACCGATTTTCGGTTGCATCTGCCGTAGAACCGATTAGATCGATTTAATTTCTTTTTTGTCTAAAACCGATCCAAATCCGTGCACACACCTAGGATGGAAAACAATGCTCTATCTTCTACTAGTATATTACAAAGTGATTAATTGATGCTTTAGCAATATTTATACGGAAGTGAGTAAAGATGTGCCAAGTTATGGTCTATGATGCAATCCACCCCCTACCCCCCACCCCCCACCCTCCAGAGATAAATTAGAATTTGTTCCTTATTGTCCTTTTGTGTCTACCATTTTCAATCACTACTACTGCTGATCACACTTCACAGCTATCAAAAAACACTCACCCCCCCCCCCCTTCCCCCCTCCCTTCCCTCTCATTATCTTTCTTCATTGAGGTCACAACTATCAAAACCTTCCCACTACCTCTCTCTTTGTGTCTTTTTAATCTTTTGTTCCTTTCTTGTTTCCATACAAAACCTTCTTCTTCAAGAAACTCTTCTTTTTTCACTTCCATAACAAATTTCCTCACTATCTAATATTACTATCTCACTATTCTCATACTATATTTTACTTAAAGTGACACCATTTTAGCCAATGTATCAACCAACTTTTTTTTTACTCATCTCAATGCATTGGATCAATGGAGATTTGCACTAGTGAGTGATGCTCTTTGTTCGTGGCCGTTCAGTCGAACATCTAATAAAACATCGTAATTATATATTAATTATAATTTTTATGTTTGATTGTCCAAATATAGCAAATTTATAAATTATATTTCGAACAATTGGTATCAATGTGGTAGATCCGCCCCTGCCTGAATACTCATTTTTCATATGGCGAAGTGTGGTTCAAGAATCAATGGTGGATCAGTTCCATTTAACCACCATCCATGTGGTGGTCGTGGTGGTGGTCGAGGTGGTGGTCATTTCAAGATTTGGTCTTCATTGCGTTGCATGATCCTTGACACCATGCGTTGTGGTGGAGGTGGTGAAAAACACCAGACAAAAAAAACCAACATTCTTGAAGAAAATATCATTCAAGAAAAACCCATTCAAGATAAACCCATTCAAGAAAAGGCAATAACCTTAGGAGAATCCTTGAGATCAGAGGTGAAGAGGGAGAAGTTATCAGAGCTTTTGAGTGTTCCAGAGTTGTCTGATTTGGAAGCTGAGGAAAAAGAGAGACAACAAGAACTTGTTGTAATGCAAAAAATGGAAGCTTTGGAGAATTTCAAGAAAGTGGTCAATGGACTTTCACAATGCCAAAATGACGTCGTTTTCGAGGCTGCAATGGAGGTGAGGAGGTTGACTAAGGAGAACTCTGAGGCAAGAACAACACTTGCTTTGTTGGGAGCTATTCCTCCACTGGTGGCGTTGCTGGAGGCGGAAGTGGCAGCGGCGGCCGAGACTTCATCTCAGATCGAAGCTCTTTATGCTCTGCTTAACCTCTCCATAAACAATGATGAGTGAGTGCTACTACCTCTGTCCTAAAATGATTGTCCAGTTTGGTTCTCGATGGTTAAACTTAACATAGTTTGAAAATTTAATTGACTCAAATAAATTTGATGTGTATCAAATTGTTGATAGTAAAAAAAGAATCAGACGTCGTATCTATATAGCCGACCCTAGTTAGTATAGTAAGGTGGTTAACGTATTCATATAGCCGACTCTAGTAAATAGATTAAGGGACAGTTCTGGTTTGGTTTGTAGATTAATAGAAGTTAAAACAAGACAATCTTTATAGGTTGGAACTTGGAAGTTTATGTTTAAATTATTTTAGTGGGGTTTGGTTCAATTATTGATTCAATCAACTATGAAGAATTGATTTTTCAAGTGGACTAAGAAAGGACTGTAAATTTATGTGAATGTTTGATATTTTTACAGAAACAAAGCTGCCATTGTTAAAGCAGGGGCAATTCACAAGATGCTTAAGCTCATTCAACCACCAGACGCCGCTCCCGGAGCCACTGTTTCGACAGCCATTAGTGAAGCTGTGGTTGCAAATTTCTTGGGATTAAGTGCATTGGATTCAAATAAACAACTCATTGGTTCTTCAGGTGCAATTCCATTTCTTGTGAAAACTCTAAAACAAGTTGGTGGTAATGGCTCTTCTTCAAGCTCCTCTCAAGCGAAAGAAGATGCATTGAGAGCTCTCTACAATCTGTCAATCTCTCCCAATAATATATATCAAATTCTAGACAAAACTGATTTGGTTCCATTTTTGGTGAAAAAACTGGGAGATATGAGTATGAGTGAGAGATCACTCTCGATTTTAAGCAACATGGTCTCGATTCCAGAGGGACGAAAAGCTATCAGCAAAGTTCCCGATGTATTTCCTATCTTGATTGATGTTTTAAGCTGGATGGATTCACCAGGGTGCCAAGAAAAAGCTTCATATATTTTGATGGTGATGGCACATAAATCATACCATAATGGAGACAGACAAGCCATGATCGACTCCGGGATAGCTTCATCACTTCTTGAATTGACCCTTTTAGGTACCACATTAGCACAAAAGAGGGCATCAAGAATCTTGGAATGTTTGAGAGTTGATAAAGGGAAACAAGTTGAGGAAAACTATGTTGGAGATGTGAACCAAACTTTGTCTGCACCTCTTTGTGGGATGTCGACGACGACAATGTCTGATCGAATTCAGTCGAGTATGTCCCGATCCGGGGAAAGGGAAGATGGTAATCTGAGTACTGGCAATATGGTGATGATTAGTGAAGAGAGGAAAGCAGTGAAACAGTTAGTTCAACAGAGTTTGCAGAATAATATGAAGAGAATAGCAAAGAGGGCTAATTTGGCTCATGATTTTGTTCCTTCTGATCATTTCCAAGCTCTCACTACAAGTTCAACATCTAAGAGCTTACCATTTTGATCCAAAGTAAAAAACAGTGTTTAGATTGGTATCATGTGGTGTTGTCTAGACCAACCACTGTTTTTGTATTCCATCATGAGCTCATGATTGATCTTAGAGATCAATCAAGAGTCTATCTAGTGTTAGTAATCTTAAATAATAATTTCATCATTTTGTTTTTTTATTTACCATTGTCTCAACTCACTTTTTTTACGATAAAACAAAAATAGAAGGGCAATTTGAAAAAATGGATAGTTTCATCCCTTGTTCGAAAGAAGAATAGTTCAGTCCCTCAATCGAAATCTCGACAGTAGTTTGGGGGCGGTAAGAAAATAATAAGTAAATTAGAGGAATTTTATAGTAAAACTTCGTTTGAAACGATGTGGTAGAAAGCAATGTGCAACTTGAAAGACATGATCCATTGTGAATTCTTACATCCACCTTTTAATGTAGGAATAAAGGTGTTCTTCACTCGACATCATTTGTGCCAAATAAGCTATAACCCTATTCCCCCGATCCAAGTGCTCGTGAAAATGAAAATGACTATATAAGTTTTTCTATTTTCTTTGTTGTCCGTTACTTGTAATCAATCTGCGGATTAACTCGATTAAAATCAAATATTCGCATACATATTCACTGTTCCGATATGCTCTTTTTCATTCATTCCTTTTCAGGCTCAATCGTATCAACTATTAGCCTCGCACGAAGTATGTAAATAAGTGATTGTCTAATTATAAAGAAGCAACCCCCGTTTTTATGGTAAATAAGAAATAGGATATGGTAATCAATCAAACCTTCATATTCCTGAAAGGTTGGTAGGTGACAAGAACATATATTGTTACTTATGATTAATACTTCTAAAGTGAAGTGGAAATAGGAACAAAAAGGCTAGAAGTTGAATCATCACCAAATTATTCTTTGATAAACAGATGGACATCAAATTATATTATTAAAATAGACCTTAAACAATTAATTGATGATAGTCACATTTCGTTAAGTAGTGGGGTTCAATTGAACCCTCAAATTCTTAACAGCTAGTTGGGTAAGTGACACCTTAACATGCCTTTTTTTTATCATGTTAATTAAGTCACCAAACCATATACTAATATTAGAACCAAACTTTCGGCTCAATTAGTCGTCTAACAAGATGCACACATTCATGCATCATAGTGATGATACCTTTAATGTTTCATTAGTAAAATACTTTTTCGTTTTTTTATTTATTATTCTAACAATTTGTACATAATTAAAAAAGCAAAGGTAAACAAAAAATACATTTGAAAATATAAAGTGACAGTCAATTAGAAATTTAGAATTATATAATTGGTTGACTGATAACTTTATAAGGGAGCGTAGTATTGAAAATATAAATTTACTAATTAATATGGTAGAAAGACAAGTATTTAAAAATGAAAAATTAAGAGTAGATAAATATAAAGAATGGAATGAGTAATAAATAGGAGAATATTAACACAGTACCAAAATTAGTTGATAACATAGGGTGTAACACATTACCTTAGTAAATTTGTATGTACCTAACATAGGGTATTGATGTGTAATGGGGCAAGGTGAGGGACAAATCTATAACATTTGAAGTGGTGAGTTAAAAAATAAACTAATTTTTTAACAGTTTTTATAAAGTATTGTCAATTATATTTCATGTATTCTACAAATTCGAAATTTACGACATTGTTTTTTATCAATGTGTAAATTTATTGGAGTTATGGGCAACTGAAGGGACTCTAAAGTGCATTGATTATTTATTTTAAGAAGTACGTTAAAAATATAAAATTATAATTAATTGTGCAAGAAAAATAACTACTTAAAACAGAAAATAAGTAAAAAAATTCATAAAGTATAATATTCACCGTTGTAAATCTAACAAATAGGTAGTTCGAAAAATGATCAATCATAAGTGGTAAAATTGTGGACCATTTAAATATTGCACTAGAGCTTCTTGTCTCCAATTGTAGCTACAAAAACTTAATCATATTCATATTCATATTGAAATGAGCATCTACCGGTACGGACCAAAAGTGAAGCTTGTCAAAGGAAAGTTAATCACTTGATAAACCTAGATCTAATATATGAAACTATTCTAACTTACCAAGTAAATTAGTAAGAATTTTGGTGATTCAGTTGAATTATTGAATTATTTTGAACACAATAAAATTTGTTAATATACAAAATTCCTCAACGCTCTACCTTAGAAGTATACCAACTAATTTTCAATTGATATTAACAAATACGGAAAGTAATCCACCTCTAATTCATGAGTTTCACTCTTAATGAATGTATAATACGAAAATAACTCAGTTTTAAAGCTTTGTATATTTCAATATGATGACATATATAAGGATATAATTTGGGAGAACCATGTGTTTCACTGCACGTACACATACGTTTTGTATGTTCAATGTTTTTAATATAAAAACGGTACCTAATATACGGATCGTATAATCAAACCCATAAACAAACGTAAACCGTATATATACATTAGAGGCGTGAAAATAAACTTCACCTATCATTTGTAACAAAGGGTTCTTATTAGTTGGTGTATCCACACGGCTACACCCAAATTAAGGTTTTTCTAATGTGAAAGTACAAACATTTTGGAGTTAGCAAAGGTGTAAAAAATTATTCAAATTTGGATCTTTTTGTTTAAGGTCAACACAGTATGTTTAGATCTATGTAAAATAAAATATACTTCCTCTGTCCAAAAATAGTTAACGTTTTGACACTATTTTTTATTTCAAAATAGTGGACGTTTTAACATTGAAAATTGTACTTTTACATATTTTTAATGAACTTTTTGACTACTTTTTCTATTGAAATTAGCAACCAATCAATGATATAGTTCCAAATAATTGTATTTCTACTTTTTCAATATACTTTTTGACTAGTTTTAATTTTTCTTAATCTATGTACAAATTGCTAGAACGTCAACTATTTTGGGACAGAGCGAGTATTTCACATAAAAAATATGTTAATGTCCATAAGGTGTCGGTTGATTTGATTTGTTGCTACTCAATTTATTTTCTCAACAATCGACACTGAGGCACCCCCCCCCCCCCCCCCTACCCCCACACCCAAGTATAGAGCATTGAATGTTGTGGAAGAGATCTGACTGAGTTTCCTCTTAAAACAAATAAATCTCACATGCTACAATTTTATAAAATAATAACAAAAGAGGGAACAAAAAATCAGTTGATATATTATTACATGCAATGTTAGTAGACATATTTGGCAGAACAATTATTTAAAATGAGGAACACTGTATAACAAATAAGGAAAGTGAAAATACTTTTTAATTGAAAATGTTTTAATAATAAATGCAACAATAATAAACGTTGCAATTGATTTTCGTCCCGTTCAACCACTATCTTGTCTCCACCTTATGTTCTAATGTAGATCAACTTTATATTCCTTTTTTTTCGTTGTCATCCTAATTATTTTTCACGTCAATAAAAAATAAATTAATACTTTCTCTGTCTTTTTTTATTTTAATTTTTTGACTTTTCACGATTACCAAGATACGATTTAAAATAAAAATATCTCTAATTTTACATGCTTAAAAGTTATAAAAAATTCGTATTTCAAAAATATAGATTAAAATGATCTAACAAGGTCCAATATGACTATAGTATTTTTTATTGACTAACAAAAATTCATGATCAAAGTTTTTAAAGTTTAATTTTAAAAAATCTAAAAGCTAAGATAAAAAAAGACGAAAGAAGTACTGGATAACACTTCACATATATATACCTCTCATTAGAAATTAAATCTATACTTGATAAACAAGACTAAAAATCTATTTTACAAATTAGTTAATTCGTTCGCCTAAACCTTTTATATTTTATTTCTTCTTATTTCTCTTATATTTATTTCTTCGATATCCCCACATAAAAATTCTGATTTCTAGACCATCTTGTGGTATGCACCACATAATCAATAATAAATTTATACTATATCTAAAGTGAGAAATCATAATTAAGTTGATAAAACCTAAAAAATCATTTAAGCTATTAATGTGACATTATATTAATCTGTCACATGTCCACTTTTTTATAATGAGATGAAAAATAGCTTTCCATATAAAAATTCATACATGTAGTTACATTTCCTTAGATATATTATCATATCTTGTATAAGTAAATATTTATTTTTTTACACTAATTTTAATCCGAGACGTTTGTAAGATTACTTACGAGTCTACGCCTTGTATTAGTTAACCATGGTAAAGTCGCATGTCCTCATTTTGAAGCAGAGAATAAAAATATGGAAAGAAGTAATCGGAATCGTTTTTGTTAGTTTTTAAGTAGAATAAATGTTCACTATAAATGATACACTGATTTAAGGCGCTCCCACTTGGCTAGTTCATCGCTAAATAGAGAAGGTGAATTCGGGATGTACCTTTAGCGGCTCGGTATACCACCTCAAGAGTGTCCAGAGTAGGTTGGGTAACCACCCACAAGCAGATCCTCCCCGCATAAATGCAAAGTTACTCATGCACCTGCCGTAAATCGAATCCATTAAAAAAGTACACTCTTATAATGAAACCCATTTCGACTATGTCCCATGGACAATAAATGTTCATTATGATGAAAGCACTAGTCAACTTAATGCAAGAAGCTACGAAGTTGCTCGTGCTTCGTTGAGAACTGAAAGTTACTCCGTATTTATCTTTAAGATGGATAATTGGATATGGCAATTGATATACATTTCCTTTATTTGTTCTATTTAATTGCAATTTTTATGATTTTTTATTTATAATTAACCACTGTTTTATGATTTTAATATATTCCCTCCGTCCCTAAAAGATTGTCACATTTTGATTTTTGATGGTTAAATATTATAAAATTTGATCATAAATTCTCATCAAACGATAAGAAATAATATAGTCTTGTGGAATCTTGTTAGATTCGTCTCAATATATATTTTTGAAATATCAAATTTTTACAATTTTTTCACATGTAGAATAAGAAATATTTACGTTTCAATTCTTGTTTTGTTGACCATGAAAAGTCAAAATGTGGCAATCATTTAGGGACAGAGGGTGTACTATTTATAATATGGAGTATTTCTTATTTTATCTATTAAATATATGTAACAAGATATTTTCAATAACCATTAAATATTTCATATAAACAAATAAAATAATATACGCGATCGGTCTACCTTAGCTCATTAATTACTTTGCGAACTTATAACCAAAGCTATATGTAATACTCGTATTAATTTTCAACTAACTCATACTTTACTAGAATGATAACCGGAAACGACGAAAGGAGGAGACATTAAGATTTGGAGGGTAGATCTGTAAGAATAATGGAGTATATCATTATATTATATTATTCAAATTAATTCAAATAACTTGAATTTAAATCATATTAATATTGGTCATTATTCATTAGTAGGATACTTATTATCATATTAATAATGCAAATTCTTTACAAATAAACAGTAATAACCGTTGAAAAAGGTTACAAATGTTTCACCATAATTAACTTTGATGAAGAGTTTATACTCCCTCCGTTTCGATATGTTTAATTGTTTGGGGAAAAATTACTTGATTAAGGAATGATACAAGATTATTAATATGTCCTCAAATATAGGTGTTGGAGTGTTACTTTATTAGGGACAAAAAGTACTTTATAGAGGCAAAAAAGAGAAAATAGGCTTAAAAGTTCATTGAAAATGTAAACAATCAAACATTTTGAAACATGACAAAATTTCTAAACAATCAAACATATTAAAACAGAGGGAGTATTATGTTTAACTTTAAGATGATGATAGTATTTTCTCTATATATAGATCATTTTATCCATCAAAACAAAATCATCACATACAATACTATAACACATAAAATGAAGTTCATAGGTCAAGAGAAAGAAACCATCTCATCTCATACTTTGAGGCAAGCTCGCGGGATTAACAATATTTTCGGTCTCATTTCAATTGCATCTAAATGCCTAGAGGTAAGTACATTATGGTTTACATTTTACATATGTATTTCAAGATTTTGAGATAACGTTAAATTATGTTTTAACAAGATCCATCGACCTACCCTTCCATCACCAATTAAAAAAAATAAAAACAAAACATGTGTTGTTGTGTTACCATTGTTCCTTCCTCTTGATTTACTATCATCCATCCCTCTCCCTTGGCCCTTGTTATATAGATGCAATAAATCAAATGCATAATTTTAGCAACATGTTTGATCAAAAGTTGTCCTCATTCTTCAATCATTCTACTTCTAAAATTAAGACCATCCATCTAAATTTAATTGACATTGTACAAATTCTTGCTGGCTATTGGGACATCCCCCACTCCCTACCGTACAAAATTGTTGACCCAATAATTGCTGCAATAAATTATAATTATAAATTTGGTCGGTTACCTCTGATGTTATGTCTGCTTTACAGAACCACATACACTCAAGGTTTTATACACAAAAATGCAACTAATGTCAGCTTCAAATTAATATTGTAGGTGAGTGATGAAAACACACTTTTCATTCCACGATCCACACAATGAAAGCAACGGTAATCTATCGCTTCTTATTTATATCGAGCAACGAGGTTAATATCAAGCGAAAGACCATGTCACTGACAAGTCTTTTTTCACTAGACTATGCGATCAACTAAGCTTCCTAAATTGTACTCTCCTTAGAATAACCCAGTGAGCAACTACCTCTAAATTAACAAATTTCTAATTGTCCTAGATCATAGTTTCGAATTTAAAGTTATCGACAAACTTGAGTATCGGTAATATTCAACCATCAGATGAGTCTAATTCAAAATCAAGCAGATTACTTATGACAAAACATTCACGGTCATGATATTAATTAGGTTGTCAACTGATAGTGCAGAACCAAAAATACAAGAGAACGCAAAACTATCCTTCTTAAATAACATCAAGCTAACCTAACGAGACATCTGAAGCTAAATACTGGACTTGGTCAGCTACTAAGGAAAGGATACACGACAAGTATTTCATCCTAAGAAGCCCATCCCCTTCCCTCTTCCCAAAAAAGTGGAAAAGAACTAGCAGAGCTCTACCGCAATTACATTAAGATAAAGGCACTCCCCAAAAGTAAAGACCAAACCATTGCAAATATCTAAATATGCCGCCTTGGTGCAATATTAAGCGATGCATGTCAACCTCTAATACTCCGCTTTTGCTTCTTTGCACTTTTGACCTCACTTCCATGTTCTTTGGAAGAATCGGACAGTTTACGCTTTGTGCTTTCTGGTACTTCTGGAGACTCGCTACGCCTTTCCTGAACATGACTACCTTTCCCTTTTGACAAACTAGATTTACCTTTAGCAGCACCATTAGCACTGGACTTGCTGCTACTTCCCAGAGTCTTACCTTTCACAGAAGTCTTTAGAGTGTCCTCTTTGGACTTGCCAAAGTTCTTGGGGGTGGTTTCCTTGGACTTGCCAGCAGTTTTCGGAGTACCTTGCTTGGACTTGCTCTTGAGAGTTGAATCATCAAGATCTTTAGCTTTCCCAGCCGACTTTGGAGCACCAGATTTAGAGATGACATCCTTGGATTTAGTCACAGCCTTGACATTCTTGGTCCGTTTACCAGATGCTGAAGATTTCCCCTTGGACTTACTGCAGGAAACAGATAATCCTGTTGCATAACCCCTTGCAGATTCTTGCTCATACTAGTACAAATAAATGCAAAATGTAACGAGGACATCAAATAATACATACCTCTTCGGTGAATCGTCATCTGAATATTGCTTCAAAAATGAGGTGGCACTCTTTTTTACCTTTTTACTCTTTGGCCTGCAACAAATGTTAAGCAGTTGAAAAAAAGACACCTTACCACACCATATATAACATCCAAAAAGACATCTAGATCACGCATAAGAGAAAGGCAGAATAATGGAAGTAAGAGTCTAAAAGGTCAAGTGAACACTCCCCAATCAAAACATGCTCGACTTACAAGTTACAACAACCAACTAAATTATGCATGTGATGGAACTTCTGTTGAGAAATACAGATGTCTAATTAATGGCTAATACAGCCTCTAAGCTGCTTCAGCAAATCACTGGCATCTCTTGAGCAACTTGGGTTTGGCTCATGATACCATGTTAAGAGTCTATGGGGTTCCACTGTAAAACCAATTGGCAATAGAGGGAGTAGCTCAAGATCTTATATATTGACCCGGGAGGACATCGATATCCGATGTGGGTGTGCATTTTAACAGTTTAGTAACTCAATTGAAGAAAGGAGACACGTACATTTCAGAGGAGGTATCAGTACTTGTGGGCTCAGCATCATCATCCTGTTCAGAGTGAAGATAAAAGACTCATTAATATGTGGTATCATTAACAATAATGACCATAATCACACGACAACGCACCGCAACTGAATCGTCTCCAACAAGTTGCCACTTCTCTTTCCTCATATTTAGTAATTCTTCTTCACCATCATCATACAGTACCTGATTCAGAGAAAACAATAATTAGTGTTTCCTTCTTCATATTTGGAAGACCTATAAATATATTAAGGTAAGCAGTGAATTCCATGTAAATGTACTGTTGTGCCACTGGTTCCAAGTAATATATTCCCTCCAATCCAAAAAGATCGTCTTTCTAGACATTTCAAGAATATCCAA
Organism: Echium plantagineum; assembly: GCA_003412495.2. Classification (NCBI taxonomy): domain Eukaryota; kingdom Viridiplantae; phylum Streptophyta; class Magnoliopsida; order Boraginales; family Boraginaceae; genus Echium; species Echium plantagineum. The sequence continues at coordinate 22,371,394 of CM016564.1, forward strand.
TATGATCGTCTTTTTGCATATATCAAAGCAGAATACACCATTATTTCCCTTAATACCCTTATTAATGGATTGCCTCATTTACTTGACTGGAAGAATAATATGCAATGAAATAAGGGTATAGATGAAAATATTTGGATGTATTAATGGTTCCTTATCTTATGTGAAATGTCTAGAAAGAGATTCTTTTTGGATTGGGGTGAGTATTTTTATTCATATGCATATGGGTTAGATAATAGAAGGTGGTAATTTTGGGTGAAGGTGGAAGAAGTTGTTCAAGTGTGAAGATAACCCATGAGAGAGAGAGCACGCAAGTAAACCATATTACACTGACCTTGTGCTTCCTTTTGTCAGCATCATACGAAACAATAACACCCCCATAGAACCTGCAAATTTAGGACTAAGTCATATTTGCAGTTCAATATCATAGAATGGAGTACCTTGTCTAAAAACTATTGATATTTACGTTATGTTCCTATTTATAAGGTCGCTAACAGGTCTGTGAGAAATTAATTTGAATACTAGCTCTTTAAGATACAAAGACATCCATACAAAGACATCCATGTGATGCTAACTAAAAGGTATGTTCCAAAACAACAGAGAACTTACTGGTGATCCATTGGCCACCAAACTTTAACCCTAGAGCGAATCAAATTTTTACCGTACTTCAAGGAACCAGAGGACTGCACATCAAATACAATGTGATTCAGAAAGTACATTAAAGAAAAAATATAGTTTCACAATAGAACAACAATAACTGAAAACAAATGGAGCAGCACTCATGCTTGTTAGGAGCTTTAAATCTATGTGCATTCTCTAATTTGTTTTTCGACCAAGCCAATAACAGAGAAGGACCAAGTTAAATGTATTGGCTAATTTAACCCCTCTACATTATATAGACTATGTATGCATTCTAGAAAAACTTAAGAGTAAGGAAGTAAATAATGTACACAGTGCCACTTTAACAACAAGACCAAAAAGTACTGAACACAATGCATGAACCGAATGTACAAGGTGCTATTTTAAAACTAAGAAGCACCAGAACATAAATGGTAGATCCAATTTTGGAAGAACCAGAACATGAATGGTATGTCCAATTATGAGAAGTAGATGTGGTTCAAGAAACTTAAGTTATCAGGTATGGTAGCTCAAGTGAGAAAAGTGCTCACGTCTTTTCCCAAAGAACGCTTACGCTTGGAGAAAATTTCATCCTCGTCCTCTTCTCCTTTAGCAGATTTTGCACTACGATTTTGTGAAGACCCGACTTCCTACAAATAAACAAAAACAAATTTGCTTGGTAGTAGAATTGAATGATTAAATGATGAATGAATAAACAAGTGCATATCTGTAGTTTACTTTGACGTCATTTTTGGTGGAAGATTTTGCAGCACCCTTTCCAGGTCTAGCTTTAGTGCGAGCACGCTTTATCGAATCCGCTTTTTTCTTCAATGATGCACCATCATCATCACTATCTCTTAAATCGAACTTCTTTGTAGGTTCCTTAACTAGTTTGTCCTCTGAGTCAGATGTACCACTATCCTCACGTATTGGTGTAGCAACTTCAACTGAAGTTGCATCCTGATGGGCATTCTTATCCGGAGACTCACCAGATGCTTCTTCTAAATCACTAGCTAGTTGAGATTCCTTCTCAATGACCCTTCCTGAAGATTTCGAGACACCCTTCCCAGATCTAGGTTTAGTGCGAGCACGCTTTATTAAATTAGCTTTTTTCTTCAATGGTGTACCATCATCATCGCTATCTCTTAAATCGGGCCTCTTTGTAGGCTCCTTAACTAGTTTGTCCACTGAGTCAGAAGTACCACTATCCTCATGTTTTGGTGTAGCAGCAACCTCAACTGAAGTTTCATCTTTCAAAAGAGACTCCAGATGAGCTTTCTTATCAGGAGACTCACCAGAAGCTACTTCCGAATCACTAGCTCTTTCAGGTTCCTTATCAGTGACCCTTACTGGAGATGACATCTCCCCCTGACTAACACAATCTTTTTCTTGCTGATGGCCGTCTCTTTTCATGAAATTCGCATTGGCCTTTTCGGCACTTGGTGATGGAGAGGCAGCATTGGAATCACCATTACAGGCTTCAACATCACCAGTTTCTTTATCACTTTCAGCATTCTTCGGCTCCGGAGACATATCTTCATCAAGTGAGCTAACAATATCCTTTTCATGGCTATCCAATTTATCAGGCATATGTGCTTCCTTCTCATCATCAACATGTGAAGGCTCTGATGATCCTACTAACTTACTTGTTGAAATTGTCTTTTTTTTACTGTTCTTCGAAATCATTTCAGATTTCGTAGGCTCAGATAAAGTTGACTTCTCAACACCAGGGGCATTAGAGTCGCGCTTAGGTATCACCTCATCACTAGTGGATTTATTATCAGTCTCACAACTATCCCCCTTCAAAGATGATTCCTCATCTACTGAAGTCTTCTCTTTGCTAGTTCCATTACTCACGATTGTCTTGGGAGACCTCTTAGCAGAATGCGGATTATCTCCCAAGAAATCCCTTTCCACATCTTTGGCACCCTGTAGGAAAAAGAAACTTATTTCATTATTACCATTAATCAACAATACAGATCCCATTTCTAGCTTTGAGTAGAGAAAATAAATTAAAGGAAAAGAGAAAACATAACCTGCCCAGATAACTTACAGGTTCGAACTAGAAGTGGTTTGAAAACTAAATAACAGTGAAATATGAAGTTGAGTGAACTAGCAATCTAGTGTTGATCATAGAAAACCCACAAGGTATTGGAACTTCACCAATTTTGCATTTGAGACCATATTTAGAGATTTAACAGGAGAGAAGGAAAAGTGACGCTATAACTAAAAGGTTCAAAATAGTAATAGGATGACTAAACTGTGACATACGAAGTTGCGTGAGCTAATAATCTAGTGGTGTCACACCAAGCAACTGACCTACTTAATTTTCCTAAGCAGAAGTAAAGAGGGAACGATGAAGCTCAGTCCAAAGGAAGATACACGCAAACTTCAAACACCAGGATCATCTTTTCACATCATTAACATCAATGTTCGAATATATCATTTTAGCTTGTGATATTGGGCGTCGACAGTAACCGTAACACTCCAAATGATGTTGATAGGACTATATTACAATTACTGGAAAGGACCAGCTGACAGTTTTAATAATGCTTGAATAAGTAGAGTATGTGCAAATGTGCAATATAGTTCCGGCAATGAATTTTTCGGGTGTTATTATAACAATTTAGAGTGACAATACAACTACAGTTTCTATAAAATCAGTTAACAGAAACAAGTAAAACGTAAAAGAATGAAGTCAAATTAAGTAAAAAAAAACTGAAAGATTGTAAGAGATTTCGCTCTACTTAGCGAGTGTGAAAAGCTAGTTTATGGAAAAATGTTAGATATAACTCAGAAATGTATTCTCTTTAAGAAATTTATAATACTTGCCTCTTGAGTTTCTTCTGTAGATGCAGCAGCTGCTTTAGTTTCATCAACCTGAACCATTTCAACATAGTGAATATTAACACTATTAAGCTTATATCAAGAAATTATGAGAAATCCCTACTTTGAAAAGATCAAAAACAGCTCAGTGTAACATAATTAAGTATTTGAGATGCTCACCACTTGAGTCTCTTCAGAAGATTCCACAGCAGCAGCATTATCATCATCCTAAATAGTTTCAAAGTTATAGATCATTTTTACTAAATACATGACAATTTCCAATCTGAAACTAAAAGGATATAACATTTAAAAAACTTGCCTTTTGAGTTGCTTCTGCAGATGCGGCAGCAACACAGTCATCAACCTAGATAACGTCGATGTAATAGATACTATCACTATTCAGGAGATAAATTATGAATACTAGCAATTAGAGCTATGGCATATAAAGACTTGCCTCTTGAGTAGCATCAATGGATGCCGCACAAGCTTTACACCCATCACTCTAAGTAGTCAAAATGTTGAAAGACAATATGATAAGTCAATGACAACTATCATTCAGAACTAGGAAAGTAATGTAAGAAGTAAGAATTATTGGAGTTGACAGGTACTTGGACATAATTTGATGTTAATTAATGAAAACTCTATGAAAGTGAAAGAACTAAAATATAAATGAACTTTATCATCAAATAAGAACCTCATTTAATGTTAATTCGTAAGAATTCTATTCAAGTAAGAACTCCAAATGAACTCATCAAATAACAAACTTGGTTAATGTTAATTTTTGTCTTGGAACTTACCTTTTCATTAATTTTTATATGTAAATACACCTAATATAGTGGGAAGGAATAAGAACTAATTTTCTATTTCATGGTTAAACAAAATCTCACAAACTGGAAACTTTATTATCTTACTACTCTATGGAAAATATTTGATTTCATTAATTAAGGGTATATTTGTAAAAATAAGTAAAATAGCTTAAGCAAAGGATAGAGTGAAAACTGGTTAAACGACTTATAAATGGGATGGGAGGAGTACCAAAAAAACATACGATGCTTATCAGAATATAAAGGTGTGAGTTGGGGCACCTATTTGTTTTAGACCACAAACCTTTAACATCAAAACTCCTCAAACATGAAGGGTCGGCAAGATATGAAGGACAAAATCACTTTCATGTCCCCTTTAAGGTACTATATAACTTATCTGTAAAATAAATGACAAGACAAGTCATAGACAAGTAAAAACCAAACTTTCTTCATATGGAAGATCTGACTAAAACAATTCCTGAGAGCAGGCACTCTTCAATAAAGTTCACTGTTAGTTAACATTCTCAGACGAAGCACTCGTCCTTTGTAAGTGTTAGTAAGCATTCTCAAGCCTTACAAGTTAACAAAACCAGAAGAATCAAATAGGTCAATGGGATGCTAAAAATGAATGTAGCATTGTAGAAATAAGCAATATGAGAGATCATTCTTGATAGCAAAAAGAGCATACCGGCTGCTGTACTAAAGCATTACTAGAATCTCTTCCAACAGTTCCTTCACACACCGATGTCAGTACTTTACTATCATAATCACATAGGGAAATGTCTGAATTCTTAATAGCTTGGGTCAGATAAGGCTTCAGCTTGGCTGCAGAAGTTCCAAGTATTTTCTCGCCCAACCGTCTGGCAATAGGTAGAACCTCCTGAAACACAAGTTTCTATAGGTGATGTTTCAAAACAACTCAAGTATCCTAACAAATGGCACAACTGAAAAAATACCTCATTCTCTCTTTTCACAATGGACAATAATGTGGTGAGCATGTCAAGAGAAACCTCTTCACTTTCCTCCAGGACAAGGTTCATAATTGTCTCCATTGATGTGAAAATACCATCAGAATGATAATCTCTGCAGAGATATACAAGTCATAAACTATTGTGCCTAAAAGAAGTAGCCATAAAATCTCCAAAACAAACTGGGATTCCAAAATAGTTGCTGTGTAGCCAAAAACATATACACCGTATACAGCAAAAAGAAATCAAATCCACTTCTAGTATTTACATGTACATAATTTTCTGAACAAAACCTTCGATTTAATGAAGTCAAGAATACCTTATCGTTCGAAAGAAGATCTGGAACATCTCCAATATAAGATCATCGCATTCTAGGTCCAACATAATTACACATGACCTAACTTTAGCCACAGTTTCAAGGATGGTAGCCCTCTTGACATGTGATCGACTGGACTTGTCGGGTAAATCCTCAAAGGATGATACAATCAATTGAAATACTCTCTGCGCATATTCAAATGACCTTAGAATGCGAAGAAGTTTAATGGAACCAAAACAGGTCGAATTTTCCAGTACCTTCATCTTCTCATCATCATATGGAGCATCAGGCGCCGTAATTCTAGTTATTTCACTAATGCAAGAAGCGACGGAGACTTTAACATCAGTGTCTGGATGGCCTAAAAGTTCATCAGCAACCAACGCCTTCCTCAAGGAAGTAAGTGCATCATGCATTGATTTTCCTGGAGACTGCTCTACTTTTCCCAAAGCATTCTCGGCATGCTTTAAAATGAAACAAGACATTATAGAAGAAATTAAAAGTACAGTATCTAATAATATAAGCCAAAGTTAATCTATAGGACATAAGTATAAGAGAGGAGCAGCACATTTCAGATAAAAATTGCAGGCCTTCATCAGGAAAAAGGCAAGTTTTTTATGCGGGCGTAACAATAACAATTTTTCCCATTTATGAGGAGATTAAATCTTAACAAAAAAGGGAAGAAGAAATGGATGAGTAATGCATCACAGCCCTGTAAGAGAGACTGAGAGGAACGTGGGATCAAAGGTACATTATACTATTGATGACATGAGTTCACTAAGCATTCTCCTTGCATAATAAATACTGAAGACGAACGACAATTACAAAATAGTAAGGAAATCTCAAAAACTGCAAGGACAAAGTTAAAAGTTCAAATGGAAGAAACACACAACCACAAGATGACAAAAGTAAACTCATTTCTCTCTTTGCGATACAAGCTTCACATAATGACATAACGAAAATGTACCAAGTTATCTCTTCAGTTCCCCACTAATCTGAAAACTGATATTCGACGGAAACTATTCACAAATTTGTAGGAACAACACTTGGAAACACAGAAAGATATATTCATCATTATTTCAATGGAGTAAGGATCTTAGAGTTACAATGGGAGAGGATTCTTAAGCCTAAAGTACCACTAAAATATCTCAATTCACACAATCAGCCTGGATTAAATAGCAATAAATAAATAAAATCCACTTCCAGAGACTTGTATACAGAACTTATTCTTTCCCTATCAGAAATCATGAGTAGATTCCTTCCATATAAAAAACAGAGGTAAAATTACTTAATTTGCACAACAATACAACCTCCATTCCTAAGATATTCTCTAGTTTGATTTCTAATGATCAAAATAAAGAAACTTTGAGACATAAATGGACAGACGATAACTTGGTTTTAATCCACGTTACCATATTGAGGGTATAATACACTGAAAACATTATATAGTCACATATTTTTCAACAAATATTATACCACATATTCATATATATTTGTGCTTAATATTCAAAACTACAGAATATTGGTGAGATGTAGGGAGTACAATACAAATTCAAACTAACCAATAAGAGAAAGAAAACATAATTCCTCAAATTCAAAGCTAGTCACTATTTTCGATATGCAGGGAGTATAATTCAATTCTAAACTAACAGCACAACACGAGGAAAACCCCAATTCATCAAAATTCAAAATTATATTACCTGTTCAATACAGAGGCAACCAATACGATTATACAAGTAAAACAAACTAATTCATAAAACTATTCTGCCTCTCGACAGTTCAATTCAAAACAAAATCAACAAATACAGGTAAGAAACCAACCAATCAATAAATTTCCACAAAAACCAAAACTATCAAAAATTATCACTTACATCGAGTACAGACAGCAAATCATCTAGAGAAGATGGGGGCTGAAGGAGCTTATCACCAGCTTCCATCAGCTGCTTCTCAACATCTTTCACTGGTTCCTCGGACGGCATCCTTTTAATCCCCAAATCCTCTCCCTATATTCCACTGCACTTACCACTACAAGTCTACAACCTTAAGACTACCGGAAAATTCCACGATACCCTATCAACACAAACAATAAACCTCAATTCACCAAATAAAAACAACCCACCCTCCATCCCAAAAAGATTGTCAAGTTCAATTTTATCACACAATACATAAATATTGAACTCCAAATTTAAAAACCTCAAAAAAAAAAATCTTTGAACTCAATTGCCTTTAAACCCCAAAATAATTCAGCTCAAAACTTAAAAATATAGAAAACTAAAATACTTCAAATCGATATTGTAAATAAACAAATAAGTCGGCTATCAAAATTCGAAACTTGACAACAATTTGGGATATAAGGAGTACTAATTGCACACAAACAAAAAACAAATTCAATTAAACTGTGAGAATCCTAAATACGAAACTTCAAGATCTCGAACTTATTCCACAAATCCACATTAAAACCCTAGATACTAAACCAATTAATTTCAAAATCAACGGTTGAATTAACCAAAATTGAAATAATAATTTAATTAAATATATCTGAAACGAAGAATCGAGAGAAAATTATTACCACTCACTAGGTTTTTGTTTGTTTGTTTTTTGTTGGATTTGTTTAATAGTAGGGGTTAAGACTGAATATATATTCGATGTATCTACCTGGGCCCAAATACTCCGTTTTGTTTTTCTGACTGAAAGTACTAGTTTACCCCTGATATCCCACATATTCGTAGGTGATGTGTTTGAAGGAAGTTTTAGTAGGGGTAGAGTAGTCATTTAGTTAGTTTTATTTTACTGTTTACATGTGTGAATAGGTGTTCGTGTATTTTTGTCGGTCATGCGGGAGTGAAATGACGATAATAGACTTTTGTGTGTGAATGTAAATGGCGAGGAGATTCGAGGGTGAGCTGTGATTTTGTGATGATGGAGAGGGTATTTATGGAAATTAAGTGTGAGGGTATCTTTTTCTTTTTTTTTTTACGGGAGATTCGCGGGGAGATTAGATTTTGAGAAGAATTTGGAATTTGGATTCCGCCAATTCGCGGGGAGATTAGACTTCAAAGCTCCGAAGAGTTATTGGCCATCTTGATCGAGATATTGTAGCTCGATTTGGTTACTTATCGAGTTAAAGGTTTCTCTCGTTTATATATTAATTTAAGGCTAAATTTCACAATGCTCCTGAACTATTGTCAACTGATCAAATAAGGGACTGAACTTCTAAGTCAGTCTATGTGCCCCCTAAACTTTTAAATAGGTCAATTTGTCCCCATGAACTATGGTGAACTGGTTAGTTTAGGAATTTTAGCCATAAAATTGATAGTTTTTAGATTTTAATGAAGGGTAAAATAGGAATTCAACATATTATATGTATTTGAGGTTAGTTTATAATATACAAAAATATAGTGGACCTTTTTTAAAATAAACTAATCCCTCCCCCCATTCTCCCTTCGTCTTCTCCCCTCCCCCATACCGCACCCACACTTCCCTAAAGCCTAGTAACTATCAATTTTATTGTGAAAATCCTCAAACTGACCAATTCGTCATAATTTAGGGGGCAACTTGACCGATTTAAAAGTTAGAAGGTATCAACCATCACTCATGTTTCACTCAATTCACCATTCACTCACTCATGTTTCATATTGTCTCGGTCTCATTAACTCACTCATCTTCCAAAAACGGTTCCACGTGGTTATTCTGTCAACTTTTGTGGTCAATCAATGGTTAGTAAAATAGCCATTTCACGTCATTTATTTTAAAAACAAAAAACAAAAATGAGTAAAATTATAATTATGTCCCATATTTGTAAGTGTAGTAATTAAGGAGAGGAGCAAAATAGTCCTTTCAATTATTATTTTTCAAAATAGATATAAAATGACTAGTTTGCCATAAAGTCAACGGGAGACCGAAATAGTTGACTAACCAATTGGTCTAACAAAGTACAACTTAGATTAACGATATTGCAATGCGTTAAAGATATCAGACTATGGATGCAAAGCATATACAAAGATAAAATTCAGCCTTCAATCATAGCTTAAAGTTTCTTGAATAATCTTTGTCGAAGCTTGTGTATGAGAGATGTTTTTCAAATCATTTTTAACAAGTAAAGACGATAAGTGATTTAACGTTTTTGTGTATGTTTTGTCAAAAGAAATGTTTTGCAAATCTTAATGTTGATAAACCCCATATTATTAAAGATGGTGAAATATTTTTCCAACTCATTTTGAATCGTAAAATCGGAGTTTTAACGAAGCGGGAAATGAAGTTTTAAGTTTGTCGCCAACCCAAACTCTTAAAATTACATTTTGTGCCCAATTTTAGCATTTATTTACGTAAACCCACAAAAAACGTGTAAACATTAATGGATCTGTTAACTATAGAGACCACATTCGCACCCGTTACACACTTTCAGGGACCATTTGTCCGTCGGTCTCACTTATGAGGACCAAACTGCAACGGTCACCATTTAAAACCAATTGGCAATAGAGGAAGTAGTCAAAGATCTTATATATCGATTCGGGAGGACACCGTTTATGGAATTTTCCTCGCCTGTAATATTTGCCGGAACAACATCGGCGGGGTTACACGTGCCTCATTAACTCGGGCTTGGCTCATGATACCATGTGAAGAGTCTATGAGTTCCACTATAAAACCAATTGACAATAGAGAGACTGACTTCGGATATGGGATCAATTTTCAAAATCCAGTCCAATGATAAAGCTCATTGGTTTGATATACAAAAACATCAATCATTTCGATCGAACTTGCAACATATTAGCATTCTTCCCTCCCCTACACAGTCCAAATTCAAAACCAAAACAGAACAAAAAAAGAGGGAAAATTGAGTGTTAGAACTGAATCAATGAATCACCATAGTTATGCTGGAAGTCAACCACACAATCAAGCAGTAGACGGCTTAACCAATCTCTTCACTAAAGCCAATCACGAACTCAAAATTGTTCACAATAGGCTCGAGAAAGAGTTCCAGCAAGCTTACCCAGATAATGTATGTCAAAAATACTACCTTTTGTCCCAATTTGATTGTCCTATTTTGACTTTTTCATGGTTGACTTTTTAAACTTTGATCAGAAAATGTATTCTATATCTGGCATATTTTTTTGTGAAAAATTTGTACTCACTCATAGTTTTTGAATTTTGACCAAAAACACAATTTCCTTCGTTCGGCATATTTTTTGGTAAAAATTCGTACTGACTTTACTACAATTATCATTACTCGTATTATTATTGAAATGAACTAATGGGTGTGTAATATGGTTGAAAGTCTGTTAAGTTTGGCTATTTAAGATGAAACTGGACAATCCTTTTGGGAAGGAGGGGTATTTCTTTATAGCTTAGTGATTAGCATGTGTTTTATTTTGTGGGTATTGCTAAAGTCTCGATTTTTTGTATGTGTATGAAGGCTAATCCAATGAAGCTGTGCTCAAGAATAAAGAAGATCGAAGAAGAGTTGCCATTTTTGAAGGATCAATGCCGTGAGCTACTTGCAGTTAAACAGGTAACAGAGAGAATTGAATAACCTCTTAATTAATTTCATAACTTACATCCATCCCTAAAAGAACGTCCATTTTTGAAAATTATGGTGGTTGACCTTTTCGATTTAAGAAGTCAAATATTTTGTATATGTGTATAATTTGGCGTTAAATATGCTAAATATATCAAAAGATGGTCTTTTCTGTGTACTTTACTACTAACATGATAAGTTTTGTGTGTTAACTAAATCAGTAAATTTTGTTAAATGTAACATTGAAAATCGAAGTACACAGTTTTTTTGCAATGGAGGGGTATCTGTTTTAAGTGGCAGTGGCTTGTATAAACTTGAATAAAGCCATTTGTTCGATCAGACCAGCTCCTTGCGTTTTTAGTAGCTCAATTAGCGTTTGAAATTGATGATGAACTTACTACGATTTAAGAAAATTATATATTGCATTTCGGTATCATACATGTGCAGTGTAGGGATACTGATAGAGTTATCGATCTGTAACTACTCAAAAGTTCAGAATGTAAAAATATTGTCGGCCGTCATAGTGAGAGGAACCACTGGATGAGCTCCAGTATGTAATAGAATAATTTGTGGGAGACTAGGTGATACTAGATAATTGACCAAAAGGATGGGTAATGGATGAAGATAGGACTTAGGGTTAAGAGAAAACAAAACGTTGTATGCATGGGGTATACTGATTTGGATACTTGAATTGGAAACACGGGTGGTTGTCTACATTTTATTAAGATATTAAGATTCTACCTCGTCAGTATGCACGAGACTGCCTCCAATAATATATTCGATTATCTGTCGTTTGTTGCTTTTAGGAATTAATAGACAAGGCCAGGACAATATTAGTTGGGAACAGGTCACTGTTGCAAAGGTTGCAGGCATCAACAGGTACCCCTGTCACAACGGATTCTGAAGATCCTGGATTCGCCAACTTTAATGAGGTATTGATATAATATAATTTCTTAATCATTGATTAGGCGATTACTCTTTAAGTCTCTCTGAATGTTTTAAATTATGGGTTGAGAGTGAGTTAAAGGCTATGATGGATGAAGTCATTTCTAATAAATGTTTCCTGTCTCTCACTCCTCTCACTCTTGGGTCATTATTGAAACAACTTCTCTGTTGCACAGGGAACTCCCCCCCCCCCCCCCATCCCGCTTAGACAGGAGCTTAGAGGCACTTGGGCTTGTTGTTGTTGGTTCTTTCTTTCCGTCTCTAACTACTCATCAATTAGCTTCTGTACAACAATCAAAATAAGTTATCTAGGTGGACTGGTGCTGTAAATTTTGGATGAAGAAGATGTAATATTATTCTCTCCTCAATTTTTTAGAGTATACTAAAACTTTGCACCTTAAACATTATTGGCTTTCTAGTTCCTTAGAATATTAGGTTGCACGATTTCCAAAGGGTGACTGAAAGGTCTTCTCATATGCCCGTCATGGTACCAAAATTATAATGAAGGTCAGATCAAAGATGATTCTTCTAGGAACAGAAACGTGGTGTGATTGTTCTTAGTTACCTGGAGACAATCTTTGTCTACATGCTAGGAACCCTGACTTTATCATTGGAAAGTTTATGGCCTTCAATGTGTTGTTTTGCAGGTCATTGATGAGTGGACAGCTCAAGTAAGACCAAACACAGGTATACATGTTCCTACTGGTTATGGAGGGTAAAAGTTTACCCGAATGTAATGTGTCTTGCTTCCTTTAAGATTTCATAATGAAGTTCACAAAGCATAGGTCTATGATTAGTTAGGTACATTCAATTTTAACCACATCCATCTTTACTGGCTAGGGAAAGGTGACTTAAATTTTTCTAGTTCTCAGTTTCTCGACCCGCTAAGTGTGTTTGTAGATTTCAAAGCTATGGTTCATTCCTGTTGATTTTCTACTACTAAGCCTTAGAATGGCAAAAAAAGTCAAAAGAGATACATTTAGCATTTTAGCATTACCATCCGCATTGAGAATGGAGTGCTATTCATCCCATTTGTAGTCATTTTTTGTTAGGAAAAGCGCAAACTAGCAAACATGCTGAAACTGAACAGCATTTGATCTTTCTTCTGACATCAATGTGTGCTACCTTTGCAGATGACAAGGAGTCTGGGTCAGAGGATATCAACCAGTTGCTTTTCTCAGCAATTTTTAAGAGTGACTAGTTGTAAATTGTAATCACTATAATATCATCTTCAAATGTGAACAAATTGATGGAACTCAACATGCAACGAACTCAGCTTTCATTAATCGATGTAGTTGTTTGTGTCGATTTCAATGATTCTAACCCATGTCTATGATCTATCCACAATAGCTTAGTTACTCGGTTCATTACATCAGAGTCTATTCGTTATTATTGAACCAAAATTTGGCCAAATCGAGTTGTAAGTTGCCCAATCAAGTCGGTTTCATTTGCACTTTAGTCTGTTATCCTTTATTTTCAAAATAGGGCAAAAACCGCCCAACCCGCACTATGTGCACCCTAAGGAAAACCATAAACCTAAGCTTTTACCGCGTACTTAAAAGGTTTCAACAGTGAACCATTTCCAATTCTGTGAAAGTGAACGAAATCAAATAGTTCAAGAAACATGCATATGGTAAGTGATACAGAACATGCTCATAGACAACGATAGAGATCAATCTTGAAATATCCTAGAACGCATAGAGAATCATATTATATATCAAATTGATGTTCTTGGTGTACATTTGTATAGAAGAATACACAACAAACATGAAGTCGATTTACATATTTATGTACTCCAATGAATCTGGCTGATTGAACAGCTGTAGGAAGTGAAGGGGCAATAGCTGCAACTAGCAAGAATGTTTGGAATTCGGGCGGTTTCTATGTGGAAATGGGAGGACTGTCCAACCACTTAGCTCTGAAGCCTGTACCTTTACAGTCAGAACATCTAGTTGAACCCTGCAATCACAATTGTTTTACAGCTTAAAATTAGTTGACAAATGACTGGTGGCAATAGATTAAGGCGTTAGTTCAACAGACTAGTTTTACCTTTCCGGCACAGATGACACAAGTGGTGTTCCTCGAGGGGACTTCACATAGCATGTTATCACCGATAATGAAGAAACCAGTACCACGACACCATTGACACTCAACATGTCCATTTGAATCGCAAGACGAACATGTTATAGGCCTGGGTTGCTGCAAGTGCAGAATCATCACCACTTCATCAGTACAATATTTCAATCAGTGATCCGTTAACATAGGTTACGTGTTGTAGACATGTGTGAACATTGAAATATATTCACGAATTTAATGTGGATAGGCCATTAGTCAGATATGCGCGCATCACTACATTTGTATTACACATGCTTTCTTGGATAGTGCACGGCCTTAGCCCTGCATAGCAAGGAGTACGTTTCCCAATTGACCCAAGAGTAAAAACAGTATCTACTGTAGTACTATTTCACCAATGATAAGAAGCCTAGGTGTGTAATAAGCCATTTTAATTTACTCCATTGTATCCAGGAGTTGGAGAATATAAATTCTTAAGCTCCATCGAGCACCGTAAAAACAATTCAGAATATGTGACTTGGAATATTGCTGTATAAAGAAATGGTAGAAGGCGCAACAGAAAGAAAGTTACATGCAAAGATCTTTGAGGTAACCTACGTAAACTACTCAACCAATAAATGCGATAACATTACTATATCCTAAAGCTCTCATCAAGAACTCCTAATTGGGGTAGTTATACAAAACTAATATAGAACTTGAAGAAATAAATTATTGTTTCTATAATCTAGGCGTAGAAGATAAGTGAAAACTGAAAACAGGGAGAGGGGGACACCGGACACCAACTCTATTATGCATCTGCCGACTCGATGCCATTGGCACCACCATGGTGCCTTCAGCAATTGTTATCACGAACAACTCTTATTGAAATCAATAATCATACAGCCATATGATTGGAGTTCGAAATCACTATTCAAGTATTGGCTATTTTTGGGTTCTCTCGCGAGAAATATGGCCTATGGATGTTAATATAATGCCCATGCTCTCCATTTACCCCCCTCATATTTCTTTGAGAAATTAACATGGTTTAATAACAAAGAAGATGAGTTAAATGAAGGCATGACTAAAAACTAGCTAAACATTTTCATTTCCAATTTGACTACTAACTCAATTGCTTTATTGCATCTTAAGTTAAAATGAAACTAAGTCCAACCAGTAAATATCTCATTCCACTACAACCAATATTTTCCTCCTCCTTCGCGCATGATGGAACCCATCATTCACCACATATCCAACTAAACAGTCAAACAATCGGATGCGATGGCAAACGAATAAAAAACATTTGAGAAATAACAATTTATAACAATGGGCTTGAGTCATGGTACCTTTCATCTCTAAAAGATCATCTAGTTCTATCTTGAATAGTCATGATTAACAAACTTTATGACCTTAATTGACACACATAACTTTGCCCAGAATCAAAATTAGTAACCATGAACTAAAAATACAAAGAATTTATATAATTTTCACCATATATCAAACAAGACGTACAAAATAATTTGAGTTCAACTTCTTAAAAGTCAAACATCAAACTTCAAACTAGACTATTATTTTAACTAACACGCATAACTTCGAGTATAATCAACATTAGTAAAAGTAAATTAAGATACTATCTTTAGAAATATACAAAATAATCCAAATTCAAAAAATCAAAATCCAAACTAGAAAATCATTTTGATCACATACAAAATTTGGCATGTACCTTAGCAATCAACCAGGCACGTTCAATTCTTTGAGCAAAATTAGAAGAGCCCTCAAAAGAATCCACCATTGAAGCCCTCACTCCAGAAAGCTTAATACCTCTCAATTTCTTGAACCCATTTCTATAAATCAATGAAAAATCACATCTTTTCATTGGTAAATGCATAAACATGTTGCAAGAATTTGTGGGCATTAATGTAAAAGATGTAGAATTAGTACAACAATTGCTGCTCAACATTTTCTTGAACTAAAAATATGTTTTTTATTAAGAAAAATTGTATTTAAATTGATGAAAAGTGAGAGAATTATTCAAAGATTGAGTCTTTGGAGTTGAATTTTGTTGGGTTTTTTGAGTTTTCGTGTGGTGCGAGAAGTTCTTGATGATTGTTCACCAGCTGACTGCTTCTTACCCCTCTCGATCTGGATTGACTCCAAAATTGTCCGGTTTAATTTTCGATAATCAAAATTGGGATTATACTATACACACAATAGTGCTTTTTTAGTTAATAACTTTGTAATGTAATAGTAAATCATGTTATGATAATATCATTTGATTTATTTTTTGTCTAATAAAAAGTAATATATGATCTATAAAATATTAAAATATGATTCGTTAACTAATAAAATATATTATCGAACTCTATCAAATTTTCAAGCCAACAAGTTTAAGAGTCCAAGAACGATTTAAATCCTCAAATAGTGATTCGAAAATTTGAAAACTGTCAAATTCAAGAGTTCAAAACAAGCTATCGAAACCCTTAAACTTCATCAAATATGTAAGTCAAACAAGTTTAGGAGTCCAAGCAAGTGTCAAATCCTTAAGCAAGGACTCAAGAACTTTAAAACTATCAAATTCAAGAGTTCAAAAACAAGCTATTGAACCCCTTAAACTTTTAAGTTGTAACTTACATTTAATTCAAATGAATCATCAATAAAGATATTATTTACAAGTACATATTTTTCTAATCTTTGATATACTCCGTATTTTCTTAGACTTGTGACAATTTTTCATTACAACTATTACATAAGTTAGTTCTATAGACAAATATAGATCCTAATGAACACATTCCACAATGAACTTCCTAATGTAGTCGTGTAACACCATAACATGGGTGCCCTTAGGACTTTTTTTTGTACTTCCTACGCCCCTTTTTTTAAAAAATCATTTAATTTGATATTAAGTCTAATAAAATTTTTTTTTTTTTTTTTGGTAATAAGCGATGAATTTCATTAAAGAAATGAAAAAAAAATAATAATTACAAACCTATACAACTATGGACCAGAGTCCAGCTGATGATAAAATAACCAACAAAATCTCAAATAAATTCTTAAATCCAACATGGATTAAGAGTTCGGCCCAATCCTATCATCAGTTAAAGTCTCAGGTAGAAAACCTGGACTATAGCTACTACACCTTAACTTCATTAAACCTAACACCACTACCAAATAAGCATAAACTTTCTAGCAGCCGTGAAAGTCGAAAATGGCGAGCTGCTTGTTCAGATTCTTGGAGGCTGGATGGATTTAAGGAGATTAGGGGCTGAATCGAAGGTTTCCAGGTAAAAGGTTCCAAAACATACAATTTCTTTTGGAGTTCTTATATTTTCACCTTGAATCTTTCGATTCCTTTGATGCCATGTGTCCCACAAGCATATAATCCATCTCTTAAATAAATCAGGAGGAAGCTTTTTCCTGTACCTTTCAAATAGATCCTGAAAGTTGGTATAATTTGTTGTGTCTCTGCTAATGCCTAGATGAAAACACACTTCCTTTGTAAAAATGCAATTATTAAGCACATGAAGTATGTCTCCGTTTTGACTATCACAAAAGCAACACATTTCTGAAATCTGTATTTTCCTTTTGACCAGATTTGTTGTTGTTGGTAATTTATCTCTGATTGCCCCATGTAAAAAATGTCTGATTTTCGGTGGAATTTTTAGTTGCCATAAGTTCTTGTAGAAGCTTGTATTCTGGATATTGCTTGATATATGCTGAGTTTGATTGCTTCGATTATGTCGCATGAACTCGTATGCGCCCTTAACTGTGAATTTGCCATCTTTACTCTGTGTCCACTTTGGTACATCCGAAGTACTTAGATCTGGAATTGGCATGTCTAGTATAGCCTCTGAATCTACAGTATAAAATATGCTTCTAATCAGTGAAACTTTCCATACCTCCATATCTGTGTCAATTAGATCTTTGACTCTTAACTGACTCATATCTGGATTTGTTGGTGTGATAATTTTCCTGATATCTCCCTGAACAACCCAACTGTGCTCCCAAATGGGAATTGACTCCCCATTGCCCATTATCCAACTGATGCCTTGTTTTAATGTGTCCCTTACAGATAAGATACTGCGCCAGGTGTAGCTGGGGTTAACACCAAGTTGTGCCGACCAGTAGTCTCCTGCCGGGAAATATCGAGCCTTATAGACCTTTGCCAGTGGACTTTCTGGGTTCGTGATGAGTCGCCAGGCTTGTTTACATAACAAAGCCGTGTTGAAATCCTCGGCATCTCTGAAACCCAAACCACCCATATCCTTTGGATCACAAAGTGAAGACCAAGAAGACCAATGTATTTTCCTTTTATTGTTGTCCGATCCCCACCAAAAGTTAGCTAGAATAGAATTTATTTTCGCACATGTATTTTTTGGTAGCCTAAAACATTGCATTATGTAAGTGGGGACGGACTGTAACACTGAAGTAAGAAACACCTCTTTACCTGCTTTCGATAATAGTCTTGGCTTCCAACTTGTCACCTTGGTTTTCACTCTATTAATGACAGATTGGAATACCTCTTTTTTGGAAGAGCCAATGGTGGTAGGTAGGCCAAGATAGTTACCGTGCGAGGTAGCTTCCGGCATCCCTAGAATGTCGCAGATTGCATTCCTGGTAGCTTGTTCCACATTCGGGCTAAATAGGACATTCGATTTCTGGACACTCACAAGCTGTCCAGACCAATGCTCATATTTACTCAAAATATGCTTGATTATTGTTGCCTCATTTGTAGTAGCCTTCCCTAGTAATAAGGTATCATCTGCAAACATCAGATGGGACAAAGGAGTTGCTCCTGGTCCCAGAGAAATCCCTGATAAGTGACCAAGCTGAACTGCCTCATTGATTAGTGCAATCAAACCTTCTGCACAAATAATGAAGAGATAAGGTGACAAAGGGTCTCCTTGTCTTAAGCCCCGTCCGGGTTTGATATATCCCACTTGTTCCCCATTGATTAATAGGGAATAGGTAACAGATTCCACGTAGGTCATAATCATAGAAATCCACTTTGGGCTGAAACTCAAGACCTTCATCATGGCCTTGAGGAAAGACCATTCTATTCTATCATAAGCTTTAACCATATCCAGTTTGATAGACATAAGTCCTCGCTTACCCGTCTTACGGTTCTTGATAATGTGGTGTGCTTCAAAAGCCATCAAGATGTTGTCCGTAATAAGTCTATTCGGGACAAAAGCACTTTGTGTACTCGAAATGACTTTGGGCAAATAATCTTTTAGCCTCATTGCAATGCATTTGGCAATAATCTTTGCCGAGGTGTTGCAAAGTGCAATTGGCCTGAATTGAGACATATTCACTGGACTTTCCACCTTAGGAATCAAAGAGATAAAGGTAAAATTGAATTTCCTAAGAAATTTACCATAATTGAGAAAATTTAGTACCATTCCTGTGAGATCCGAACCAACAGTAGGCCAATAATGTTGGAAAAACTTTGCAGACATACCATCTGGGCCTGGAGCCTTAGCTCCCTTCATTGACAAGGTACATTTACGTACCTCTTCCTCCGTGAAATTAGCATCCAGTTTGGCTATATCCTCTCGAGAAAAAGGGGTCACCCCCAACTCCGATAGCCTAAAAGAGTCGGCTCCCGTTTGTGAAGTAAACAACTTCACGTAGAAATTCTCAGCCAAATTATGTAAGCCCTCCCTTGTCATAACCCATTGCCCTGTATCATCCTGCAGTGATGTGATAGCTTTACTTTTGCCACGCTGAGCAGAGATGGCATGAAAAAAGGCAGTATTCCTGTCTCCTTTAACCCTCCAGAAAACTTTAGAACGTTGACACCAGTAGATGTCATCCAGTTCTTGCAGTTTATCTATTTCTTTAGCAAGGACTATAGCTTCTCTCTTGGAGCTATCTGTGATAGTGCCTTGCTGAAGAAAATCAAGTTGTTGTTGTTTATCTCTGATAGAATTCTTCACATTTCCTAGGCTGGTCCGTTTCCAGTCTAGTAAGTTAAGTCTAGACTGACGGATACCATTCAGAAGCCTTAGACTCGGATCTGTATTAGTGACCGAATCCCATGCCTTTTGAATGACTTCCGAACTTTCTTTATACAGGCACCAGCCTTCCTCAAACCTGAATATAGCTTTGTGTTTGCCTTGCCAATGAACTTGTTCCCCCACAGACAGAATAAGGGGGAGGTGATCCGATGTATAAGTCGAACCATGAAGTAAGGAGAAGTTAGGAAATAAATCCTTCCAGCTATTCGTAGCCAAACCCCTATCTAGCCGTGCCCTTGTTGAATTAGGAGAAATAAAGTTGTTGCACCAGGTATACGGAAAACCAGAATATCCAATATCAAAAAGCCCACAGTCACGAACTACTTGGCGAAAATTTTCCATTTGCCAATTAGGTCGTTGACGACGGTGGGATACATTTTCAGAATTGCATAAAATTTCATTAAAATCCCCTATGAATAAAGTGGGAAGAACAGAAGAAGAACTTAAAAAACGCATAAGGTCCCATGAAAACTTCCTATTACATACTTCGTGATGACCATAGAACCCTATCAATCTCCAAGAGCAGCCGTCCTTAGATATTGTTGACTCGATGTGATGAGTAGAGTAAGAAATAACTTGTACTTCCATGTCTCTTGGCCAAAGCAAAGCTAAGCCTCCTTTGCGCCCTCGAGCATCAACAGTAAAAGCATTCGGCCTCTTAATCTTGTGTTTGATGTGATTCCACTCGTGAGTATGTAACTTAGTTTCCATAAGAAAAACCAAACCAGTTTTATTGTTGCTAATTAGACTGGCAAGTGACCTAACTGCTCGGGGTTGGTTAAGACCCCGGCAGTTCCAAGCTAGTAGATTCATGGCTCTCGGCTGGACTGCCCCGCAGTCTCAGCCGTTGTGTCTTGAGAGAAGGTATCCAATCCATCAGCAGAAAGAGATACATTCTTGATTGGGGAGGCCTTAATCATGTCTCCATTATTAAGCACATGATTAGAGGAGTTATTGTTATCATTTAAGGAGGAGCAAATATTCAGACCAGGAGTCTTTGCGTCAATAATAGAGCATTGAATGCCCTTCTCATTAGATATATCGCCAGTCAAATACTCATTAAGGTCAATGAATGCCTTACAAAGAATTGACTTAATTGGCTCCTTAAATTTGTAGCCATCATTAGCTTTAATTATGGTCAAGCTGTCATTAGCATCAATGCTAGGACCATCAATTCCTTTAAATTTCAAAGAATTCAATTCCCCTTTATTACTCTCATTAGCATTAATGACCGTTTCAAATCCAGGAGGAAATTTAGGGGATTCCAGATCTAACGCTATTTCCTTTTCTCTCTCCAAAAGTGTGGTGGGATTGTCCGGCAGCTGCCATCTCTCCTCCAGCCCCTGGATTGTGGCAATGTATACACGATGCTCCACCCAAGATCTCTCCCGATACGATCTCTCCCGATACTGTGTCTCCATGTTATTTGATGTAGAGACAAGTAAGGGACAATAAAACCACTTGAAGCAAGAATACTGTTTTAAATATTTGAGTGGTGGATGGTGAAGAACAGACAGGAAGAGAGCTCTGTATAGAGCTATCAAAATTAGCCAATTACGGTGGCACAAGATCTGCAGAAGGGCATTCAATGCTCTATTATTGACGCAAACTTAAGATTGTGATAGTTCTCTTATACTCCTATGAATGACGTTTTTGTTTTTGATAAAAAAAATTTTACTCCCTTCATCCCTAAATGATTGTCACATTTTGACTTTTCATGGTCAACAAAACACAAACATAAATATCTTTTATTCTACATACAAAAAATTATAAAAATTTGATATTTCAAAAACATATATTGAGACGAATCTAACAAGATCCCACAAGATCATATTATTTCTTATCGTTAATAAGGATTTATGATCAAAATTCTTAATATTTGATCATCAAAAATCAAAATGTGATCATCTTTTAGAGACGGAAATAATATTAAATAAAAGGACATAGGGAATAGTATTATCTTGATTCTTGACCGGTGTGAGAAATCTACCAGGGTGCTCGCTAGTGTGTAAAACGTGCTCGAGTAAACATGATAAGGCCCAAGGGGAAGGATATATAGAAAAAGAAAAAGGTACTAAGATGTTGGCATATTTTGCACCCCTCATTTGATCAATCTATGTCAAGATTCAACTATTTTCTAGGTCACTAAATAATTATCACATTTTAACTTTTCATGATAAATAAAATACGAGTTAAAATATAAATATCTCTTTTTTTACATGTGACTAAATTATAAAAAGTCAATATTTCAAAAATATATATTGAGACGAATCTAACAAGATCCCACATGACTATATTATTTTTATCGTTTAATGAAAATTCATGATTAAATTTTTAAAGTTTAATTATGAAAAGACAAAATGTGACAAGCATTTAGAGTATATAACAAAAGAAAGGCAAATTCGGTGATTTCTCTGAGTTTGACTAGTCCTTGTATTGGTGATCTCTCAATTTTTTAACGAATGACATCAAAGACCATTTTTCATTTATTTTTTAACAGGAGTATCAGTGTCATTATTCACATTTTCGGATCATACTTTTAAATAATATTCCTTCGATTTTTTTATATGACATTTTAGATATTTTCAAATAGATTAAGAAAAATTAAAAGTATATTGAAAATGTAAAATGGCAATTGATTGTCACTATATTATTAGTTAGTTGATAAGTTCAATGAAAAAATAAGCAAAAAATATTGAAATTGTAAAAAGCACATTAAAATTGTAAAAACGTCATATAAAAATAAAATAAACACAAAAGTCTAAAACGTCATATAGAAAATGAAGGGAGTAATATTTTGTTTAATTATAATAAGTATACAATTGATATAATAAAATCTTCAAAATATTTTAAAATATTTATTTTGTAATATGTTATAATATAATTAAAATCTATTCATGATTATATTGGCATTTAATATAATGAAGCATATATATATTTTATTATTTAATGACTTATCTGTTCTCAGTTATACATACTAAATAAGAAAGTGAAATACACTCTTAGTTTAAGATCAAGGAGGAAGGATGCAATATTTTAACGATTTACAAGAGGTATTGTTATATTTTAAATTTACAGGGAGGTAACAATACATCTTCAACAACTAATGTTTTATTATGGAATAACTCATGATGTTCATATCTGTCTATTATAGACCTCTCTATTTAGCATTTGATGAAGATTACTCTAACTAATAGTAGTTCAAAATACATCTTTAATGGAGTTAATCGAATAACCTAGTAAAAAAGGTTCTTGCTAGTGACTAGAAAGTCATGGATTCGATACTCACCTCATCACTAATTTACAAAAAAAAAATACATCTTTAATGAAAGATCTTGATGGAAGCCACCATGTTTTATCTTTACCTCTGTTTCATTATACGATGTTATAGATATTTTTACATAAATTAAAAAAGAAAATTAAAAGTAAACAAATAGTATGTTAAAAATGTAAAATGTCATTTGATTGTCATTATATTATTTGATTAGTTGATAATTTCAATGAAAAAATTAAATAAAAACTACATTAAAATTGTAAAAGCACATTAAAATTGTAGAATATCATATTAAAAAACAAAACCAAAAGTCTAAAATGTCATATAAAAAAGAGAATAAGTATGAGTCATTCATTTAGGAGCCCTTTGCCATCGATATAATCAGTACTCCCTCCAATGTAAATTTTCACAGTATATAAATTCTCAATATGAAGGTAAATCTTAATTTCAAATAATCTTTAAATATATTATTAAAAAACTTCAAAAATATTATTATTTTAAAAGATGAATCTAACTATATAAATTTTATATGTTATAAAATAAGTAATAATTACCCACTCTACTCCAAACATATTACTTAATTTTTTAAATATTTCACATAAACTAAGATAGGTTTAATACATTCAAATATTTTGATCTATATATAATTGTACGTTAATACTCCACTTAATCACATCATCTAAAGTAAGGCAGTTCATTAAAATTCCAACTTCAATATAAAATTCATTGCAAAAAGAAAGTTATAAGGAAAAAAAAAATAGTGTACTGTGATTGGAGATTCTTGTAATGTTTAAAAAAACAATCTTTCTGAATTAAAAGAAATAGTTCAGAATAATTGATGATGAGATTTCAATTTAACAAATCAAAAGTCAATTATTAATGCTCCAATACTGTTTCAAGTGCATTAGATACACTTCTTTAGTTATTCATCATCACAATTCACAAGCCATATGACAAAAGAAACTGTCGATGCATATACCTTTTAGTATTCGATCAATCTGTAACGGGGTAGTAGTATTTTTGTAAATTAGCAACCAGGTGAGCTATTCGATTAACTCTTAGGTAGTAGAATTATTGAAACAAGCAAACCCTAACTTAACTAAATCCATATGAAATTAAGCTTTTGATAACCAACAATGTCAATTCACCATCATCCAGATAACATAAACACAGAGGAAACTACCATCATACAGATAACATAAACACAGGAAATTACATCCACACCAAATGGTCAATGAGGCATACATACGACGCAATCATCCAGATTAAAAATAGGCAAAGCGGGAGATGGCCCATGGTCGACGAGGAGTTAATACAGAGCAAGGTATATACAAGTGTGTTCGTATAAACAGAGCAAGGTATATATACCAGCCACAGATGAGGTGGTGTATACACCGAGCAATGTACATACCAACACCACACTCGACGAAGAGGGTGTGCTCATATATACAGAGCAAGGTATATATACCAGCCACAGATGAGGTGGTGTATACACCGAGCAATGTACATACCAACACCACACTCGACGAAGAGGGTGTGCTCATATATACAGAGCAAGGTATATATACCAGCCACAGATGAGGTGGTGTATACACTGAGCAATGTACATACCAAAACCACACTCGACGAAGAGGCGTGTATATACAGAGCAAGGTATATATACCAGCCACAGATGAGGTGATCTATACACCTAGCAATGAAAATACCAACACCACACTCGACGAATAGGCATGCGTATGATTGAAGAACAGTGAAAACAGTTAAAACATAAACAAAGATTTGCAAACCCAACATTTTGATTGATTGATAAAATGTACCCTGTAGATACAGAGACCCCCACACTTGGATTTAACTACAATACCAAAACACGACAATTAATTAAAGGACTTTCAAACAAATTAATGTTTAATCATCCATACACAAGACACCACCACTTATGAACCAAAAAAGTTCACTTTTTTTCAAAATCACTAAAATAAAGACCCTAGATATTATAGATCAGAGCCAACATTGTCAAATGACAATACTAACCCTCATCATCAACACCCCTTTAACAGAAATCAACGCCTGCCTCCACCACCTTGAGGGCATTCACGGGAAAAGTGCCCTTCCTCACCACAGCTGTAACAGCCACCTCCACCGCCGCCACCACCTCCTCCACCGTATCTCCCACCGCCACCACCACCTCCATATCTCCCTCCACCACCGCCTCCTCCATATCTATCACCACCTCCATCTCCCTGGAAGCAATCCCTAGCCAGATGCCCTTGCTCCCCACACTTGAAGCAGCCACTTCCACCACCACCGCCGCCACCTCCATACCTGTCACCACCACCTCCATACCCACGGCCTCTGCCACCACCTCCATATCCACCACCTCCGCCACCGTAACCACCGCCTCCACCACCAGACCTACCACCACCCTGAACAGGACCGCCATCAGGACCGGTAACACTCACAGCCTTCGTCCTTCCATCACTACCGTGCTCAATCTCAAACTCCACCTCCTCATTCTCTCCCAAACTGCGGAAGCCCTCGGAGCTTATCGCGGATTGATGAACGAACAAATCCTCGCCACCGTCGGATGGGGTGATGAAACCGAAGCCCTTGGTGTCGTTGAACCACTTGACCTGGCCCTTCATCCTCTTCCCTTGCTCACCACCTTCAGAAGCCATTACTGCAGAAAGAAAACCCTAAAAACTCCCTTTGATGTATACGATGAAGAGAGTTTGTGTTTTGTGGAGGCGGAGATGTGAATCTTGGTTTGTTATATAGAGAGGTGGCTACTTCCCTCACGTGACACGTCTGTAGGGTTTTCTGATAATGGGCCCGGGTCGTATCCGTTCCAGATCCTTTACCCTTCTCGATATTTTTCTACGTCCATATTTTATAAGCTTTTTAATTTAAATAAATTCTTTTTTTATTCTTAAAAATTTGTTTTTATTTTGTTTGGCTAATCCATGTAAATTTTACGTTGCATATCATCTTCTTTTTTTTTTAACTAACATTATTAACGTCTAATTATTTTCTTATTAAAAAGTACAAAATCTATTGGCTTAATTTTCAATTTTATAATTACTTTTATAATATTGAAAACCATGTCAGTAAAAAGTTGATTATGAATCTACAGATGACTATTACTTTATTCGTTTACTCGATTGAAATGATTTGAAAAGTGTGTTGTATACAACATGCATGATTACTACTTTATCCCTTTCTTAGTGTCATCCTAACAATTTTTATTTTGTTAATTAAAAATCAATTAATAATTAATGACGTTTTACATATATAAGCATAATGAATGAATAAATAATAATTTAATGAAATATTGATATCAAAATATTTTATTATACACTCGTCATTAAATAGGGCTTAAAAGAAAGCGACAATAAAATATTATACTATAATTGTAATGTGATAAGTATTTTAACATCAATATTGTTTATTATGTGAGAAACTAAAAGAAGAGATATGATTATTTCCAAATTTTTGAAATTGATGTTTAGTTCAAGAATAATATATTAATAAGTTAAAAATATATGTAATAAAATCATGGAGATTGAAGGAAACAATATTACAATAATGTTTAAGTATTTTAAAAAGGGACTTTATCGAAAAAAATCAGTTATAAAGAGATAATAAATTTGCCAATTAAACAAAAGATAAAATAATTATATTTTGATATTATTATTTAGGATCTTTATAGAATATTTTTAACGTGTGTCCTAGAGGCATATTCTAGAAGACCCCATTAATCTATACAATAGTTGTAAACATGTATTCTCTCCAGTTCATTAAAATTGATATTTGAGTTATTTGACAATGAACTATAACAATCAATTATTATTTGTTGTTTTGAAATGTTGGATAATCTAGCCAAAATCTACTTTATTAAGTATCAATAAGTATTGCTATTATATCCTAATATACATAATTACTCTAAAAAACATAATTAATTAGAAAAACAAAAACAAATTAGGGTCAAAAATGAAAATATGAGTTCAAAAGTAAATTGGTTTCCTAAACAATCAAATATTATGAAAAAGAAAATTTATCTTGACAATCAAACATTTTGAACGAAGGGCTAAAACACATTTCTTGATTTTTTTTTTAGTTATTGTTTTAGTCATTTTCACATAAAGTAAGAAAAAGTAAAATTAGTAAAAAAAAAATACATTGAAAATATAAAATGATAATTGGTTATTAATTGAAAGTAAAAAATACGTGATAAAGACTAGACAAAGTAAGTATGGAATTTTACTTCTAATAACGCTCCTAGGGAAAGTAATAGAGAAATTAGAGGAGCATATGGAAAGGTTATTTGCATTTACTACTACACGTCTACACCAGTAAATGACTCATTGACTCAAGTTAAAATCTATTCGAATTCTGAGTTTTTGACCAACTTATTTCATCGATTCATTATAGGGACTCGAGTCCATTTCATTCATTATACATCATTCATTAACATTAAAAGAAATTACTCCTTTCAGTTGTAATCAGTTCTCATATAGATTTGGGGAAAAAAATTACTATAATCATAACTCAATAACAACTTCGTAGAAGTTTCATATTAGTGGGAATTAAAGAGTTTACGCTATTTTAAAGACCCAAAATTATTTTCACGACATCATATATTTTGTGCGTTTAATGTTTTTTATAGTACAAAAGTTAAATTAATCACACAAGAATATGCGATCGAACACATAAAAACTTGGGCCATATAATGGCATATATGTATCAGACTCAAGGGCGGATCTAGGGAGGGTGTGGGGCACCTCCTCTTAGGGTTTTCGTTATCGTTATATATTACATACTCCCTTCTTCCCATTTTATTTTTTCACTTTCTATTTTTGGGGTCAAAATTCAAAACTTTTGATCATTAATTTCCAGTACCCAATAAGTTATAATATAATCAAATTAGATATTGTTAAATTCGTTTGAATATAAATTTTTGAAATATCAATTTTTCATAATTTTTACATGTATAGAATTGAAGATATTTACGTTTTAAGTCGTATCTCGAAGACCGTATAAAATCAAATTGGAAAACAAAACAAAAAGGAAGGAGTACTATTTTTGGGTTTTTTGTGATATAAAAAATAAAAAGTGCAAATAAATCAAGTGAAAATTTTGCTTAATTCGTTCGAACATACTTTTAATATAATTTCAAACTTTTTAATAATATTTAAAGTAACATTAATCCTCTTTATTTTCATCTTGATTTTTACCGATCATACTAAAATAATAGGAGTGGGTTGTGTCATTTTCCATAGGGTCCCGTGTTTGACCAGGAAGTTACTACTCCTTGGTAATTTAATTGATTGATGAGAGGATAGGGGTCTATGGTCAGTAGTCCATAAATCAATTTACAAATACCTGAAAAAGTACAATATGTTCTCAGACATCACATAATATAGAGACATCATCACCATGTTGACCAACACAGAACTATCCAAATACTTATTCACATGCCAATAATTGACCTCATATGTCGTCCACCATTCATAATTCTTGCAAAATCATCACAGTAGGCTGAATTATATCAAATGCTCGATAGTATTCCATTAACAAATCTGGTTACCCCGGCCGATTACATATGATTTTGTATATTTTCGTTCATTCATGTTTATTCCATTCCCTTCATTTCTGAATGATTGGTACATTTCGATTTTTGTGGTCAAGCTATAAAAAATTTGATCACGAATTTCTACTAAAGTGGTCAATATATAAATATCAACATGTTATAATTTTTTCGGATGTAGAATAAGAGATATTTACATTTTAAATCGTATTTTATTGATATGAAAGTCAAAATGTACCAATTATTTATGGATGGACGGAGTATATTTTGTGTCACTCATTGAACAAACAACGATTTTAAAGATTTTTATAGGAATATTTTCTTCAATCTCTAATATTCTTGTCATTAACCATAGTTGACTATTTATTTTCGATTTAATCGATCTCGGGATAAAGATTTGAATGGAATCGAAACTTTTTAATTTTTTTTTTATGTTAAATAGCATACAACTTTTAAAAAAAGATTCGAGTTGGCTCATGTATTCAAGCTTATTATATGGCTAATGAGATCAGGTTTTGCTTTAAATATTTGTTGCAAATCAATTTGATTCTATTCTCTAAGTAAAATATGAATTGAGGAGAATCTTGTTGATTTCAATTTGATTTAACTCGTTTAAATACGTAACAGAGAGTATGAAATGCATAAGATTAAACTAACAAAATTATCGAGGTTGATGATCAAAGTTAGGGGTAATTCAAACTGTCAAAACAATAGTACTTCAATACAAAAGTGATTTATTTGTTTTAAGGCTTTTCAGTGGTTTGCGATTTGAACTATCTTCATCTTCTTTATGTGTTTGTAAACTATTTATCTTGTTTATTTGCTACTCGATTCAATTTTTATCATTTATATTGTATTTTAAAGGTGAAGTAACTATATTAACCTTATCACCCTTTCTTTTCCAATCAACCATCCCCTTCTTACTCAACATATCACCGTCTGTTACTAAGTATGAACATCATATTCCTGCTTATCACCATGATCAAGTTAATGTTTGTGCTTGTCAAATTATTCAACACATACTTTTAATTTTCCAACTATGAGAATCTCAACTTAATAAATTTTTGTATGAAGTGAATATTCTTGGCCGAAAGCAAATTATTTGTAGTATCTTTAATTTATTATTTCCTACTAATCGTTGTATTAAAGATTAAATTAATTTTCTAATGATTGCTTTTTTTAGTATAAAAACATCGTAGAGAGGATGAAAGTGATAATAAGAATGTATTTGAGGACAAGAAGTAAATTGGGTCTCTACTGAAGATCTAATCATGAGATCATAATTGAATATTCTAGAATTGATAAGATTTCCCAAGTGTTTGACTTGGTGTACAACATCGAGCTGCATTTGATTGCCGATAAACCAAGGTTATACATTCCGGGAAGAGTAGTGGAGGTTGCGTTGTTGGGCCGTCGGGCGGGACGAGGGAGGGCAAGCACAACCCCGATCATTTTCTTCACGTATTGACTCAGGTGCCCGGGACGATGGGGTACGGGAGGGATGGGTGTGCTAAGAAAGAAGGAGGTGGATTGGAGCAAAAAGGGAGATAAAGATAGCATAGTCATTTTACCTTTAAAAAATAACAAATTTTAATTAATTGTTAATTTTTATGCTTATCATGTTATCAATGTAGCGAGAAAATTATCTACCATAATTATTATTTATATTCACAACTCAGTTACCCTGTTGGTTACTTGTCAATAACATTAATTATAGTATTTTTAAGATAGTTTACTATTAATGTGAAAGTCATTAGTCAATTAAAGTTTATGTATGTCAATTATGTGAGAAACTTTTGATTCTTTTGACAGTTGAAAGTCAAACTTATCATGAGTTGATTATTAGTTAAATTTATTTATATTATTATAAATTAGTAGTTAAATGGAGAACAGAGTTTTTTTGTGGTTGTTGGATCCAATAGAAGCGGGAAAAGCAATGTCATTGACAATATACTCGTTGTATTTGAAAGAGAGCTAAAGAAGTGTATATTCAAAGTAAACTGAGTTACTTATCTATATTATAAAATTCTATAGTTAATTTCAAATTGATTTTAAATTATGATTAATACTTCAGTTGATCGAAGTTCTTATAGAATTTGATTCATTTTTTCTTCTATTTTTCTTCGTTATTAGTTCAAATCTACTAACATACCAATTCAGAATTCTCGAAATAGGGCCATATAGAGCATTTAAACGGTATCCTCAAAATTATCCTTAAACTTTTCTCTATTTATTACCTTTATTGCTTATGGAAGGTTTTCTAATGTTAGTGATATTTTTCAATTTCCTTACTTTACTCCCTATGAAATTAAAATTACCCTTGCTAAAACTTACAAAATGCACCCAAAATCTTTCAAAACGGGCCAGTGACCAAGTTTGCCCAAAAAATGCAGTTGAGTGATCTACCATGGTCCATTTAAAATGAGGGTGATTTACCTGGAAATATTAGATACTTTCAGTAATCTTTGGTGCAATTAACCCTAAACATTATATATGGAAATAAAATTCAACATACATAAGCATACAATGTAACATATTTTTTTTTCTAAAAATAGCATATTAAATTTCAATTGCAAATTAATTAAAAATTGTTTTCACTTATTGGTTTCTTAATCTGTGCCCTAAGGTACGCTCTAGAAAAACTCATAACAAATTTAGAGAGGCTAATGTGAATGCCAGTGGCACACGTATTCTTGTTGGCGCATGCTCAGTCGAACATGCATTTTTTTGAAACAAAGTTAAGTATATTTAAAGAAAAATTAATGTAAAAAATAACATTTAAATTTATATTTGAATATATTTAAGTGTTTTGAACAAGTATTTTGAAAATTATATCTATTTCGAAGAGCTAATTTGAAACTTCTAGATCCGCCACCGGTGAATGCTCTTGCAAACGAGGAAGTATAAGTGGTATATGGCGCCAGCATTTGCCTCTTTTTTCTGTTCAAACTTCTGCATTTCACTCTTCTCTATTTCCATGCTTAAAAGTCAAATGATACATTGTCGTTTAAAATTATTGTTTTTGCAAAACCATAATTTCATTACAAGATTTTATTGCACATATAACAATCATGCAATATCAGCATCAACTTCTCAGATTTCAAGGTATGCTCGTTTGGGTCAACTCGATAATGCTTGGCAAGTGTTTGATAAATTGCCGCACAAAACAATCGTTGCATGGAACTCAATTGTTACCGCGTTTTTTCAGAACAAGAAACCTCTTGAAGCACAACGTTTGTTTGAATGTATGCCCGAAAGGAATATTGTATCTTGGAATGGATTGCTTACTGGTTATGTTAAAAATGGTATGTTGAATGAAGCTAGAACGGTGTTTGATAAAATGCCCGAGAAGAACGTTGTTTCTTGGACTGCGTTGATTCGAGGTTATGTAGAGGCTGGTCTGGTGACTAAGGAAGCTGAGCCGTTGTTTTGGAAAATGCCCGACAAGGAAAAGAACGTGGTGTCGTACACGGTTATGTTGGGTGGGTTGATTCAAGAAGGTAGAATAGATGATGCGTGGACATTGTACCAAAGGATGCCTGAGAAGGATATTGTGGCACACACTAGTATGGTTGTAGGGCTGTGCCAGGATGGACGGGTAGATGAAGCAAGGGCCATTTTTGATGAGATGAGGCAGAAGAATGTGGTTTCTTGGACTAGTATGATCAATGGGTACGCTCAAAATGGGCGGGTTGATGTGGCCAGGAAGCTATTTGAGGTCATGCCAGTTGAGAAAAATGAAGTTTCATGGACTGCAATGTTAATGGGGTATGCCCATATTGGAAGGATAGAGGAAGCTTGGGAACTTTATAAAGAAATGCCGATGAAATCCATTGTCGCTTCTAATGCGATGATAGTTGGATTAGGCCATAAAAGGGAGGTGTTGAAAGCAAGGAATATATTTGATTCAATGAGGGAGAGGGATGATGGGACATGGAGTTCTATGATTAAAGTTTATGAGCGAAATGGGTTTGAGTTGGAGGCTCTTAGTTTATTTGGCTTGATGCAGAGTGTTAAAATGAAACCTAATTTCCCTTCGCTGATAAGTGTTCTCTCTGTTTGTGCAAGTCTAGCAACTCTTGATTATGGTCGACAAATCCATGGCCATATACTCAGGTCAAAGATCGATGACGATGTTTATGTCCGTTCTACATTGATCACAATGTACATGAAAAGTGGTCAGTTTACTAAGGCAAAGCAGGTGTTTGAAAAATTTTCTGCTAGGGATATAGTTATGTGGAATTCTATGATAACAGGATACGCTCAGCATGGAGCTGGAGATTTAGCTATGCAAGTGTTCCGCGACATGTGCTCTTCAAACATTATTCCAGATGATGTTACCTTTGTTGGGGTTCTCTCAGCTTGTAGCTACACTGGAAAAGTAAATGATGGTAAAGAAATATTCGGACAGATGAAGGAAAAATACTCTGTGGAGCCAACCCCTGAACATTATGCTTGTATGGTCGACATGTTTGGGAGAGCTGGTCGTTTGCAGGAGGCAAAGGACATTATTGATAAGATGCCTACAGAACCAGATGCAATTGTCTGGGGCTCTCTGATGGGTGCATGTAAGGTCTATAACAATTTAGACTTGGCTGAAGTTGCAGCAAAAGAACTACTCAAACTTGAACCAAAAAATGCTGGGCCTTATATCCTGCTATCTAATATTTACGCATCAAAGGGTAAATGGGCTGATGTGGCGGAGTTAAGGACTTTAATGCGCTCAAGAAAGGTGAGCAAGTCACCTGGTTGTAGCTGGATAGAGATAGAGAAGAAGGTTCATATGTTCACTGGTGGAGAGAGCACACCACATTCTGACCACCATTTAATCATAAAAATGTTGGAGAAATTAGGTTCTTTGTTGAGGGAGGCCGGCTATAGGCCTGATGGTAGTTTTGTTCTACATGATGTGGATGAAGAGGAGAAAGTTCATAGCTTGGGACATCACAGTGAGAAGCTGGCTGTGGCATATGGACTTCTTAAACTTCCCAAAGGTGTTCCCATCCGAGTAATGAAAAACCTTCGAGTTTGTGGGGACTGCCATTCAGCTATTAAACTAATATCAAAAGTTACTGCACGAGAGATTATTTTGAGGGATGCAAATAGATTTCATCATTTTAAGGGTGGCATCTGTTCGTGTAATGACTACTGGTAAAGAATTCTCAAAGCTTGAATGCACCCACATACAGATAATTATTTTCTTGAGCTACTTCCAATTCAAGAAGAAGAGACAACAAACAACTTTAGCAACGAGGCTGTGCAGATATGCTTTTGTTGTTCAATGCCAAATTTGGTCCGCGAGATCACAAGTCCTGAACCGTTGTTACCAAGAGTTGTGCAGATACTATAGCTATTCAGCTTTATTGATTCAGTAAAATGGCTTTTCTTGGGATTAGAAGCAATATGGTGGCTCCATCTGATGATGTTCGGGATGTTTATATTAAGGTGCGTCCTTAAAGCATATCAATACATCTGGTGTCTTTCTGGTGCTTATGGTTGGGAAAATATTAGCTACCGGAACATATCAATATGTTGCGTCAATTATTCATCCATGTTCAAAGGAGAAATATTAGCTACCAGAACAAGGAGATTAGATTAACTTAAGTAGATGCAAGAATAGCTAACAGATATATATTCTGTATGCAAATTGATCCTCGTACGCATTACTCTGTTATATTTGATATGTTCTTAACGAAATATGATTTTGTTCATTGTTCTGAATGAAATATATGGCAAGGTATAATGTGGTTGGGAGTTTATTAACTCTTCAAGTATATTATATGAATTGAATTTCCAAGTTATAGCAGGAATGTCATGCGCACAATCTTTGCTAGGTACACTTTTAGCACTCTATCTGACTTTTTTTCAGCATGTACATCTCGTCATCCCTAAAATAATAGAACTATAGCTTGTGTAGATGGTATGTCACTAGACTAAAACTGAATGAAATGCCTGATATTTAAAAGCGGGTATCATGACGACATTGATAAGCCTGGAAAGTTTTAAGCCAAATGATGCTGAACGCATTGGCTAGATACATTATTACTAGACTTGTTTCATCTGCTCATAACCTCTATGTTATCCTAAGTTAAATCTTGACAAGTTTAACTTTCCTAATTCCTACTGTTCTGTTTCTCGGTAATATGTGGGTTATGGAACTCAAGGAGATAACTCCAGCGTGGTAACATTTACCATGACAACACAGATCTCTACAATTCTATGATGGACTTCACGGCTCATTCGCACTTCAGTACAAGCACATACTCATTGTAAAATCTGGGAACAGTAAGGATATCCGAAGGTGTTCCCGGGTTTGTTATGTACTTAAGTCCAACGATGAAATGAGTTGTGACAGGACAGTGATTCGAATACGAACTCAGGTAAGAGGATATACTGGGAAGATGATTAGTGCCCAACTTAGATATGATTCTCAGTCAGTTGTATTTTTCCCTTCTTTCTTTCTCATACTGTGGTTGCCTACTGCAATGGTAGTCAGTGGGATGTATCTGCTTTGGTTGAATCATCATAGAAGGTCCTGGGTTCGAAACTCACCTCATCGTAAAAAAGTATGTATCTGCTTTGGCTGACACAGTTTATGTGTATATATACATATACATACTTATGACACAGTTTTTGTTTAATTAAGTATCCATGATATTATTAATGCATTGTGTATATCGGTTTTAAATTGGATACTATACAATGGTGGTAAGGCTTTTGATGATGTTTGGGAAAACCCTCAACAAATAATGGAGTTTTGATTTTCCACGAAACAATTATAGAAATATTGTGAAAGTTCGATGTAAAGTTTTCTCCACTACCTTCCAAAAGTATTTATCATTTAATTATTTTTCGATTTACATTTCATCCGATTGAGGATTAACGATAAGGATAGAGGAGTAAAAAAAGATACATGAAGTCCTAGATATAGCTAATGATGAGTCATAGGGTGATGCGTGGACGGGTTTGTATCCGTAAGTAAATAATACTTTATTAAAATATTGCAAGAGTTGCTTATAGTTTCGTGCTCTATTAATTATCTCCATTCTTAAACTGCTAAACTGTTATTAAGACACATTCCTCGATTTAACCTACTTCTCACAAACAAACCTGTAATACACGCTTAAAAATTGACAAGATACACGAACGTGTAAAGCTTGTAGCAAAGGGTGCCACATGTAGGTGCATACATGCAGTGAAAACGAACGTGGCCATCTCTCACCATTCCAATATATTCCACCAACCATAATAAAACCTCCATACTCAACACTTGGAACAAACAAATCATCCCCAAAAAGAAATCTGATAATAATGGGAGAAAACCCAAAGAACAATACAGAGGACTGGAGGAAGATGGCAGACACACACAAGATGAGTCCAGAGGAGGTCAAGAAGGCAGGTTTGGAAGGTTCTAGAAGGCCACCAGGACATAACCCAGGTGAGCAGGGACGGAATTAGTATGGGATGAAATTAGTAGGGGATGTGCTCTTCCAGATTCTTGTAGAGAATTATCAACATGTGTTGTACTAGACTTGGCAAAAGCGTTGATATTTTTAGTTAAATACACTAGTGTTTAAATTCCACGGATGTATTATTTACACTATTTGTTGTTGTTTCCTTCATGATCAGTTTTCATTTTTTAAATTGTGCTCTCTCTATTAAGTTTTTTTAGATTTTGTCCCGTTCAAATTTCATCCTAGTTTCGTCCTTGCAGGTGGAGTTTTGCATCAGAGGAGGAGTTTACCATTCAGCCTCAAAACTATGGCTATAGCTGGGACTGCAATAACCTTTGCAATGGTATACTTCACTTTGTATGTTAAGAAGAAACCAGAAGTTTCTGCGGTCGAAGTTGCCAAAGTTGCTAGTGGTGTTGGCTCTAAAGAGGATACTCATCCTCCTAGGTCATAGCTAACAACTTATTCAATGGTTCCAAATCTAAGCTCTTTTCATAGATGTTTGTATCTCTAAATTAGAGTATAATATAAAATAAATTTATCGCTAATAAGGTTTGAACCCCTAACCTCTTCGAAAAAGCTAAAAAAAAAAAGATCTGTTGGTAGAGTACTAAAATGTCATTTGAATATTATGTTAATAATATTTGGTCCTCTCAATTCTTATAATATCATTTTAATGTGTATATACCATTTATTCAATCTTAAACTTACAAAATATTAAGGAGTATGTATACATATGGTTTAAACCTTTTTTTTTCGAATACAGTATATTTTAGACTATATAGGGGTGAGCATGGGTTGAGTTGGGTGGGTTTTGATTAAACCCAAACCCAACCCAATATTTTTCCGATTTTAAATTTTGACTCAAATTCAACCCAAGTATTATTGGACCCGTTGCTTCGGGTCTTCGATTTTTGGGTTGGATTGGGCGAGTTATTTAGGGCAGGCGTTATTAATTTTAACAATTTTAACGTATATATAAAATACCTTAGACATAGGAATAACCAAAAACATAATAATTTTGTTTGACTATAACAATTTTAAGATACTAAAAATCGTGTAAAAATTATTAATAACTCATTTAAAAATTTAAATTACACAAAGTGAAGTATCAAATTTAAAAATATTGTAAGATTGATGTGGTTGTATCATGTTAAAATATTGTAAGATTGTTATGGTTGCAACGTCAAAAACTTATTAATTAGTAACTAATCAATCAAATGTCATGGTAACTTACTAATTACTAACTGATCAATTAGATATCATGTTGACATTGGTGTGATCATTTTTATCTTTCAAAATTTGATATATCATATATAAAAAAACAAAGTAATAAAAATAAAATAATTATGTTCAACAAAAAATAATAATATTGTAATGATCTACAAACTAAACTAATAAATTCATGAAATTAATCTTGAGCAATGTATTCATATTTCTTGATAGCTTCCAATGCATCTGAAGGCAAAAAAAAATTTGATTTCTTGAATATATATTAGGTTAGAAACTTAAGATGGACTTATTATATTGAGTTAATCTAACAGCCTAGTGGAAAAAGCTCATGCTAGTGATTAAAAGGTCCAGGGTTTGAAACTCACATCCATCGTTAATTTACAAAAAAAAAAGACGTACTTATTGTACTAGCTTATTATATGGGCTATTGTTTTTGTGTGAATAATTTTTATAATAAGTATAAACTTTTAACCATGATATTTTAAATTTATATTAATATGTACATATTAGGGTTGGGTCGGGTTCTTTCGGGTTTCAATAATGTAAACCAAACTCAACCCAATTTTTTTGGGTTTTTGACTACTTAACCCAAACCTGACTCAAACAACCCGTACTTTTTAGTTGGGCTGGATGGGTTGGGTAATTTCTACACTCTCCTAATAGTTTTGATGTTACGAATATTTCGGAAATATTATAGAAATATTTAAAAAGTAACGTAAAAAGTTTAAAAAGATTAAAATCTTATATATGTTAAAAGAAATTTGAATAAATATAAATATTTTATATATAATCGTGAACTGAACTAAAAAATAAAAATAAAATATTTTGAAATCAATATTATTTATGTGAATAAATGATTAAAATTTAATGTAGAATATTTATAATATTTAATATTTTTTGTAAAAATATTTATAAGTTTTGTAACTATTCAACAGGTTAAAAGTGTGAGCTATATGTTATATATATTGTTAACAAGTTATAAATTAATTATTATTTAAATAATATAAACTCCTTTAAAATAATTTTCTTTAGTTTATATATTATAAGCAAAATTGAAAACTTAAACCTATACTGAAAAATTAATTTTGAAATACAAACATTTAGTCTTCATTATTTTGAAAATGGAGACTTTTTGAATGTTTCATAGAAAACATATAAATTTTTTAATCTATGCGTATATGTAATATAATCCTTGCTAAAACAATGAGATGTATTTGGTGTAACGGAATGGAATGACCAAAAAGCATATAAAACAAATCATGAATATAGTTTCATTTTCAGCTTGTATATGTTCGAGCCAAAGTTTCAACGTATGTTTTAATACATTTTTGTAATAAAGAGAGACTGGCGAGTCATCAATAACAAGAGATTGTTCGAAGCAAATATTCAATCTAGCTTTCATAGAGAACACCTACACCTTGCACTTAACTTAGTACAAAAATTGTTTGAAGGAGAGGACGTTACTTTAAGAGCTGTCTACTAGCAACAAGGCAGAAGATTGGGCGGAAGGTTTAGAACCAGACATGATTAGCAATTAAAGGTGGTTTATTAAGGAATTTACTTGCTTAGTGTTTGTGTGCTAAAAAAAGAGCTTTTTCTTCTAATTAGGGTTGGCCACTCAAAAAAGTGAGAGAAACCTTACTATAATTGAATAAGGTATAAATTTAGATTAATGATTTTTCTCATCCAATTCTTGATATTGGTATTTCATCTTCTTATGAATTTAAAATCACTTTTACGCTACAAGGGGATTGTTGTTATCAACCTGTGAAGTGGAAAAATCATTGACCTAAATTTATGTCGTCAAATAGAATTCTTGGATCAAATTGTATTAATCCAAGGCCAATGTTGAGTTCAAATTTAAAGCTATTTAGAGACTCCGTTCATGAAAAGTTATGATGAATTAAACTTTTTGTTTGTTACCGTTCGTTAGTGGATCATTAATGATATAAAATGCAAATAATATCATTTTAGATTAATGTACTTTCTTCTTATTTCGGTAGAATTAATGTAACATGTTCCTTCTTTTAAAAAAATCATTAATGTTAATTATCTAAGCTTATTTTTGTATTTTAGATAATCTGCACGAATTTGTTTAGTGAAATTTGTTACTTTTTCTTGAATTTTTTGAAGGGCAAGCAGCCACAACAATTACCTATCTTTACAGAATGTTTACAGTCCATCACCTATTTCAAAACGTCTTTGTCAATCACCTTTGTTAAAAATCCATCGCCTATTCTGTCAATTCGGCGTTAATAATATCATGTTAAGGGCGCATGATTTGTCAAAAAAGGTTATTCGGTCATTTCATTTATTAATTTTTAGGTGAAAAAATCTAAAGAAACATCTAAAATATTCCTTCCCCAATTTCGAATCTGAAATAATCAACCCAGTACCCACCTAACAAAAAATTTACATGTGTGACCAGGTAGAATATATTATGAAACATAGGTTATTGTCAAGGATGTTTTGAACACATTTCTTAAACATATGTGATTGTTGCGAATACATATGTTTATGAAATATTTTGGAACACGTGTCATTAACAAGGGCACATGTTTTTTTTTTAATTTATACCAATTTAGGATAGTACTTTAGTAATGTCTACAATTTTTACATTTGAAATTAAATAAATATGTAGGTTAATTAAAATTAATGAAAATTATCATTAATGAACCGTAACCGTTCTCAGCTTATCCCTAGTTGTATACTTGTATTTATGGCAGTTAAGGATCCGATTAGAGCCAATTTTGGCCAAAATTGTTAAGCAAACCTCGTTGAACCGAATCAAAATTGTTAAGCAAACTTCGTTGAACCGAATTATAACCGGTTGACAATTCAAAAGAATCTAATCAAACGAATATTATAAAAACGAATCGCAATCGAATCAAATGGATATTATGAGCGTGTTTTAAAGAACGACTAACGAGCAATTTAAAACGATTACGATCTATCGAACCGAATTAAGATCGGTAGGAACCAAATTAAAATGAGCAAATAAACGAATCAAATTTACGAGCCGATTTATGTGCAAAACGAGTGGCAGACTGTTTTGTTAACAACCCTAGTTGTTTGCGACTTCTTTCGGTCATGCCTCTACAAGTTCCTTAGGTTACACGATTGTAACTTTGTAAGACATGCCTCAATGTAAATGCTATCTCTACTAGTTCCGTATTCTTGTCTCATTATCAAACAAACTATAATATGTGATTACAACTAGGGCTACGATCGGATCGGTTTTTCGGGGTAAAAAAAAAACCGATCCGCACTTACGTTTTCTGTCCGGGCATAACCGAAACCGGTCCGAAAACCGAAAAAAACCGAAATCGATTTTTTTTTTTGGTTTTCGGATCGGTTTCGATTAAGAACCGGTCCAAACAAGTTGGCAACGTAACAGGGGCCAATGTAACAAGCTGGCAACTCTCCAGTAACTTCTTCCATCTCAATAATTTTAATATTTAATATTTACTAACCAAAAACAAGTCAAAGCACAGAACAAAATCACCAAATAAACTAATGAATGAATAAATTAACAAAGCAAAAAACAAAGGAAAAAAATACATGAGTCTCACAACTAATAAAATGTAACAGGGGCCAAGAATGCCTCACGTTAATGTAGCAGGCCACACCATTACTTTAATTTTGTTCTTGGATAGATAATTTGAACTTTAGCTACAACCTCTTACTAATCAATTTATCAACAAAATAAATAGCATTGTAACTATTATATATTGTTATATACAACAAAATTAAATAACATAAAAATAGCATTCACTTGTGGCCATGGAAGCCATTGTTCCAAAAAGAATTGTTGAGAAGGAAAGGTTTTATAGAGCTACGGAGAAGGTTTGGAACCCTAGTAGCATAATGGAATCAATTTACTTAGAAAAAGAACACCATAATTCTTTACCACACAAAAAGTAAAATAAATAAAAAGAAGTAAAAAGAAATTAAAGTACCTGTGTTGTGTGTAGAATTTTGAAGAAGATGGGCGGCCAGATGAAGAGTAAAACTGTAAAAGTGAGATAAGGAAGTGAAAAGTAAAACAGTATTTTATTAGTAAAACAGTATTTTATTAGGTCAGAACTAAGAAGTCTTTTGGTCTTATAAGTCAACTAATGAAAACAATTAAGTTTTTACTTTTAAGGGCTAAATTAGCGGATCGGATCGGTCCTTGTCGGATCGGATTTATCCGCCGGTTATCATAGTGATAACCGATCCGAACCGATCCGCTCGGTTTTTTTTTAAAAAAAATGTCCGAAACCGATCCGCTCGGTTTAAAATCCGAAAAAAACCGGCGGTTTACATAGGTTCGGATCGGTCCGGCTAAAAATCCATATCCAATCGTACCCCTAATTACAACAGATAAAAATGCTGCTAGGCAAATAATTGAAAGTAGGGCATCAAGGAAGTACACAGGTCTCCAATTTTTTGGAAAGAATACTCCACACGATGAAAATTATATAACTATTACATCTAAGATGAGGTAGAAGTCGTCTACTATTAGAATAAAATGATTTTCTCAACGCAAAAAACGATTACCCCTCTGCATCCTGGAACTATCAATTAATCGATCTTCACGGATGAGTAGATGAGCCTTGTGAACCAGAAGCATGCGTAGAAGCCAATTGTACCAGTTAACACAAAGAACGCGTAGGACGCGATTAACATGTACCCAAAGTATAACATTCCAGAAACTGGCTTGGTGATCTCGAGCTTAGTGAAGAAGTAGAAAACAGCGTAGAGGAAAAGGTATATTGCAGAGGAACCTGATGTCAAGTATGATCTCCACCACCATAGATAATCCTCGCTGCATAACTGGAAGTAGCAGAGCACTACTGATATTTCGGCACAGGTGATGACCAGGATCACGAAGACGATGAACAAGAAACCAAAAATGTAGTAAAATTGATTTAACCAAATTGATGTCAGGATGAAGAATAGCTCTATGAAAATGGCACCAAAGGGGAGTATGCCTCCAATCATTATCGAGAAAATGGGGTTCATGTACCATGCCTGCTCTGGGATCTGTCGAGGTATCTTGTTTGTCTTCACAGGATCCTCAATAGCTGGCTTCCTAAACCCGACATAACTGCCTACAAAGACGAGTGGAACTGAAATTCCGAACCATAAGAAGAACAAAGCAAACATGGTTCCAAAGGGCACTGCTCCTGATGATTTCTGTCCCCAGATCAGTGCATTTAAAACAAAGAAGATTCCAAAGACGGTGGCTGGGAACAAAAATGCAGTCCTCAAAGCAACCTTCTTCCATTCTGTTCCTTTGAACATCTTGTATAGGCGTGCAGCGGCATACCCAGCAAAAAGTCCCATGAATACCCAGAGAAGAAGCATGGCTGTCATAAGCCCACCACGATTCGAAGGAGAAAGGAACCCAAGGACAGCAAACATCATGGTAACAAGCACCATGCAAATGAACTGTACACCTGTTCCAACATAGACACAAAGTAAATCAGAGCTACTTGGGGGTCTGAAGACATCTCCATGGACCAGCTTCCATCCTGTTTCTTCTTGGGCCTCCTCCTGAGTCTCGAGATCATTATATTTGGAAATGTCACGGTAAAGTGTACGCAACATAATCATGGCCACCATTCCAGAGAGGAAAAGGACTATCATTAGTGAATTCACAATTGAAAACCAATGGATCTGATCATCATTCATCAGGAGATAGGTATCCCATCTTGATGCCCACTTCACATCACTCTCCTGTAATGCAAAACAGGAAAAAAGTAAGGCATCTTTCAACCTATATTTGATGTTTGTGTAATGTGAGGCCATGCAGAAGAACGTTTGGTGTGTGAGCTTCAACAACCGACATCGATATGAAAATTGAATAAATGACATAGTTAAAGGAAAAGTTAGATGCTCAACAAGTGCTACTATAGAAAATACAATGAATAAAGTCAATAAACACACTAAACTACAACCTTGTATTCAACGTCATATGTGAATATAATCTCTTCCTTATCTGCAACTTCTTGTGGAGAATTTGAATTGGAGATTGGCTCCTTTGAATTTGGATCACAGGTTGTTAATTTAGTATTGTCGCTCCATTTCCCTTCATATACATGCTTGACGCTAGAACCATAAAGAAACCAAACATGAGTACAACATAATACTTAGTCTTCAGAACAAGAGAATTTGAAGAAAAAAAACATCCTCAGGTGGTTCAGCCAGAATTTGCTAGCAAAACAAGAGGAGTCAACTAGAAAACCAACCTAAAGGGCTTGACCTCAAATCCCACAATTCTTGAAGTATCAGTCAGCTCGTCTTTATGATGCTTGACAATGAAACTCAAATGGTTGTGAATAAAATATTTTTCGTCCTTGCTCTGCACGTAATCATGCAGGTCAGTAAAAGAAACTAAACTGGTTAAAGAGGGTTCTAAGAAGAAAGAATTACACTTACACCAGCATATTGTCCTTTCAGACCAACATGAAATCCAAGCTGATAAACAGGAGGAGCATCTTGATCCAAC
This sequence comes from Echium plantagineum, assembly GCA_003412495.2. Lineage (NCBI taxonomy): Eukaryota > Viridiplantae > Streptophyta > Magnoliopsida > Boraginales > Boraginaceae > Echium > Echium plantagineum. The sequence goes on from CM016564.1 coordinate 22,415,486, forward strand.
CTTGGTATTGGAACCACTAAAGGAAGATTATCTAGTATCCTGACACAACAGAAGAGGCATAAGAGATACAAGGTTGAGGTCAGTGTGTAATCACATTGGATGAATAGAAGTCTTATTTAATGAAAGACATGAGCATACATGTTAACGCGGTACTCATCTTCAATCTTTTCCTTGAACTGCTTTGCAGTTTTGGCATCAAGTGTCACCCTACATAAAACAGCACAAGTCTGGGGATCCCTCATGCGAAACTGAACCACAAAAATAAAGATGGCAGAAGTGAGATAGGAATTTACAAAATCCATAGATATCAATTATCAACTCAATAATTTTGAAGAACTGACCACATATGGAGAGTTCTCAATGCGATCACCACGAAGTACTTCACCAAGATTTTCCCTACTATCAACTATGACTTTTGGTTGACAGAACGGAAGAGAGTAGAATGAATATGGCAGTTGAGTCTTTATAGAAGTCAACTTGTTAACTTTGACATTAAGTTCATCTCCCTGCACAAGCACAACCAAATACATGAGCGATCTACCATATCTCTAAACATACACTTTAAAGAACAAACCAAAGTTGTGTCTAAAAAACTTAATAGTCGAAAATGTCCACAATTCTAGCAAATTCATACGAAGATTCAGAATGTCATTGGCACAATTGCAAAGTTATATAAGGCTTTATGAGCATTTATAAAAGTGATAGCTCAGCCTTCACAAGTAATAACTCACATAAGGTAAGCAAGACCATAACAATATAAGCTAACTTGAAATAAGAGTCCTGGTCACTGGGAAGTTGTTTCTTCATCCAAAATTAGGCAGGTCATAGAATCATTGTCAAAACACAAATATATCAGTATCTCTTTTAAAGAAATAGGCCATCCAGCCTCTCAAAACATAATTGTGATTTTACGTTTTCAGTTCATGAGTATAAAATATTTAAAGACGTCTAGATGCAACATCTCTTATAAACACTTTCTGGACTACTAACTCAACACTTCATACGAAATATCTTGAGAACTAGCATCTTAAGAGAAACTACTCTTTAGATGTAAATAGGTTGTGCCAAAAATATTTTCCTTTTAAATAAGAAATATGCACGTCCACTTTATCTTATAACACCAACTGTACTCTAAAAGAAACAAAATAGTTGAGCTACCATTGATCACTAATCAGCATTGTCTAGATAGCAGTACCTGGGGTATTAGTAGAAGATATATGACATCCTCGTAAATAGTTGTAGTATCCATAACTCCAACATAAAACAATTAAATTAAGACAGCAGGTCTGAGAGAACAAAGTCTTATTGACCCCGCATAAATCAGCATAAGATGAGGAATAGACTCAAGCAACTCTGTTATCCATATAAGACTTGACCAACGCCAACCAGATTCCCACTCAACCATTATCATTCCAATATATTACTTCCAAACAAACTGTGAATTGTGATTCATGATACAACTACCGCGCACCGTTGACACAATAAGAGTAATTGAAGTATTTAAAACCCTTTGAAGTACAGCTCTGACAACAACAACTAAGTACAATAAATCTAATTAATGACACTTCATAAAGGTTAGATCTTTGACCATTCTCCCTACCCTGCATTTCTCATTCTAACTGATAAATGTGTCACCAATTCAAATATCGGCATATATATGGCACAGATCAAGCAAAGCCAAGTATTTCAACAACCAGGTACAACAAATATTACAATCAATCAGTAACACTTCAAAAGCGTTAGATCTTTGCTCAGTCTTTCACTCACCCTACTCATTCAATCAATCTAGCTAAAAAAAATGCATCATCCACCAAATATCAACAGATAAAGACATATCAAGCAAACCCAAATCAATAATACTCGAGTAAATCATCACTCACCACCTACAGGCTACAGATAACCATCTACAGATAAGCGGAACAAATCCAAAAAGCTAAGATCTTTGCAAACCCTTTTCCTCATCCCACTCATTTCCTAATTCCAACTGAGAAAATGTATCATCAACCTAATTATCAAGACACACAACCCAGATCAAGAAAACCCAAATCCAGAATACTCAAACGAATCATCACTTACCACTTAAACATAACAACACTCAACCTGTACTAAATGGTATTTACTTATTAGTATTGTTCCGCCTCAGGTTCGTTTTAATTGATGTTTCCGTTTTCCGATATCAACCTTTAACAATTAATTAATTTATTCCTTACTCTACTGTATATAAATTTGATATCACTGAATTAGCCTTGAAAATACTTTGATAATATTATTTTCTTGTAATTTTCAGAACAGAAATAAAAATTAAATGTTGGTCAAATTTGGACACGAAAAAACAAAAACGTCAATTAAAATGAATTGAAGCCACTAGGAAATAGAGTAGTGATGAAAGAAAATACCGTGTGAAAATCTTGAGGGGCAACACCAGGAAGGTAGAAGGATTGAACAACATTGAAGGAGAAGAGAAGGAGGAGAAGAGATGCTGAGATCTGGCAAGATCCAGAAGCTCTTGCCATCTTTGACCAACAGAAAAGGTTGACTTCAACCAAATCAAATGCTGAATTTTTTGGGTTTCTTGAGATCAAGAAAATGAGAAATGGATCAGTTTTTGTATGTTTATTTATATAAATGAGTAAATGAGTATTATTGCTTACAGATTACTTCTTTTTCTTCAAAGCTGTCGGTAGCTATATACAGTGGGATTTACCGGATGATGTATCCGGAAAGACCGTATGAATACAATTTATTTTTTTCATTTACGAGCTCGTTTTGACAAAAAAAAACCCGATGATGATATAGTTTCGCCATATTATTTAATTTATATTTTCAATTGTTAATATTAACAAAGTTTTATTCTAATGACGAAAGAATTCCAGTTCGAATTGAATTTATAATGTCAATAGATATATACTTCAATTTAATTTACGAGTTTGATTTAGCAATTGAAAATATATTAAATTAGTCTTATTTATCATTCCTTTAATCTCTTTTATAATTTTATTTAATGGATGCTTTTCACTTTAAGAAACTTGATTTCACTTATTAAATTTATTAAGGAATATCAATTAAACTATTATTAATGTATCAAGAGTACTAAATGATTAACTAGACTATGAGTTGATAACAAACGAGCTCTAACATTCTATTTCAAACATTTAGTGTCAACGTCCATGCTATGCAACACCAATGACAAATGTTAATAGCAAAGTCATTAGATATCAATTTTTGAATTAAAGTCGTTCTTTATCACCTATGTTTATCGAATATTAATTAACTAATTACGTTTCAAAATGACTCATTTGTTTCAATTTCACATCTCTATTTAGTGTATGCAGCATTTGGATTCTTGAAATTGGAAATTGCCTATGGTTTTCTTTGTGCAGATTGGTTTAGATTGTTGAAACTATGTAAAACTCACAATTTTCTAGTATAAAATTGGATTCAAACATTTGAAAACCAACTTTTGACATTAATCTTTGTTGACTATTTTGGAAATAAATTACACAAACTATACGTTTTTTATTTTCACCTCCTTACAATTACAAACCAAGTCATGTTTTGCCACGTATATGATTGGTTTAGGTTGCTAAAATTACGCAAAAAACTCGTTTTGTTCAATATGATGGTTTATATAGACGGTTTTTATTTTAGATTTGCATAATTTGGTTAACGAATAAAATTATTCTTGTAAAAATTGTTAACAAATAAATAAATAAAAAAGACCAAAATTATTTGTTTTTAAGTGATTAATTAAGTTATTTTAAAATACAAATAATTAAACAGTGACATTAGACACGGATAGGTGATCAACGTAACTATGCCTTTAATCCTTAATACAAATGACCAAACACCAGAGTTCAACCAAGATACACCTTATAAATAATACTTCCTCTGTTCCTAAAATATTGGTATATTTTGATTTTTGGTGGTCAACAAAAAATAATTTAAAACATAAATATCTCTTATTCTACATCCGAACAAATTATAAAAAGTTGATATTTCAAAAATATATATTGAGACGAATCTAACAAGATCTCACATGACTATATTATTTCTTATCGTTTAATGATAATTCTTAATCAAATTTTTTAAAGTTTGGCAACCAGAAATCAAAATGTACCAATCTTTTAGAGACGGAGGGAGTAATTAATTTTTCTAACATCCGTAGTGAATATCATCGTCTCAACTTAATTTTACATCCATCGACTAATTTAATTGATATTCATAGTGTAGGGAACTAATATTAAAAATTGACATGTAATAGAGAACTTCTCCAAGAAAATCAAGAACGCAAAACATTCAAACCAAGACTTGTGAAATTCACAATCTCCTAAAACAAATTCGCTCTCAACCCATAGGTGCTAAGGCATTAGATAGCTTATGTCTAACACTATACAATGGTTGTAACAAACATTGTCTTATAAGCACTCCAAAAAATGTACGGCGACCCAAGAACGAGCAAAAAACTATTACTGGACACTACTTTACTTTGATTTCGGTTTCCAAACCTTTGTGGTGCAAAATCTAATTTTAATTTAGATATTTGTAAGGTGTAAAACAAAACTTCGAGCGACCCTACTCTAGCTCACGTAGGTGACTTCTTATATTAAATATAGGGTAACCTGTGATAGTCTTCCAACTAGATTAGTCAATCTTGATTAAGAGAGTCATTAAGAGCAAAGCTCAACTTTTTCCTACAAGTATCACTATTCTCATCCTACGAATGGGTAAAGGTTAAACCCCAGTGATTTAAATTGTGATCACATGTAAATTATCCTTTTGAACCTAGATCTTGGGATTTTTAATCAACTACGATAAATTTTCCTTTCGGAATTCTCACTATATTCACTTCCAATATAACATCAGCATCTCCTAAGTCTTTTCAACATGTCTTTTGTTAATTAAATCATTTTGGAGTTACTTCCAACTGCGAGCTTCTCCGTTAGAAAAATAATAGAAAAAATGAGCCAATTTTTTTTTAATCTAGTTTTTTATATTACGGGTATTATTATGGAATAGCAATAATTATTCTAGATGTACAAAGAATAGTTCCCTTTAAAAAATACATTGAACTCAACTAGTGCCCAACTCGGTCCATATGCCCTTTGCTTAAGCAACTAGTGGCCCTATTTTAGTTCAGGCCAGCCCATCACCGCCCAGACCAATCTACTGGTGAGCCTGTCCCCGAGCCTACTAGTCCACCTTTGACCTATATCATGATCGGTTTGGTTCGAAGAGCATTATGAGTTTTTTCCCATTAGTGTTAAAAATTACGATATCGAATCGTAATTGAATGTTTTTTTGATAATTAACATTATATTTATGATTTAATATAACATACAGAGTAGCAAAATATTGTAGCAAACTAAACATAAACATACAAGACATTTAGATCAGTATACTATGTAACAAAATTTGATCTAAATGTATAGGTATTAAACTGGAGCAGATCAAAAGTAGCCATCTTCGCCATTCAAAGGTAGATATTGACTGGATGTGGAAGATGTGCGCGCAAAAACGAGCTCCATTTCATGCTTATAAAAAGCTGCTGCATAATCCTAACAAGAACTTGTGAAAAAAATACATCAAAGACCAAATATATAGATGAAGTAGACTTGTGTTCTGGGCGTTGTATGGCAAGGAGAAGGCTAAAGATTATGACCTGCAATATATATTTCTGATATTGTATTATGTTGTCTGGAGGTGATGCTTGTATGGGTATAGTATTGGTGAAATTGATGTTGTTGTGGTTTAATGACCCTTGCATATGTATATGAATCGTAAATGAATTTTAAATTAAGAAACAATCTAAGTTTTAAATGGTCAATTTGTCTTTTTTCCAATTTGTGGTCTTGGTCTAGTGGTTATTGATCCAATCTTTGTATTTGGAGGTCTTGAATTCGAGTCTAGGCAAACATTCTAATAAAACAAATACTTATACCCTTGTTAGCATAAATTTTCCCCTTCCCAATTAAGTGTAAGCTTAATTTCAATATAATTACGTTTGATCAAAAAACAAAACTTACTTTCTCTCTAAAACATGTTGCATGAACATCTTCACTTAAATATTACACCATGTTTAAATCATAAAAATGAATGTTAAATCGAGCAGAAATTTATAAAACATGAAATAATCTTTCCAGAGAATGTGAACCAACAATCTGTTATACAGGATCAGTTTTTTTTGTTTGAGAATTTAATTAAACTGCAAACGGCTGGAATGATCACAAAACTTTGGGTCAGGGAACCAGTTGATTACCTAACTTCTTAAATCGTTCTCATTTAACATATTGGTTAATTATAATCTTAATTATCGACTAATTACGTTGCGTGTCCCTCACGTGGCCCCTAGTAAGGGGCAATTTAGTAATTTCACATACTAAATTTCTGGGAAAAAATTCCATTTAAATAACCCAAAAGCCCCAAATCGATCCAAAATTCAATCGACTGGGACATCACTTCTTCTCTTCAACTACTTCTCGTTTCCAAATTCAACACATAGAAAAATGATGGTTTCCTTCTTCCAATGGATTCTCAACTTCTTCCACAATCGATGAGGGCCGAATTCAGCACCAATTATGCAACTTCTAAGTGTAATTTCTATATTTGTTGAGTATTTGCAAATTAAGTTCAATTGTAAAATCTTTACGGCATTCGAAACACACCGAAAATCGATGTACTTGGCAATTATCACTTTACTACTATATATCATGGCCTTCTATTATCATGCAACGATAATGTCTTTTCTTTGTCGATTTCGATTCAAGTACACTACCATTTTTCATTTTTGCGCTTCTTTTTCGGGACACGTTACATTAGCAGCATCAGCTTAACTTTCTTTCATCCTGTATTTGGTGTGTTTGATTCTTCAATTTAGGAAACTGGTAATTACTAAATTGCCCTTAATTAGGGGCCACTTGAGGAGCACGTGATGTAATTAATCGATAATTAAGATTATAATTAACCAACGTGCTGAATGGAAACGATTTAAAAAGTTAGGTGATCAACTGAGACCTTTTGAAAATTAGGTTGTCAACTGGTTCCCTGATCCAAAATTATATGATCATTCCAGCCGTTTGCCGTTAATTAAATGTTTCCCCTAATGGTCGTTTGGATTGGGGTGAATCTAGGTGAGGGTAAACATTTACAATTAACATAGGTTAGGGGAATGCAGGTGAATGTAGGTGAAACTATTATAATTCCTGTTTGGATACAATTACCCTTCACTAGGTAAAATAAATTAATTAATAACTTGAAAAACAACATTATAAAATTATTAACTATTAAACTAACATTTATATCCTTCTCTTTAATTCTACACAGAATACCTTGTTTTTGTTTGCAAATTAAATGTTATTAAATAAAAACATCAGCAAAACATAAATATGTTCTATAATAAAAAATATAAGAATCGTATTAATAATCTTTAGCAAAATAAACATACACATGTTTAACAAAAGATAAACATAAATAACAAATACCGTGTACTTCATGATTAGTACACATATAGTACACAAGGATTTATAACAAGAAATATGTCAATGCTCGTATATGTTGATTTACATACATTACAAAGGTGATTTGATAATTAGATGATTAATTGAAAAAATGATTAACACTGATTATTGCACTAGGAGAAAAAGCTAGAAGTAGCAACAAAACAAATATAGTACACACGCATTGAAATTGAAAAGCACAAAATATGATCTTTTTATTATTCAAGCGAGAAAGAAAGAGCAGCCAAGAAAAAACTGTTTTTTCAAGCGGAAAGAAAGAGTTGACAAGAATACGCAAGAAAGAAATGAAGCGGCAATTTATATGACGAGGGAAATTATTTTTTTAGAAGCAACTAATATTTGGCGGAGAGTAATATTATTGATGGATACTTTAGTCTCATCTAATAATAATAATAATTTTAATTCGTTAACCTAACATTACCCACCTATTTGGGGGTGAAAGATTTGAGGGTGAATGGAGAAGAATGTGTTAACCTACATTAAACTAGATTCACCTACATTAACCTTAAATAAAACAAAAAACTGGTTTCAAACGGGGTGAATGATAAATTTTACCTAGATTCATCTAGGTTCACCCCAATCCAAACGGACCATAAGAGAAAATATCATTTCTCATTCACCCTCGTTATCTTACATACATAGGAAAATCATTACCTTTAGGTTGTGCTTGGTACGCGGGAACGGAATGAGATAGGAAGGAATGAAATTAAATTAGTTTGCATTACTTAGTTTGATAGATAACAATGAATTTTAATTGCATTCCTTAGTTAATTGAATTACCTCATTTGAGGTAATAACCATTCCGCCCAAATTAGGGGTAATGGATGATTACCTCCTATTAGGTAATCAAATTAGAAAAATTGGGGGTAATGTGATAGTTCAATCATGTTACTACTCACATACCAAACAAAGTAATAAAATTCATTAATTCATTAATTTTCTTTGTCTATTTCATTACTTTATCTATTCAATTACTACATCATTCCATTATACCAGACGCAACCTTAAGTCGAGGAATAATATGGAAGAATGACATATAAAATTTCATCATTCACTCACCCTACCCCAAAAATTTGATGTCCAAACAACATTATTAAAACCCATTAGTTAACCTTTCCAATTGCTTACACAAAACCTTAACTTGCATAGTTTATCAATCATCCTGTCAAGAACTATTAAAAAAGTTTAGTATTACTATAAATTCTCTTTTTAAAACAAATCACTATATCAATTTCTTTGTAACAATGAATAAAAATGAATTTATAACTAGAACTTCGATAACAAAAACTGATAATTAAAATGAAAGTAGATAATAAGTTTATCATGGATTGGAGGGTATATTCGTCCATCTAATTTTTGCTGGCATGCATTAACACCTCTGTCTAGCCTTTCTGCCACATGAAAAAGACCCCCCCCCCCCCCCTAGTGCAACTGTGCAAGTAGTATACATTGTACACATTTCCAACATCCATTAATTTTCCTCAACTCATTTTTACACTTTCTGACACTCTCTCCATTACTCTCCAATACCCTTTCCCCTTTTTTTCTGCTGCAATTTTCCATACCAGACAACTTCATCTGCATACATCACCCCCCCCCCCCCCACCCTACCCCCACCCCTTCCCCCAACTACACATATCAAAGACACAGATCTTTGATAAAATAACGTCATCACCACATTTTACTAAAATCATTTTTTTCTTTGTCTAAATTTTGAATATTCGTTATTTATCGAGTGTGTACCAAATGAAAATCGTATATTTGAATATCCGTTATTTATTGAGTATGCATTAAATAAAAGTCGAACGTAATAAGCTGCAAATCATAAATACCCTTCATATAGCCCCCCACCACAACTCCCTATCACACACAAGTCCACAACTACACATACTGAAAGACACAAGTCATATTTATTGCTGAAGATTTGACATCATTTCAGAATCGGCCGTATGAGTTAATGCAAAGGCAGCTGCAAATTTAAGGCGTACTACTATTTATTGTGGATGTTGGTTTTGGTAAAAGTCTTGATAATAAATAAAGGGTATCATCAATTTTGCTCAACAGTCAAGTGGGCATACGTGGAATTATGTGAAATGCAATAGGAGGTACAAAAATGAACATTTTTGTTTGCAGTAGGAGGAAAAAGATGGAATATTTTTGCGTTAGGAGGAAAAAATATTGAATCTTTTTGCATTAGGAGGAAAAAGAGTGTTTGTTTTTTGCATTAGGAGGTATAAAGATTAAAAAGATCCACTATGAGGAAAAAATATTGAATATTTATGCATTAGGAGGAAAAAAGGTTGAAGTGTTTTGCAATAGGATGAAAAAAGATCGAATATTTTTTCCAATAGGAGGGGAAAAATTGAATCTGTTTTGCAATAGTAGTAATAAACTTGAAATCTTTTTGCATTAGGAGGAAAAAACAAAGTTCATTTTGCATTAGCAGTACAAAAGTTGATTTTTTTTTTCTTTTGCAATAAATGGGAAAGAATTGGATTTTCTTTTTTTGCATAAGGAGGAAAAAAGATTGAAGCATTTTCTTGATTTTTGCACAAGAATCGAGGTGGGGTTGTGTTCTCCTTATTGGGAGGCAAAAATAGTGTCCCAGAAGAGTAGTCTTTGTTATGTGTTCCTTTTCATAGCAAGAGTCTTTTTTTGTTGGCTTGTTTGTTTGCCATTGTATTGATATCTACTGTTATGATTCTGTAAAGAGCTTAAATGAGAGAAACAGATCATTAAAGATAAAAGTTGAATGCTTTTTCTATTTTTGTCTTATTAATGGTAAGTGGATTATGGAATCTTGTTAGTTTGTTTCAGTTTATAGTGATATTTGAGGGGATTTTTGGGTTTCAGGGAAGTTTTGTGTTGAAGCTTTTTGGTTGAGTTACATATTCATTCAAGGCTTGCTTAAGGTGGAAGAACATGAAGTTTATGAAGTTGGGTTCAAAGCCTGATTCATTTCAAGCTGAAGGGAACTGTATAAGGTACTTACTAAATACTTTCGATTCATTTTAATTGATGTTATCGTTTCTTCCTCTCTAAAGTGTTGTCTACCAATTACTTTCGTGTTATGGTTAGAGAAAATACTAGAAAATAATATTATAAAAGTATTTTTAATTATCAATATGAAGATATCAAATTTTATATATTTTAGCATGAGTAATTAATAGTTTAAGGTCGACAAGGAAAAACGAAAATGTCAAATCATTGAAATGAATTGGAGGGAGTTCTTTGTTTATCTCTTTATTTTTAGATCTTTATTCATCTCAAATTAAGTGTTTTTTTTGTGACCATGTGAAAACATGAACATTCTCTGTGGCCTCTGTAGTGCTCCACTTTGAGTAGTGACATGCATTTTGGTCTTTCTGCATTTAATTAGGGTAGAATAATATGGACTCAAAGAGTTTAATGTATGAGAATGATTGATGGATGTGATTTTGTGATCCCTTCTTATTTCAGTGCATCTTGTTTCTTCAATTTTGTTTGCCAAATTTGGTTAATGTAGTCTACTGTTTCTACTGGAAATAAAATGCTACCATGCAGTGAGAGAAGAGGCACCTATCATAAGTCAATAATAGATCCAAGTATGGGATTAACATAAGGGGCGATCCAACGTAATGATTGGAGACGTCGTATTCATATAGCCGATCCCCTTAATGGTGTAAGGTTTGGTTTTGTTGGTCTAGTATAAGATGATAAAAAATATGGAAATTATTTATTTCCATTCAAAATTGTGGTATTTCACCTCTGCTTTTGCTTAAGAACATTGATGTTGCAAGCATGATGAATTATAACTTAAAAAAATAGGGTTCAATGCATCATCTGACTAACTTTTATAAGTTGGTATTCCAAGAATTCAAGTATAATTAAGTCATGTGAAATGGGGCCTGATGATAGAGTTTGATCTTATATTATATGAGTTCAGATTCTTCTTGATTATAATTATATGATTTAGTTGTCCACATGTCAGAAAAGTTTGATTGGAGACTATTAATTATATTTCCTAAAAGTAGTTTCCTCTTTCTAACTTTATGTTGAATACTGAATCTGTAAAAGTGAAGTGTTGGGTTGCTCTTCACATGTTTCTGATGATTATTCGCTTGAATCATCAACTGCACTAGACTTTTGGTGGTCCTTTTTCCTAGATCATGTTCTTTTAAATGGCTGCAAAAAAAGATTGTTGCTTTGAGCAAATATAAGAAGTGAAGCAGCCGAAGGTGAAAGGACATATCTAGTTCGTCAAATGATGAACTATATAGGAGCTTAATTATATTCATACATTACATTGACATAAACATGCCCCAATGAATTGAAGAGGCCGGGGTAAGGGGTGTCGGATAGTACACAACCTTACCTTTGTAATAACAAGGAAGTTGTTTCTGAATTGACCCAAGATTGATTACTGTTCGAATAACTTATTTGTATCTTAAGGATTTAGCTGAAAACATACTAACATAGGGAACTCCTTGTTGATTCTGAAGGTGCTTCTTGTCTTTCTAATGTGAAGATGATGATATATTAGTACTCCTATTGGACGTTATCCAAGCTTCCTATTGAGTTTGGGTGTGGATATCTGGAAGAGTAGATTTCATTTGAGAAACCTTCATTTACTCGTAAAACTTCAGATTTTGGGAACTGTGGTCGTGCACTGGGCAATGTGATTTCTCATGCTTCTTACTTAGATGTTTTAGTTATGTCGGATGATCCAAATGACCCAAAGAGTATGTTAAACAAATAAAGGCACATTTGCAATTTGGGGAAGAGAATAGTTTAAGAACTTAGTGCTACTAAACAGATCAAACGATACTACTCTAACAGAACAAGACTCTCTTTGGAGTAAAATGCATTGTTTCTTAGGATCACCCTGCTTTTTGTTTTGTTTTTATATTATATAGACGGAAAACGAATTTTATGCATTCTAGATGTCCTCAATCAGACTTCAAAGTTCAATCATTGCCTACTTCGACACATTCTTCATATGCATTCTGACTCCCTATCTGAGACTTGTTGTATCAACATCTTGGCTTGTTTTATTTCTAGTATTCATGATTGCTTTACATTTTCTGCTTTGAGCTGCATGTTGGCAACACTACCAAACATTACATTTCTAAAGGGTTTTTTTTCAAGAAAAATCTAGCATTTTAAGGGTGTGGATTTGTATTTACAGTTCAGTAGAACTCTCTCTGTATATATATATAACATCATCATGCCCCAAGGCCTTGGCCCTCGATATAGCGGGTTAAGGCTACTCTAGAAAGTATGCAGCCTTACCCCTGTGATAACATGGAAGTTGTTTTTGGATTGACCTAAGAGTAACGTGCAAACACTAGCTACATATATAGCAGCGATCTCTTTTTGATACATTTATTATTTGCCATATTATGTGAGAATGTATATTCACTCGATGTTTTCAACTCATGCAGGTGCATCTCTTCTGAACTAGCGACTGATGTTATCATAAAGATTGGGGAAGTAAAGTTTTTTCTTCATAAGGTAATTACTTCTGAAACTATTAGTTGACCCCAATTTGATAATTGAATTACTACAGTCTTTACAATACTGACTGCTTCCTTAATTCGAAATCTTATTAGCTTCAGCTTTTATTATGTTTAAGCATGCTGGATCCAATACATTGTGAACTATTTAAAAAGTCGTCGTTCCAAATGATATATTAATTCCCCCAACCTTTCAAACTTTGAGTTATTCCATTGGCAAAAACATGTCGGCCACAGCGAAAAATAATTAAACGTCGTCCACATTGCATTGCCTCTTTATTTCTTGTTCTACATATTGCAATATGACTTCCGCAAAATAATTATGAAAGGATTTTTCATAGCACAATCTCATCTTCTCAATGATCACTCTTATATGTTTGAGCTACTCAAGTTTCTAACTCTATAATCACTTCACATCGACAGTTTCCCCTGCTATCGAAGAGCAACCGTTTACACAAACTGATATCAAAAGATAGTGATGAAGTTCTTAATGAGATTGAGCTAGTTGACTTTCCTGGTGGACCAAAAGCATTTGACTTATGTGCCAAATTTTGTTACGGAATAACAGTGACTCTTAATCCCTACAATGTTGTTGCTGCTCGCTGTGGAGCAGAGTATCTAGAAATGACTGAGGATGTTGAGCGAGGAAATCTTATTTTTAAGATTGATGTGTTTCTCAATTCCAGTGTTTTCGGGAGTTGGAAAGATTCTATCATCGTTCTACAGACTACCAAGTCACTCTTACCATGGTCTGAAGATTTGAAAGTGGTAGGGCGATGTATAGACTCCATTGCATCTAAAACCTCCATGGATCCCTTGAAAATTACTTGGTCTTATACGTACAATCGGAAGGTAGCATTTTCTAATAAGATAACTGATGGTGTGAAAAGCTTCACGGAGAACAAAGACATGGTTCCTAGTGACTGGTGGGTTGAAGACATTTGTGAGTTGGACATTGATCTATATAGACGGGTCATGATCACAGTAAAATCGAAAGGCAGAATGGACGGAAGAGTAATTGGCGAGGCACTAAAAACTTATGCAGTTAGGTGGTTGCCAGATTCAGTTGATGCTTTGGTTTCTGAGGCTCACAATAGAAGGAACAAATCTTTGGTCGAAACCATTATTTGCTTACTGCCATCTGACAAGCGGGCCAGCTGTTCATGTAGTTTCTTGCTTAAGTTGCTTAAAGTTGCTATACTGGTAGGAGCAGATGAGTCATCAAGGGAAGATCTGATAAACAATATCAGCCTGAAGTTGGACGAGGCAACTGTTCATGATTTGTTGATCCCGGCTAGATCTCCACAAACCACAAATTATGATGTTGAACTCGTACAACAATTTGTGAATCGTTTTGTGAGTCATGAAAACCAAAATCGCGATTCACATTCTTCCGAGAAACTTGGCAGAACCAATGACGGTTTTGTTTTAGGGCGAAGTTCATGGTTGCTTGTTGGTAAACTTATTGATGGTTATCTTGCTGAAATTGCTCATGATCCACACATCACTCTTTCTAGTTTCATTAGCTTAGCAGAGTCAACCCCCGAGTTGGCAAGACCAACTCATGATGGATTATATGAAGCAATTAATATCTATCTGCAGGTGTGCATTCTTTGATTTAACAGTAGTCAGTTTACATCATCCTATACTATTGTAATACCATCGTTTCTCAAGAACCTCAATAACCTTAGATGGATAATGTGATGATACTGTTTTCTTTTTACAGGAAAACTCATTGTCCAAATCTGAGAAGAAAAAGCTATGTGGGCTAATGGATGTCAAGAAACTGTCAAGAGATGCCTCAATGCACGCAGCACAGAATGATAAACTACCGCTCCGAGTTGTAGTCCAAGTACTATTTTTCGAACAGCTAAGAGTTTCTGCAGGAGTTCAAGGCATGACTAAGAAGACTCCCGATTTGTTCGATTCCACAGAAAGTAGTGAACCAGATGCGGATAAAGTAGTTCCAGAAAGCCCGAGATCTCTTCAGACTCAACTGACAGAGATGAAAGATGAGCATCAGCAGAACAATGGGAAGTTAATGAGGAATGCCAGCAAAAACAAAGGTAGTGGACCACAATTGTTGCCGTCGCGATCTAGAAGGATATTCGATAAGATCTTGATGATTGGTCGGGGGAATGGAATCAGTGAGAACAACAAGAGTTCTGAGACATCTCAAAGTCCAGGTTCAATGACTCAAGGGGAGATTAAGCCCTTTGGTGCACCCTCAAGAAACAGGAGACACTCTGTTTCATAGGTTTTACTGAAGGAAACTGAAGACTTTTGAGTGTAAAAGTGGTAGGATTCTGGTTGGTAGATATTAGAGTTTAATTTGCACAGTAACCAACTGATCATTAGGATATTGTTGAAGGTTAAAAACAAATTAATAATCTTCTTGCATTCTCTTTTTACTATTATCATTTTCATGTATTCCTTGAAAACTAAGAAATTATATTTGCAGAAATCTCTTACCTCTTAAGTTGCTTGGAGTTGAGATATATTTAAGTTGTATACTTAGGGAAACGCCATAACACTAAATTATCCCTAATCTAGTTATGACTTATGACCATAAAGTTGCCCATTGTCCCTTTGCGATAGGAATTGAACCCTTGGACTTTTATGTCATTGGAAGACCTACTATAACTAGCCCATTTGATGTTCTCTTGCTAAATTCGATATTTGCTAGTGTCGAGTAGTACTTGTTGTGGCTAA
This sequence comes from Echium plantagineum, assembly GCA_003412495.2. NCBI lineage: Eukaryota > Viridiplantae > Streptophyta > Magnoliopsida > Boraginales > Boraginaceae > Echium > Echium plantagineum. Next base: position 22,431,207 of record CM016564.1, read on the forward strand.
ATTGTAAGTTCAATGAGCATCACAAAATAGCATTACAGCATGTTTCTAGCTATGAGTTATGATGAGCATCTGCAGATTGTAAATACTTACTGCTTGCTTTGTCCCACATGATTGGTTGCAAATGTTTGCTATTTACCATAAACATTTAGTACTAATTTATTATGACAATTTATTTCTTCAAAACAAACCTCCAAGGTTTCTACACTAGTCAAGAAACGAAATTTCGAAAATATGAACACTTTCGATGCATGGAAGCTTTAACTATGAAGCATATTAATACGTCGAATGACCTGCAGATTCTTTTGTCTTATTTTCGACTCATGGCATCTAGTCCTTCTGTGACTATCTTTACTTGATGACGCGCTGACGCTCGTCTGTCATTGAGTACAGCAGGAACATACTGAAAAAGGAGCTTTGCAGTGTCTTTCCACATTGAGAGCTCTCTTTCCTTATCTTGAATTTTCTGCGTAGCGCAATGTAAAGCTTCTTCAAGCTCGTCGATCCTCTCTTGCTGTCTAGCTTCTAGAACTTCATGTAATCTGCTCTCTAATTCATACGGTGAAACACCATACTGTTGTTGATTGTGGATCACTTGTGGAAAAGGATAAACAAATTCTCCATGATCTGTTGTGGAGAACCTTCCTTCTGGTGCTGAATCTTCAACCATTGTCTGACCAAATTGACAAAAATTTCAGTTTAATTTTGTAACATGAAAGTGAATTGCACAGGAAATTTCATGATATAACAATCAAAACTGTAATAAATATAATTAGGTAATTTCATATGCAGGATAAAGCATACCTCATCTTTCTCTTCTGAACACATTGTTTCGGAATCAATATGGAGTTGCAGATGTTCTAACTCAGCTTCAAGTTCAGCCTCCAGCAAATTCATCTTCCTAGTACTTTGTTGGCGGCTCATCAAAGAACCAAACTTTGGATCTTCCAGGCACAACGAAGATTGAACTTCTTGAAATGAACCAACGCCTTTGATATCAGCATGGCCTTTCGCTAGCAATTTGTCTTTCAAACTCTGAAATCCAGATTCCAATTCATTGTGCAAATTCATGATCTTGTTATGTTCATCTTTAATTTCCCTAGATTGAACAACATTCCCTCCCAAGTTGAACAATTTGCAATTCTTCAGATGACCTAAATATATAAAGCATCAGAATCGATATAACATTACAGATCAACTTTTATAATACGAAAAATTGTTCTTCTCAAAGTGATCAAAACAAGATTCTAGTAATATTTCATTACAAGAAAACATTATACTCCGAAATACAAACTTAGGATATGTATCGTTTATCCCTCTCGGTCTGATCAACTAAACATTTTATCATCATGACATAGTTATTATGTTTGCGAAAAAACAGGATATTTATAAGCAGTCTTCCTGTAAAAAAACAATGCATCACCTGATGAACCATTATGCGGCACGCAACTACTACATGATTTAGCACAGTTTGGTGTCAATGCAGCAGATTCCATCTTCTTCCCACTATCATTCAAGCCTCCAGACGATTTCCATTTGTCAAGTTTCTTGACTTTCTCAGACTTCTTAGTCCTTCTCCAGCAAGAGAAAGTAGAGATTGGAACTAAACAAGACGACACTTCAAAATCGTCACCTTTTCTTCGTTGATGTTTATCACACCTAAAAGCCATGAAGGAGAAATATGTGTTCTGCAAACACTCGAAAAAAGTTGAAAGTTCACTATAGAAGTAAAATAAATTCTTGATGTCTCTTCGACTTTACATTATTTCTGTGTGTTGAAAATCAAAATAGACTGTGTTGGTCTGTGTCAATTTTCTCACAAGATGGAGAATGTTAAATTACCAAAGGGAGGGAGATTTGAAAAGGAAGTAAATCTGTTAATTAATGTGAAAATATATATTTTTGACTAAATAAATCACCAAATATTTTAGAAAAGGCAAGGAATAAATATGCAAAGATAAAAAATTCTTGACCAGTGCTAAAGTCAAATGTACTGTTCTTACGGTGATAAAATAATCATTATATATATATATATATTTATAGGTAAATAATCATTATATATTGATTTCTTTGGTTGAAAATGTTATCATTATGTATATAATATTGACCACTTATTAAAATATTGTTTAAACGGGGATTATATAGAGTGTATATACTATGAAATGTGGCCTAACAACGTTGACTTACACAGTAACAATATTTAGTAAAAATAAATTAAACCTTGATATTCCTCACCAAATAATCTAATGAATTAATTTAAAATAAATTAATCAATGAATCTAAAATAAATTAATGAAATTAATCTAAAATAAACTAAACCTTGATATCCCTCACCAAATAATATATTAACTCTAATTTACAAACATTGTTGACTTACAACGTAACAATATTTATACTAGAACCTCGGATCAAAATTTTCAAACCAAATTTCTCGGCATCAAATCAAGCCTCGGGGTTCTTTTACAAGCCTATAAATGAACAATATCACACTCAAAAGTTGACCATAAATTACTAAAATAATAAGTTGAAAATGAAGGAGACATGATAATAATTGGAGGAGCATAATAGGAGAAAATGACAGTAACAATTTTAGTTGAATTTCCCATATAAGATCTTCTTTAGTTCATCCATTTGAGAAGCCACAGGCATCTTTTCAACATCTAGTTTCTCCAAGTTCTTGCCAGTTACCTCGTTCAGCTGTTCTATGCTTGCCCCTCTACTTCTTCTTTAGGCACATGAGCAAAAACTTCACCTATTTGAAATCGCACGATCTCCTCATCGGTGAGAATTAACTCGTTACTTGCATCTTCAAGACTTTACAGTGCTTCCTGCAGAGGAATTCAATGTATCAGTTGTATATGCACTGATTCAAATTTGATGTACAATGAAAAAGGATGCAGTATAATTTACATTCCATAGAAAGAAACGTCAATTATAAATGGTTCGAGTCATAATGTCATATAAGTAATGCTACTAACTAAATCACAACGGAAGTACAAAAAGGTTAGGAGTCGCACCAACAAATTTCATAGCATAGCAGCTATTCAACATCACCACCACCACCACCAATAAACTGCACCAATTAAAAAGGGTGAATATATAAAATGCCCCCTTGGGTAAGATGGTCATCCCCTCTCGAGCTTGCTCGGTTCAAACCAAAGCTGTTTAAAACTACCAGATTGGAGCTATCATGTTTTATCTATATCGGTATATCCACATTAGATTCGACCGGTAGCCCCTGAACCAAGTGTCACATTACTTACCATGATCAGCAACTAGCAAAAATATAGTAATAAATTAAATGGACCCCCTGTGCTAGTTTCTCAACCTTCTGATGCATTAAGCATTTCAGGAGTTGATGTTCTTCATTCTCTTGACCAGTAATCATTTGTAGAAGTGTAAAGGTCAATCAAGCAAAGCTCATTGGAGTACCACACTCTTAAGTCTTCATTGATACAAAATTGACTAAATATCTATTATTATTTTCACCATCTCAATAATTAATACAATTTGTTTAGTAGTTCAAACAATCACTTTTAAGATTTGATCAATACAGAGATGAAGACTGGTGAGGAAAATAAAGTCATTGAGGTATTCATTTGAATTTTGATACAGAAAAACACACTTAGCATGTTCGATTATTCAGTGGCATTTCCGACTAGAGTGTGTATAAAACAGTATGCTTACTTGCAACACCACTAGTTACACATTTCTCTCAGAGCGAGAGGAAAACAAAATGTAACACGTCGATTCAAAGCATAATTATGGTAACAACGTGGCGAGAGCTGAATCCTTTCCACAAAATTGAGGCTTAAGAATGTTTACCTTAAGTAGAAAGGAAGCTTTCTCCTAAAGATTGTTAAGTTTGTCAAGTTTTCACTCTCTCCATCGCTTGAAGATTGTCACATTTTGATTTAATACGCGTTTGAAAGTTACAAGTATCAACTGAACTCAATCTATTGATATTCATAAACTCTAGAATTACTACATATAGAACTTAATAAGGGTACATCCTGCATCACAATCGAAATTGAAGTCTTCCCCCCCCATAAAATAATGATAATATATTTCTGTTACATTTTGTATGGCATTGTCCTTTACACTCCGTTAACATCATGACACATGTTTTATTTTTAAATTAATATTTTCTTAAAACATAAGACACGTATCATAATCTTAACGGAGTGTAACAAAGAATGTCTCACAAAGTGTAACAGAGAACCTGAAGTAAAACATAACTAACCAAATTGGAACATCTCACAGATTATATATCGAAATCTCTGTCAAAAGAAAAAATACAATTTAAATATATATCGAAGCATCAGATGTATTAAATGATCCACTTCATTCGCTCTATTCATCTTCGTGGGTAGGATAACCATCACTTTCCGTAGATGTTCTTACACATTACGATGTTTTATAGATTTAATTTATTTACACATTCTGATGTAACTGTTTTTCTTTTCCGTAAGGACTGATATATATTTTTTGATTTGTCCTCTAACTAAAGCATGTTTTATGTATGTAATTCATCCACCAATGCAACAAATTTCTGCAGTATTACACTCTAGCATGATAACATCCAACCATTAAAGACATCTGAACCTTGTATACACAAGCTTAAGTTGACGAACGGCTAATTTTTTAACACATTAACCTCTACTATTACAAATAAGTGACTAACTACTACACCGAACCCCAACCCCTTCATGTAGAGATTTCGACATTCCATATGTTCGAGTTTTCAATCTCATTAGTTATTTTGGGGGGAATACTTCAGTTAAGTTGATATATATATATGTATGCATTATTCAACTCGAAGTAACTCTATAATTCATAATTGAGTATCAATCGATTTAATTCGGAAAATAAAGAAACAAGATTACAAAGTTTGTTAGTTTTAACATTAAAAATTAAACTAGACGATCTTTAAGCAGCATTGTTCCGACTTAAAAGTGCAAACTGCAAAGCAACACCAAATTCATAATAACTTGAAAATTAACCCAAATAAAATATAATCAATTTCTTTCACATATACTCACCAAACAATCAATCATATTCAGCAAAAAAAAGTGATAAATTAAGTACCTTAGCAGCTTTAATTTCTTCATCAAGTTCATGAAATCGGTTATTTAATCTACCAAATTTGTTGATACTTTGCTGATCTACCCATGTTACTTGTGTATTTGAACCAGATGATTCTCCTGCCTATTTATCATTTTATTCAAAATGAAATAATTAAGTAAAAGGATCAGTAAATTAAAATTGTGTAAACATTTTAAAATTAGTAATAAAATTGAATACAAAAAACCTGCGGCAAGATTGATGAATTGATTGTGAAAATTAGGTTTATTAATATGGACAACCACATTCATAGTTAGAAATTAAGTTGTAAAATAGTACAAACGTGCCCACGTTTTCATCTACCATGGCCACGTTCAATGATAACGGCTAGTTTAATAACGGTTATATTTATGACCGTTATTTATAATTAACGGCTAGTTTTGGTCCAACATGGGCACGTTGGAATCCAACGTGGGCACGTTGGTGTATCAGAATTTCTTTTTTTGAGCACTTTTAAACACCTATAAAATGGGACTCTTGCTTCATTCATTCCACACAATTCACAACTATTTTCTATCAATATGAAAGCAAAGCAAATTTAATCATCTCATATAAGTCTAATCAATCTCCAAGTTTGGGCGTGTGCGTTGAATTCAATCTCAAAGTTTGGGCTTATACGGTGCATTCAATCTCAATTACCTTGCTTCGACTTGAATTCGGTATTTTCTATCAATTTGTTGTAACTTAGTTGTCTTTCTTATTGTTTGAATTTTATAATGGCACCAAAACGTATTGTTAGAAATGTTGAAAGTGAAATCGGTAGTACTAGTATGTCGAATGATTTCATTAATTTAGATAATGAACATAATATAGATGAACTCCCCGTTTTGAACTCTCAATCTAGTGCTACGGCTAACACTAACATGAGGAAGAAATCTTCATGGGTTTGGGAACACTTTGAGGCCGATCGAGTTAAGGAAACCGCAATATGTTTAACATGTAGAAAAACGTTATCATGGAAAACGGGTGCGGGTAAAGGTGGAACCGGTCATTTGGCTAGGCACTTAAAGAGTCATAGCATTACTAAGGATGGTATTACGGGGTCGGGGGAGACGAGTGGTATTCAAGGAACAATAAATACTCAAACCGGCCTCACGTTTCTTTTTAATGATTTATTTTATAAGATGAAAAGTATGAAATTTGTAATTGGTAGTGGTTTGTCATTTGATTTTTGTGATGGGTGGCGTTTTACTAATTGGATTCAAAAAGCCGTTAATCCTCGGGCTAAACGAATCTCTCGAACTAGTTTACGAACTTATGCTTTTAAATATTTTAAAAATGAAAAAGCTATTCTTAGTAATACTCTTTGTAATTTGCCTTGGAATATTTGTTTGACATGTGACATTGGTAGTTTTAATGATTTTGACATAATGTGTGTTACATGCCATTGGCTTGACAAAGATTGGATTTTACAAAGACGGATTATATATTTTAGATCGATTGCCAAACATAACAATATTCAAATTACTGATGGTATTCTTAAATGTGCCGAAGAATATAAATGCTTAAATAAAATTTCGGCAATGTCATTTGATTATGCGTCGTCCAATGGTGTTTCGATTGAAAAAATTAAGATGTTGTCTAAACCGGATTTTCCCGAACTTTTTCACGCTAGATGTTTATGTCATATACTTCAACTTGTAGTTCAAGATGGTATTAAAGTTGTTTGGCAAGAGTTTATTTCACCTATACGTAAGGCCGTTCTATTGGTTGTGAATGGCGGGGTAAGGAAATATAAATATAAAAAAATTGTTGAAGAATCCGGAAAAAAGTTTAAGAAATTAATATTGGATGTTGATACTAGATGGAATTCGACTTATGATCTTTTAGTTCGTGCATATATGTATAAAGAAGAGATTACTAAATTTTATGATTTGTATGTTCCCGTTGATAAATATTATGCTCCTTTAACATGTGTGAATTGGAAATATTGTTTGGAATTGCTTAAATTTTTAGAACCATTTAAAGATTATACTAAACAATTTTCAACTCAATATAGTCCTAACATTCATCAAGCTTTAGAATGTGTTGTTAATCTCTCTATGCACATGAATAAGTACAAAAACGAGCATCTTGTGGCCGATATGGTTCCGAAAATGTTAGACAATTTTTTAAAATATTTTCATCCCATACCTATGACATATGCAATTGGTGCAGTATTAGATCCTAATATTCGATTCAAAATGTTTCACCTTTTTGTTGACCATTATTATGATGCTTTACAAGATGATAATCCCGAACTTAAAACCTATGATAGGAAAAAATATAAAGATGACGTAGAAACTTATATGTATAATATGTATAACAAGTATAAAAAAGAACATGCAATAGGTAAGACTACAAACACACAAAATGCAAGTGTCCCCCGTACAAGTGTTAAAATAAGATTGAAGCATAATCTTCTTAGAATGGCACTACAACAAGAATTTGCAAGTAGTTCTACTCCTTCACAAGAATTGAATGAATTAACCCAATATTTGACAACTAATTTTGAACTTGATCAATATAATGATGATAGTAATTCTTTTGATATATTAAAATGGTGGTCGAGCAAAGAAAGTAGCTTTCCGGTTTTGTCTAAAATGGCTAGAGAAATACTAGCTATACCTATGTCTACAATAGCTAGTGAGTCCGCATTTAGCATGGCCAAACTTCAATACACTCATAGACGTTCAAGACTCACAAGCTCGACCATGGAGGTGTGTGTGGCAATCAAGGATTGGACGGCCGCGAAGCATAGGATGCAAGACAAAGAGGCACTTATGGAGGTGATGGATGACAAAGATGCTTTCGACTTCCTTAGTGACATTGAAGAAGACATCGAACAAGAAGAGGGGGCTCATGAAGATAATGTAGAGGACGCTAATTTGGATTCCGAAGATGAATTAATGTATGAAGGTGATCTATGAGTATATGTAAAAATAATATATATATATATTTATATATATATAATGTACCTTTTGTCGAACAGGTGAATTAGATGTAATCAAAATAGTTTTATCAAATCAAAATATATATATATCATGCACATTCCTGCCCGCACGAATATAAACTGTGAAACTTAGTTTTAATAAAATAATTTGTTCTTATAACTTCATAACTTTGAATATGAAAAAAAAAACTTAGATTACCATTGTATTATGGCCATATAACGTGTCCACGTTAGAATAAACGTACCCACGTTTGCTTTGTGACATGCCCATGTTTGCTTTGTGACGTGGGCACGTCAAGTAGGCAGGAACTTAACATTTTGAACAAAAAAATTCAACTCTAAATGTGCCTACGTTGGCCATGAAACGTGCCCACGTCGAAATGACAGAAATCCATTTTTTTCAACCATAATTTGAAACCCCAAAACATTGCCACGTTGATACCAAAACGTGGGCACGTTGGATCGCAAAAATCAGATTATTAGGTCAAAATTAATTCATTCGAACCTGAACTCCCATCTTTGAAATCCAAAATTCTTTCTTTCAACACTTCAATTGTTTTTCAAATCTAAACGAAATCATACTGAAGTAATAGGCTAGAGACCACGCTACTTAAGTAAATCATATGAGGCAAGTTATTTGAGACATGTTCGACAAAGAGAGCATTTGAGGGATATTGAACTCATAACATTATGATCACAAATTCACATAGACTATTAAACTATAACAAATAATCTCGTGTAACATACTCGATAAAAAAATTATTTGTAGAGAACTAAATTCATAACTTTGCGATAAAAAATCCGTTACTCCACCAACTTAATCATTCTGGTAGATAAATCAAAATTTTTGAATAAAGTAGGGAGATCGTATAAAAGTACCTGATGCATTAACAACGGCTAAAACCCCTAGAGCGTTGACAAATAAAGAGCCAACAACAAACGGAGCGACAACTTTCCTTAATTTTCACGTATCCTCTGCCTTAATTTAGTTCTTTTGTCAAATTTTCACCTAACCAAAGTCAACAAAATTCCAATCATCAAAAGCTGCTCAATTGGTTTTACTCATCATACAAAATGATTTTCTAATTCTCTAACCAATGAAACCTTATGTATTGATTGATTTAGTCAATTGAGTGGCAAAATTGAAGCTTTTCTTGATTCAAGATTATAGTCCAATTTTGTTAATCATAGGGTGAAAAAAGGGATTTTTTGGATACCCGAGTTGTTGGTTTCAATGGATCCGACAAGGTCATGGGATTCCTTGCGGAAACAGGTATATTTTTTGGTTAAATTTGATTTTTCTTTTTAGAATTTAAATATTTTATGTTTCATTTGATGCTGAAGTGTTAGTAAATTATGGAGATTAAGGAAAATTATGATATAGTTTAAAAGATTTGGACTTTAATTGCATAATTGGAGCTAAATTGTTAAGTGGATTCTTTGGCTAAATTGTTAAGTTTAGTAAAATTGGGTGCTGCAGAAAGTTCATGATTCTAATCTAAGTTCAGTTGCATCATGGCTATAAAGAATCCCCACCTAAGCGGGGCAGGGGAAGGGTGTCGGATTTTACGCAACCTTACCCCCTGTGGATAATGTTTAAATATGACTGAGATTATTGACGAATTGCAATAAAGATAATGTTTAAATGTGACTGAGATGATTGACGAAATGCAAGGATAATAGGGGGATCGTATCAAATTCAGCATGATACACGATCTTACTCGACTCTAGATAAGAGGGGTAGGTAGTTGTTTGAGCCATTTTTATTTGTTCCATATTCAACTAGTAAACATTTACTCCTTGGGACATTGAAATATCATGGTTATGTAAATATGCAAAAAAATGTATGTTGTCTTTGAAAGAATCATATGTATTATGTTCTTGTTAATATGAATGTTGATGGAAGATTTGCTAGGACGATTAAGGGAAAGCTTTGGTTGGGTATATGATGCAAGGTGTAAAGGACGTGAGCATTTTGCAATCCTTAGAATTGGGTTTAATATTTATGTGAGGATGACATTGGTTTTGAAGTGTCTGCTTGTAGATGTTGAATTATATAATTGGATCTTTGTTGTTGCAGTAGCTAAAGTTGTGTTTTAGGGTGTATGTGAATGAGAATTCTGAATGATGAAAATAGATTGGTTGCAGTGTTGCACTAATATATTGAGGAGGACACTGTTGCATAAGAGAGATTCATGAAGAGCTTCTACTTTCAGTATTGGTTGTTATGCTTTGTCATGTCCGATAAGATGATGTGCCTTGTGTGAAAAGGAATGTTAGGTGTGAGTGCAACTAACAGAGTTGGAAAAATTTGAGTTTGAGGCCTATCCCTTTAGTTTTGTTCCCCTAAAAGAAACACAAGAATAAAATATGCTAATTGGTCTTAGCCTTTCTGAGATTGAATACTTTTCAATACTGAGAATGTTATCGCAGATGTACTTCCGTGGCGGGTCTCGAGTCTCGACCATACGACTTGCTTGCTTCTAAGTTCTGTGGCCCATATTTAGCATGCTTATGTTTTGTATTCTAACACTTCAGTTGTCTGGGTATACGTGAAAATGAACTCAGGCGAGGAAACTTGAAGCTCAGCTGGATGAGCATATGCATTCATACCGTAAATTGGTTTCAACCAAAGCTGAAGATGCAAATGAAAGTGATCTTGAATCTGGAATAGATCAGCTACTCAAGCAACTTCAGTTAGTGAATTCCCAAATGCAAGCTTGGGTTTCATCAGGTGGATCAGAAATTTTCTCTCACACATTGACACGCCATCAAGAAATACTTCGGGATCTCACTCAGGTGTTTGACATTTCAGAAGCTTAAAATTCTTCTTTATTTGTTAGTGTCATCTTATTTAGCCTAGGCAGTCTTATCTCAAGTGTGAAGTGGGGTAGAAGGGATGTCATAATTGTTGTGGTTTTGAGTAAGACGACCTTTTCACGTTTTATTTTTTTTTGCGTCACATGCCATGTGATGAACACTTACTTTTAAGACCAAGACAAATATTTGTTTATTCCATGAATCCCAAATACTTCTTGCAGGCTCACATAGGCATTAAACTTAATCTAAGAGACAGCCGAGGAAAAAGCCACTTGTTAATGGAACACGTGTTGGAGTTGGACTGTTGGTTCTATTCATTTTTTTCTTGGTATGGAAATGATCATTTAGATTAATTCTGAAGTATATGATGGGGACACGATTCCGCTTCAAGTTTAACTGACATTTGTTATATCAAGTAATATAGTGTGAACCTTTCTTGCAAAAGAGGGTCTACTTGAAATTGGTAACTGGCATGGTGAAAGTGATCATTAAACATTTATAGACACCACATATATTCTATCATGTGCTCTCTTATAAAAAAATATATCTGAATGTCTGTGTCACAGATACACTTCATTGTCTACACCATCAGTAGGGACGCCTCTGACATCTTGTGCTTTTAATTTAAATGTTCTATGTTACAGTTTGGCTAATGGTAAGCTAATAGCATTTTGTGTTGTAGGAGTTCAATAGGCTCCGTGCTAGCCACAGAGCTAAAAAGGAGCATGCATCATTACTTGATGATTTTAGAGAGTTCGATAGGGAAAGATTAGATCTAGAAGAGGGTGGCGATTCCCATGAGTCAGCACTTCTTAAGGAGCGTGCAACACTTTCTAGGAATACCGGGCAGGTAATGTCAAGCTACTTGTTGTTTCGTCTTTTGCTAAATGAAGCTTTTTCCGTTCCTCTTTGTGCACCAATGAGTGGAGATGGTGGCGTTATGCTATTGTCTCCTTCGCAAAAATCATAATCCGTCATTATAGCATATGTCACTGAAATGATAATGTCTCAAAAGCTAGAATGAAATATTATAGGTTCTGCTTTTCCCATGTTTAGACCTATCCTTGATAAGATTTTACCAATATGTTTGTGTTCTTTCTCATTGGTATGGGAAGAGAGGTTCAGCAAAATTTAAGAAATGCTTTGGAGGTAGTAAAGTAGTGACTGAGAATTAGCATATAAGACATATTATGGCAAACTGAAAAATAAAATCTATGATGGATGTAATACTCGTGAAGTTGCAAACAAGAAGCCATGACACATTGACACCATTTAATTAAAATTTTTATTGATAAAGGGTACATAAGCTTTGATTGAACAACAAATTTGAGCAGATTCCCTTGGTCATGTCATATTTTAAGGAAATATCGTGTATTTCTGCTCATACATAGCATTTTCCTGGTAGTGTTGTGATAAATAACTTGTTTCCGTGTAATCTGTATTGCTGCAGATTGACAATGTTATATCTCACGCTCAAGAAACCCTGAAGACACTTGTCTTCCAACGTTCAACGTTTGGTGGAATTAATTCAAAACTTAGCAACGTCGGTAGCCGCCTTCCAACAGTAAGGAAACAATCAAGTGTGACCATGATGCAAGTTGTCATGCACCTTTTCTTTGCTCAGTTTTTCTAGGGATTGAAGAATGATGATGATTTTTGCATTATAGAGAGCTTGAAAAAAATATCAATGGAAAAAATTAAGTTAAGCTACCTTCACGCAAAATAAGCTTGCAGAAAAAGTTGTTCCAAAACACCCTCATAGAACTATGTGCATGTTCCTGTTAATATGTCTATCTTCATAGTTTAAATTTAAAATTGAAGCTACAAGATAACATGATAACCTCTTTTAGACGAGTTTTGTGGAACCATTTGTTCGACCGACCATTTATTCAAATTAAGATGTTCTACTATCTTTGCTAATGTTGCGATGCAGGTGTTTGCTAATAAGTTCCTTGCATGCTCTGATACTTTGAGCTATACTGAATTTTGCAGATTAGTCATGTACTTTCAGCGATAAAGAAGAAAAAGTCCATGGACACGATTATTCTTTCGTTAGTTGTTGTTGTATGCACATTTTTAATTTTCGTTTACTGGTTGACAAAGTAAGAGACTACTTTTTAGTACAACTAAATAGTGTTCATTTGCAGTGTTGATTCAGTAGTACATTGTTTGTATATTCCATGACAACTTGTATTCAGATTTTGTATGTACTCTCTTGTATCATCATGCATAGCATGTGAAATGAATCAGGTTTGTCAAAAATCAAACGCAAATGCTATATACGGTACTTAAATACAGTACCCCAACATTATTTCCAAAATCACCCTTCCAAAATTTCAGTATCCTAAATTTTCAATTCATTTACATTTCATCAAAACACTCTTTAGGTGAGTTTCTGTTTATTTTCTCTCTAAATCAAATAACTATCTCATTGACTTTTTAACTATTTGAAAAAACTTCATCTAAAAAGAGTATCAGATGACTTTACAGAGATTAATGCCTTTATATTACTATGAATTTTATGAGGGATAAGGAAATTATAAACTTAATTCGTAAACTAATTGAGAAGAAATTTTTAAAACGTTCAAAAGGAAGATTAATTTTAGTTAATAAAATATATATATATTTCTTATATTCTAAATACTGGGTAATCATTGAAATAAAACCATTTACTTTTACAAAAGGAAAATCAATATCTAATTGAATTTCAATTTAAATTGTAGAACTTTTGAAATTGGGTAATTAAAGCAATTTGACAATCACCCGTTAATTGGAAACAAAAGAAATTACACAATTTAAATAAATAATGTAATTGATGAAGAAAACAAAGAGATATCGAGTAGCAATTTTAAGATTGGGATGAGAAGCAGATGATTGTAATGAGAAGACGAGAGACGGCCGTGATCTTTAGCAATTGAATTTTAATTAAATGAGTATGGAGTGAGATTGATGAGCATGCAAAGCCATCAATTTTGATTTTTGAATGTGGGGAATGGGGATGAGCAAGAAACTGAAATAGGATGAGAAGTTGTTTCATATGAGATTTAGAGAGAAACTGATATTGATGAGAAAGGGATTCGCTTCAAATGAATCTGAATTTTTTGTTTAGGCACAAATAAAAGGGTGTTTTAGTAATTTAATATGGAGTACTGTATATAAGTGTACCGTATTTATGACTTCTTCTGTGTTTTCCATGTAACCATTCTGAGATTCATTTTACTCTCCCCATGCGATATGTGAGGTCTGGGGCTGATCTGTTATACACACACCAGAATAGTGAGTTTTTGGAGTCAAATGACTATTTGCCCCCCCCCCCCCATTTGCAAGGATAGTAAGGGAGATAGTTAATTGGGGCAAAATAGTCATTTTTCAACCAAGAAAAACACTACTCTCGTGTGTGTATAGTGTTGCCTGGTATGCGTTCATCCATTTGGATTAATTGAGATGATACTTTCTCTTATCCTGAATTTCTATGATGTGTGAGAAGGGGTGTAAAACTGTAAATGAGGACTTTTTGGAATTTGGAAGGGTTTGGTTCGACTCGAACATAATGATTCGAAAGTTCGATTCAGTTTGTTGTCCGGCCGCATTGGAAAATGTAGTTTTGAATGATTGGAAACTTCAAAGTTTTATTCAGCTTGAATTTTTTTAAGGTTTGAGTTTGGTTAGAGCACTCACACCAGTCTCCCAATAATTTCTCCTAAAATATACTTCTAACCGTCAATTTTCTATTTTTGACTGAGCTTTTTCATGTGTCTACTTCAGCAGATTCCCTATTATTCACACAAAGCTTACAAATTTAAATTTTCAATTATGTCAATATTTTTTTCAAAATTATCAACAAATATATATTTTTTAAATTACATATATAATTTAAATAAATTGTAAATAATTTTATTATCTCTTCTTTTTGAAATTGAAACGACTTAAAAATTTTCTCACTATCAAATTAAATAACTATTTGTTACAATTCAACAATATTGTAATCATGATTAAATATTCATAATTATTGAATATAATTTATTATATTATCATGGGCTTGAAACTAACAAGAAGGTTTCATGGAGCAATTGAAAAGAAAAAAACGAAGAGGAAAAAATGGAAGCAAACATGAGAAAGAAATACGGGAGGAAAAAAGGGAGTAAATTGGAGGGAAAAAAAGCAAAATTCATGTAACTACAATATTCACACTGTGGGAATTTGCACCATTTGGGATAGTGTGAATATTTTTTTTTTTGGACTTGGTCAATTTTAGGAGAGCTGATGGAGTATCAATTTTTTACATTTTTAGTTTTTTAACTTTCTATAATAGCTTTTAAGGGAACTGATGTGAGTGCTCTTAGGGACACATTGAATTGAACTGTGCGAAATTGAATCTGAATCGAGTTTTCTGATCTTTTGCAAGCATATATATACTTAATTACGATTCTTCCAATCCGGTGTTTTAGTGTTCGATATTGAAGTAGAAACTTGTGAAGTCGGTCCATCTAAAATCATGAAAAAAAGAAGAAACAATTTTAAAATGATTAATGACAGACATAAGAGGCTTTTAAGCATTAGACCACCCACAGCAAGAGTTTTTGTGGGGGTTTTTGTGGGGTTTATCTCATACAACAAAGAATCAATTGGGGTTCAATTTAGTTGGGGTTCATTCAATAAATCTGATTTATTGGGGTTTAATGTGGGCCCCGCGCGCAAAAGCACCCAATGGGGAGCTGCCAAGCAGCCCCCTGCAGGTTGCGTCAGGCGCGTGTGCCACACGCGCCTGACGCAACCTGCAGGGGGCTGCGTGGCAGCGCCCCATTGGGTGCTTTTCACTATTTTTTTTTTGTTTCCCTTATTTATTAAATGTGTTATTTAAGCAATAATTCATTAAAATAAAAAAATAAAAAATATATCAAAATTTTTTATTTTTCGAGATCTATAAATAGAGGTCAAGTTTGCTTCATTTGGACACCAAAAAAAAATAAGTTTTTTTACACCTTTGTCTAATCCATCTTTGCGAAAAAAAAATTCTTCAATCTTGAACTCTCTTCATGGATCCTTCCTAATATCCAATTATTAATTTTTATTGTAATGAATTAATTAATTATAAATAAATTAAATATTAACTATAATATTAAAAAATTAAAAAATATAAAAATTATAATTTTAACAATAACATATGTATAAATAATGAAATAAGTAAATAAATAGTGGGGTATATGATGAGGTGATGTGGAAGGGAGAGAAAGTGAATAAAACTCTGAATAAACCCTTGCTGTGGAAACTGAGTTCTATTTGGGGTTTAAGTGGGTTAAATGCTGACGTGTCACTGAATAAAGTGGATTTTTTGGGGTTTATTGTGTTTCTTGTTGTGGATGGTCTTAGTAGTACCTGTTCTGCTATTCAAAAGACTATGCTAACAGTAATTTTCAGGTGGTATTTCTGCTATGAAGGGGACACCTAAATTGCTTTAGGTACACCCTAGTTGGCTGTGTATGTGTACTTCAATCATGGAGAACAACTATGACAATTCCATCTCTTTTCATTCTTTTTACTTAAGATACCTATTATTCGGTCGATGATTGTCCGGAAACATCTGACTCAAACTTTTTAATTACGAGGTCTTGAGTTATATTTTCGGAGTATATTTATTTGATACTTTTATTTTAATATCTATTAGTTAACACTTACTCTAACGATCTATCAGTTAAAAAATTTAGTATTCATAATACTATTATATTTATATACTCGTTGTTTTTTTATCAAGCGGTATCATAATGAAGTAAATCCTACACTATTGGGAGAGGGAAACCTACACTACAACGGGGCAGATGTATCGGTTTTTATTATGATATCTTGCTAGGATTCGAAGCTAAGACCTCCAATTGTGAATAATCGATCGATAACCACTAGGCAAGACCACGAATTTACTCATCACTAATTTACTATACAAAAATAAAAAAAAACCTATTATTTGGACAGTTGCTAATCATGCTTCTTCCGATAAAGACATATAAAAAGACAAAATGGTGTCACTTCATCCCTTTTATTGCTCAATTAGGTAGTCTTTGTCTTTATCTTAGTTTTCCAAATATGTACCCCCTTCTATAGTTCTATTGCCTCACATCAAAATTCCTCTGTACTTTCAAGTTTCAACCCTCACCACCCCCCCCCCCCCCCCCCCCCCTCCTTATTTTTCAAGAATCAAATCCCTTTTTATCATAGATTTTTTCAAGAATCTTAACATTTTTGTACTTCAAATAAGTTTAGTTACCTCTCAAATCTCTTAAATATTATCCACAAGAAACTAAAATAGTCCTGCTTTAGAAAATAGTATCAAAATATCATGGAAGATTTCCCATCAAATGAAGTTGCACAAGAAAAGGACTATTTCAAGATTTCTTATGATCTTAACAAAGATGATAATAATAGAGAGCTCAATCTTATTGATTCTCTTGAAAGTGGTGACAATATACAACAATCACGAATCGTCGAAGATGATGATGATGATAATAATGGAGATGGAGATGGAGACGAAGAACATTCAACAAGAAACAGAATGTTCTCATGCAATTACTGCCAAAGAACATTCTATAGCTCACAAGCATTAGGGGGTCACCAAAATGCACATAAAAAGGAGAGAACTTTAGCAAAAAGGGGACGAAGAGTACCAGGAAATAGTGGCACATTCTTTGCAGGAGCTGCAGCTTTTGGGCATTCCTACTTTGACCATAACCGCCACGGCTACCCGCCTCTGTACACGAGTAGCCGTGGCGGTTTAAGTACTCTTCCTCTTCCTCTTCAACCTCACTTCGGTTTTCGTAATTCTCTTGGAATTCGACCTCATTCATTGATTCAAAAACCATCGCATCAAGTGAATTTTCTTGGAAGGTCTCCATTTAGTCATCAACAACCAGCAATAGGAAAATTGGGGGCAGAAAATCATCATTTTGCAGTTCAATCTGCATCTTCATCTATGAGAGATATGGCAAGTGAAGATGTTGTTGGTTTTAGAATGGCTAAAGGGTATCCATCATCAAGAAATGGTCATGGTCATCATGCAGGGGACTTACAAAAGCTTGACCTTTCTCTCAAGCTATAAACTCACCCCCCCCCCCCCCCCCCCCACCAAAAAAAAAAACATTTTGATTTTTGGGGTAAAAAAGTGTTGTGCACCTCGAGGTCACCCGAACACCGACGGTTTGAGGGTGTCTACGACGAGCTCACTTAAAGTGAAATTCGGATGCTGCAATTGTTGAGGTTAAATTCGAATCTTTAATCTAATCGATCTGATGGTGAATTTATCACTAGACTATATGCGGAGAGTTAATGATATGTATAAAGATTGTGTTTGCAGATCTGTGTGATTGTGAATAGTGTTAGTTTTTTTAATTTCCTTTTTTGGAGTTATTATGGTTGTTATGTTTGCTTTGGAATTTGACGTTTTATCCATTATTGGACATTGCATGATTGGATTATTTCCGTAGTTGTTTGGCAGATGCTGACGATTGATGCTCATCTACTTCAAGTCCTGGATTCTCAAACCCATGATTGTCCACGATTATGCTAACACATAAATGCAACTAATCTATTGTTCGTTCGGGTTTCTTTAGTTGTCATATTAGCAAAGAAAAGAAATTGTTATAGAATATTTGTCTTTTTAAACCCTTATTTATAAAAGGTAATGATAATAAAATCTTTCAATACCGATACATTAATATTATATATATATATATGCCACTCATTACAAAAAAAAAAAGACTCGAAGAGTGTTGCTGATGACTCAATAACCGAACAGTGACAGTTCTATATTCGTTATTTGTAATACAATGATATGGGATCGAACACTAAAAATATATATATTTTAGGGTAGCCAATATAAAAAAGATTCAAATGCAATTCTAAGTTCTAACCAACATTTTTTGAAGGTCACACTATAAACATACAAAACATATATCAATTATGAATAGATGGCTCCTTTGAATAGATGCTGGAATTGTTAATTGTGTTACATACAATTTTTACCTTTCCTTAAAGAGTGTGAGTAGCGCCGGACGCCAAGAGAAAAAGGATGGAAAATTGAGGTTTTTGAACAAGTCCAAAGTTTTCTTTAACCGACACTCTTGTTTTTTTTTTTTTTAAATTTAAATTTTTAAGTTTTTAACCGACAATCTTCTTAAATGGTAATTATTGTTATTAATGTTAGGCGTGTGCACGGTTCAGTTTTGAACAAAAAGAGAATCGAACCGATCTAATTGGTTCTACGACAGACGGAACCGAAATCGGTCAGTCGGTTTCAGGTCAGTTGCGGTTCGGTTTCGGTTCCGGGGCCTTATGTTTTGGACCTAAATTTGAACCCCATTTCGGCCTTGAAATTTTGGGTCTGTTTGTTCATAGACAATATTATTACTATTTTTAGACTCAAATCTAAATGTGAATAGTATTATTTTATATTAAAGATATCTCATAATTAAGTTCCAAAAATATATCTACTCTATATAAGTTTAGCGAGCTCCTTTTAAAACTAATTTTGAAATGCGTATACACATTCGTCACATGGTACCGATGTATCCATATATTATTAGTTCAAAACATATTCACTTATCTATTATTATATCATACTAATAATGAACAATGTTAAATACTCTCACTAATTATCCTTTAATAGTCTTAATATTTTCTACATAAAATTAGTCCCCACGTTAATTATTCCGTAATTTTTAACACCCACAAGCGATGAGAGGTTAAATTCATGTCAAAAAAATTATCCTTTTAAGACCTAAACTCACTTTTGGTGTGTAATGAAACTTCATTAGGAAATTAAAATGCAAAACTTTATGAAATCTTTTAACACAATAAATGAGTTTAAGACTTAAAAAAAAAAATTTTTACCCCAAAACTTTGTTAATGTGTTACATGAATATGTAGTATTATTTTTCTAACTTTTTAAGATTATGTATCCTATTTATGAGGATATTGAGTATAATTTAAAATGAGATAAAATTACTTTAGGATTATGTATCTTATTTGTGAGGATACTTTTTAAATTATATTGAGATAAAATTACTTTAGTATTATTATTAATTAAGGATATTTTTATTCTAAAGATGAAAAAACTTTTAAGTAACTCGTACTTATATATCTTATATATAAAAAGATAAGTTAATCCATAGCACGTAATTACTAATGACATCTTTATCAAAGATGAAAAGACAAAATCCGTACGCCAAATAAAGTTCAAAATGAGACAAAAATTGTAAATGGAAACCAAACGAATATGCCATTTACATCAAACGTCAACTACGGCGAAAAGAAGGGTAAAAAACGTAAATTAATTAACTAATAATGGGACATTATTTATTACTACTATTTTATTTTAACATGATATAATTTCCTTCCCAAAGTCCTATATTGTAACATTAATTTTTTCTGTTTTGTTTTGATGGTGAAGCAAACTAGTTCAAACTAGAAAGAAAATCTTACGAAATCTTATGATTGTGACCCTTACATTATTATATATTGCAACTTATAATTGTTCAAATCAAGATTAGCATCATCCACGTAATATAATTATTATGGAGTGCCGCATTACCACTCCATGTTATTTAATTTTTTTTATATTGCATGCTAGGCATTGAATCCATTGATTAATTAAACTAAAATGAGTAAAGATAATTATTGAAATGGTATCAAATGTGTAAATTGTATTTTAATAATTTATGTAAATGCACGTATAGTATGATATGCGTTAATGGTCTATGATATTGGTTGAAAAGATGCACAGTAGTATTTCTTTTGACGCATACGTTAAATTTTGACCAATATGAAATTTTTTAGCACTTAGATATTTCTCGAAAATGTGCATTTTTTATTTTTGATATTAGTTTAAAATGTGCATTTTAATTCGTCTCTACATAAAAATTTAACTTGTTCACTAAAAGAGGAATAAAGTGCCCTTTTGTATGTCGGTATCAAGGACCATTTGAAAAGAACGTATATTTACGATGACTAAAGTGTAGTAAAGACAGCAGGACCCTTGGACATGTTAGAGGTGCCATTGCAACTAGTGTTGGAAACGAGTCGAGTCGATCCGGGTAGTGGAGTACCTCACCCTACTCCTTAAGATAACGAGTCGGGTAGCAACGAGTCGGGTAATTTTGCGAGCATAACTTTAGTACCCCTACTCGACTCCTTCTGATAATGAGTCGGGTAGTGTAATTATCCGGCTCCACTCCTTTATTACCCGGCTCCTTAAGGCAAAATGAAAAAGAAAAACTTATTTTTAATAAAAATGAATATATTGTTATATTTGGCACATTAATAAATTACATAAACCTTAATTATTTGAAATATTTATAATAAAGTTTACAAAACTTAATTATAAACAAAATCGTATTAGCATATAATAAGATTAAGATGCTTGCAAGGGTTCTTAGTTATTTGAACACACATAATTAATTAATTAATTAATTTGGTAGTTTGTTACGGAGCCGGGTAATTATCGAGCGAGTCGGGTATTTCAAACGAGCACAACCTTGTCCTCTTATCCTACTCCCTAACTAACGAGCGATCTATCGAGTCGAATTCTCGAACCGGGCGCTCGAACGGTAACGGGTTTGTCGACTCGTTTCTAACACTAATTGCAACTAGACCTCTGTTTTAAGAGGACCCCAAAGTTTTGGAGAATAATTATAATGTATTAATTCATATGCTCCGTTAGTCCTAATTTTTCAAAATAGTGTACCATATTTAGGCTTTTATTATGTTCGTGCATAACTACTTTTATAAGTAATGAGTTACTAAAAGTAAATTTAATTTTTTAATTAGTAATTAAGGGCTCTATTTTGAATTTTCGTATTAGATTCCGAAAATATTTGGACTGATCCTAAATAGCAAATCTTCATTCTCATAAATAATATGATTTCAAACGTGTATAACGCAAATTCACAAGTATATGTTGCAATCAAGTGAACTGATCAACATGCATGTATGGACCTTATTAATTGATTACTTAAGATTACCTGTCGGTTTAATAATCCCTAATTTCATAATAAAAGATGATTAGGTACAAAATATGGCATTTTCTTATGTCAACTACAAGTATTACAAGTATAATTAATATTAATTGAGCCACTAACATAAGAGATGATGTTTATATATTATCCACAACAGTAGTCTCCATGTAAGAAACTGCTGTTTTTTCTTGTCCTTTTTATATATGAAGAATGTCACTTTCATTAAATATATTAGATAAGCTAGTGTTTGTCATTTATCATGATGCAAACCCTACAAAAATTAGGGAAAAATAAAGCATCACTAAATCTTGGAAGATTTGGTCTTAATCTCAAGCATCAAAGAAAGTAACCTCACTATAGTTTTTTTGGGAACTAGTCAAAGAGATTCAATATAAACTAATACTATTTTACCAGCTAATTGTTTTGCATTATTGGCCTGCTTTTTGAGTTTGGGTGGAATTTTGTCTATCTTGGGAGTATTATAAACTTGATTTGGATTCTGCAAATCCTTTCATCTCTTTTTATTTTAAATTTTGACTAATTGGATTCTAAAATTTTCTAAACCTTTCCCATTTTTCTCCATCTACTCCAAATATTAATTGATAGAGCTAATTGCAGGAATAGTCTCAGATAGTGGGTTCGGATTGCAGTTTAATCTCCAATAGTTGATGAATAGTAGTTTAGTCTTCGATGTTACCGATTTTGTTGTATTTTAATCCTCAAACCGTTAGTTCCGTTAACTATTTGAAGTTTTGACTGTTTTGGGGGTAAAATTGTAGTTTTAAAAAGTTTTGGACTAATCTTAGTAATTTTGGTCGAACATGACGAAACTGGAACTTGCACATATTAACTTGGACCATTTTGATAATTTTCTCATTATTGTGTATCCAATTCATATAAGTTAGGAATAAGGATTTTGATGGATCTTCTCCTTACATTTCTAAACTAAGCAAATAGGAGTCTAAGCTTTAAATAAACAACCCCGTCTTCTATGACCGCTGTTGTAATGAACATCCGCATCCTGGATGTGAGTCCATCCCCGAAGTTGACTTGAAGCACCCGGAAATCCCACGGAGTGGGTGCTGAAAATCGCCGAAACGCCTGGAATTCCACAGAGTGGGTGCTGAAATGCGGTAGCCCAAAAAACGCTGCAAAGGCAGCCACTAAAGCAGAGGAAGTATGTTTAAATGTATTCCTCTGCGAGGATCGAATCCGAGACCTCTTGGAAGGGCTCAGGCTCGGTACCACTAGGTTAGAAGCCTTGGTATCATATAAATTAGGAATAGTCGGATAAAAAAATATATATATAAATTAGGAATAAAAATTTTGATGATATCTTCTCCTTATTAGACTTTCTTTTAATATTTTTTTTTTCAAATCATAGAAATTACAAATAATGATACGACTTTCTTTTAAAAATTCCCAACTCCCACTCAGTTTATCCACCTTCCATATCTTAAATTAACCATAAAATCGGAGAAATATAGCATATCATCAGAAAATGACAGTAAACATCTATGTTTATATAACTTCAAAAAGCCCAACAATTGGTTTTTTCATACGTACGAGAAAATCAAAGATATTATTCTTAACTTGAAAAATCATAGAAATTCACATGAGCTTTGAAGTTAAATTCACAGAAATCAAGCTAAGCTCATATGCTGATTGGTGTTTGCATACCTATGAGATCCTCAAATTAGCCAATTGCCCTCATATGTTGTCATTGATTCCTCTGTCTGAAAACACCGTCAGCTTTTCTTTTTTGTTTTGTAACAATTTTGAAGACACTATTTGGAAGCCACATTGAAAATCATCAAAGTTAAGGATAACAAGACAAAGGAATAAATTTACAATTAATTGTATTAGAAAAATATGTATTTAGAAATAAAAAATTAAGGGTAAAAACATAAATGAAAATAATGGAGGGAGGATAACTTATTTTGATTTTTTGATGTTTTATATAGTTTCTTAAATATTCCAAAATATTTCTTAATTTTATAATTTCGAAACTATATTCGAAAAGAAATTTTATACATAAATATAAGTTCTTTATACTCCCTCCATCCCTAATTGATAGGGACATATTGACTTTTTTGGTCAAAATTTGTAAATTTTGACCATTAATTTTTAATAATCAATACAAAATAACATAATCATATGAGATGTTGTTAGATTCGTCTCAATGTACATTTTTAAGATATATACTCCTTATAATTTTTTCATTGACAGAATAAAAGATATTTACATTTTAAGTCGTGTCTCGAAGACTGTGAAAAAGTAAATGTCCCTATCATTTAGGGATGGAGGGAGTAGTTTCTTCTCTTAATTTAATGTATTGTCAATATATAGTTTGCTGATTCATTTAATTCCTACAAATGATGGTGTCCATCTAAAAAAACTGGTGTCATCAAGATCGCATCCCAAAGCTTTGTACTAAGTACGTAGCTTTCCAGGCCATATACTAAAATCGGCTCTTTTAATTTGCACAAAGGAACTCCATCTTTTGGACTAATGTGATGGCTGCGAATCGGTGTATACATAAACTTTATACAATTAATTAATATATGTACATAAAATAGTTAAATCTAACGCGTAATTCACACTTGCCGATCAATCGATTTGCAATTCCAACTAGTTATACCATAGTAAATATTATTGTGTAATAATATTATTTGATGTTATAGTTGTAGTTTGAGTTGCTCACTATATTATGATTTATGAGGCCCACCTAATTTGACAAAATCTTCTCTATAAATATTGTAATCTTCTCATTATTGTAATCAAATAATTCTGTTTTGCTATATGGTATCAAAGCATAACACAAACAAAAGACTCTCATATTGTCATAGGTAGGACGACTATCATATGTATAACATTTCATAAGGTGATTTAAAATTTAAAACATGAGATGACGTCCTATTAATCAAACATGTTGCACCCAATACACAAAATATATTATACTATAATAAATATTATTGTGTAGTAATATTATGCAGTAATATTAGTTATAGTTGTAGTTTGAGTAGTGTATTATAAAGACTCACTTAATTTAACATAATTTTCTCTATAAATATTATAATCTTCTCATTATTATAATCAAGGAATTCTCGTTATTATTATAATCAAGGAGATATAGCCATTTCATTAAAAAAAAAAGATTTGCCATTTCATGGAAAGAATTAACTGAGACACCAGATTGAGTAACTTTTGTACATTAGTGATCATATTTGATCGGTTTGAAACGTTAGTGATCTAACTTTTTTTTCAAACATTAGTAATGTCCCGAACTCGCAAGCCAATAACCCTTATTTTTCTAAAAATAAGTTTTCATATTATAACTAAAAGTTAATGTGAGTGTTATACCCCCATCAAAATGTGAGACGTAAATATCAAATACTATGTATATTTTGCAAGTATTACTACAACTATAAACTAGTTAACACATAAGAAATGACACTATCCTTAATTAAAACTTTCAAACACTAAAAACAAGGGGATACAATAATCTATACTCATAAAACATACTACAATACTATTAAAATGTGTGAAACCTTCATAGTAACGATCTCCTACATCCTTATCTTCGAAGTCTCAGTTGTTATACACACTCAAATAGTGATTTTTAGTAATGAAATAACTATCTTGCCAATCTATTTGTTCTTTCATAAATTAACGATGAAATATGAGTATAATAATAGAAAGGCTTATTTTCTTTTGCCCTCTGCACTATCGAGACGCTTTCGTTCCACCCCTTAAGTATTTTAGTTTTCAAATAAGGAACCGAACTATTCTTCTTTTCAATTTACCCCATATTTTGCGTTTTTTTGCCAAAAAATGAATTGAGATAAGGGTAAAACTGGAAACACGTGTACAATTAGATTTTGGGGAAATTTTTTTAATAATTAAAGAAGAGGGTTCACTAATCAAATCAAAAAATATTTTTGTTAATAAAATAATTTATATTAACAAAAAAATATGTTAATTATTAAAAATATGTTAATATTAACAAAAAATATGTTAACAAAAATATGTTAATATTAACAAAAAAATAATTTTATTAACAAAAATATTTTTTTGATTTGATTAGTGAACCCTCTTCTTTAATTATTAAAAAAGTTGCCCCAAAATCTAATTGCACGTGTGTTTTCAATTTTGCCCTTATTTCTATTCACTTTTTTGGCGAAAAAAAGCAAAGTAGGTGTAAATTGAAAAGAAGGATAGTCTGGTTCCTTATTTGAAAACTAAAATACTTCAGGGGCAGAACGAAAGCGTGTCGATTGTGCAGGGGGCCAAAAGAAAATACCACCATCTATCGAGCAAAACAATAATTCCCTCGCAAGTACAGTAGCTAAATCGCGAAAAGTGCAATTTTACTACTACAGTACCAGTAGGATAATCTCACTACCAAAGTGTGGCAAACCCTACCCCATTTCGCACTTCTCCTTTGCTCAGCAGCCTGATCCACGCTTCTTCCTCCATTTCCTCCAACTTCATCTTCCTCATCCTCAAATTGCCATCGAATCTGCTTACGACTTCGTCGGAGGCATCCCTTTTGATAATTACAAGTTCCTCCTCTGGTAATTATCAAACTATTCTACTTTTGTTGCTTTCTAATTGATTCTTTGGTTCGGATTTGATTCAATTTTCCAGATAGAGTTAAATTGTAGTTTTCGCTTTCCGATTTCTGCTGTTAGGTGTGCTTATGAATGTGACTACATTTGTGATTTGGCATCGTTACAACAGTATTAAAAGATGATATTTATATAGGGTTTAGCGATTTAAGAATAGTTTCGCCTTAGGGTTTATGCTAACTAAGGTGCCATTCGGCATTCGTTGCTGATTAAATTAGTCCTTTTTATATTTATATGTCTCGTAACCTTTTTGGTGAACTTATGGATATTCCTGTCTTGTTGATTATGACTTGCTTTATATACTAGAATGTTATATTTACGCTATCTTTTTATGTTCGTTTTTTGGCTTGTCAAACTTTTCGAGGACTGATTTTAGTTAAGCGAGTTTCAGTGGTTACGCCTCGAGACATTTTCTGTTTGAACTTAGAATTTCTGCTTCGCTTTACCAATTTCTATTATCTATTTACAGATTAAGCCATTAGATCCTGTTCATAAGCTTTTTGAGAGATTTCCAAAGGTATTTGTGTTTTGTTTTTTGTTTTTTGTTGGCTTGTTTGATTCGATTACAGGGAAAATGCTATTAATACCAATTTTTGATATAAAGATTTATTTTATACCCATCTTTCTGTAACTTCCTTTACATAACAAGAGATCATTGGTGTAATTTTTTTGACCAAGTACCCCAAACAACAACTTAAATTTGATGTTATAGTTGTTAACACTATTTATATATTAAATCGAGCTCAAATGCATGGGACTTACTTTATGCTTTATGTTAAGCTTTCAACTCATTAATTTACAATGTTATTGCAAATTCTTATATTTACTGATTAATATAAAAAAGATTTATTCTGTTTAGTTGTTTCGGTTTTGAAGTACAAATCACAAGTTTTAAACCCATTGGTTATTACTCCCTCCATCCCTAAATGATAGGGTCATTTGCTTTTTCACGGTCTCCAAGACACGACTTACAGCGTAAATATCTTTTATTTTGTACACGAAAAAATTATAAAAAGTACATATTTTAGAAATATACATTGAGACGAATCTAACAACATCTCATTTGACTATATTATTTCGTATTGGCTAATAAAAATTAATAGTCAAAGTTTACAAATTTTGACCAAAAAAGTCAAAATATCCCCATCAATTAGGGATGGAGGGAGTATCTAGAGTTACTTTGCGGATGTTAGTAAAGAATGAGTCATATTGCTTATGTATTTTACTTTATAAATTTAGCTATTATGTGATTCTGATGGTTTAAAGTTTTTGTTCTTCAGTTTAAGATTGCTCTGTGTCAATTATCAGTGGCAATTGATAAGGAGAGGAATACTCTGTTCATGCACTTAATGCAATTCGTGAAGCTGTCGTGAAGGGTGCCAAGCTTGTTCTTTCCTTGGTAAGCTTCTAGTGTAGTATAGCTCATTCTCGAAATGCTATTAGGCAAGCTATATGTTCAACTACATTCTTGTTTCTGTCGTTCCCATTTGATTGAGATTACTTAGTGTTTAACTAGATTTTTTTTTTATTGATATTTGATTTCATCAAATTGTTTTGCGTACAATGTATTATTCCCCTAATGTATAATTTTAGTATTGCAATGCTAATCTGTGAGTGGCCCTTATAATGTGATGTATAATTTTAGTATTGGATACAATGTATTATTCCCCTGATGTATAATTTTAGTATTGCAATGTTAATCTGTGCTTTCCCTCATTATCTATATCTTGTTGATTTTAGATCTTTAAGTACACATACCTTTGAGTATATGTAGTTTATATTGATTACTATTCATATGAAGTTTGTTTTATATTTGTTTGTAATTTACATGATATTTAGAATTCCAGATATTAAGTTTTATTATGATTCACAAATTGTCCAACTTGTATAGTTTGGGTATGGAGGATCACAAATTTTATCAGGATTCACAAATTTTTCAACTTGTATAGTTTGTCCATGGAGGATCACAAATTTTCATATAGTGACACATTTAAATATGAAGTAGAGTATTTTGTTCGCGATGCCGAGTGTCACAGTACCTTTGTTTAATGCAGCCAGCAAGCAAAAAAATTGTTCCTTCAAACCCTGGGTACTAAAAGTCCATCCCGATGAATGGTGGTGGTGATGTGATAAAGCACAACAGGAAATGCAGAGATGTGGTATTTCTGCTTATCTTCATTGCTTTTTGGGTCGCTATGATTGTCAACTCCAGCTTCGGATTTAACCAAGGCAATCCTTTGAGGTACTCCTCTTTCCCTCTTCTTTTTGCATTCCTTTTTATTTTTATTTTTAACATGAGATAATTCTATCAGTTTAGTGTACGGGGTGGATTACAAAGGGAATATCTGCGGGGATAGAAATGCGGATCCCGATCTTCGTCAGTTGGAACTCACCTACTGGATGAACCCTAACCAGCTCCGCGATACCACAGTTTCCAATGCTCGCTCAATCTGCTTAATAGACTGCCCCGTTCCCTCCGATGATTCGCTTAATTGGGTTTGCGATTATCCAGAAGGCGATGTCCATCTCTCTGTGGATGACTGGATTGACAGAAATTACGACTACTTTGCCGACCTTACTCCTGCTCTCAGAAACACTTCTCTTCAACTTCTAGGCCCTTGCTATCCTCTTATATTTCCCAGTGTTAATGGTAGGCTGTCAATATCTATGTGCCTTCGAAATACACCCCATATTTCTTCTTTTTCACTGCTCCTTTCTATTTTTATTAATGTCAGTTTATTGGAGTTGCCAATTCATAGCTCGTGCATCAAATGTGTCTTTGCGGCACTGGCAAGACATGAATGGCGTTCAGATTACTGAGGACATTATTATTGATAAATCCATTCATAAGTTCATTAATTCTCGGTCTTCAGTGTTGAAGGTTGGTCATTGTCTCCTTTTTTATGTATTGACTATTTTTATAGTTGAGTTATTGAATGACCTTGCTCTATCCTATCATAATATAATCTGTCTTGGCCTTCAGGGGGAATACCCTTTGCTGAGATCTTGAAGCAAGAGATATCCATGAAATATATATATGTAGGACATTTTGTTAAATTATATGCTAACTTTGAATACCAATTTTTGTCTTTATTCATAGATTTCTAATTATTTTATAGCATATTACTTAAGCAGACTTCTTTAACGAAATAAATTGTAAGATTCTCATAGACCAATATCATAGTACATATGATGCGATATTTAGTACAAGTTGAATTTAATCAGATTGGTTGCTAGCATCTATTGACTGAACTTCTATAACGCAGAGGTATGTGGCAGATATCGAGAAGGCTTGGCCCGTCCTGATTGTTTGTGGAGGAATGCTACCTCTGTTTTTGTCAATTATATGGCTCTTGATGATACGTCATCTTGTTGGTGCAATGCCTTGGATAACTGTCATCCTATTCAACGTGCTTATGATATCTCTGACGATGTTATATTACTTAAAAGGTCAGCGAAGTAAATATTGACACGATGGTATTTTCTATCTCCTTCATTTATATTTGAATGACCTTGATCTTCACAAAAAGTAAGTAAAGTAGTTGATTTGGGTAAATGTGCTGGTATTCCATTTCCTTAAAGTTCAAAATAAAAAACATATGGTAAACATATATGAGTGACGAATCTGTAATGTTTCGCTAGTAGCTAATGAGAATGATGAAAAATGTTGGTTTGCACAAATCTATCTAGCAATTAGGCCATTCGGATAAAAATGGACAGCTTAAAGGTTGTGTATATTTGTGATGATTGCTGGATTATGCATACAAAAAACAATTTCCACATTTTTTCCATTCAATGGTTAATTGTTTTACACTAGGTTCATGTGCTGATCTGCATCTGTACTTGCACACTGTCAACCCTGACTGTAACACAGAAGTACCTATTGATTTGATCTTTTATGGTCACTTGTATTAGGAAATAATTCAGTTTAATTTTTTTCATTGTTGGTTTCTTCAGCGGGGTGGATAGGAAACAATGCCATCTCTCCTATAATCGGTGAGCATGATCCATATTATCACGTTGTTGCCCGGGTACGTAGGTAGTTGACCTGAATCTATTGTTAATATACATTACAATTTTCTTCTTGTTTACGTGGCTCTAACTAATTCAGGAGGTAACTCATATCCATGCTGCTGCTGTTCTAATGACAATTCTCATGATTATCGCCTTCCTTTCATCTCTCGCCATAGCACGCCGCATCCTTATGGCAACGTCAGTCCTCAAGGTCAGTCTTACATATGTTTTTTTTATTTCTTTTGACGAATGAAGTTCCTTGTAAAGCAAATTACATTCTGTTGCAGTCTTGTGCTCTTCAATATTGATAGTCCATGACTCCATGTATACTTTCTTTTAGCCCTTCTTACCAGACAGATTGATGCAAGGATTCTCTTGGTTGTAGTCTATAGGTTACGTTCTAGTTATTAGAGCTACATCTATGGTGGTAGTGTGGTACTAACAATGGAAATTAGATATATCAGACTAATAAGCATACATGGACTATGCCAATTTATCTGAAGTTCGAAATTTGATTAAAGCAAGTTTGACTAAATTTTTCTCTATTTTCTTCTAAAAAGCTTGATCTTAATTCCAACAAATCCAACTAAAAGAGTTTCCCTAGGTAGCAATTGTCCTGTTTTATGCTAATATGTTCATGTCCAGAGAATTTCCATGTCTATGAAGGTCAAAGATTTTATATTTTTTAGCTCGTGGATATAATATAATAAAGCAAAATGGGTATTACTCTATTTTTAATTGTGAAATAGTAGATAGTCTTAGCAATTCATCTTTAGTCAACTCGGAACAACTTCCCTATATTATAACAGGGGTAAGGTTGCGAAATGACATTCTAACCAATGTTTAAGGGTGGGCCATAGTTGGCCCGGCCACAGTGACAGCCTGACGCATACTAATTTTTATCTAAAATTCTACATTGAGTTCATAGTTTTACCCAAAAATTTTTGCCACAAAAATTAACAGAAGTTCTTAAAAAAAATTAACTATTAAATTTAGATTAAAAGAAGAATAACCTAATCTTTGCAATTGGTAGTGCTATTAATGGATTTAATGATGTTTTATTAAATTTTGATTCTAGAAGATAAAATAGAATCAAAAGAATGCTCGATTTATACAGATATATATGAAGTTCATCCATTACAATTCTTGAAATATATTTTTGTGTTTATTTGGTTAGTTTCATTTCTCAAGTTCTTTTATTTTCATAGTTTGTAAATGGTATAGTTTTTTTTTTTTGGAGAAAGTAGCCTAACATGGTATGTAACATTTACATTTTTATTTCATGATCAACAAAAGGAGAACATCGAATGACCTAGTGCTTAGGTGGTCTTCCATTGACTTGGAGGTGTTGGGTTCGGTTCTCATTGTAAGGGGGTGGTAGGTGGGTTTAAAAAAAAGAAATATGGACAATTATGAAAACAATATTATGAAAATAGTGTATAGTACAATGTCATAAGAGAAAAAGAAAAAGAATGTGGAGTATATTCTATATAGTATGCCAAAAAATGTGCGCTATTTACAAGAGGTGAACAAAGATGTCCTCGAAAGACATTAAGAACTACTTCCATTGAGCTTCATCTATATCTTACTTGTACCATAGTTATGGCCCTCTTAGTAGGTTTCTATATAAGCATCTATTTTTGAGCAAGGCATTTCTGTGTTTGTGGATACTCATGCTCAATTGGAATCACTAATGTGCACGTGTTTCTCTAGTATGCCAGAATAAATATCAAAAACATCGTATGCCTACCATGCTTAGAGGACCCATACTTTAACCTTGAAACTGTCATCACGAGTACACAGTTTACCTGTTATAAAATTGTCTGTAGATACGCTCTATAGGTTCTAATCAATATTTTTGTATGGTTTTACGTAGATTCAATCACAATTAAAACCATTTCCTTATTTTGGTCACAGGTTGCAGCCAAAGTCATTGGGGAACTTCGGGCCTTGATTGTTTTTCCTGTCATCCCCTATGTTATTCTCTCAATATTTCTTATGATCTGGTTTTCAGCTGCTTTTCATATTTTGAGTTCTGGTAGAATTCTCCAGAATAACTGCAGTAATAATTGCTGTGCATATGATCTCAAATCAAATAGAGTAAATTGTGACAGTTGCTGTGGTTATAGTGTGAAGTATACTCCACATATAGCAGCCTCCGTTCTTTTCCATCTCTTCGGTTGTTATTGGGCCATACAGTTTGTCAAGGCTTGGTCTTCAACTGTGATTGCTGGTTCTGTTGCTTCATATTACTGGGCTCGAGGTGAATCATTGGTGAGTTGACTAAATATATATCTCCGGCTCATGGTATATCTGCTTATTTCTGAGGAAGCATACATAGTAGCATAAGTTATGCAAGTATCTAACACTGGAATTGACTCATGCTAACACCGCCCTACCCTAAATTATCTTATCAACAATAATTGGTCAAACATTAGACATGATCATTATTAGAACTGCTTTTTGTTGATAGCTCTTAGCAAATATTATACAGAATATGTAGCTGAGTTCAAGTTTCAAACTGTCAACCATTAGGATTAAAAACATGAAAACCCTAACGAGTGGAGAATAATATGATTATTCCAAACAATTATCGATGTCTGAGTTATGATGTAATAACGTTTTGTAAGGGCAGCAAGGAGTTCCATTTCTTCCAGTTTTCTCCTCGATGAAGAGACTGACAAGATACAACTTAGGATCCGTTGCTCTTGGATCCTTAATTGTATCATTTGGCGAGTCCATCAGATTCTTGCTGGAAGCCATTAGGCGTAAGCTCAAAGTTACAAACGCTATGCCTGAAAGCCGGATTGGGAAGGCAACATTTCATTCTTCACAGTGTTGCTTGAGATGTATTGGATGGGTCGTTAAATCTGTCAACCGGAATGGTTATATAATGGTGAGTGCAGTGGTGGTTTCTGAATGAATCTTTGTCATCTTTTATCTAGTTATTATTCGTGAATAGCAGATTGTTGGTACTTGCAGATTGCTATAACTGGGAAATGCTTCTTTAAAGCGTCTGAGATGGCAACAGAACTAATCATCACTAATATTCTTCGAATCGGAAAGGTCAATGTCATTGGGGATGTTATTCTCTTCCTGGGAAAACTATGTGTGAGCCTCACAAGTGCACTATTTGCATTCCTCATGCTGGATACCCATAAATATAAGGATGCTCACAACAAAATATCATCTCCGATATTTCCTGTCCTGGTACGACACCAGTTTCATATATTATATGCTATGTTCTCTTTGTCAGTAGATGGTCCTAATATGTGCTTTCGTCCTGTTATGCAAGGCTATGTTCCTTTGTTAGTGATAATGGGAAATGGGAGTGCTTTACTTATGTTATTTGGTTATACAGAAAGTTTTGACCGCTACCGGCTACTCCCTTCATGTGCCTTATATTGGAAGGGGAAGATTAGCTAGTGTTAACTAATACTAGTCTGCTTTCTTGTATCAGAGAGAATGAACCTTTACTACAATAGTAAGTAGTAACTGCTAAAAACATAGCCTGAATAGAACCTACATCTATAACAATGACGAAAAGGGTGAGGTGATTTTCTTCACTCAGTTGTGTCAAAACAATTGGTGAATTGAGAAACATGTAGCGTGATTTCTCGTTTAGGACTTCTTGTCCAATGTATTTAAACCTTGTTATATGTTTTTTCAGGTGAGCTGGGGCCTTGGCTATATCGTAGCTAGTCTTTTCTTTGCAGTGGTCGAGATGTCAATTGATACAATCATTCTCTCTTTTTGCCAAGATACTGAAGAGCATCAAGGCACTGCTCAATATGCCCCTCTCCTCCTTCTTGAGACTTTAAAAGACGACGAGAATGGGATGCAAAGGCTTACACAGTAGAAGTAGATTTTCTGGTGTGTTGATATAAGTTATGTAATTTCATGGAGGGAATATGATAGGCCCCGAATAGCCTTTGAGGTTATTTGGCTCAAGTTTTTTAGGGGAAACAGTTACATTTTATGAGGTAAATATCCTAGAACGGTAAAATCGAATTATTTGAGCATCCAATTCCCTTTAAAAGAGCTACAATTTTGACCATTTCACCATTCCGCCAATTGTCCAATTACATTCGTGTTTACAAAATATTACTCCTTCCGTTCCTAAATGATTCGTACATTTTGACTTTATATGGTTAAACTTTAAAAACTTTGATCAATAATTCTCATTAACCAATAAGAAATAAT
This sequence comes from Echium plantagineum, assembly GCA_003412495.2. Classification (NCBI taxonomy): domain Eukaryota; kingdom Viridiplantae; phylum Streptophyta; class Magnoliopsida; order Boraginales; family Boraginaceae; genus Echium; species Echium plantagineum. Next base: position 22,465,928 of record CM016564.1, read on the forward strand.
AGTCATATGATATTTATTTTTTCATAATTTTTTCGTATGTAGAATAGGAGATATTTATGTTTGAAATCGTTTTTGTTGATCAGGAAAAGTCAAAATCTACCAATCATTTAGGACGGAGGGAGTAATTTTCTTAGGAATAAAGGATAGGTCGATCATCGGTCTTTGCCTCATGTCATCATTTGATTACCTATGTTTTAAAATTTCCCTTTTGATCAGACAATGTTTTAAATTATATCAACTTTTCTAAAAGGTTCTGTTGAAGTGTATTTTCATCCAAATATATCAAGATCGACCATATGTCACGATATAAACTATCGAAAATTGGAAAGGAATTTGGTTGAAGTCGTAATGGAGGACTGGTATGCAAATATAAATTTGATTAAATGACATGTCTCAATTAAATGACACGTCTCCATTAAAAAAAAATTCTAATAATCATGATAAAAAGTGGACTTAAATAGCATCTTACTCCCTTTTTCCTTTATTCTTCATCTTCCCCAATTACAATTCACCATCCCAGAACATCACCCTGCTAGATATTCAATTATATACTCCTTCTATCCCTAAATGATTGATATATTTTGAATTTCATAGGCCCACGGGCATAGCTCGAATGATCACGGATTTCACTATAAGAGTGTGTTTCTCCACAAGTGTGTGAGTTCGATCCACGGCAAGTGCATGAGTAACTCTGCATTTGTTCAAGGGAGGACCTGCTTATGGGTGGTTACGCAGAGTCTGGGCACTCTGGAGTACCGGACCGCTAAAGGCACATCCCGGATTTACCTCTTTTGTTGGGCGATGGGCTAGCTAAGCGGGGGTGTTTATGATGAGCGTATCATTTTTTGTTATCCAATTTAAAACGTAAATATGTTTTATTCTACATGCAAACAAAATATAAAAAAGTTGATATTTCAAAAATATATATTCAGACGAATCTAACAAGATTCCACATGACTATATTATTTATTGTCGTTTAATGAAAATTGTTGATCAAATTTTTTAAACTTTGACCACAAAAGTCAAAATGTACCAATCATTTAGGGACGGAGGGAGTAGCATTTTACTTTGGTGAAAGATAAAAATACCTCTAGCATTTCTTCATCTTCTTCCACTTGTCAACGCCCCCCCCCCCACCAACTACGGGTATGCATGATTCAGTTCGATTCAGTTTTAAGACAAAACTAAAATCGAACATGTTCTCTAAAAGGAAAAACCTAAATCGGTTCTCTTCGGTTTCATTCAGTTCTGATTGGTTTCGGTTTTGTTCTTGGATTTGGGCTATTTTTTAGTTATATCGTCTTTTAGCTATAATTATTATTTTTTGTCGAAATTTAAACTTGAACAATATTGTTGTTTCCAAATTAAGTTCCAATACTTCATTTAAAATAAATTCTACAATTTGCAAACACATTTCATTACATATTAAACTTCTTTGTACATATATTTGTACTCATTATATTACTAGTGTTAAAAAGATTTATATATTTCTTATCACTTTATACCAATAATGAACAAACTTAAATCCTATCGACAATTTTAGTCCACCGAGCATACTTTTTTCCTTTTAAATTTACGTATCGGTTCGGTTCTAATCGGTTTGCTCATTGAAGCGTGACAAACCTTCGTCCCCTTCAAACCAACATCAGAACCATCCGCACTCCGCCACCTCCTTCCCCTCAAATCCTACTCTTAGGTTGTAATCGTTGTGGGTATGCCGACTTTTGTCAGTGTTTGATCATGTAATTTCAATTTTACGATTATTTTTATTTGGAAGTTGACAATGAAGATTGAGTGTTTTTGGATTAATATTTGCAGTGCTACTAAAATTTCGAACACTTCTGAAGAAGTCTCTGATGTAGATAAAGAAGAGGAAGCTCATAAACTCTGAGTTGTGTGGAAGAGAAAAAAGTTATATAGCTACCAGTCGCAAGGAACTATTGAAGAAGACAACCAAAGTCCAATTCCTAGAACTGTTTCATGATCTCAAATTGTTATCGAAAGTTCTCATGAAGCTTGATCAACCCATGATCTTACCTTTCCATGCTGTATAGAATCAAGCTAATACCATACATCAGCTTAATATAAAACACTTTCGCCCTTTTAAATTAGTATTTCATTTATACTTGTGGATTGATTTTTATGAATGCGCACTTGCAATTATTGATGTGTCAGCTTGATATAAAATACTTTCAGCCTTTTCAATTGCTATTTCGTTTATGATTTTTTATGTCTAAATGATGACTACACACTAAATAAGACTAAGCGAAAAAAATTTGAGATAACAATCATTTAATGCGTGAGAAAAATCCTAACTAAAACTTTAAAACACTAATAGGGAAATAGGCTTGTAATAATATGATATGAAACTTGAAAAAAATATAAAGAAAATGTATAAAGAAATGAATAGGGACGAAATAAATAGGAAGAAATCAAATATCGATGTAAAAAATAAATTAATTAAATAAAGATTATTGAAAGAAAAACTTTACAACTAAATAAGTAAGAATGTAAAAAAATAAGAAAAAATATAAAAAACAAAGTTGGAAAAACTTAATATCATTATTATATCACTTTACACGACATTTTACTCATACTAATCAATATTAAAAATATGCCAACTCCATAGAAAATCTCACGGATGTAAAACGAGAAATCAAGCTTTCATTTGATGAACTTGGCTTTAAGGACTCTCCATTTTTAGGATTTCGAAATGTAGGCACCCCCCTATTTTTAGGTCATCATTGGTATTCTAGTACAAGTAATTACTATCGTTTGGAGGACATAGGATATTGAGTTGCAATAGAAAAAATAAAATGACAATTCATTCCTATAATTACAAGTATTGTTGCTTGAACAATATATGATCCGACAGTTGTCGGGCAATTCCTATTAGACCATCTCCAGCAGGAGGTTAAATTTTAACACACTCTCCTTCCACGTCAGATTAACACCCTATTTAACACCCTAATACTTTCAAACTCTACAGCAGCTAGGCAACTTTACCTTTTTGACATTCTCTTTCATCCACATCACTCCATCATATACCCCACCATATTAATTAATTTTCATTCTTAATTATATATATGATATTATTAATTTTATAATAATTATTATTCATAATATATTTATAATTATAATTATTAATAGTTTGTAACTATAAATATTAATATATAGTTTTATACAAAATATAATTTAAACAAAAATACAACGCACGATCTTATTAATTAAAAGGAAAATCAAACATGCACACATTATTGAAAGCACACAATAAAAACACACACTAAACATTTGTAAACTTAGAATATTACAATCATAAATTTAATCGAGAGTTGTTCCAAACTTTTTTCAAATATGCTCAACGAGATCCTTTTCCAAATATATATTTAAACTAATACAAACTATAGTTTTATGAAGAATTCATAAGGAGATTAAAGACTAATAAAAGTCAGTATCAAAGATTAAAAGAATTTAAACAAAGAAGTTTAATATTAAAAAGATTGAAAATAGGGAATAAAAGCTTAAAATTTTTTTGATATCCAAATGACATGAAATTGAACTCTATTTATAAAGTTTGAAAAATTGACCAGAAGGTCGTGGGTTCCAAACTCACCTCATTGCTAATTTACAAAAAAAAAGTTTGAAAATATTGGTGAATTTGTTTTTGTAAAAAAATATAAATTATTGATTCATAAAATCATTTTAAAACTAAAAGGAATAATAATATTAGTTGTACTTGTTTCACCGGAAACGAAAAGGGGAAGGGGGTCTACACATACAGTCAAAGGCAAAATTTAACACCCAAAAGCCTATAGACAAAATTTAATTGTGAGGAAAATGGGTATAGATTTAACACTAATTTACCTACCTACTGAATTATAAAAAATGCATTCAATCCTCAATTTAATCCCCTGCTGCACTTGGTCTTAGTATAATGTAAGAATAGCATGCATTGTCATCATATATGATTTAGGTGGCAATTTGTTGACATCATTAATCATAGGCATAACCGTGGCATCTAAAGGTTGCAAAGCAAAGCTTGATTATCATAGGCATAGGTGGCAATATTTTCAATAGATGAAAGCTTTGTCATGCATGATTATGTGTCACCTATTATCTCATTTAATAATATTTGAAAATAAAAAATACTAAAATTCACTAATATATATCTGGGGTATTACAACTAATTAAAATAATATATATAGTTGAACATTTAATATGAAATCTAACTTTATAATTTTTTGATTAGCATATTTTAATACTATGTCCGTCCCTAAATGATTGGTACATTTTGATTTTTGTGGTCAAACTTTAAGAACTTTGATCAAGAATTCTCATTAAACGATAAGAAACAATATAGTCATGTTGGATCTTGTTAGATTCGTCTCAATATATATTTTTGAAATATCAACTTCTTATAATTTTTATGCCTGTAGAATAAGAGATATTTACGTTTCAAATCGTGTTTTGTTGACCATGAAAATCAAAATGTATCAATCATTTAGGGGCGGAGAGCCTTATTAAGTTGAATTTGCATAATAAAAGTATTATTTCACAAATTCTTCTTTTAGTACACATTCCACTATAATCTCTCCACTTCTGTGAACATTATCGAATAGCTTATTTCTCAAAAACATGATTTTATATTAAAAATAGTTTGCTTTTACTTAAGTAAATTTTAAGATTTGTTATAATCTTGAAATAATACTCCTAAATAAATTTTATGAAATACTATTTTATAATTATTATTTTGTTTTCTTACTTATTTAATTCATAAATGAATGTTTGAAAATATTTTTTCAAAACCGAATTTAATGTTACCAATTTTATATCTTGCGAACAAATGAATGAAAAGCAATTTATGATAAAAGTTCGCACCAACTCCTAAAACATCTTAAATGGAGGTGGTATTGAGTAGAAATTTGCAATAAATCAAAAATAAATTGAGAAAACTGATAAAAATAAAACCCTTTGAAACCGAGCCAATTTTCACAAAAAAAACCCCCACTCCCTATGATCATGTTCAGCCCGCATAAATGGGGGTTTCTAAACCGAACTGAACTAACGTTTTTTTTAAACAAATAAATAAATATATTACTCTAAAACCCTAAACCCCATTTCTTTTCCGCCCCCCTCCCCTCCCCCCCCTCCACCCCTCCACACCCTCCCTGCTCAACCGCCAAAGGTGATTCCAGCTCCAGGCGACCCACTCAACATCCGGAAGCTCCAACTACGGTCCAGCCCATGTATTTTTCTTTCTTAAGTAATTGATAATTGATTGTTGTTTAATATTAATTTTTTTATTTTGATATTGAACTTGAATTTATATTTAAATTTGTGAATTAAAATTACAAAAATACTTTGGTATCCATGCCCCTTGCTCAGCCTATTATATATATTATATTGATTTCTCGAAGTTAATATTTAGTTGATTTGGCAGAGAGGACTGAAGAATGATATCAGCAATTTCATGGATTCCAAAAGGTGCTGCAAAGGCGGTGCCTGTTATAGCCGAGCCGCCCTCGAAAGAAGAAATTGAGGAGATATTGAGTAATGTTGCGCTTAGGAAAGGGTAAAATGATTTGTCTATTATTACATTTTTTGAATTGGATAATTCTATGTTTCAGCAGTTACTGTTTTCGTAGTATTAATCAGCAGTGTGTGATAGATGAACTATTTAGAAAAGCATTTTGATTTTGATATATTTTCTAAGTTGATAAATTGGACCATGAAGATGTAGAAAATGTTTTTATTTGTTAGTCATTTAACCTAGTTAGAATGCAAAGGATATGTTTAAGTTTGCTTTCGGAGTATTTATTGAAACATATTGAGGTTTTGAGATCGTTTTAGTGGAGGATGTGAGCGAAATGGATTAATAAAGATGAGCATGATTGGTAAAGAGGAGCATGTATAATGGACACTGAGCAACATGACGCTGTAGTAATCCATCAATATTTGTCTTCTTTCATTGCAGAAAACAGTTAAAAGTAGTGTTCCCATAGTTTCCTTTGAATAACGTGATGTAGTAGTTCTTAACAATCACCAAAATGGGCATCTGGATTACATGCACATCCATTTTACTCGTTTAGTGTGTTCTAGAATTTACTTACATTGGTCTAATTTCAGTGAAGCTAGTGAACATGAGAACGATGTTGAAGATATGGATGATGATGCATCCAAAGAAGAGGATGAAGTTGCACATGCATTAGCTGCTGCTGATGCTCTCCGCAATTCTTCGAAAGATATAAATATCGAATCTGACAGCATAGTAGATGCTTTGAAAGAATTAGACATGGATAATTATGATGAAGAAGATGATGGTATTACTACTTTGTAATCTTGAGTTTATTGTATTTTCTTGCTGAGCTATTATCAACTCTTGATATAGTTTAATATGCAGAAATTCTGTTGAAACCTTAATTTACTGAATATGCTCACTGTGCGCATTGCATTTACAAATAAAGTTCCTCTATTCCTTCAATTTAATTTGGCAATGAAGACTTTTTATAACGTATCTATGTTTGGGAACAGGAATTGAGCTCTTTGGATCTGAAAACAAGAATTTGTTCTACTCCAGTAATGACTTGGACCCATATCTGAAGGACTCCGGAGTATGTCTCAGTTTATATAACCTCTTCCCTTCTTGTATCTGTTGTAAATTAGTATGATAATCTAATTCTTCACCCCACGCCCAATCGGTTAAGACCTTTTTAATATAATGAGATTTCCCTTTTGTCTTGCTTCCGGTTCAGCTTATAGGTTATTGTGGTTTCAATAACTGCAGGATTATGACTCTGAAGAGGAGGAGGACTTGACCATAAAACCAGAGGACACAGTCATAGTTTGTGCCCGTAATGAGGATGACGTCAGTTCTTTGGAGGCATGTGATACTGTGTTTCTTAATTAGTTTGTGTTATACTTGTTTTTTCTCGTAACCTTTTTGTATCAGCTAACAGTTGACATTATTTGAACTACACAGGTATGGATACTGGAAGACACTGGAGATAATGAGAAAAATATGTATACTCACCATGATATCATTATACCAGCTTTTCCTTTATGCACAGCATGGCTTGATTGCCCACTCAAAGGTGGTGACAAAGGTATTTAGAGAAGTTCTTTTTTCGTTTTTCATGTATCCGGAATACCAATGTCAAGCTCTGAGTGACATCTTGTTTGTTATTATACATAAAGCAGTCTGTTGTTACATTCTTGGATACCTGGGTAAATTGGTTCGCTAAGCTGTATTTAGCAGCTATGCTCTTTAAATATGTGTAAATGTAGCCTGGATTCATTAGATAGTTAATCTTATCTTGAGCAGATCTAACCTCAACTGGCTATAAGCAATCCATGTGGACGTCTGTGGTTATTATGATATAGTTAAGGAAACTCATTTTGTTTTAACATGGATGTACTAGGAGCACTGAAAATAAGTGATCTTTTAATGCTAGCCATATCTTGTCCAAAAGTATTTATACTAACTAGTTATCTTTTAATGCTAGCCATTTCTTGTCCCAAAGTATCTATACTAACTAATTTCTGTTTGAGCAGGAAATTTCATTGCCGTGGGCTCGATGGAACCTGCCATTGAGATATGGGACCTTGATATGGTAAGCTTGGTGTCACCTTTTACCATAATTCTGCAGTTTGATTTGGTGTTGATTTATTGAGGTTTTATAACAATATTTCACCCCTTACTTCTAGATGGATGAAGTGCAGCCAACAACTATATTAGGGGGTGTTTCTGAGAAGAAGAAAAAGGGAAAGAAGGTTAGTTTATGCAATCCTTCATTGGAGCAGTTGAATGGTTAATTTTTCGGGACCAACAATCACCAATGGAAAGCTGCACTTGAAAATAAAACCTTATCATAACCTTGAGAATCAAAACACAGAAAGATAAATATACATAATGATACCCCTAAGAAGTCCACCAAGAAAACTGTATCAAGAAGAGATAAGAAAAGTAAAAACAGTTGGAACTATGATATTCAATTTAAAGATGTAGACAAAAAAACCCTTATTTTCGTTGTTGTTAGGGTTAGAGGGTATTAAACAGTTGGAACTATGATATTCAATTTAAAGATGTAGACAACAACCCCTTATTTTTGTTGTTGTTAGGGTTAGAGGGTATTAATATTCCTATTTGGCTTTCTGTTTAATCTACACATGTACGAATTAATTGGACTAAATTCCTCGAAGAGAATACCCAAAATCTATTCCACAATTTCCTTCATTGGATATTAGGCTCCCTTCGAATTTTTATATAAAACCAGTTTTCTTATCTTACAATGTCTAGGAAGGCTAGGTCAGGGTGAAAAATAGTATATTATATAAAATGGTCAAACAAGGTTAAAACTTAAAAGACTCTTCAGTTTTGAGGTATCACAAGCAACTTTTAAATTATTTTAGGTGATCAAGTTAAACTGAGAGGTCTGGTTTTTTATTATTTTTACACTAAAAAGCCCCTTAATATATAGAGATGGCCAAACTGAGGTATCTGCTGCAAATGCTCTGAAGTCTCTTCTATGAACTTACAAAATATTCTACCGATACTTGCAATTGATTGCACTTTCTGAAGTCGGATACTCTATTCCTCGTCTTACTTGTGTATTTCGTCAGTGCATTATTTTGTTGGATTAAAATTGTTGTCAGATCGCTTTTCGTAATATTGTTTGACATTTCACAGACCATGTTGGTTTTAAGAACAGACCTTCAATATGAAATATTGTAAGATTTGTTAAGGGATTTTACTATGTTGTGGTCTTGTTACCAATCCCTGGAACATTTTATTTGAAGTCCATCTCCCTTACCAAATTTATTTGCTGGTTTGCTAGAAATCTGTCAAGTATAAAGAGGGTAGTCACACAGATGCAGTTCTTGGGCTAGCTTGGAATAAGGAATACAGGTCTGTGGAACTGTTGTGTTGGCGTGTTCTTGAGTAACCTGTTTCTTTGTGCTGATGTCCCTTTTGAACAATGCAGAAATATATTAGCTAGTGCTAGTGCTGACAAGTTGGTCAAGATTTGGGATGTGGCAACTGGAAAATGCACTATTACTATGGAACATCATTCAGACAAGGTTCAACTTATATGATGCCTAATAAGAATTTGTGATCATAAGATTGATTTGCTTCCCAGAATATGTCCTAGCTAGACACTTAATTAGATTGCATAAATATCACTTCAAAGTTATTAATAGTTATAGTAAGAAGTAGAAATGAGAAAAAGTTGGTGATATATGCTCCACATAAAATATGTAATGGTATTACCGACTAAGCAGATTAGTGATACATGCTCATTACAACCTACATTTGCAGTATATTGTGAAGTAGTAGGTAGTCTCTGCATTTCATCTTTGTTCAATTGGGAACAAAGGCCACATGGGTAAGGTAGCATACAATGTGGGACCCCCTACCTTGCTTATGTGCGAGCCTCTTTTCGAGGCATCAGATCATTTATTGTTGGTGCACTGAGTACTAACTAATCAGTATGCATTGCTGCTCTGCATGATTTGGTCGAGGGTGCACGATGGGCGTTGAGTTGGCTTTTATATATGTTTTCAGGTGCAATCTGTTGCTTGGAATCCTCGTGAGCCACAAGTCCTCCTCAGTGGATCTTTTGATCATTCAGTGTGCCTGGTAAGTAGTAGTAATATTATACTACACCTGTTCTGAATGAGTACTAGCAAGTTAAAGTATATATTGCACTGCAGAGGGATGGAAGAAAACCTTCACATAGTGGATTAAAGTGGCCTGTTTCTGCCGATGTTGAATGCTTGGCTTGGGATCCACACAATGAGCACTCTTTTGTGGTGTGTTATATTATCTTGTATATTTGGCTGGTTTTCAGTCTTCCTCCTAGTTATCAATTCTTTGTCTTGAGTGATGTGCATGTCTACATACTTTTGGTTACCAATAGCCTCAACTGAAAATTTGTATTATGTCCCCGTCTACTCTCAGGTCAGCCTTGAGGATGGCACAGTGGTTTGTTTTGACGTTCGTACTGCTAGTTCGGAATCAGTATCGAAACCAAGCTTTACTTTGCATGCACATGACAAAGCAGTTTGCTCGGTATCGTATAACCCTTCTGTTCCAAATGTAAGTATATCTTCCTACCGTTGGATTTTTTATTTGCCAACATCATGAAGTTGACTTCTTTACTGTCCATTTCCAGATTCTTGCCACAGGATCAACAGATAAAACGGTAATACTCCCCTCCTCTCAAGTGAAAAATCAAGAACATACTGTTGAAATTGCCTCACTGATATTTCTTGCAAATATATACTGTAGGTAAAACTCTGGGATATCTCCGGCAACCAACCTTCCAATATTGCATCAAGGAATCTAAAAGCAGTACGTCATTCTTAATCTTTTTTACACCTGGAAGATCGTTGTTTTTAATTTACTTTGGGTAATGTGTTTCTGAAAATTCTTGCAAAATTTTCGCTAGGGAGCTATATTTTCTGTTTGCTTTTCTGTGGAAAGTCCATCTTTGCTGGCTATTGGAGGTTCTAAAGGAAAGTTACAGGTAAGTAAGGGAAATTATTCTATTTATAGTTTCACATCTTTGATGGAGGATGCTGCACTTAACACCTTTCGTTTTGTTGAATAATTTTGCAGTTATGGGATATATCCGCGGAAGCTGCCATTGCCAGAAAATTCGATAAACCTTCAAACCAAAGACAGCCTCCTCCATCTGAATCTTAATGGTGAAAAATTGAAATTACTCTGCGATATGTACATTTAGAAGTCCTCTTTCAGAGTGTACGTGAGTTTTGTCATGAATGTCACGATTGTGTCTCGTTTTTGATGAGTATAAATGTTGTTGTCTTGAGAGTAGTAGTTGATCTTTTTCGAATTTTTTGTCATCATGTTTTAAAGGAGTGGAGTAAAGCTATCAATGAAATCATTGTGATACTTACCTACATTAGACCATGTACGATAATATCCTTTTTTCATTTCTTAACACTTCATGCCATTTTCTTTCATTTTCACCTATTAATTTAACACCTATTCAATTTTTACACCCTACAATAGTTTTGTTAAGGCATAAATTCTTCTTGCCTCTTAAACTTTGACGAACTGGTAAGCTTGCTTTCTTGTCTCTTTAATATTTTTACTTGCCATACCTACCCTCTTTAACCACCCATCCCCACCCAACACACTAGCACACGTTGTGTTATTGTCGATTTTTACACCATCCCCACCCTCCCCATTAATGAAACTCATATCTCTACCTTGTTCCATCTCATCACTGAAAATCGAAGAGCAGAGGGAGCTTCAATCGAGTGTATCCTGGAGTTCCATCCTCTTCCTTCATCAGTAAGACCCCTGAAAGCCCACAAGTCTCCCACAATAAGTCCATCGCCACCTCCGCGGATTGACTGGAGGAAAAATTGTAATTTTATGCAGAGATTGGGGGGTATTACGATGGATATGATCTAGGTTGAAACTTCATGGGTTTTAAAAATATAAAAGGGGCACAACATTGCCATTGTTTGTATACGTCCCATTAAGCTTCTTGCTTCTTTGTAATACGTCCTTTGGTTTCTTCAACATTGCCATTGTTTCTTGAATAGTTGTGTATGTTGTTGTTTCGGTAGTGAGGTGATTTTGTCTTATTTGGATGTAAATATGAATTTCAAAATGGAGAGTTGGAGTCTGAAAAGGATTTTGACATCGGGTGTGTACATCCTAATTCCTATTATTACAAACCGAGAAGTTTGATTCGGAGATAGAAAATTGTGTTGTTGTAATATTTTCGTAAAAATGTTCAATAGTTGTTTGCTAAAATAACTACTATAATCGAACTTTTTTTACTTATAGAAAAGGAAGAAAGATTGAAAAAAAGTCGAAAAAAAAAATCTAAAAGAAGATTGAAAAAGTACCAAAAATCGAACATTTTTGCGAAAAAAGTATGAAAAACGAACTTTTTTTTGGAAAAGCTATCAAAACCGAAATTTTTAGCTAAAATAACTACCATAATCGAACATTTTTTAATTGGAAAAAGAAAAAAATTTGAAAAAAGTGTATCAAAATATCAAGTAATAATTTAGTTATTTTACATCTATTAAAATTATTTATTAAATAAAAGAGACCTGGATGCCAATAATTAAAATAATGTTGAAATAGGTGTCATTTTCCCAAAATTATTAAGTTTGGAATGTAAACAAAATCTTGTAATGGAATCGATGGGGATTTCTGATACCAATGAGGATTGAGGGACAAGGAAATTATACTATTTTTAGTGATTTTTTTTTAAGGATTCAATCAAATTTATTTCAATACACTTAATCTAATAGGTCCTATTTTATACATATATAAAATAATAATTTTCATAGTAACACACAGAAGAATACTAATAAAATAAGTGTTGAAATAATCAAGTTTGAGTGCTTAATGAATTTTACGAATATACATTTTATTTATTATTATGTTTTTGAAGTACATTAGTTAAAATTGTTTCGACAAGAACATTAGTAGACTAGGTCATTTGATGTGGTTTTGGTCTATGTCTTTGAGTGTTAATGTTCAATGACTAACATATTTGTATTCTTTTGTAATCAATTCAATGCTACTTTTGTTTATAAAAAAAAACTCTTGCTAGTGACCAGAAGGTCCTGGGTTCAAAATTCACAGCTATCGTTAATTTACAAAAAAAAAAAAATTCAATAATACTTTTGTTTGCATCATATGTTTTTCATTTAATTCTGGTGCAACTAAAATGTAAAATTGCACAACTTATTAAATACACCAAAAGAATTGCACATGTCAATAACTTCAACAAATTGCATAATTCAATAACTTTAGTAGATTGCAATCTAATCACCTACATTACATTACATTACAAAAAAAAGTTATACTTACTACAAGCAAATAATCTACATTAAGGTGGTAGGGAAGCATTGTTTATGGTATCATTAGGGGATCCTAACAACATAATTGCTATTGAAACAACTAAAAACAATATAATGCCTTTTAGACATTTCTTCAAACGCCTTACATTTAACATTTCTTTTTCCAACATTTCCTTCAATTTGATGTTCTCCTTTACGACACCGTCTTTCTCAGCCTCACAATTACTCAATTCAGCTTCTACATCGTCTAATATTTTTTCCAAAGATTTAATCTTCTCCTTTAAAGACCTTCTCTCATTCGTTTGAGTGGAAGAATCCATTTCTTCCCATCCCATCCATCCATGACCTCCCTAGTCGATGAAAATAATCAATTCAGCTCAATAATTAAACGAAAATGTTATATACGGTACATATATACAGTACCCCAACTCTCTAATTAAAGGCTTAACAAATCAAAAAAGGAAAAAAAAAAAAAACAAGTAAACTTACCCACTCCATTGGACATGCCCAAAACACCCGACCCGGGTTGTCTATGGTTCTGGATATCTTCTTCACGCATTGTTGCCCACAATACTTGCAGAAAATGGAATGCTTATTGCTTGTAATTACCAAAGCAATGCTTGAATCCATAATTTGGGGTTTTTAGACCCTTGCCCTTATTTGCTTTGTCTAAATTGAAATAAGTTTATTTTTTATATAAAAATAATTTTGAGATCAATTTAGTTTGTTGACTTATTACCATCAAGACTTAAATTAATTTAGAAAAATATATTTACGTCTGTGAGCTCATAAATCATTATACCTTAAAATTTAATTGCAATGAGCGTGAATGCTATTTTCAAAATGTTCTTACTTTGATTTATTTCTATTAGTCTGTAAAAATTTAAAGTCTCTAAAATCAAATTGTTAATTTAGTTGATATGTTTGACTGTGAGATATAGAATACTCCCTCACTTTTTCATTTTCGTTTTAACTCTTTTCACATAAATTAAGAAACAATAACATTTTATATATACCCCTAATTATATTAATGAATAATCAATAGTTATATTTTTGTATTGGTATTCCACATTAAATACATTAAACAAAGGCTTAAGAGGAAAAAGTCATTAGATATTACATTGAAATTTTAAGACGTCAACTAAAGAAAAGGGAAAGATACTTTTTTTTTTTGTAAATTAGCAATGAAGTGAGAATCGAAGCAGACCTTCTGGTCACTAGATCGAAAAGCCTTTTTCCACTAGGCTATCCGATTAACTCAAAAAAGTAAAATAAAATGGAAAGATACTTATCTTTTTTTGTGTGTAGAATTAGCGATATATAAAAGATACTTAACTTTGATAATAAATTAATACCGTTAAACATTTTGTTATTAATTTAAAGTACGATAATTCACGTGTATAGTCGTATCTTAATAGCTTTTTGATATACATACAACGCTAAACTAATGATGACTTTAAAATATATTTCCTTTTCGTAGCATATAAAGCAATTAAATTGTAATGAAACAATCATTAATAATTTTTAATCATATTTTACCAAATACATCACGATACCTCTCGCTTAAATTAATTTTTTTAGCTTTACTCAATTCATACCCATCCAAATGCATTAATATACTAAGTTCTACGGACCTAAGGCCTCTAAAATCAATCTACCCCCATTTCAATTTAATCAAAATAATTGGCTTTGAATATGTAGTAATTAACTTCGACAATAAATTAATACTGTTAATTATTTTGTTATTAACTTAAAATACACTAACTCACGTGTATAGTCATGTTATATAATCTTATTAGCCTTTTGATATAAATACAACGCTAAACGAATCATAAATTTATAAATATATTTATTTTTTGTCGTACATACACCTCCTAATTAAATTGTAACCAATCATTATCATTTTCAATTATATATTACCAAATTCATCTTACCACGCTCACTTAAATTAATTTTTAGATTTTACTCGATTCTTACCAATCCAAATGCATAAATATAACTATATAAGTATCAATTTCTAATTTAAGCTCAAACATAGTAGCCAATTCATTAACATAGAGTAATCTTTTATTCCTTACATACAGCGTTTACAATATCTATATCTAAGTTTTCCTCCAAATTAAATGTGTATATTTTCAAGGCTTACTTTCACGGAACCAATTTACCGAACGTATGAAAGATGTGCTATATTTTTTTTGAAAGATCAGATATTCGATACCGATATCAAACATGAACAATAGTTGAAATAAATAAGAACATTGAAAACAAAATTCACCTTCGAATCTTTCATAGATATAATCAACTTTTGCACTATATACCTTCTTGTAAACTTAAGAGTACATAATGTTTCCTTATAAACTTTGAAATGTTGCACCACACTCCCTTGGTGTTAAAGTTACCTGTTATGTTAAAAATTCTATGAATATATAATTTTCTTTAACTTGATTTAAAGTTGTTATTAAAGAAACATGAGATGATGTACCTATACTATATATATTCATAAATATGACTTTATTTAATAAAAAATATATTTAATTTCACTGAAATTTATCCTTAGAAAATTAGGAAAAATGAAAAGAAACTATCATATTTTTAGGGGCAAAAGGCACAGATCATCACCTATGTTTTATCATGGATTCCTTTCGCCCACTCATGTTTAAATGTCCCCATTCGCTCACCATTAATAAAAAAGTGAATCTTTCAGTACAACAATCTATTTCATCGTAAATATTGTCTTGAACTTAACCATGTCCTAATCACATGATTACTGTAGGGGTAAATATATAATTTCTTAAATAATAGGAACTAAAAAATAATAGAAAATTGACCCCCCCCCCCCCCCCCCCCGACAAAATCATATGAATTTCATGGGACGAAATTAACGGAGGACAGTGGGTGAATGGAGACTCTTAAAACATGAGGAGTGAATGATGACAATTAAAGGATTAGTAACCGAAATGGTCCAGAATGAAACATAATTGATGATCATTGTGTTTTTAGTTATTCTCAAATATATATATATATATATATATATAATATGTAAAATAATAATTATTAATATAGTACAAGAGAAGGAAATAAAATATAATCATTAAAATTATTAATTATATATTCTAAGAACAATTGTTGTATTAAGTCTAAATAAATTTAAAATCAGATAAAATTGATACAAGTATTATATAGCATAAGATTATTACCATAATATTTTTTTATTTAATTAATAATAAATATGAAATTGATATAAATAGATCTTTTAGAAACTATTCGAAAATATTATTTTGTAACATATTATGATATAATTGAAATATATCGATGGTAATAATGTCATCTAATATAATTTAGAGTAATATAAGATATATAATTTAGAGTAATATAAGATATTTCAATGATAATATAATTGAAATATATCCATTGTAATACTCTCTTCGTTATTTTTGTTGTCGTTCTAGCTATTTTTTCACGTTAATTAATAAACAATCACATATGTCATTAATGAGTGAATTAATCAATTATTATGTATTGATATTATACTTATTGCACTTTGTGTACATTAAATAGGCGCTAAAGAGGGAATACCCATCAAATATTATTTTGAAAATGTAAAACGCCAATTAAAAAAAATGCAGGAAGTATATGCTATATAATTTATTTATTTTTACGAATTTAGTGGTGGTTCAAATGAATCACCTTGAACAATGTGACATAACTATTAGGTGCAACACTTTAAATTTTAAGAGTAATATTATGCACTTTTAAGTTTACAGAAATATACAATATACATATTGAAGTTTATAAGCGGATAAGATGCAAATTACCCGATATAATCATTTGGTACACATATAAATATGATGGCGTGCGTTTTCAGTTTCTTTGCTCCTTTTCCAATGACCCCTTTTCACATGCTCACTCAATAAATCCATTTTTTAATATAAACTTTGTCTATAGACTTATGATAAAATATAAATCCATCTTTTAGTATATAGTAATATAGTACTATATATATATACACTTTATCAAATGTCAATTTATTACAAACGTATGATCTAACTTTACTTTTGATTGATTATGTGTTTGTCACTTTTTTTTTCATACAGTTAACTCATAATTCAGTTGGGTACATTTTACTTCTTGCCATAAGTGAAGCAAACTCGTTTTCTTGAACTTGCATTTTGTACTACTACTTCATTTTAATTTACGTTTTTTGTTTTTGGTTCAATGATTTTCTTTTAGTTGACGTTTTATCTATGTTTTGCGTTTTTTAGTAGCATATTCAGTTTCATTGACGTTTTTGTTTTTTCAGTTTTCGGGTTAACTAGAGGACATACCATATAGTTTTTTAGTTGACGTTTTCAGTTTTCCAGTTTTTTAAAATGAGTAGAAGTGATCAGGGCAAAGGTGTGTTTGGTAAGAGGATGTTTTGTGGGATGATAGACTCAACAGCAAGTGGTGGGATTGGTAAGAAGAAGAAGAAGACGAAAGCTGGAACTGTTCCAGTGTACCTTAATGTATATGATCTCACCTCTATCAATGGCTATGCTTATTGGTTTGGCCTTGGTGTTTATCATTCTGGTGTGCAAGGTTTGACTCTTTTCTTGTTCTAATCATACTTTTGATTATGTTTGTTGGTTGTTTTCGAAAAAATCGTCCAATTTTAAATTTTGATGTTGACCTTATATATGGAACATAAATATTTGTGTATGTGTTATGTAATATTTCAATGTAATGATAATTCTGGTTCGAGTCGAATGGATGTTATCTCTGTAATAAGATGGAAAGTTCGGTAATTTTTATCATCCGAACATCTTTCCGAGAGGGAGTATTATCTACTAGGGTAGTGTTGGTTTAATTTACCTCTTTTGGCAATGTTTGCTCAAAATAATAGGAGTAATACTTAAATTCCTACCCCTAAACTTTGGTGATATGGTTACTTTGCCCTCGAAGTTTAAAACGGTCTAGTTATCCCCTGAACTATCCGAACCCATCATTTCGGAAAACTGACCCATTCAATAATTTTTTAATAATTTTATTTTCTTTTAAAAGAGACTTCAATGTATTTTTTATATTACAAACTGACCCAAAATGCATATTATACATTGCATCCTATTTTTCCGTTCATTAAAACTTAAAATATGTCAATTTTAAACATAAAATCCCGAAATGACCAATTCGGGGGCAAGTAAACCGATTTTAGAACTTCGGGAGGGGGGCGGGCAAACTGACTAGATCGTTAAAATTGAGGGGCACAAATAAATTTTAAATAAGTTACAAAGGGTTTCTAGCTTATCTGTTATACCCACACCAAAATAGTAGTTTTTGAAGTGAAATGACAAGTCTGCCCCCTTCCAATTTGGGGCAAAATAGTAATTTCACCCTCAAATAAAACACTATTCTTGTGTGTATAGTGTTGGCCAGTTTCTAGATATCCCCTAAATCGAGAACGGCTACGGTTCATTAATAATACCGTTCATTAATGTTCATTAATTAAAATATACAATTATTTTCAATTTAAAGATGATACACATTACTAACATATATTATTCTAAGATGGTACAACATATAATGTTCAAAATAATGTACCAAAATGATATTAGACACCGATATAGTTTGTGTACCAAAATCTGTTAAACAAGTAGGTACAAATTATTTAAAACGGAAAAATAAGCTTAGATAATTGACATTAATGAATTGTTTTTACATAATGGTACGTATTACCTAAAATGTAACAGAAGAAGAAAATATAATTTAAATGGGTACAATATACATTTTTTTATGATTAGTGAACCATTAATGAACCGTAACTTTCCACCTTCTATTTATCAGATTATAATGTTTGTACAAAGCTTTACCTATCTCTAATATTTTGAGCTTACATGGGCTGTTTGACATCGACCGGAGTTGGAAAGCTCGATTAAACACCTCTTTGCGCATTACCTCAGTCGTTGTGATTTTACTTTCGAGCTTATGTTGTTTTTACTAAAAAAAATAAAAATATGTCGATCAACAGTTCAAATTTAGTTAACACAAAGTTAACATCAAACTAGTTAACGCACAAGATTTGGGTCGCTTTGAACGTTCCTCACCTTACGTTTTGTGTAAAAGTACAATCTGTTTGAGCTGTGGTATCATTTAAAAGAATTCTTTATACCGATCCTAATCCTGTGATTATGTTGCTTGGTTGTTTCTATAGTTCACGGTGTAGAGTATGCATTTGGTGCTCATGGACGTTCGACAACGGGCATTTTCGAAGTTGTACCTAAGCAATGCGCTGGTTTTACATTCAGAAAATCGATTTTGATTGGCAGGACGGATATGAGTCCAAACGAGGTCCGTGCATTCATGGTGAATTTAGGTGAACGCTATTCTGGTTGCAGTTACAATCTCATCTCGAAGAACTGCAACCATTTCTGTGATGATGTCTGTCAAAGATTGTCTGGAAAGCCTATTCCCAGATGGGTTAATCGTCTTGCAAGACTCGGTAATTACACCTTACTCAACCTCTCATTTTCCTGCTTTATTATTATCCAAATCTATTGTCATATCAACTGTGTTACGGCTTCCTCAAGCGAGTTAGTGAGCCTTGTGTTCGCAAAATGGCTACTGGTTATCCTGCTCCACCCGAACATTCAGCCACCTAAACTTTGTGGAGCAGTATTTATTAGTTATTGTGGCGTTGCACTAGTCTGAGGAATTTGCACTCACGTTATTCTGTTTATAGTGATAGTCAGAGTGTTTGCTTAGGCGTCGACTGATACTTAGAAATTCTAGGTTTGATTCTCACCATTAGGCAAGTTCAATTCGTTATGGATGAGCCTCGTTGCCACATAGGTAACACAAGATAATCGCGGCAGCCATACCCCGCTAGTGTCATGTCCATTCTGTTCTGTTTCCTCATTTTCTGCATTACGATTTTGAAGGGTGATCTTGGCTAAGTTTAGGCTTGGATTTTCTCAATCGTCTTAGATGGTTCCTAACATGTATTGAAGCATGATTGAGGTTTTCGTAAGACAATGTGACGCCACACAGATGATTTTGGTTCCAGATATCGAACTGTGTTATACTGCTCTGCATAATTATCCTGGAGAATGCATCTCAACTAATCTGTAGTTTATGTTTTCTTTAAGATTAGGAGATACATTGGCATCATAAAAAATCTGTACTAATTTGATTGAACCAAAATGTGTGCTTACATATGTTTCTTTTTGTTTTTTCCTCACACTTGAAGGTCTTTACTGCAATTGTGTCTTACCCGCGGACTTAAAGGAGACAGCCGGGTGTTCTGTAGGACCAGAAGACCTCGTTCCTGAGAAGAACAGCCTAAGCAGCCGATCGAGTAGATTTGGTTCTTTAAGAAGCCCTTGCCATTCATCACCAGCAAGAACAACTAGACCTCAAAATCGCCAAATGGCATCTCTTGCTCCAACTCCGATCGCATTAGTAGTAGTGTAGATCATCAGCACCTTCGCAGCCATGTTTCCATGTAAATCTTTCGTTTGGCTCTTGGTAAACCTATATAGGGCAGGATTGATCTTTGTTTTCCTTTGCATAAATTTGTTATGCTTTCTTCTTCAATAGCAAGGACTACTATGTTAAGACTAGTGTTTCTATTGAAAAGTACTTTTTTCACATGATTGGATAACTTGTGTTTCTATAAAATTATTAGTTGCTAAAACATGATTAAATATCGCTTAGTTGATAGTCAAGTACTCAAGTCGGATTTGAATATAAAAAAAGGTTTGATACCTGAAATAATCGCGTAATCACCTAAATCGATAAAATATTTAGTCAATCGAGTTACTCGCTCGAACATGACTTGTAACAACCCTACTTGTTACTTGCTCACAAGGGTTCTCGATCTAACAACCGAGTTCCATTAGTATTCGCTTTGACGATCACATTTTTTACTGGTGTTTCATTTTAATCTCAGGCTTGAGACAAATTCACATTTTGAAAGATATATTCTAATCTTAGCCTTAATATAATTCTTTTTTTGGATTTTTAATTGTTATTCTGGTACAAAGAATCTTTTTATACTTTTTTGTAAGATGTTGTCATTTTAAAATGGCAATGTAATATTTGATTGATTTTTCATTTGAAGCTCCTATTCTATGAAGATTGTATAATAAAACAAATTAATAACCGATGCATTCACTTAATTATTTTTCGACTAATTGATTTTTAGTTGACATGAAAATAGTTCGAATGATAATTAAAAAATTCACTGAGGTTGAATAATAGGTGGAAAATCTGAAAAAATACCACTTTTTCACTCCTAAGTTTAAAAATACCACCCCCAATATTATCCCCTCCTAAATTAACTAAATTACCCCACAATTTTTTGTTGGGTTGAGGAATATGAAGAAGGACAAGAATGAATTGAAAATGGTGGAGGTAATATAGTCAATTTAGAAGGAGGGTGGTATCTAAAATAATTCTTTTAAAATTTGACAAAGAAAAAATGGTGTTCTTCAATCGCACTAATTTTCATGTTTATAAATTTCCGATGATATTATGAATACAATAGTATTATAAATAACGAATCAAGATTTTTTAATTAGAAATTTACGCTGTCGTCAAGTTATTGAGTCATGAATTTTAATTTTGCACTAGTATTAAGTTGGACAAATAATTTGGAGTAAAAGAAAAGGCTGAAGTAGCTGAAGGGTTGGCGTGAAACACGCAGATTCTTGCATAAAATAATGTAGGGATACTAACAAGACTACAAATTTTGAGTCTTTTACATGCAAAATTAGGTGGTCTTGCAGTCATATTTCCTAGTCAAATGTTGCCTCGAGATTTCAGCTTCAATAATCTTATTGCTTCCTTGTCTCTTCTGTAGAATATTCACAGTGTACAAATAATAATGAGTATCCTATGTAACCATTCTTTAGACTTATGATCAGAATGGGTGGTGGTAGTGCGAGTAGATTGGGGTGGGTGGTGGTGGTGGGGTAGATAAGGAGGAGGATGGTGGTCGGGGTAGGGATGTGGGATAGAAAATGATTTAATGTGTATAAATGTGAGAGATTAATTTATTCTCGTTATAAAACTTTTATTTTTTTGGTAATAAGCGATGAAGTTCTCGTTATAAAACTTAGGAAATGACCCAAAATCTTTCAAAACAGTCAAGTGACCAAATTTTAACGAAAAAATGCATGTAAGTGATCGATATTAACACTTTTAAAATTAAGTGATCGAAGTGAAAACATTAGATGATTTAAATGGTCAATGGTTCCATTCTCCCTTTTGTGATTATAGTGGTCTAATATTGTTTATTGTTATACTCCCTCCGTTCTCTTTTACTTGTCGTTCTAGCCATTTACACATAGATTAAGAAAAAGTAAAAGAGAGTCAAAAAGTACATTGGAAATGTAAAATTACAATCAATTGAGACTATATAATTGGTTGTTTGACAAATTCAAAGTAAAAAGTAATTAAAAGGTACATTGAAAATATAACTTTGTAATTAATTAAGCTAAAACGACAACTATTTAGAAACAAAAATTTGAGACTAAAACGACAAGTAAAAGAGAACGGAGGGAGTAATATGGTAGTAATTTAACTAATCTCTACCATTTATTTCCAACTTCATTTGGATTATCATAGACTATATATTACTCCCTCTACTTTACAATATAAGACTTTTTCGTTTTCTCGTGTCTAACTTTGATTAACAATAACTAATTAATTACAATATAAAAAATTATAAAAAGTCACTTTTATGAAAATACTCTTCAATACAAATTGATCGATATAAATTATATATTTTTTGAACTAAAGAATAAAAAATAATTGACGGTCAAAATTGGACACGCAAAAACGAAAATGTCAATTAAAAAGAAATGGAGGGAGTATTACTAGATGTTTATACTGAGTCCGGCCTGTACAAATTCCTTCATCGTTTTAATTATATAGGATGTCGCTAATTTTATTTAAAATTATGATAATAGAACATTCTTTATGAAATATAAAAATACTTGCACATAATACAATATTTCTATATAATTTTATTTAATTCATCTTATCTAAACTTGAATTTAATGTGTAAATAGTATTTCTATGTAAAATCACATTTTAAAAATAAAAATAATTAATTATCCTTCTTAATTGTAAGAAAATATAGAAATTCAAAAAAAAACTTCTAATTCCTCTCTTTCCATATTAAATACTCACTCCATCCCAACATGATTGGTACATATTAATTTTTCATGGTCAACAAAACACGATTTACAACGTAAATATCCTTTATTCTACATGCTAAAAAATTATAAAAAATTGATATTTCAAAAATATATATTGAGATGAATCTAACAGTAAGTCATATGACTATATTATTTCTTATAGTTTAATGAGAATTTATGATCAAATTTTTTAAAATTTAACCACCAAAAGTCAAAATGTACGAATCATTTAGGAACGGAGTGAGTAATAAATATAGTCTAGATATGTAGCTCTTACAACTATTTGGGGATCCAATGAATGGACAAGCTGACAAGAGAAAGAGTTTAGGTAACATGATACCATCTAACTATAAGATGTGGACATGAAAAATGTAAACAAGAAGAAGAATTGAAGAATATTATGGAAACCAACAAAATAAGGAGCTCAACATATAGAGAGGCACATATCAACAAACAAGGTAAGACCCACAGTCACATGGCCACTAGACCACAAAGGTTGGAAGATCATAAGGAATCTTCAACTTAACCAACCAAACACATAACACAACTCTAATAATCCTACCTAAAAATGATGTGTTGTTACACCCGCGTTTAATTATTACGAGAAAATAAATTACAAAATGTGTTTTAAAGTGTTAGAAGATTTGGACTACTTGTAATTCGACTGGCTGCTTTCAAGACATATTAAAAAAAATGTTAAAAATAAGTAAATGTTGCATCTATCTAAAATTCAAAACTAACTTAGTAATTACTCTCTTCATATTTAAGAATTTACAAATGTTTTTAATATTAAAATTTGATGAATGTAATGTTAAGAATCTTTTGCTAAATAACCAAAGTTATAAGGCGGAACGAAGGGGTGGTTCGCCATCTAAAATTCTATCCTGATCTCATAATCAAAATAAATGTGTTGCTATAACATATTATAACAAATTTAATCTGATCACTCATAAATAAGATGAATACTAAGATATTTGGGCTTTAATATAATTGAGATGTATTATTTCTGATCAGGTGAGATATATGATGAATTTACGTATTTCGTATATTTCAAAATGTCAAAGATATATTAGGGTCTTTAAATGCGATGTTTTCGAACTTTTGAAATGCATTATCTATTCAGGCAACGATGATATGTCAAGACATTTTGCAAATTTTTGAGATGCATTATCTATCTATTCGGTGTCACACTAGCTTGTTGTTCTACGTCTAGCAGTTAAAAGTCATTGTTGTATACAATAATTTAGAGACATAGACTAACTTAATTACTCGTATATTCGTTAAAATTTCTCCTTAAAAGTCGGTTTAACCAATAATTTGACTTTCTCTATGAAGGCTACAACTAAAATATAAATGGTCAAAATTTGATTCAACTTTCACCAAAGCAACTTGACATTTACAAGTGTAGATCACTAATAGAGTAGAGCTACATAATAGTATTGGAATAATAAAGAGGATTGGGAGTTGTACACTTTACTCAATTTTGTACAAATATAGGAAAAAAGATTATGTGAATACAATCCAATGAATCAATCCATAAACTGATAAAGCTTTTATAACTAGTAGACAAACTTAAAGTGCATATAATATAATTTTATGTAAAGAATGTCCGATCTATAGATTCTTTTAAGTAACTAGTAGACAAACTTAAAGTGCCCATCCGGGAGTAACTCCCTTCTTCCTACGCTAATGAGGTTATTTATTATCCGACCTCAACTTACGTGTTTAGACAATAGCCTGCTCCTAGGGCACAGGTTTAATGATGGGGTGAGTAGCATCACGTCTTGTTTTTTTTACACCGCATCGGTTCGAGTCTCTTATGAGACAAAATCTTGTGTGGAAGTGATTAACGGACATCCTCGAATCCTCTAACCATCTGACGCACATCCTCGATTTACCTCCTCGCAACTCCTTAAGGCAGGAGCCTACGAAATCGTTATGGTTGCGATTCAACCTTTTGTTTAGACAGTAACCTCTTCAGAAACATTGAATCTTAGTGGTATTCATTATTGTTGTTCACACATGCCAAATCTTATTAATGAAAACTTGTAGGAAATGGTGACTTTTGAAGCAAAACAGCATAGGATGAAGCAAAAGATTAGAAAAGTAAAAGCCTAGGATGAAGCAAAAGATTAAAAAAGTTAATGATACATAAAATATTAGACTAACCTATTTGCAAAATTTTCAAAGATAATATGCTACTCCCAAGAGCAAATATAATGGAAAGTTTGTGATGGATCCAAATCATGTTGAGCTGTAGGCAATCATGAGTACAAAGAAATTCCAATAACCAACAACATGGGCAATTTGACAACAACCAATGTGATCAAAATACTTAAAAAGCAAACAAATAAAGCAATAGGTCTTCAACAACCACCCTGTTAGATTTCACTACCCTGAATAAAAATATGCTTACATTGTATAATTTACTTAATATAGATATGGCTTAGTAGTTAGTTCTGCTATTTCATGAACAAATCTGTCAGTGGTGTAAATAAATCAATTGCAACTAATTGCAAGAGCATTATCATGACGCCTGCACCGGAACGGAATAGTCTAGTGGTAAAAACACCGACACCTGTACCCGACACCTGCACCGGAACTGAATAGTCTAGTGGTAAAGACGCCGACACAGGCAAATTGACCCCATAGCATTATATGCTTGCCATTAACACATTGATCATTAGCTCTTCCAAGCATAAACCATTAATGAGAATCCAGAAGGACCCTTGAGCTCATTCTCTTCCAAACTTGCCCATTCCATAACAGAACTACTTGAGGAAGCAGAAGAAAATGATGAAGAAGTTGAACTTCTTCCACTTTTCAACAACCCCTTTTTCATTTTCTTGGTTTCAAATCCAAGACCAAAAGATTGTTGAGACCATTGAATCATCCCATTATTGTGAAGATGGTTGAAGTAATCATCCTCATCTACAAATCCCTTTTTATCAAATCTGAATGTGAAAAGTGCATACCCTTCTTCACCATCTTCAAATAACCAATTGTAAACATCCCAAGAAACTTGAACACTCACACCATCAACTTCAATCCTCTCATTTCCCCTGAATTTCCACTTCAAATGCTTAATCTTCAAAACCCTTTTCGAATCGACACAAAAATACAATCTTGGATCATCTCCACCCCTACAATCAATAGACAATTCCCTTTCTTGTCCACCAAAATCAGCCTTTGTTTTGTAGAATTTGTTCCCATGCACATGCTCCCTTCTCAGCACCAGATTTTGACTTCTTTCAATTTGCATTCTTGCTTTAGTTCTAGCATAAGCTTCCTTAACTAAATCACCAACAAGTAGAGACATTTCGCCATCTATAATCACAGCTATAAAGAACCCAGATTGTGGTTCAAGCCCTGTTCCAAATCTCGCTTTCGAAAAATCCCAGAAAATATACGCACTCTTCTTCCCTGTATTATCAACATTGAGCTTCTTGGAGCCATGTTTGCACCAGAAGAAAAACGGCTTGAAATGAAGCGAAAAAGAGGGGTTCTTGGAACCCAAATCACCAATTGAATCTAAACTGTTCGATGAATTGCCTAAGAGAACATTCAAATGCAGAGACCGAGTCAACAAAGTACGTGACCATGTAAGAACAAATAGTCCAGCAGATTCAGTCTGGTAAAGGGTAGTTGCCAAACTTGGAACAGTCGGAGGTGTCGCCGCCGCCGTAGATGAAGTGTTGCTGCTTTTCTTGGCGGCGGTTGTAGTGGTGACGATGGTGGTGGGAGTAGCTCTAAAGCAATTATGAAGGGGAGATGAATGATATTGATTTTCCATTTATGATTGCAGATTTTGTAGTACTTTGGGGTGTTTGAACAATGGATGGAATTTGTCCACTTTGAAATTTGTCCAGTTTGGGGTTGAGGAATTAGAGAAAGATGGTTTTTTGGAGGAGAAGAGAAGAGGAGACATGAAGAGATGGAAATGGAAGAAGGGTTTTGTGTTTATAGCTGTTGAAGAAGTAGGACAAATTGGTATGTGGGGACATGTGATGGCATTTGTTAATGGAATGATTCTAAACCAAGGTAAATTACTTGGTCCAAAAAGGACAATGGAGGAGCCTTATTTAGTTTGGGGGTGGGTGGAGTTAGTAGCATCCGATATATGGTCGTAAACGAGTCAAATCTTTTCGAATACACAATATTACATTATAAGTTTTGGTTCGAATGATACGATTTTAACTAGAAAAACGAAAAGTCGATTTTGTAAGAATGATTTAAACATTTGTAATGATTTGAATATGTAATTCAATACCGTATTTGATAAAATGAGAAAAAAAATTAAAAATTCTATATATGGAGTATAAAGGAGTATTAGTTGGAATTAAATTAAACAATTTATCTTGCCTTTTCTTCATATGTTGACTAGGTTTAAAATTTCCTAGATTAATGATATAAATCAAAGACTTTATCTCCCATCTTTTTATTTAGAAATGAAATACTAACTTTAAATATTTTATGATCAATTAATTACTTTTCAATTTTTAATTTCTCAATTCACATTTATATTCTTTCTCTTTTTTATAATTTCACACTTATGTTCTAGTTTGAATAGAAGTTCTAAAGAATATTCAAAGTTATTAGTCTGGTAGTAGTGTACATGAATTTCTTTTCAATAACGTTTAATACTTACTCTGTGAAATTTCCAAATGCTTAATGAATTTTAACATTAACTTCGAAGAATTTTTGGACATTTCAAGACAACTTCCAAACTGTAAGTCACCTTCGAAAAGAAAAGTTTATTGAATACATTATTACAACTTAGCCAAATAGTAATTGATGGTAAACACATTTTGCATACTGAAATGTATATACTATGATTCACCATCATTTTGCCGGTCATTCGGATTAAGAAATGACCAAAAGCCAGAAATGAAAGGCAAGACTCCAGCTCACTAACTATTAAAATAAGTGTTCATTACGTTATACAATCATAGTTGTAACCTGCTCGTTATTCACATTCAAGATCTACACTTCACTAAAGTTATTACTCCCTCCGTCCCTAAAAGATTGTCACATTTTGACTTTTGTGGTCAATTACAAGAAAATTTGATCATGAATTCTCATTAAACGATAAGAAATAATATAGTGTTGTGGGACCTCGTTAGATTCGTCTCAATATATATTTTTGAAATATCAACTTATTATAATTTTTTTCACATGCAAAATAAGAGATATTTATGTTTTAAATCGTGCCTTATTGACCATCAAAAGTCAAATGTGACAATTATTTAGGGACGGAGGGAGTATATCGGATTTATTTGGGTTAATTAGGTTATTAACTTGAATGATCAAAGTATGTTTATTTTATTGAATTAATCGAATAGTCTAGCTCTTGTTAGTGATCATAATAAAGTGTATGTTTACTTCCGTTAATTACTTATATTTCAAAGTATCTTTATCGATCACTTATATTTATAAAGTGTATTAGTTGATTTTTCATCCAAAAAATTATTTACTCCCGTGTGAAATGTAAGAATATTATTATTTAAGTATTATTATATTAATAATATCCTCATTATGTTGGTCATTAATAGGATGTTTATGTTGCAAATCCGTTACGAACGTTACAACCGTTACAACTGTCACATAATCATTAGCCTTGATGGATGGTTAATATGATAATTATTATTGAGATGAAGAAGGTCCTTTCTCTGCCTATAAATAGACTCCTTTCTCCATCAAAAGAAGTCACTCCAAAAACTAAAGCAATAACACATAAAGAAATTTATAGGTCAAGAGTAAGAAACTCTTCTCCATACCTTAAGGCAAATTCTTGGAATCAGCATCACATTCGGTCCAAACCGACTCATGTCAATTACGTCTAAAGGCTATAAGGTATATCAATTATATTTTATTATACATATATGTGATAATCATGTAATTCAAGATTTTGGGAATTATGTCATGTTTTTAATCATTTAACATGTGGTATCAGATTTAGGATTTCGAATGCATGATTGTCCTTATGTATATATTAGAATGATATGAACTTATTATGTCTGAGGTTAATATGAGTTTGTATACATTTACATCGATGATTTTTATAATATCCCGTAAATTAGAGTAATAGTCGATGATTATGTATGTATTCTTTGTTGGGATTTGATGAAGGTCATGATACATTATTGGCATTTGCCTTTGTTTTGCCATAATTGTTGATATAACGAACAGAACAATGATATGTATTATGTACACATTTTTTGCATATTCCAAATATGAGAAAATGATCATTTTATGTTATAAATCATTTTCTTTTATACAGTTTCTCCATTTTAATTTTGGCACGACATATTTAATTGAAATATGTATTTTGGCATATAATAAGTAATATCTAAACCTTTTTTCTGCATCAACGTTTATGTGGCATATTTTCAAATTGGAGGTTTTGACCTCTTATAGTGTCATGAACATTACATATATAATGAATTTATGATTACTAAGACCTTATTAAGCTGCGATTGAAATTGTTACACCGGGTAACCATCATTTAGGTATACCATTATTTCTTTTTTAAAGGTTATTATTAATATGAATGAAAAAGAAGTGTACCTGACTTCTCATTGCCTTTACGATATGTTATTTCTTCATAAAACGTATGGATATTATTACATGTTTAATATCAAATAATTACCATATGAATATTATTGGATATTTTATTACAATTAGGTGCATGTAATAAGTACTAGTTAATACCATAATGATTAAGGTATGAATATTATTGATGTAGCCTATTATTAAAGTTCATATTACATTTATTTTTCCACATTTATGTTGATTTATACTGTAAGGATGAGTGCATGTTATTTATGTTGCCATTATTATGATAATGTTTTTCATATATTGTACTTTATGTATAAATCAAATCATTTTTATGTGAGTTAAATAATATTTATTTATTCTGACCATGGGACATTAAGTAACATTTTGCCCATTGATGAAGAATTTAAGCTCTTATGAATTAAGATAAACCTTTCATGTATAATATTTTATATTATGCACATATCTATTGTTTCATAATATTTCTTTTATGAATAAATATCATGAATTTGATATATGATGTAAAAGAAATGTGCAAACATGTTAAAGTAATTTTGACTTAAATAAGAGATATAAAGTTAAATTCTCCATATATTGGATTCATGTTGTTGTGATTATTATTCACACTTAATGTTATTCATTTTTGTATATTGATGCTTTCGATTATCGTACTTTGATAATCATTACTTGAGTAGCATCACATTAATTTTCTCTTAACATGAGGTTTTGGGGCATTATGTTTTCCGCACTTATGTATTACATAGTCTCTAGCCTTTATGAAAAATTTATGTGAATAACTTGGTCAAATGATTGGATTAATTTCGTCCACAGACAAATAATATTCATTCATTTGAACACCATTACGAAATTTATTCACATATTATGCCTATATACATTCATTGTTATATTAAAATGAATTATGTTTCTATATTATATGAATAATTTATGTTGGTCAATTGTTTGGATTAATTTAGTCCACAGACAAATTATATTCATCCATTTGTACACCATTAAGAATTTATTCAATTAATATAATAACCCATTATTTTATAACATCTTATATTATGGAAATATGTGAATATTACATTACATTTATTTTCACATAATTTTGATGAGATAATTACTTTATTTCATTATTAAGAAAACTGGTTAGTCACCACAGTGACCTAGTTAATGTTTAAATGGATACTTTATCTCATATTATTATGTTGTGCAAAATTTTGAGTAATTATTTATGTCTATTATTAATAAAACTAGTTAGTCACCACAGTGACCTAGTTAAATGTTAAAATAGATATTTTATCTCATATTATTAAGTTGTGCAAAATTTTGAGATATGATGGTTACAACATTAATTTACTTTTAGGTGCTTGTTAGTCACCACAGTGACCAAGCTAATGAGTAAATTAATATTTTTATCTCCACTAATAGTTATATCAACTAATGAAAATATTACTTATCTGTCAATATATTATGATAACATGCAATTTAGTAGTTCTTGTTATTTAGAACATATATAAAAATAATTTTATGGAGGTGCATGCTTATGATTTAACTTCACTCTGATGGATTAATTATATTAAATATTGACATAACATCATGTGAATAATTCATATTGCTCAAATATGTTGATTAATTTTGTCCACAGACATATTAATTCACCTATTTGAACAATAATTAAGAAATTTATTCAATTATTATGTTAATTATAAATATAGTAATATCAAACAACATCATCATATAATTTTAGGTGACTACCCACAGGAGTGCCTAAAATTATGTTGTTCAAATTATTATACGTGTTATTTTAAGCTAGTTTTATCGAATATTAAGGCAGTTAGTGGTCACATGATTGGTTACCCTAACGAATTCATCGGCAATGCTAGATTATATATGAATGGTAAAATCAGTGGGAGTATTAGATAATGAGGATAATCCTATTGATGAATACATTCACGATAAGGATAATCCATAAATTATCACTACCACTATCATGACACTATCACCATTCAGAATGTTATTGAAGTACATTTATTTTCAGAATGACATTGAAAATTATAAGAAAATGTATGTTATTCCTGATGATTATTATTTATATAAAAATCTGAAGGGTTTAAAGACAGTGACGGATCTATGTTCAAATATAATTTTAAATTCTAATTTTACATTAATTTTCTTTATACATATATAATTTTACATTATACATATATAAACATCTAAATTTTCCGCCACTGGTTAAAGACTTGGTTTATTATTCACAAACCAATAAGAATGATAGGATAACGAAAGGTTCAAAACACATGAACCTTGATTCCTTATTACTTAAGCAAGATGTTAAACTAAATAAAATTGTTATTGTAAGCATAGATAACAATAATTGAGCTCTTAATACGTTTTAACATCTTTAATGTCTATTTTCTAATATGTATACCTTATGTTTAGAATAATGATAACAGACATTGTCTTCACTTGGACACATAACGTGACCATTATGTTATTCTCACTTACGGTCTAACTATGAAAGTTATCGATGTTGTAGTACATGGAAGTAAGCAAGTTGCAAAATAATTTGTGCACGCCATGACTCTCCTTTGTAACTTGATTAGTCAAGGCACTTATGGTAACGAAATAAACGAGTGATTTGCATATCATGCGCGCCTTATGTTCTTACGGAAATAATAAACAATCCTCTGAAAGACCAAGTGGGAGACTGTAAGAATATTATTATTTAAGTATTATTATATTAATAATATCCTCATTATGTTGGTCATTAATAGGATGTTTATGTTGCAAATCCGTTACGAACGTTACAACCGTTACAACTGTCACATAATCATTAGCCTTGATGGATGGTTAATATGATAATTATTATTGAGATGAAGAAGGTCCTTTCTCTGCCTATAAATAGACTCCTTTCTCCATCAAAAGAAGTCACTCCAAAAACTAAAGCAATAACACATAAAGAAATTTATAGGTCAAGAGTAAGAAACTCTTCTCCATACCTTAAGGCAAATTCTTGGAATCAGCATCACATTCGGTCCAAACCGACTCATGTCAATTACGTCTAAAGGCTATAAGGTATATCAATTATATTTTATTATACATATATGTGATAATCATGTAATTCAAGATTTTGGGAATTATGTCATGTTTTTAATCATTTAACATGAAAATTTAAAAAGACTTTTTGATAATCTTGCTAAAAAATATTAAGCTTATGTACGTAGTTTAAACAGCCTTAGTTCAGTGAAACTCCCAATTTGCAACCGTAGTATAAATACTACTCCCTCCGTCCCTAAAAGATTGTCACATTTTGACTTTTGTGGTCAATTACAATAAAATTTGATCATGAATTCTCATTAAACGATAAGAAATAATGTAGTCTTGTGGGACCTCGTTAGATTCGTCTCAATATATATTTTTGAAATATCAACTTATTATAATTTTTTCGCATGTAGAATAAGAGATATTTATGTTTTAAATCGTGTTTTATTGACCAACAAAAGTCAAATGTGACAATCATTTAGGGATGGAGGTAGTAGTATGTATATGAAATACCAAACTTCATACAAAAGTTATTAGTAAGAATAATCAAGACTAATATGGTGAAAATGATAGGTTAAATTAGATTTTGTGAAATATGAACGTTTCGATTCAAGATTGTAGTTTCTCATAAGGGATTATACTTCTATATTTTTCAATTAACTATGTTGACAAAAAATATGTAATGTTCATTTGATACAAAGGAAACATGCAAAATTTTGTGAAGAATATATTTTTGGGGTTAATTGGAATACGAAGAAAAATAAATGTCTAATTCTTAATTATATAAATAATAGTAATAAAATATAATAGGGCAAATGGCGTCTAACATCACTCACGTTTGGAAAAAAAGTCAGTTAGATCACTTATGTTTAAAAAACGTCAGTTAGATCACTAATGTTTAAAAAGTCAATCATTATGGTCACTCCAACAGATTTTTGAAGGGTATTTCTGTCCAAACACATTTTTCCTCTCATAAGCACCCAATTTAACTCTTATTAACACATTGACCTCAATCCTGAGATTACAATTTTTGCGATTTCTTTTTTGATAATCTTTTCAATTTCTTTTAAGATTGTTTCTCCATTTCTTTTTCGATTTTTTCTCGACTTCTTTTTTGATTTCCTTTTCGATTTCTTTTTCGATTTTTTCTCGATTTCTTTTTTGATTTCTTTTTCGATTTTTTTTTCCGATTTCTTTTTCGACTTTTTCTCGATTTCTTTTTCGATTTTTCTCAATTTTTTTTCGTTTTTTTATTATTTCTTTTTTGATTTTTTTTAATTTATTATCGCAAAAGAAATTGAAAAAAAGAAATCGAAAAAAAAGATATCGAGAAAAGAAATCGAGGAAAATTGAAAAAGAAATCAAAAAAGAAATCGCAAAAGAAATAAAAAAACGAAATAAAAAAAGAAATCGAAAAAAAAATAAAAAAAAATCGAGAAAAAGTTGAAAAATAATTAAAAAACCGAAAAAAGAAATCGAAAAAAATATTAAAAAAATCGAAAATTACCATATCTTCTTTTTCATAGCGCCACAATCAACCATTATCATTACCACCTCCACCACCAACCACCACAACAATCAAGTATACCACCCATATGCTATCACCATAGGCCATAGCCATCAACCACCCCTTTCCCCCAAGCACATACCGCCTCATACCACGCCCCTGCATCCTTGCACACCACCCCTTATGTCCTATGCACAACCCCGCCACCCTGTCCCCCTGCACAAACTCTACGCCGTTTGCAGAACCCATACCACCCTTCTCACCGTTTATGTACGATCGGACATCAATCCCTTTTTTGGGTGGATGGGGTGGGGAAGAAAGAGACCTTTTTATTAGGGATTGAGAAAAAGAGAACGCGATTTTTAAATTTAATCCCAACTTTTTTTGTATGTGTAGTTCGGGATTTATTCTTTCTAAAAATTTAATTCAGAGGACAACTTGAAAAAAGTAACAGAGTCTAATTCCTCATTTGAAACGATAATGCGTTAAGGACAATTTAAAAAATGGAGAATTACGGTCCCTAAAACGAAATATTTTTCAATTCCGCCTAAATGATAATAGTTCATAATATAAACATCTTGTAATTCCTTCTAGATCCATTTTGATATCTTAATATATATCTTCTTGTAATAATAAATTGGCTAACAAAAAATAACAAAAGAGAGCTATTATTATAAAGCGGAGCATTTAATCGAAATTATTTTGTTTGTCTTAAAGCTCATCATATATACATATTTTTATGAATCTAATTTATATTGAATCATTTCGTAATAAAATTTATGATTCCGTCACTAACAATGACGATTATAGTATGTGGACCGTGTACCCAAAGAGGAGGATACTTTTTTTGCCTGGCTTATTATAAGATGATATGATAAAACACCATTCGAATCTTGTCTTCATTTCCCTTTGACAGGCATTACAATTCATAGGCATGTCCCAAAATTATGTCGCTTTGCTTTTTCACTCATATGCTTATTTGTTCATTCATTTATTAGCCAGCTGTTTATAAACAAAACCGCGTGCTTTTTATATAGCATTCAGATTCTTATTAGCTCTCACCAGCTGCCCAGATAAAATTAAGGTATTGTGTTATTTTAGTGTTTGTAACTACTTATTAGTTCGTGAAGTTAGGTATAAAATTGTTTTTAAGTAGGTGAATTTAATGACTCGATAAATGAGCAATTAACGATGTAATTGGTTTGATAATAATCTTACTCCGGATATATTATCATCCCGGAGACTCTCGAAGTCTCACATGTTAGGCTTGATCCATCCGCTTATTAAAATAATTTCAAATACTTTAGAAATTACATTTTGATTTCAGTACATATACAGTTTGGTGAAGATTTTTAAAGTAACTAAATGAAATACAACAAGACAATAATGAATAACAAACAAAGCCTACGTACTACAAACTACAAATGATGATCGAGGATATATAACACATAGTTTGCTGAAGATTTTCAAAATAGTAATAAAGATATAGTTTGCTTCACTTTTATCTATTTTAATATAAGGTTCATTGCTTCAAAAAGTCGGATCCATATTCATAAAAATTGGTAATACAAATACTTAACGCTATAACTCTTACCAATTGGATGTTTTTGAAGACTATACTCTCGTTTCATGGGGAGTAATAATTCTTTTAATGAATAAAAAACAAAAGGTATATTGTTTGAAGCAGTGAATTAGGGCGGAGGAGCTATATAAGTGATTAATTTGAGTGGAACAATTCATCTTTGATCTGGTAGGCGGCCGGTGGCTCTTTGTTTTGTTATCGTGTATACTCTCTCCCTTCCTAAATTTAAATACCTTTTACATAAAATAGAAATTCTTTTTCTATATTCTATTTTTATTAAATCTAATAAAAATATTATAAAAAAAATTTTGTTTGTGAAATGAATTCATATTTTCTTTAAATTTTATACAAAAACAAATAAATCTTAGAAAAATGGATCGGAGTATATGTTTGCAATGAATCAAACATTTATTGGGGCAACATTAATTTTTCGGAGCTCAAAATTTATATTCATGTCTTCAACTTCAAAGATCAGTCAAATGTTTGATTTTTCAACAATAAGTTCGACCTCTTAATACAACAATTTTGCCCCCAAAGTTAGTCCACCACATACATGTTGAAGATTTCAAGAAGTTGATTTAATAGCAAGTTCAAATCATGCAAGTGAGTAAAATCACAATGAAAATTAAGGGGACAAAATTTAAAATATTAAATTAAGGGGGACAATTCTTTTTAAAAAAGATAAAAGATAAACAAAAAGGAAGAGTAAAAGTGGTAGTTCCAAGAATCCAAGCCTGCCAATCTATAAACAATGAACGCATCTCTACCAACTTCTACCTATTATTTATGTATTCAATTTAAAACTTATACTCCCTCCGTCCCTACAAGATTATCGCATGTTACTTTTGTTAGTCAAACATTATAAAATTTGATCATGAATTCCCATTAAACGATAAGAAATAATATAGTCTTGTGGGACCTTGTTAGATTCGTCTCAATATATATTTTTAAAATATTACTAACTTTTATAATTTTTTTCGCATGTAGTATAATAAATATTTATGTTTTAAATCGTATTTTATTGACCACCAAAAGTCAAAATGTGACAATCTTTTAGGGACAGAGGGAGTATTATTCATTTTTTTCTTTGTATGTCAAAGATGATCGAATGGATACAATCATACAATGATATTATAAATAATAAATATAGAAATTTCTAACTAATAGACAAATTCTCTTTAATTTTGAATACATGACCTCTTAATTGGAAGCTTGAATCAAATGTCGGCAGACTATTGAGACATCTACAAACTTATATTTTCCATCTTTTAAGTCTCCAAAATTGATGCCCCACCTTGGTCTGTCCCTGTCAACATGCCAATTGGAGGTGTGCATAAAATCCAAAATTGAGCTGGACCGACCTAAACAGAACCGAACTGAATGTTTGCAATCAATCGGAACCGAACCAATTTCAGTTCGGGCTTTGACATAGCGGAACCGATGTCGGTTCGATTAATGAGATAACGATTGAAACCGAACTGAACTGAAGCCTAACTTTAAAAAAAAAAGAAACTTCAGTAGTCGCTAATTGTCAAGATAATTTAAGTGTGTTCGTTATAAGTATAGTTTGATAAGAAATATGTTAATCTTCTTAAAGCTAGTAATAGCATTGTTACATGATATAGTGTTGAAACTTAAATTTTCTCAAGTTCAGCATACGATATGTGTATACAATTTATTATATTCAATTTTAAAGTGAGTGATATATTACTGCACCTTAATTTTGGGAAAACAACATTATTATTTAAAGTTAAACATAGACCAAAAAATAATAATCATATTAACTAAAAAACGATAGACCCAAAAATAGACCAAAACCGAGAACAGAACCAAAACCGAAATGTAATAGATGAGAAGCGACGAAATCGAAACCGAATTGAAAACACCCGATTTAGGTGTGTCATTTCAAAGAACTGACAAAATAAGTTCGGTTTGAATTTTAACTCAAAACCTCCGTAATCAATTATTTGTAAATGACCGTATATATATATATATTTTCATTTAATCATTACATATACAAGTGTATGTAGTCTTATACTCTTATACCTTTACATAGACCAACTTTGAAGGGTTCTATTCCTCTGTCACATTGATATGATACTCAATATCATTCGAATTGTTCTTTATTTAAATTGAGGTAGAAATTTGAGTTTATTATTGATGACACAAAAGTTTAGCCGCCTCATGTAGATTCGGAGAAATTACTTTTAGCAAATTTCAAAGTTTAAAGAGTTAGAAACACAATTATTCAATTTTTAGAATAAAAAAACACATTTATTCAATAGAATTTAATTGTATCCAAGTCTCTTAGCCTAGTAATATTGAACTTAAGCTTTTTTTAAGTGATTTTTTACTATCAGAAAAATATTAATGACTTATATAGTTTTGAGGGAAAAAAGAACCTAATTGCCACTGAAAATGTGCTTACAACTTACGAAAATAATGCTTAATTGGTTATATTAAAATGACTAGGAAAGTAGTAATGGACTAATGGTCCAGCCTACGAGAGTCCCTAAGGATCGACATGATCCATTCATATGATAATAAATGCTACTCGTTAGTCCAATAACAATATCATAATAAATGTTAATAAAGCCTTCTAAGGTATTTATGATCCATTCATATAAAAATAAAGCCTTCTAAGGTATTTATGGTCCAATAACAATATCATAATAAATTTTACTCGTTAGTCCGTAAACCAACCTATCGATTTTTTTTTTACTTGTCGTTTTAGCAAAAAAAAAATTGTTTTTATTCACTTGTCGTTTTACATTTTCAATAAACTTTTTGGTATAGTTTTCCTATTATGACCTTGTCATTAAATGAGAATGAATTTTTGTCTTGCAACTTGAGAGAGTATTGTTTATTCTTAAGAAATGTGATAATCATTTGGTTTGATTTTTTTCTTGCTGTTGTTTTATATGTGATAATCATTTGGTTTGATTTTTGTATTCTTTATTTGAGTACGTAGATGTGATTTTTGTTGTGATTGATTTTTGTACATATATTTGATTTTTCGTTCATGCTTTATCGTATTATTTTATATTAGTGCAATTATACGACGATAATTTGAGTTTTGTAGGAATGGAAGGTATGTTTGTTGAAGAAGATGATTTTAATAAGATTAGCTTTTTACATTTTATTTTAGCGTAATGTTGTTTTTGTGTTAAAATGTTCATTAAGTTAGGTGTTGTTATATTATACTCACCAAATTGTTTATATATGTTGGTTCGAGTTCAATGTTGTGATGGCATCAAACAACATTTAACTTGTATCGCTTCCGAGGACATTGTGTATGAACAATTTTCTACTGATGTAATTGCCACAAGTATGACAATCAAATTTTATTGTATGGTTATTAAACAATAACCACAAATATGAACTAATCCAGATTCGTCTGCGATTATACATGTTGAGGTTGATGATATCGACAATGATGTTAACCCAGGTTCGATGAAAATTATGTTCGTTTATAACCATGTGAATGATCTGTTTTGGTTATTGTAGAATAACCATACATAGACACTTACTTGGTTAGTTCACAGATGTTTAATTATAATCCAACTGACTTGCCTATTTATGGTAATTCAACGATAACCATAATAGACCATTCACATGGTTATAGACATAAAATCGGTATCGAACCTGGATTAACGTCATTATCATGTCATCAACCTCAACATGTGTAATTGTAGACGAATATGAATTACCATCATTATCATCAAGGTCATCGAATTCATTGACATTATATCCTACAATTGTAGATGAATCTTTACATCCATTATGAAACTACAATTGTTATCCACTACAGAATCGTTAAACTAATATAACCATAAAACAATAGCTACATGGTTATGACGGAATAAGTAAACACATAAAACATGATAGTTCATATTTGTGGTTAATGTTTACTAACCATACAATAGAAGTTGCTTGGCATACCTCTCGCATTTACATAAGTAGTAAATTAATCATCCACAATTTTGTTGGAAGCGATACCAGTTAATTGTTGTTTGATGTCATCATGACATTGAACTGTAACCAACATATAATATCAATTATGTGAGTCTAATATAACCACACTAACTTAATGAACTTTTTAACAAAGCACAATACTTACGCGAAAGTAAATGTGAAAAACTTATCTTATTAAGATCATCTTACTCCACATACAATACCTTCCACTCCTACAAAACTCCCATTATTGTCATTTATAATTGCGGTACTATAAAATAATATGACAAAGCATAACGAAAAAACAAATATACATGCAAAACTCAATCGCTACACAAAGCACATATACGCACACAAATCAAGAATACAAAAATCAAACCTAATGATTATCACGCATAAAACTACAAAAAAAAAGAAAAACACAAATCAATCGAAAATTACGTTGAGTACACATCTAACAATTGTGTTGCAACAAAAGTCACATCTACGTATACATCTGGTTTGTTGACTACAAATTCAAAAAATTGAGTATAATTGCGGTAATCACATCTACAAAAATCAAACCTAATGAATATAATACCCAAAAAATAGGAAAAAAAAACAATACACAAATCACATAAAAACGTGATTTTTATGTTCAACTATATGAGATTTATTTGAGAATGACATAAGTAAAGGAGAAGCATAAAGATGTGATTTTTATGTTCAATTCTATGATGTTGAATTACCTGTTGGAGAAGATTATGATGTTCAATTATTCGAGACTTATTTGAGAATGACATAAGAAAAACATGAGATTTAGTTGTTCAATTATTTGAAGCATAAAAACGTGAGATTTATTTGTTCAATTATATGAAGCGTGAGTTAACTCGTGGAGAAGATTGAGAAACATACAAAATTGCAAGCAGGAAACAGTTATGGGAAAATGTTGCATCCCATGATTCACACCTAAAAATTGTTAGATGAGATATTATTTTAATGCCAAATTTGCCTCTTGATAATAATGACTATTTGATTCAAAATATGAGAAAAAAAATTAAAGTAATCAAGGGCCACGATTAATTTAATATCTCATCCAAGGAAATTACTTGGCATCCCAATTTCATTGGGAGTTTTACTTTGAATACTTTGATCATAAATTTTTATAATATGATCATGTGATATATTGTCAAATTCGTTTCGATGTATATGTTCATAATATCAACTTTCTATAATTTTTCGCTATGTAGAATAAATGATATTTATATTTTCAACAATGACTCGACAATAATAAAATCTGAAAAGTGAAATTAAAACTA
Source organism: Echium plantagineum (assembly GCA_003412495.2). Taxonomy (NCBI): domain Eukaryota; kingdom Viridiplantae; phylum Streptophyta; class Magnoliopsida; order Boraginales; family Boraginaceae; genus Echium; species Echium plantagineum. Next base: position 22,506,902 of record CM016564.1, read on the forward strand.
CATTATGGGGTGGAGGGAGTAGCTCTTTTCAATCGATATGACCAATAATAACCAAAACTTAATTTAGAAAATCCCTTTAGTTTCAATAATCAGAAGCAGGGGAGTAGCTAAGTGGTGTTCTATGAGTTTTAAGACCACCACCCACATTTGAATATTATGGTACATATAATATTTGCATAGCTCAATGGAATTTGTTATTGTAGTATATTATTATATCCTTAATTTTTTATAATTCTTATACAAATAGAAAATTACAAATTGACCTCCTTAATCTCATTTTTATCTGGTCCCCAATGTAATCTTAATAAGTCAATCATTCTTTCCACTCTATTCTAATCTTCTAGAACTATTACCACTTTTATTTGCTAACACACATAATAAATTACGAAGTTATTTCGTTCATGTTTATCTAAATTAAAATAGAAATTTTGTAATAAACTTACAAAAATTTATTGTGGCTAATTAGGTAAAGTGAGAAATAAAATAAAGTAGTATTTAATTGTTTGTACCTTTTCTCCTTAAGGTCTAAAGGGCATGGAATTCAAACAAACAATCATCATTGCAAAACTAGCATGCATGATTTTTAAGCAACTTTAGTGAAAAGTAAAAACCAACAGTATGATGAGATTAAAAAACTTGGTTTTGATGGTTGTGGGGGACACAATCAAATTTCAAACAGGAAAAACAATATCATTAATTTTTTTTGGGTGATGAGATCGATCATCGATGGGCACCAAATTCCCACTAGAATTTAAGGCTAGTAATAGTTGGAAAACAATACCTTAAGTTGAAGAATTCAAGATCAGTTCAAATGGGACAATTGTCGTTGGTTTCCATCTGTGTGACCGAGTTGTGATTGTGATCACAATAAGTGATATTATTGTATAGTCTTCGATAGCGTCATCAAATTGTAGTTTAATCGCAAAGGTTAAATTTTGAATAAATTGATTTATATACAATGATGTAACCCTAAAGTGTTTTAACTCGTGGGCTCCGCCTTATTAACTAAGATCGATCAGAGATTATGGCCAAACGTGAGATTAGGCCTAGAGTCTCCTACTTGGTCCAACCCCTGGGCCAAGTCTTGTTCGTACAATAGGTTACACCAGATGATAACATGTGTCATGATGTACTTCACTTAGGTAATATTTATTCTATTTCCTATATCTATAAAAGAGAAAGAGGTAATATCATTTGGACGTAATTGATTTCTTATTATTATAAACATTCTACTCTTAGACACTCGATTGAGCTCTTAAGTTCTGTGGCGGAAACTCAACCACGCTTTCAGGTGTAGCTGAACCCTCGGTAAACGAACCTTTGGCTTTCAAGGCCACCCTAATTCAAAACGAACTATATCAATCAGGAGGTACCAAGTTCCATCAAGTTCAGATTTATTTGTTGGGCTTTCACCTATTCTTGACAGTCTCGTAGTCGAGGCCCAAGAAAACAGAAGTCCGTCGTACAAACTTATTAAATTGTTAATAGAATTGAGGATTAAATTGTAATATGTGTATATTCTTAAAGGTTAATCTCTTGTAAATTGGTGGAATAATCCCTGATAGTATCATGAGGTTGCAATTTTGTCTCCAGTAGTGTTAATGTTGTAGTTTAGTCTCGATAGTGGTAAGAAGCTGCTGATTGCTTTTCAACTTAACTTCTCTGTTAATAATTAACAAAAGCATGGAATTAGTGAGTACTTTTTAAGCAAAAAAATAAATTTCAAAAGTTTGAACTCATATTTAGTACTTAAAAAGACTGTACCAACCCGACAAACATTTCATAATTATTTGAAAATCTAGTAAAGAAACTCCAACCTATTAACATGCTCGAAACTACTTCAACAATTTACTCGTAAATCTGTAATAATATCATTAATTTGGATGAAATCAAAATCCAATCACAATTACTAAAACTAAATTAGTACTCAAATCCAAGAAAGAATTTATGTTAGAAAGAACAAGGCTTAAATTCTGACAGGCCCCTGAACTTTGTTCATCTGGTCAATTTGGCCCCTGAAGTTTGAAAATAGGTCTACTTGCCCCCTAAACTATCCTAACTGGTCATTTTGGCCATTTTCACCTTAAAATGAAGGGTAAAATAGGCATACAACAATAATAGGCATTACAAGTTAATTTAAAAAGTAATATAAAATTAATATTAAATTATTAAATAATAATAAACCCCCACCCACCCCACCCTAAAACCGTTCACCATTGATAGAACCTGCAAAATGTCTTTATTATATTTCATTGGGGGTTGGGGACGACGGGGGAGGGGGATTATTTATTTTATTTTATTTTGTTTTTAATAATTTTATTTTCTTTTAAAAGAGCCCTAATATATTTTCTTTATTAAAAGTGACCCCAAAATGTCTATTATATACTAAATTCCTATTTTGTCCTTCATGAAAAGTTAAAATTTGTTAATTTGCCCCTGAACAGTTATGAAAATGGCCAAAATGACCTGTTGTGAAAGTTCAGGGGGTAAGTAGACCTATTTTCAAACTTCAGGGACCAAATTGACCAGATGATCAAAGTTTAGGGGCCTGTCGGAATTTAAGCCAAAGAACAATATATAGTATGCGTATTGCTTACCACCTAGAAAAAGAGAAGTCCTTTGTCTTATACTGTACCCATTGACAAATTCTTCCTTTGGAGGAGCTAATGTCCGCAATCAAAGTAAGAAAATGAGTTGAGGTGTTGGTGCCAGTTCATTAAACAACCTTAATTGACAGTTGTTTACATAAACATAAACTACATCAAATTCCCTGTCTATACGCAAATAATGGCCTTTATGATGGAATTCTTCGCATTGCCAAATTCATAATTTTTTTATCTTCGCTGTTCATCAAATTAGTCGTTCGCAATTCGCTTCCGTTATAATAAATTTATCGATATTTTTAAAATACATCAATGGTTTTAGTTGTTTGATACTGATTTGAGTATAGACATTATGATCACAAAAATACAACTAAATTTTCAATAGTATATCATCAATAGATTTGTACATAGTACAAAAAATATAACATCAAATTTGTATATAATACAAAAATTTAATATCAAATTTGTTCAAGCCACAAAACTATCATTAAATTTGTGTAAAGTCAAAATAAGCCAATTCATAAAAAATACACATAAAAATTTACATACCGCCACAACATAGTAACTTTTTACAATAAAATGAGTGTGCCTAAATGAAAATATCATAAACTTTTTTGTGCTTATCTGTCCACGTGTATCTTTACAATCTACAATAACTATGATATTTGTAAGGGTTAATAGCAAAATCATTCACTCAAATTTCATAACATTTAATTTACCATTCGATTATTTATGTTTCATTTTATCATTTTCGATCACTCATGTTTCAATATCATGTCTCAGTTGGTCTGTGAATTGACTTTTCGATTAAACTCAGTTTTTTGCCAAACTGATTATTAATTCGGAGGGCTAAAATAGTCAATTTACATAAATCATATTTGAGTCCATAATTTAGAAATCCTCCGAATTAAGCATGAGTTTTTAGATTAGTTGAGTGAAAAACGAGTTTATATTAATTGACTATTTATACCTTCAAATTAAGGATTAGTTCGGCTAACAAATTATGTATGATGGAAAGTCAATCCACAAACCAACTGAGATATGATATTGAAACATGAGTGATCGAAAAGGTCAAAATGAAACATGATTGATTGAATAGTGAACATAATAAAACATGATTGATCAATTGTAGCATTAATCCTACTTATCAATATGTTAGATAGTAAATAGATTTTTCCCTAGATTTGGTACGTAATAAGAAAGATTTAACTTGAGAAACGAAAAAATCAACCGAAATTTACGGTCCAAGAAAAGGACATAAGTATTAAATACAAATACAAAATTATTAAAAATAATGAATAATACAAAGAGTAACATGCTACACTATACATACATCATCCTCCAACCGGTCACTTAGAATTAAATATTCTAGGAACTGAGGACTTTAGTACTTACTGCTTACATTTATGAGATATACATTGAATCAAACTCTCACATGTTTACTAACATACTAATATGTAAAATCAAGATTTTGAGTGGAACAAAAAGTGAAAAAAGGAATAACAATGATGTTGTATAAAATTTGATATGATTATTTATAAGTAGCTAGCCTTGTAATCAATTTCCCCTATAATGCAATAGAATGGATACTTGTGGCATCGGCTGAATTAGGATATTTTTTCGAGACTCGGAATAAAGATATTGTTATAGAATTTGTTTTAACTTGAACGACTATCATAAGGAAATCTCAATTGAGCCATGATCGAGTAGCTCCTCGATCATTTGTTCGATATGATGATCCTCGAGGGGTTGGAATTGGAATAATTGCGAGTTATCCACTATTTGAACTCTTTGTGGAGGTGCATTGTTATATGAATTTGAATAGTGATTATTGAGCAATGTTGGCGATAATTTGGTATCCTCGTCGCCAATATAAGTATTCGAAGAATAATTATATGTTATTGGTTGATGATTAAGATGAAGATGATGGTGTTTAGGTTTATCTTGATGAACAACTTGATTTTTGTTATTAGCAACTTGAAGTGAAGCCATGTAGCATTTGTTTAATTTGGCTGTTAAAGTGGCTGAAAGAATCTTGGACGATGATGTTTGAGGAGCATTTGGGTTGTATGGAAAATTTGTTCTTGCTCTTGGTCCACACATAAGTCTGGCTGCTTCATCATATGCTCTTGCTGCATCCTCTGCTGTTTCAAATGTTCCCAACCAAATTCTAGTCTTCCTGAAGGGCGGAACGAGAAATTAGTTATCGGGTGGCCAGGTGGGTCGAATACATTAAAAAAGTTATAAAACGAGGGGGGCAGAGGACGCGGATTTGCAACAATGACTTAAAAACACGACAATGTGAGTCATATATTTTGAAATAAAAGTGATGCTTTTGTATTTAGTTATTATAAAGGTGCTGCATTTTGAGACGAGGCGAGTAGCTTACATTATAGGATGGCGGATTTCCGAGACCCAAGAGCCCCAATGCCTCTGGCGAACGCCCCTGAATTTTTGTTGAGCTCTGGCCATTGAAGTGCTGCCTTTTAAGACTGCTAAGGTGTTTTTCTATACTCTTTTGGGTACTGTCTGAAATTTGGAGTCTTGAAACGAGAAGTAGAAGTGTTTAGGCAAATGAAAGTGGGGGAGATTGATGGGGTTGAGGGTGGGGTATATATGTAGTTGAGGGACATGCACCAATTAGAGAAAATGGGTCCTACCAAATAGTTTTCAAGGGCATTTGGTAATTGGTATCATGAACTTGTTTTTCTTTTCCGATACCAAGTTGAATTTTTTAACGTCCGTGTCAAAAATCTCTTGACCAAGAGAGTTGTAAATTAAGGAATATGTCCTAACAGTAAGAAAAGATCAACCTGACATGAAATTAAAAGCAATCCTTGTTACAATATTTCAACAAAGTATTGTTTCCACACAAATTTAAAGTCATAATATCGAGGTGACATGAAACCAAGTTGAATTCTTTTTTTTTTCCGATACCAAGTTGAATTTTTTAACGCCCGTGTCAAAAATCTCTTGACCAAGAGAGTTGTAAATTAAGGAATATATCCTAACAGTAAGAAAAGATCGACGTGACATGAAACCAAAAGCAATCCTTGTTGTAATATTTCAACAAAGTATTATCTTCACACAAATTTAAAATCATAATATTGAGGTGTTCTTACTTCAGTCATCTTGTCATTTAGCATTAGACTATGTTCGTAAACATCACGAACTTGTTTTGTTTGTATTTGAGTTACTCATTAGTCACTAGTTGGCTCATTATGATATTAATGGCAATCATTTGTTTGATTGGTGAAGGAAACAAAAATGAAGCTGACCATATTCATTGTCACATATTCACATGTCTTAATAATATCAATTATTCATGGACAAAAATCTTAATGTTGGGTTGAGGAATATTTTAAAGGTGTTTTGATTATTCAAAGGAAATCTTTGGTCATAATCATAGAGTTCTTCATGTGATTTGCATCATTTGTTCACTAAAAGAACATACTACTACATAATTGACACAGTAGTTTGGCACTTCAACCTAGTTTATCTTCTCCATGTGATTTCATTCTTAATTTATAATTACCCCAAGTGGTTTGGAGGGTGGACTTCTTTCTATAGTTAATATTTCAAGTAGATTGTAATGAATATAGGTTAGTAGCCATATGTTACAGTTACAATTATTATTTATTGGAAGAATTGAACTAGTGTGAATTTAAAATGAAGAATCCTCTCTTACAATTTTTAATTTTTTTCCACCTTCTGAATTTCTTTGATTTTTTTTTTCTCATGAATTGACTAAATTGCCCCAATCTGTCCAACTTCTTCCTCCTCTACATCTCCTCCCATCTTCTTCTTCTTTTTCTTCACAAAACCTCCTCCACCAACACGTCCAACATTATATACCCCTGCTCTCGGCTGCCACCACAACAAAAAACACCTCACCACTTCTTCCCTACATCACCACCATCACATACTCATCAACCACCACCACCACTACTAACGTCATATACTCATCAACCATGCCACCTACAACATACCGCATACCCATCAACCACCAACAAAACATCACATTCCGAAATAACCACCACCTACCATCATTGCACCATCACCTCCTCAACCAACGTATGCTCCAAAATATAAGAAAAATTGCACCTCCCTACTCCACAACAGCTAAACTGCTACCCCCTTCTCAAAAAAACCCTAAATCACGACCCCAAGCCCCCAAAAAATTGAAAATCAAAATTTTGGGGTAAATTGGGGTGGGGCTCGTAATATTAAGCTAGGGGTAAGGTATGTTGCCCTCATTTTACGGTGGAGATGGGTGGGTAGTGCTTGGTGGTAATGGATGGGTAGTGCTTGGTGTAGAAAAATTGAACGCAATGCAAAATGATTGCGCTAGAAAACATTAAAAGTTTGAAAGTTAAAACAGTTGTCCCACATACAAGAATTAGGAGGAAGATATTACTTAATAATTAAATACGAGTCCGGATCTTCTGTAACACTTTTGTGTGACACTCTCTGTTACACTTTTATTATTTGTCTATTTTTTTAAATTTCAAGCACCATATCTTATTTAATCATGTTGTTATAGACATATACTAACATATCTGATTCAAACTAATTGTCATTTATATTCGTAGAGGCGAATACTTGAAGATTCATAACTTTTATCATTAAAAAGTGAAAATTACAATTTTTCTTCATAAAAAGCAAAAATAACCAGATTTTTTAATTGGAAGATGGTAGTAAATAACGTTATGAAGATTATTTATTAAGGTTGTAACAAAAAATGTCCCACAAAAGTGTTACAGGTTATCCAAAGTCGTTCACCTCTGTATTAGTTGCTCTTCCTCGTAGTTCCAAATTGTTGTTTCACCATTTAATATCGCGTTGACTCCTTTGTGCTACTTCAATACTTTGTAAACTTCATGTTATTTAAATTATAAATTAGTCAAATTACTGCATGCACTGTTATCATGAATATATAAAGAAGGTAAATTACAAGATGAGTCTTAGTTGTCAGCTGATATGGGAATTAGAATTTGTTTCTTTAACCATTTAAACACAAGATTTGCTTCTTTAGATGAGTCACTATAATGCATAAAAAGACGAGGTTGCAAGTACTTAGTACTCTAACTAACCTTTTATCATCAGTTGAGATATGTTTGGGGGTTATAATGGCACTTTCTAATTACATGAAACTATGTTTAATTATACAAATGATTTAATTCTATAAATACTTGATTAAGCTAAGCAAGGCAATAGACAATAGTCAATGTAAAACAGAAATAATAGTTGTCTTAATATCAGGATGCAAACTTGATTTACCCAATAAAAGCTTGAGACATACAGAATAATCAAGATCTTAGACCATCATAATTAGGTGAATAATTTAACGAATCTTATTCAAATAATGGGTTAACAATCATTTACTCTTAGTAGAAACATTTCCTCATACATCATGATCCTTCCATTATACTATACTATTATTGATTGCACAAAGAAAATAAAAAAGAAACACTCCATTATACTATACTAGTATTAAACAATATGTTAATAAATACAAAAACTTTAACCAAAATAATAGGTTTAAAATAACACGAGAGAGTATTATATATAAATGCAATTAAAGGAAGAATTTATATGCCCATAAGATTTGTTTGTCGTGCATGTGTTGATAGACCAATTGACCATACTCGAAACTTGTCGTATTCCACCACATGCAAAAATCAAACTCTCCATGTTGTATTGTGGACATGTTGGTAGCCGTAGGTAAACCACATTAAATGTCCGAACGGAACGTACAGTGATCTCTTGATTTTGACAAGTACTCCTTATTATTCATTCTTTTTTATTTGTATTTTTTAAAATTTGTACATGAATTAAGAAAAATAAAAAGTAGTCAAAGAGTACATACATTAAAAATATAAAATGATAATCAATTAAAACTATATAATTGGTTGGTTGATAACTTCATCAAAAAAAGTAATTAAAAATGTAAATTTACAATTAATTTTGCAAGAAATACAAATATTTTGAAACAAAAAATTAAGACTAAAAAGACAAATAAAAAAAAAATGAAGGAAGTATTTGGTAAATATATTCTTCGTATTCTTAGTATTTATTACATTGTTATATTTAACACTCTCATTAACCAATTAATACTGCATCCGTCCCTAAAAGATTGTCACATTTTGACTTTGGTGGTCAACAAAACATGATTTAAAACATAAATATCTATTATTCTACATGCGAAAAAATTATAAAAAGCTAATATTTCAAAAATATATATTGAGACGAATCTAACAAGGTCCCACAAGACTATATTATTTCTTATCGTTTAATGGGAATTCATGATCAAATTTTGTAATGTTTGACTACCAAAAGTCAAAATGTGACAATCTTTTAGGGACGGAGGGAGTATCTTTGTTGATATATTCGGTATACTTTTTCGGATCAATATGTAATATATACTCTTCGTTCATTTTTATTTGTCGTTCTAGCATAACTAATTGTAAATATATATATATTTGCAATATACTTTTTTATTAATTTTTCTTACGAATTTACCAACCAACCAATTATATAGTTTCAATTAATTGTCATTTTACATTTTCAATACTCTCTCCATCCCAAATTGTTTGTCCACTTTCTATTTTGGGAGTCAAACCTAAAAATTTTTTACCATGAATTCTCATTAGCCGATAAAATATAATATAGTCATATTGGATCTTGTTAGATTCGTTTCAATGTATATTTTTGAAATATCAACTTTTTTGTAATTTTCACGCTTTTAGAATTAGAGATATTTACGTTTGAAGTTGTGTCTCGTAGACCGTAAAAGTCAAAATGGAACATATAATTTGGGATGGAGGGAGTATATCTTTTGACTACTTTTCATTATCCTTAATGTATGTGTAAATTGCTACAATGACAAGTAAATAACAAAACATAGGTAATATTTGACTACTCCTTACATATATTATCAACTAATTTTAAAGTGGAACCTGATAGACTCTTAACATGATATTATCATGAGTCAATTCCAAAATAATAAGACATGACGAAGCATATTCCGCCGATGATCGCACTCCAAGTATTGCTAACATTCTTTACATTCAATACTCTACTGAAAGATCGAGGATGTCGAGTTTGATTTCATTAAAGTAAATTAATGAAGAGAAAGTAATGAGTTTATCCATACATGAAAATGGACAAAGGCTATTACAATTTCTGACTGCTTAAAAATAATAAGTATATAGGTGAGTAGGTCCATAATAATCTTTGATGATGTAACAACGTAATCTATCTGAGGATCACATGCAACTTAGTTCATGAACCTTTGCAAGATATTAGAGAAGAAGAAACACAACATTTGGTTCCTAGTAGTAATAACCATGTGTTTTCTCCACATGCTTCTGTCTTTTTCGTGTATTGACGTTTTGGATTTTTATGGATCGATCATAAGTTTACACTACGCGTTTTCTCCACATAACGCGTTAATATATTGGGTGAGACACACTTCCGTTGTTTTTTATTCTTTGTTAATCCACTTGAAATCCTATCAAGTCAAGTTCAACCAACTAATGGACGATTCTTTCACTACTACATTTCTAATCTATTGCAACGCCAAAATCCGTTGCATTATGGCCAAAATACCATTGCATTAGACCTAATGCAACGGTTAGCTACCATTGCATCCGCTTGCGTTGCATTAGATCTAATGCAACGCCTTTTAGTCCTATTGCAACGGTTTCTGATAATTTTCAACAACCGTTGCATTAGCCTCAATAACTGTTGCATTAGTCTTATCGCTAATGCAACAACCTTTTGACCCTATTGCAACGGTATATTAATTAACTAATGCAACGTTTCATTGACCCTATTGCAACGGTATATTAATTAATTATTGCAACGTTCCATTAAATTAAATTACAATGATATATTAGTTACGTTACTTTAGAAGCTCTAATCACCTAATGTATAAGCGTACACATTTAAATAAATAAACACAAATAAAATTTTTTATTGATATAAAATTAATAATACAATACATTATTTTCCACCTATGTAATACAAAAAATTGAGTAATTGTTTACTACATAAATTAGCAAATGGTCAAAACTAATGTATAATATTCTCTATATAAAATGTCTAACTTTGTTCAGTCTACCAAAAGCTAGCACATAAATTAAGCCATCGCATCAACTATAACCATTTCTTCAAGATGATGCTCATCGCCAACGACTACATTCATGATCAGTATGATGTTTCTCCTTCCGTTCTTTATCGTCTCCTTCTTTTCTTAGTCTTCGAAGTTCATGAACTCTGAAGAGTCATTGATAGACTTTAACTTTATAGATTTGAATCCCTTTTTCTTGTATTCCTCGCAGCGAATTTTTTCCATGCCTAAGAATATATATGTAAAAACCGAATCATGTATCTAATTAAAAGTATAGAAAGGAATCACAAAAATAAAAATTGTGTGCATAAAACTAAGTAAATTAACATTTAATTTATTTCTTACTTGGCTTGTGGGCTCCTTCGATAGTTCTTGAAATCTATAAGTGACGATGATTGTACCGAATACAATTTTTCTGAAATAACAATATCATTTAAAATAATATATTATGTCCACTATAATTTTATAAAATGACAATACTAATTAAAGGTTTTAGCTAAAACAGTAATTTGAGTAATCAATCAAAAGGAGATAAGAAACAAATTAAAAATGTAGTTGGAACATTACCTTCCTCAAGTCAACTAGTAGCTTACCGGGGTGAGAACAACCTTTGTAATAATAATTATATAAATAATCATAACAACACGATATATCAATAGTAATATATGAAGGCACATACTATTACAACATCCCAAATTAAGTTGTTAATCTAAAAAAGAACATAAATATAAAAGTGCTTCATAAAATAATCAAGCTATTCAATAAACGATTTAAATTGAATGTAAAAACTATAAATCGATTAAAAGTTTGACAAAAAATTTCAAAAATAATATTTTTCTCAGAATACTTAATGAATCACCAAAAAATAAAATCGATAAAATTTAATTACTTTAACCCAGTGTAACCTCAAAAATCAATTTGAATACTCCAAAAAAAATTCTCTTATTGTAATTTGAATTTTAGAACTGAATTGTTAGAGACATATTTTGATTGAATTGATTAAAATTACCTGGAGATGAGGCTGTCATGGGTGCATTGGGCGGCTACAATAAAACTAATATGTGAAAATTGACTTACAAAATTAGGTTTGTAGTTTTCCCGTTTTTATATGTTACTAAATATTGGGCCTTGAGCCCTTATATCAAAATAGTACTATTACTGGTTACTTTTAAGCGTTAAGTCCTAACTTTTTCTATTTTTTATTCCTTATATTTCTTTAATTGGTGTTTTAGACTTTTTTAAAGCTTTTCCAAATCAACGTTTTACAATTCCAAATCTATATTTGAACCATCTTTCTCACTTAAGTTCCTACAGTCCTACTTGATGTATTCAAAATAGAATAATTATCATCTTGAAATACAAGAAATCAACTCTCTATCATCTTATGAATATACAAAGGTTTTAAATACTATTTTTATTTCCAACGTTACTCATTATCTCTTTGAAGCTTGTGTAGTTGTGTATGATATCCACCATTATAAAGCTATCACTCTCATATAGTAATTAGTAACGGAGTATGATACCAATACATGAAATTCGTTGTTTATATATTCATTTAATGATATACATACTTCTTAATTAAGGTGAAAAAAAGTAAATGAAAACTAAAAAACAGAGTGAGTAATACTTTATTTAGCTAAAAAATAGTCGTTTAGTCATATTTTATTAACTATTTTGGTGTCTACATGGTGCATAATAGAAAAAATTAAGAGGGAACTTTTTGCGCCAAAATTAATTCATATTGGTCTAATGCAACGGTGTCATATAAGCCGTTGCGTTAGTTACGTCTAACGCAACGGTTTCACATGAACCGTTGCATTAGACCATCTATCGCAACGGTCAAAGGATGGCGTTGCGTTAGCTCTATCAATTGCAACGGTCACAAGGGAAGGCGTTGCATTAGATACTTTATGACCGTTGCATTATGTCAGAAATGTAGTAGTGTTTCTTGAGAATTGCCAAGTTAATAAAGTAGGTGAGCCCGTGATTATAAGGGCATGACTCATGAGTTTGATTTTCCCTACCAACACTTTCATTTACACACATTTCCGTTGTTTTTTATTATTCTTTGTTAATCCACTTGAAATCCTATCAAGTCAAGTTCAAGCAAATAATGGACAATTCTTCCTTAAAAATTGCCAAGTTAATAAAGTAGGTGAGCCTGGTGTTTTTTTGTTTTTTTATTCTTATTATTCTTATTATTATTATTTATTTAATCATTTATTACATTTATACTCTTTTTAAAATATGATTTGTATACATACTATTTATATATAAATGAACTAGCATATGGGTAAAGTTGTCAATACAAGCGATTTTAGTTTTGTTCTTTGAATTGTTATATATCACACATCTAAATATTTCTAATCTTTAAATTCAGTTATATATCAGTTTCAGACATTCTGTAGTGTTCGGTCACTTATAGACTTCATTTCAATAAATTCAATTATAAATTAGTTTCAGACATTTTCAATTTTCAATTTTAACAAACTGCCGTAACACTTGAGTACACTATAATGGGTTAAATGGACCAACCTTTTGGCAGGCATAGCCCATGTCAATGTCTACAAACGTTTCATTGGGCTTCGTTTGCACTCCAAATGAAACACTCTCGTGTCCATTTAGATATTCAATATGGGTCCAGTGGGCCTACTATTGTCCCATATATTTTCTCTCTTTAAATAGACTACCTAAAATTTTCTCTTATTTTCGTGATTAGGGTTTACAAGTCCATCTTCAGCTGCAGGAGCAACAATGGTGTGTAACAATAAAAATATCGCAAAATGATTGTCCACTTTTGTGTTTCAATATATTGACTAGTTTTCAATTTCATGGCTAATTTTTCTGGATTTTGAAGTTAATATTTGTTGTATTTGTAGTAGAATAGTGGTGAACAATGTATTCAAATATCATTTTCATTTCATTTTATTATCAACACATTATAAATTTTAATCAAATCAAAGTTATGCTTCTGAATTAATTGTTGAGGCACCATCTTATATTTAAATTGTTGAAAAACTAGTTCTGTTTGTGAATTAAAGCCCCAATGGTTTTTTTTTACTATTTCAAATGAAAAGTTTGCAATGTGATCGGGATTCAGGTAGTATATTGTGTTGAATTGTTGAAATTTACATTGATATTTGTTATTTAATTTGTAGCCTTCCCACAAATCATTTATGATCAAGAAGAAGCTGGCGAAGAAGCAGAGGCAGAACAGGCCGATCCCATATTGGATTCGTATGCGAACTGATAACACCATCAGGTACAATGCCAAGCGCAGGCATTGGCGTCGCACTAAGCTTGGATTCTAAATCCAGATATTACAATTTTATTTTGTTTTCAGTGAAGAAATTTGGTATTTGAGATTGTTGAGCTTAGATGTTTCTTGTATTGGGATGACTATTTATAGCTGTTCGATAACAATATATGGATTTTGATACATTCGGTTTCTAAATTAATTGGTTCGGTCCTAATTATGTTTCTTCCTGAGGATTTAATTTCGTAGCTTTTACACTTACGAATTGTTACTTCCAAGATGTTGGCATTAGCTGTTTCTTCAGTTGAGATTGCTACCTATAGCTGTTCGGTTATGCTGAATGGATCGTAATACATTGGCTGTCCTTCGGTTGTATTAGTGTGTTTGTGGTTTATTCTTTTGCTAGGTTTGGTTGGTACTGTTTCTCACCGAAGCTTTTTAGTTTACTTGGTTCAGTTAAGTTGAGTTCTGACTCACAATTGTTCACTTTAGCCATTTTTTTGTGAAGATGAGGTTGTGTTTTAGCTGTTAAATTAAAATGTAGACACTAAATTGACGTTTCTTTCTGCAGCATTATTTCATTTTGTTATTCTTTTTTAGGTGTTCGATAATCGAGTGGTGAAATTATAATAAAACCCATTTATAAATAAAATCTTGGATCTACCTCTGGTTTTCGTTGAAGATTTTAGTTGATAGTTGATCTTAGGGTAAAGAAACATCGTCTTGTATTTGGAATTCTTTTCTTGTTTATAAATCTGTAATCATTGAATGTTCAGTTATAAAGGTTGTAGTTGTGGGGGTTGTAGAGGGATAAAGTTCCTCCATAGTCCATCACCCTTTAGATTACTTATAACAAACGGTAAGGTGAGTTTCGAAGTCGAGACCTTTTGGTCACTAACAAGGTCGTCCCACTAGACTATTCTATTGGCTCCACATAGTAATGTTCTATGGCCGAACTGAATTTTAATCGACTTGGTTGGAGAACGATAAGATCAAGCCGAAATGATTCAGAAAACGTCAAAATAGATTATTAAAGGAGTTAATCGGTTTCGGTTTCAGCACGAATCCAACAACCATCATTAACCGATGGGGAAGAAATAGTAAAGAACATTCATGATACTACTAATATTTGATCTACTATTCAACCTCTTATATACAATGATGATGATAAATGAGAACTCTTTCAATTGCCAAAATATATAGGGCCATGTAATATATAAATGAGAACTCCCAGCTACACTCAATAACTCATGTTGGGGTGCCCAATTGCATCACATCACAGGGGGCCATGTATGTGTTATTCTATGTACCAAAACTGAGATCTGTGATAGGCAACAATTAAGATGAACTCTCAAGAGCCAACTAGCATCCGTCGACCATGTGGGGATACGACATCAAGGTGCCAGGTCGATGGTTGCCAACTAGGAACGTTGAACAAGCTCTCGAAATGATGACCGAGGAAAGTATATAGCATGGTACTCCCAATATTTGTCAGAAAATATCTTGTTATAAATTCTGATGCGCAGAAGGGTGGTTGTGTGGTAATCGAAGAGTACCACCTAGCTCCATTGGAACAAGAGGGATGAGGGAATGAAGCACGTCTGTGATCAGTGGACGATAACTAGGTTCTGGTTGTACGCATAGGATTGCAACAGCAGCAACCTGTAAATTCATACAATGAATTCGTTATAGCATCCATCAAATTTCAAAATCCAGACATTCAGAATTCTGTATTAGTGTGAATGTTGATCAACCAAATGAAATTCAGACAAATAGAATCCGAGTACATACCATGGCCGAACCAAAAAAAAGTACAGAAGACAATTGAAGGAAAATGGGATGATTGGAAATAAAGCCGTTGGCAGAGATAAGATGGACTGGAAGGAACCATTTAGGAAACAAACCTGGTATAGATGTTTTAAATCCATGGTGTCTTTAATCACAGGATCCACAATGTTAGGAAGCTTCGATCGATCTGTGAGCTGAGGCAGGGCCTGCAGTCAAGAGAGATTTGAGGTTTCGCAGAAGCATCACATTCGAAGCTTATTACTGTCTTAATTGTTTTTGCAGACAAATGAGAATTAATCTGGTGTTGAGGCCTTACCCATGTGACAATAGACTGGCTTTCAGCTTGTGCTAGTTTGTCTAACGGCTTCCTTCGAAGAAGAAGCTCCAAAAGTACTACTCCGAATGCATAAACATCACTTTTATCCGTCAATTTACCTGAAGAACCATCAAGATTTTATAACGCTTAATTTGTGAAATTCAAATACTTTAAGAACTCTCGGGTAACAACCAGAAAGCGACAATGCACGAGTACCGTTTACTAGAAAGTTGAAAGAAAATTGAAGTGGTGCCAACCTTTCCCTTTCAGCACAAAATGATTGAAAAGGAAAGAAAAGTTGGCCAACCAATAAAGGAAAGCCATCAATTTCTAAACCATGTACATTAAAATCATGAAACATTCAGGAAAATATACATACCATCTAGAAGGTATTCCGGGGCCACGTAGCCCAACGTTCCTGATAGCTTGAGGTTGTTTCTGTTTTGCAAACCATCTTGTATTGCAAGACCAAAATCAGAAAGCTGAGACACATAAAAATGGCGAGTCAGAATAGTAAATCATCCATGTATACAGATTTTACGCAATCCATCGTGTTACATTAGTACTTAAATGTTAGGAATACAGACACATGGAAGTCCAATTTCAGATTCTGAGGATTGAAACTATATAACATCTGATCAGCCATTGGGTAAGAAGAAATGAAATAATCAAATTGTATATTACCTTAGCGTTAAAACTGGAATCCAAGAGGATATTAGAGGATTTCAGATCTCTATGGATCACTGGTGGGTTGCAATGCTCATGCAGATACTCTAATCCCCTGGTCAATCATGAAACGTCATCATTAGTATTGTATTATTATTGTCGTTATTATTATTAATGACCCCTTTGGCAACAACCAATGTCATAAAATTCCACATGGTGGTTGTCCACAGTTGAACTAACTCACCTAGCTGTATCGAGAGCAATCTTCAACCGAATATGCCAAGTTAGAGCGGCTCCATGAGAAGTCCCTATTGCAATCAAAATCAGTTACACTTGACAATTTCACAAGTCTTTCCAAAACAATAAACAATCGTATACCTCCCAGGTTGACTATTCAGATGATCAATTTACTGTTTCTATAAGCTATTATTCGCGTCACCAATTAGTTTCAATATGAAACCTTCTGATCGTCGAAAATGTGATCATGGCACTTGAGATTCATCCTGTTATACAGAGTAAAACGAAAAATACCGGTGAAAAATAAATAGAATTACCATGCAATTGACTGTCCAGAGATCCATTTTCCATTAGTTCATAAACAAGCATCTTGGTCTCTTCATGGATGCAATAGCCTAACAGAATAATTATATTTGGATGTTGAATCTTACTCAACAATGCTACCTCAGTCTGCAACAATGACAGATTCATCGATAAGTTTATTACATCAAATCCTCCATACATTCGAGCAAAAATCATACTAATCATTATGATGGTACCTCGAATTCTTTTTTGGCATCTGGAGAACCACCATCAAGCCTCTTCACTGCTCCAAATGAATTATCAGCAAACTGAGCTTTATATACACGTCCGAATCCACCCTGTCCCAAGATTTCACTTTCTCCAAAATTGTTGGTTGCAACTTCAAGATTCTTGAACTCCATTACAGTCACCGCTCGTTTCTGGCTACTTTTATTAAATGAACTATATTTACCAACAAATTGAGACAATGCCAGTCCCTTCAAGCCATCTTCAAAAACTAAAACAAAATGCAAAATGAATTTCAGACCAAAAACACGCCACATAAAAATTAAATTGTAAGCCGGAGTGAACAGAATCACCAAAACTGAACTACCTGAGCTATGAAATCCATCATCCTTCGATTTTCGAAGTTTCTTCCTACAGAAGAACCAAATCAGTAAGCAAAATAGTACTATGATTGCTCCAAGTGCAGTTGAAAAGGCAATAACCATTCTTCTCTTTTTAAACATATGATGCTTTGATGTTCCTTCAGCAATCCCTGATTACATAAAAAAACGAAAAACAAAATTCAAAAAAATGTGAGTTTCCTATAAAAGTGTAACCTTGCAACAAAAAAGACACAAAAAGTGTTAAATGAAAAATTACAAAAGCTCCAAACTATTTGAAAATTTGCAACTTCCAACTATTCTAAGCAAGGCCAAGGAAACAAAATCAAGAATGCCCAAGTGCCAACAGGACTTAAAAGCAGAGCTGATTGGAGACGTCGTATTGTATAGCCGACTTCACTTAGATATGAATTGGTAATACCTGGGGAGAAAGCTGACACTGAATGAATGAATGGAGGATCTGGCGCAACTGATAATGAAGAAAGAGGAGGTTCAAGAAGTAATCTAGCATCAAGACACACAACAGACAATTCAAGAATCCAAATGGCTCCATTAACAAGTAGAAGTAGTGAATACATAGCACAACTTTTTCCAAATTGTGGTTATCCAAATGGCTGAAATAAAGAGAAAAATACAGGTACTGGGGGGGGGGGGGGGGGGGGGGGGCAGAATCTGAGTGAAAGAGTAGGCTAATAGAGACAGAAAGGATTAGTTGATATCCTATCTTTCAGTATCTAACCACTAACCAGCTACCAAGATCTTGATGTTTTGGTCCTTTATATTGTTTTCTTCAAAAAAAAATTCAATTATTCTCTCTAAACTTCTATTAATACCACACTTATTAATAGAAGTTGGATTTTAAACAAATGTTAGTATAAATTGTGATCTAGATTTAATGTCCATTATCGGAGTTTATTGAAAATTGGTTCATAACTATCGTAGAGTAATGAACCGAGTTGTTATGCACATATCCATATAGTGTTTTCTTCTGGTGACATAGTTATCTTGTCTCCAATTATTTCTCACTGTTGTGTTTGAAGAAGTTCGACCTGGAGGCAAAATAATAATTTCATTTTGCTTACGAGTTAGTTTAACTTGCTCACGAGTCACGAGAGTCTATTTTATTTTCATTCATTACTATTCTATATACCAATTAATTACTTTGTGAGCTCGATTGAAAAAAGTGATCCAACATAAAATTGGGCCCAAGGCGTTATATTTACAGTTATTTAATAAAATTGATCATCTTTACTCCAACAAAAATTGGTTTACTTTGATTTATACGAGCTAATGGTCTAGGGGACGGACCCAAAAATTCTATACGGGTTTTCATTTCATCTTTCAAAATATAAAAATTATTGTTACAATATATAAAAATTTTCAACGCTTTTTGAATGGCTATGAATATTGCAATAATAAAAAGAAAAGATCAATAAGATTGTGGAGCTACTACACTGCAAAATTGAAGATCAATTAGCAGATATATTTGTAAAGCAATTGAAGACCGAAATGTTTCAAAAGTTATAAGAAAAGCTCGGAATGCGAAGCCACATTTGAGGGCAAGTGTTAGAATCACAAAACGTCTTGCATGGAATGAAGGGATATAATTCACAGGAGATATATTCATTCCATTTGTCAGTGATTGAAAAAATCAAGAAACATTAACCTCTTATATTCTAGTGATACTATCGTGACTAAATTGTCACTCACACTTTTGTGCTTAAAAATGCGATTTCTGCAAATTTAACCAAAAGTAGATGGGTTGAGTAGTATTGGAACATAAGTGATGTTTTTGGCACACAAGTGAACGTCAGTGGTAAATGTGGTAAATAAATCAAACGTTAGTGATGTTCGTTGTCATTTGCCTTAATATTTTGTCGTCTTATAACTCGTATAGATAAATATATTATTCCTTTTTCGAGCATAGATATTATATAAACCCAACACATGTCCAACAAGTGGTATCAGAGCTAAGGTTTTGTTCGAAGAAAATTTAAAGATGGCCAATATGATTCAACCTCAAATTCCAAAATTGAAGACGACAAATTTGGAAATTGGAGTATGCAAATGAAACACCCCTTTAAAACGCCGCAAAAAATAATTTTAAAAGATTCTCGCAAAAATGATAAGAAGGCATTGTTTACCAGTTTTGAAAAAGTTAACGAATCAACCTTTGAGAGAATATTAGAGGCAAGCTCATCTAAAGAATCGTTGGAGATTTTACAAAAGTCATTCTAAGGTGTTGTAAAAATAAAGACGGTACGACTCCAAGTACTCCGTGGCAATTTTAAAAAGATGAGAATATAGTGAATATTGCTGAGTATGTCACTTGTTTGAAAACGGTGACAAATGAAATGAAAGGAATGGTGAAACTCTCAATGATCTACTGGTTATCGAAAAACTCATTCGTTCTTTAACAAGAAATTTTGATTATGTTGTGACATCAATCGAGGCGTCAATAGATTAATTTTGATTGATGAGCTTCTGGGTTCTATACAAGCTCGTGAACGACACATGAATCAATATGATGGAAGTGATCATTTAAGAAGGCTTTGCAAAGCAAGAATTATATTAATTCAAGCATTAGCCGTTATGCACAAAGAAGAGGTGATTTTATAGGTGGTTATCGAGGTGGACGAGGACATACAAGACAACCATGTAACAGATTTCAGATAAATAAAAGTGTTCAACCATCTAATCGTGGTACAGGATTCAGAGATAGAGGAAGAGGTTGTTTGTAACCATGAAATGACAAGTTTCATGTTCAATGTTATAGTTGCAGCAAGGTTGGTCATTTCAGCTATGATATGAATGTATATCAAACCTAGAGTAATGAAAGAAATAAATCCCTTTACTAGATTAGATAAAGAGAAAGACGATAAAGATGCCATATTATTCATATATAAAGGAAATGAGAAATGCAATAAAAGTATTTGGTATCTTGACTCAGGTGCCAACAATCATATATGCGATCAAAAGAAATTATTTACAGAGATAAATGATGACGTAAAGGGAGAAGATATTTTTGGTGACTTGCCAGAAATCCATGTTAAAGAAAAATGTATAATAATGATCTTACTAAAGAATGGTGACAAGAAGTATATTAATGATATCTATTATATAGTTGCTTTGAAAAGTAATATCATCAGTCTTGGTCAACTTGTGAAGAAAGGATATCACATATGGATGAGGGACAACTCTCTCTAATACAAGATCAAGTTCAAGAATTCATTGACAATGTATCGATGACAAAGAATTATTTGTTCACACTCGACATGCGAACGATGGTGCATAAGTGTTTGAAGTTAGTCATTAAAAGTGACTCATGGTTATGACATATGAGATTTCGTCATCTTGGTTGAAATTATTGTAAATGTAAAATATAAAGCTTCGTAGCAACACTCAGACTCACAATGGGTGATGAGGCTTTCTTAGTTTAGGAATAACACACTCTTCTCTTAGTATCTCAGTGGGTGATCACAATGAGTGATATGAGGCTTGCTCGGCTTATTATTGTGTAACCCACTATTGAGCAACACCCGCACTAACTGGTCGAACACAATGTACCTCAAAGTGACTGTGACTATCCTACTCATACATGCTTGAAAATTCATGGGTCGACCCGTCATCTTCACCCGATAGAAACTATGATGCCTTACGTTCTGCAATTGTTTATTCTTTAATATCAAAGGCAAGTGAAAAATAACATTTCACAGTCAAGATCTTATTGCCATCATATATGAATATACAATAAGTTTCTTAGAGGTTGACATGGTTTGCTCCTTATTCTTAATTTGTATTCTTCTTATTGTGTTGAGAATAAAGGTCTCAACAACCAAAATTATTATAGGGTTTGTAAGAATTGATCAATTTGCATCGACGAGATATATTTAAAGTGGCTCGATAGTTATAAAAGCTTGTAATAAAAGATTCTACAATTATTTAAGTAGAAGTAGTACTTAATAATTTAAATAAACAATCTAGAGACATGCATACTTTTTAAATCTCACCAAAGAATATAAAATAGATAATAGGAGTATGCATTTTATATTAGTCACATTACAAATATATTTTTATGTTTTATACTTAATAATTTAAACGTAAATGTCCAAATTAAATTGCCAAATAACTAAATCGATCAAATCAAACCACATGACTAAAAAATCGATTTCGATTTTCAATTTTCAAAAATCATCAAACATAAGATCGGCTAAAAATATGGCAAGAACTGTCCAAATCGAATCATGTAGCCCTCATTTTTGTTGTTGAAATAAAAAATCATTTCGATATTTCATTTGTCATCTAGGTAGTACGTATGGTTATTACATGGTGATTTGCATCATGTGGATAGATTTCAGGGGCGGTTCATGCTGACTAGGTACATGGTCAGAAATAGGGTTGACGATAATTTCAACTAAATCCGATGAATATCCAATTTAACTCTTTTTTAATGCACGAGCTTAATATAGAGTATTAATACAATTATTGATATCTTTTAATTATTATATGGAAGTAATAGCAATTATGTACATCTTACCATATTTTACCATATATAATATGAAAAGTGTGTAATTACAATTTAGAAATAATGAAGCCTCATATTTTCTTATCTCCTTAAACGTAAGAGGATAAGTTATTTTAATTTTTAGATCAATAATTTCATATAATCTATCTATATATATACCTATATATAATTAATGAAAAAGGATTATAAGTTATTTTAGGAGGAAAAATTAATTTAGTATAATTACTTTATTTCATACATATTTTGTATAATAACTATTCGTTTTTATAATAAAAATATATTGACCTTCACTTTATGCAAATTGCATATTTCTTATATTATTTTGCTCATTAAAAATAAATTTAATTAAGATGGAAGATAATAGTATGAAATAGACATGTTATATTATCAATTAATAAATATTCATATATTATATACAATGAATTATTTGCACATGCTAGACTGTGTACAGACATCTACTTATATATAATTGGCAAAGAGGATAATTAGGAGTTAGAGCATTATTAGTAGCTTCCTTATACTCCCTCTTAACATATATAAAGGGAGGGAATATGTAAATACAACAAAAATTGTCATTTTTAGATTCCTCATATTAAATGACACCCACCATTAAATTTACACTCCTCTATTTGATGGTGTAAAAGTTGAGAACCTCCAAGGCTCCAACACTCTCTCTCTCCCTCTCTCTTCATTAATCAACTTTTCCTTTTTTATTTAATCATATGAGGAATGAAATAGGGAATCTAGTTTTTGTGTAATGTTAAATACTACCGCCCAATTTTAATAAAGTGATATGAGAGCATTTGCAATAAATGTCTCAAACACCTCCTCATTCTATATATAGAATAGTAAGGTTGAAAAAAGTGTAAAAAATGCAAAATATCGAATGTCCTATTGTATAAAAAATCTCAAATAAATTTCTCACCAAAGTCTAACAAGCTTATTTCTACACCCTCCTAAAAAATGTACTTTCCCATTGAAATATTATATTCTTCATTTTCCCTCCTACTTTTCATCTTTACCTCCATCTCTCTCCTCCATTTTGTCATTATTAAATAATATTCTATTGAGATTGGTGTAAAAATAAGAAATCTGATTTTGTACCAAAATTTAGATCAATCCCTTAAAAGTAAAAACGTGATTTAAGGAACAAATTTTAGGGAATTATTTTGAGGAATCTGCTGCGAATGCTCTGAGAGCTTGATTTTAAGGATATTTTATGAGGCATTTAGTGGCAATGCTCTTACAATTGAAGCCCATGTTTTCATATCACCTAAATTCTAGAAAATATTTTCATTTTATTTCCACAACTACTGTTATCTTTGCAAATATTCCTTAAAATTTTTATCTTTTCAAATATGCTTCATAATTTTGTTCTTTCATTTTACTCTTTAAAATCATTTTTTCTTAAGGAATTGAATTTAAATTTTTGTAATTTACAAATAATGTTTTGACATTATAAGTTCGAGCTAAAATTAACGGAAACTCATATACAATAAAATAACTAGATATATATGATATGTTACCTTAACTTGAATTTGACGAGTTTTAATAATAACTTGAATAACTATAGTATTAATTAATGATGCTAATCCAACTTGATACCAAGATTCTTAACAGCTTATAAATCAACATTTGACCAATTTGGAATTGTGTTGTAGTTATCCTAGTTATTAATTTGGATATAAATGCTTTTACCGAATCCACGCGAACTCGTTTTGTTCTTATGAGTGATGTTTGTTTATCATCCTTATCGAATGAATTAACATTGTATTCAACTAAATTAAACTCTTACCAAAACTATGTTCTTGTTTTAAAAAGACCATGTTTTGGTAGGTTTGATATTGCCAATTAACCTACCTTGTATTTTTTTTTTTTTTGATAATTCAAGTAATACAACAGTTTATACATATAAAACAAATCTAAAAACTGAAAGACAACTCCAACACACGGAGCATGACAGAAAGATACATAAAATATATAATTCTAACTGAAAATAAATAAAAGCGATATCTAAAGTTTGGGGAATCTCCTCGATGAAAGATGTAAGTGACCTATAGATCCATAAACCCCAAGCATGACTCATAACAACATATATTAATTCATGGTCAAAATCAATTTGTTTCCTTGAAAAGATATAAAATAGAAATAGAACATGATGGATTTGAAAGAGAGGACAAAGGGATATATAATATTGACATGAGCAGAAGAGAAGCTCAAGCTTCTCTTGGTCAATGTCATTGATAGGGATTTCTTTAATGTCGATGATAAATCGACTAATTAAGATATTAAGTAACCAAGTGAAAGTAGGATTTTGACATGAGCAGAAGAGAAGCTCTAGGCTCTCTTGGTCAATGTCAGAAGTGAATATTTGTATGATGTCGATAGCGAATCGACGATATAGGGAATCCTTAGAAGGAAATCTAATAAGGAAAAAATCCATCGAAATTCTATTTCCTAATCTATACGATTCGAAGATACAATAGTGATCATGATATGAATTAATATTTGAAGTGGAATGAGAAAAACTGTAAGGGTGATCATACTTACTACGAGTCCCTGAAATACCTTTGCCTTTGGAATTGAGAGGATTGAAATCTAGTTTGAGTTGCGTAATTCCATAGCTTGTCCTTTGGTTCTCGTCATGTTCATCATCGTCATTTTCTCCTTTGGACGTAGCACCCCAAAATGTATATGTACCCATGCCCAATTGAAGTGCGACAAAAGCCATTCCTGCCTTAATATTCTTCCTCCTAAGATTAGATCCAACCACTTCAAAATTGAGAGGGTGCATCGACAAAAACACTCCCCATCTTCTTTGTGCTCGCCATTGACTTTGCTGAGAATTCCATTCTATGTCTTTATCTTTGGATTTCAGTGTGAAAATTCTCAAAAACATTCCCCATCTTTGCACCATATTGCCATGTTTCTCCTTAAAAGTTTTCCTATAATAACATTCTATTCCGGGATCAAAAGGAAACCCCAATCTAATCTCACCCTTCATAGAATCTAACCAGCTCATGTTGAGATAGACCAGTTTATCATAGGATAGTATATTCACCTTATATCCTAGATTTGCATCATTTCTACAAGAGAGTGTAAGAGCCAAACCCATATGAGATTGGATGCTAAAAGTTCGAGCTTCATTCCTACTGTCATTGTTGAGACAAACTTGAATATTCACTAGAGAAACAGGTCTAACATGGTCTACAACAATCAAAAAATTCTTACTCAGAGAATTTTGAGAACATCTATCTAATAAATCAGGAACTTCATGTGTCTCCACCGGATGAACGATTCTATTATCTGAAGAAACCATATCATATTCTATAATTTTTTGCCTTTTCATCTTAGGATATTTAAAATCTTCTAATCCTAAGGGATAATTTGTATCTTGACTCTCTCTTTTCCTTTTCAAATGAGTAGAAGAGCCACCAGAATTATTGAACTCAGAAATATTTTCACTATAGTTTGAAACATCAAGCGAGTTATTATAGTCAACCTCCATCATTTCAATTTGAGCATCCTTGTTCCAAAAGTTCATGATACTACTATATACCCGAACAGGTTCAGTATAGTTATGCGGATTTATAACCTTTGTCATACCTGACCTTATCCGATCGATTGATAGAGGAGCTTTAAATCTTTTTGACCGATATTGGGTCTTGATTTTGTTCCAACTCCCCTGTATTTTTGCATCACCTCCATTTGCGACAAACGGTTGTTGCGGAGGCGGCGGCCGCGATGGATGCTGCTTCTTCATCCAGTGGTTGAGATGGAGGAAGGATGAACGATTAAAAAAGGGGAGGCGACGAGTCTTCATGATGAGATGATGGTAATGATTCAAGGATAAAGTTAGAGTTTTTGTGATTGAACTAAGGATATGGGGATTTTGATTGAAATAGTGTTTGTTTTGAGCCTTTAAGGATTGACATCCCTTCTTCTTGTACTTTATCTTGATTGGTGTTGTGAGTTTACTTGAGCATGAGGAGGGAGAGTGGCAGAGCTTCACCATTTTTTTCTACTTTGCTTAGCGGTTAAGCTTTTGAGCAGCTTAAGACGAGAGAGAGAAATGGAGTTGGCGGTTTAGATTTCTTATTATTATTGTAATTTTTTTTTTTTTTTTTTTTTTTTTTTTTTTATTTTTATTTTTTTTTTTTTTTAGGTTAGTCATAAAATTTTTTTTTCCTTTTGTAAACAAGCCTGAAAAAAATTAATAATGTATTACAAATAACGTATACATAAAGTGCAAACTAATATACAGTTGGAATAAAATTATGACCTCTTAATTGAAAGTTTAGGTCAAATGTCAATGGGCTATTAACCCATCAACTACAAATTTTTATCTTTGTCATTTAACTGGAAATAAAAAGTATATTCCATTATTACCTAATTATGTTTTAAAAATTGTGATTTAAAACCCCTTAAAATGACTAAATTGATAATCTTAATAAGTAGTTAGGTGTATATTTTGTACTGACATTAGTTAGGTGTATACTTTATGTTCACATTATTACTTTTATATTATATAAATATACATGCAACTTTAAAAAGAACATATCAAAGTCCATATAAAATCTCAACATATTTTCTTATTTCCTCTAATTTATTTTCATAGATTTCTTACCTTTTACCTTTTCAAAATACAATTTTAATCATCAAATTACTTTATATATATGTTATAAAAAGTTACTCCTAAAATACTAATGTTATAAAACTATTTTAGAAAAATGAAATCAATGATATCGATTTTATATTCCTAAAAGTAGTTAATGAAAAACTTAAAGTCAAAATTTAACACAAATCTTCTAAAAAGATTCATTACTTTAAAATGGAAGGAGTATTATTTTTCTTATATGCGTCTTAAATAAAAATAGTAAAAACAGTGTTTGGAAGGAGTATTATTTTTCTTAATGGATCCCTCTCCTACTATATAAGAACCTAGTTAAGCAACAATTTATTTTATTTTTATTTGTATACCAATTAAGTTTCCAAAAATAACATACTTATCAAAAACAAATTTCCAAAAGTAATTAAATTTATTACCATAATCTAAACGAGTCATGTAAATCTTGTCCAAGTACAATAAAGGATCCGATAAGTCGGCAATTATAATCCTAGTACTAGTAATAAAACCCTAATTTATCCTCCACCGCCTCTTCTCCTACCTCTATATAATCTTCACCTAAGACGATCACCAAACCTAACTCATCTTGTAAATTGTGATAATTCTATAATCTTACCCCCATTTCTTTATTACACAAAATTCCCTTCATATATTTATATAAGTCATACATTATTTTCGTCTTCTTGTAGCAACACCTTGAAGAACACCCATTTTTTCTGCTAATTTGTTTCTTGTAATTTATTTTACAAGAGATTTTCGGAGTTGGAAGATACCCTTTTGCCTTTAATTCGTAAGCTTTCGGTAAGTTATTTTTCAAGAATTTTTCTTGTCTCAAAGAACTCATCCCCCCTCCCCTTTCCCCATTGTTATGTTTATTTTTGTGCAATTTATTTTACATGAAATTTTCAGATCTGGAAGAACCCTTTTGCTTGTAATTTATGAATTTGATGTAACTTAATTTTTTAATTTTAAAGATTTGATCCCATTTTTAATTTATAGTTATTTTTTATAATTTGTTTTTAGATATGGGAGGTGTTGCTGTTCTTCAGCCACCAGATGTGTTGAGCAATGGGTGTAATCGTATGCCTTTGATTTCACCTTCTCCTTCAACAAATCAAGATTTGAAATCTAATTTCACTAATACTAGTCCCTCTTCTAACTCAAAATCTGTTTCGAGTTTTAATCGAAGGAAGAAAAGTCCCCAGAAAAAACCCAATTTTGACCACAATTCCAATGTTTACCAGAAGAAAGTCAATGATTTCTCTAGATCACCACTAAAAAGTTCCACTGTTGACCAAACTTCCAACTACTACAAGAAGAAAACCAATGATTTGCCAAAATCTCCACAAGAAACTTCCAATTTTGACCACAATTTCAAGGTTTCGCAGAAGAAAATCAATGATTTTGACCAAAAAGCCAACTCTGGGAATCTAGCCAAGGGTGGTGCCAAGTTGAGTAATGGGAAAATTAGCAATGGTAATAAGCTTGTGATGGAGAATGTCAAGATTTTGAAGCGTGGCGAGGTGTTGGCCAATGATGAGGACACCAAGATAGAGAGGGTGTTGTCTAATAAGGAGAACGTGATTGTTAATTTAGAGAATAATGAAGTTTCAAACACCAAGAAGAAGCTGTTGTTTGATGAAGAGAACAACTGCGAAAAGGTAGTTAATGTAGAGAAGAATGGTAATGAGACAATGCCGCAGAAGATGTTTGCTAAAGAAAACAAGTTCAAAAATGTGGTTGAGGTAGAGAAGAATGGCGATGAGAAAACCCCGAAGAAGATGGTGTTGTTTGATAAGAAGGGCATTCTAGAGAAAAGTGAAGATTCAAAACCTAATGTTGGTTTGGATTCGGTTGACTTGGTGAAGAGATCGGGTCCAAAGCCTAAGATGGTTTCAAAGCCTATTCCATTGCCCGATTTTTATGCTACAGCGGCTTTTGTTGCTTCACCTCATCCGAGCTCTCTACCCTTTCCTCCATTTTTGAAGAAGGACGTAGCAGTAATTGAATCATCCCCAAAAACTGATTGCAGTGGGGATAATGATTTTATCGCGAATCACTTGCGTAAGGTTCTAAAACTTGCATTATAGTCGTGAATATAATGGTTAGTTATGGTTTGCACCGTGTCTAGAGGTCGTTAGAATGCCAGACTGATGATTATTCCTACGTCGAAGATGTTGCTTCGGTTCGCCAGAAATCTTCCCTTATTTTTTCAGGGGGAAAGGTGAAGTCGGAAGTTGTCTTCTGTTGGGTTTGATATTCAGTAGGTGTTAGGTAGTAGGAATAGTAGTGGTAGTTGTTTAAGGTTGTAAAGTTGCAGTAAGCAATTTAGTCAAAGGATCTGATAGGAAATAGTTCATATCTTAGTTTTCATTACATGTTTGGTTGTGTCAGTTTGAAGGTTACATTATCCTAGGTTTCGGCATTGCGTAGTTCTGTTACACTCTGTGTGATATTTTCTGTGTGATATCTTAGCTGAGGATAATGTAACATAGAATGTAACACAATGTTATCATAGTTTGAAGTTTCAATTCCATATATTGTTGTGTCGTGTATGTATTTTCATAATGGTCTTAAATAGGCTTTAGATGGCAAAATAATTGTGTAGATATGAGCTAATATTAATTGGTTAACAGAATATAAATATTAAACGTGTTTTAGAATATATATATTTTTTTTTGATAATTCACAGCGTTTTAGAGAGGATTACATAATTCAAAGATATAGTAAACTACGTTAACCATTAGTTCCTTGTTAAGTCTGAAAATTGGAACTAACTTCCGGCGATACATGTAGGAGGACATTTAGGGAGACAAAAGTCGAAGTGCTAATATATATATCCGTGGGCACTGGCAGATATGCTTGCAAAACTGTCCTCCATTCCTGATGTTCAAAAGCTGGGACAACCTGTCTAACTAGCACCTGCGAGAGAATATATAAATGTGAATGGACCAATAATGGCCTACTGATCAAGTTTTCTCAAAAAATGCAGTTGAGTGATCGAAGGTGGTCCATTTAATAATCTGGTAATCGAATTGGACTTAAATAAAATTGGATAATTCTTTCAAAAATCTCATAGTGAAAGTAAATATCCATCCTACTATGATGTATTCCCTCCGTCCTTAAATGATTGGTACATTTTGACTTTTCATGGTCAATAAAATACGATTTTAAACATAAATATCTTATATTACATATCAAAAAATTATAAAAATTTGGTAGTTCTAAAATATATATTGAGACGAAGCTAACAAGATATCATATGACTATATTATTTCTTATTAGTTAATGAGAATTATTGATCAAAGTTTTTAAATTTTGACCATGTAAAGTCAAAATGTAACAATCATTTAGATATGGAGCGAGTAGTATTATTTTTGCTGACTACTTTATCTCTATGTATTACTCCATCTGTTTCTTTTTTAACCTATTATTTAGAATTCGTGTACTCAAACTTTGAAAATTTTGACATTAATTTTTATTAGTCCATAAGAAATAATATAGTCATTTTGAATCTTATTAGATTCGTGTCATTCTATATTTTTGAAATATCAACTTCTTATAACTTTTACATATGTAGAATTAGAGATATTTTCGTTTTAAGCCGTGTCTCGTTAACCGTGAAAAATCAAAACAATAGCTTTAAAAAAACCAGAGGGAGCATGTGATAACTCTTTCAAAATTTGGAAGAAATATAGTCACCTCAAATATTTTCAGTGAAGTAAATATCTCTCCAAATCTCTTATTGGAGATGGTCATGGATGAAACTTTATTTAAGTAAAGTCGATTTGTTAACGAACTGATTTGCAAGTAGAACGGTTTTGATTAATGGTCTGAATGGACTTAGGCCAAAACTTGACCGAGCTAGCTTTTTAACGCTCTAAAGACATCACGCATTTCACACCTATTTGGAAAGCGTAATGATATATTATCCTTAAATACAATACTCAATCTAAATTTACGAATGTACCCTTTCAATTCCACAAAAACATAAAATTTAAGATTAGTTTCGCATATTCTTTCTCTCTTTTCAATTTCAAATCGCTCATTTATCTCAAAATTCTATTTTTGAAATTATGGAAACGAAATGTTTCTATAATTTTAATCTATAAGTAAATTCAATAATTTTCTTATAAACATAGGAACGAACGTAAATTCACTAATTTTCTCGTATATATATATATATATATAAATAAAAAATAAGTTTATATATTAATTTAATATAATTACTTCATAACTTTGTGGCAATGTACATATATATGCCATATGGTACACACTTTTAATGTATTAGATAATTACAATTGTCTATTAATTTTTTAGATCTAACTTTTAGATATTTTACAAATAAAATTAAATGTTGTAAATATTCTACGTAAAATTTTAATAATTTGATAACATCTTATATAAGGCTTTTATTTTTAATTTAGTTCATACTTATATATAATGTTTATGTTTATTCATCTTTTTTTAACATATACTTCATCCGTTCTTTCTATTCGTCTTTCTAGCTATTTGCTCATAGATTAATTAAAAAAAAAGTGGTCAAAAAGCTTAAATAACATTGATATTAGAAAATGACAATCAATTGCAATTATATAATTAGTTGGTTGATAACTTTACAAGAAAAAGTAAGGCTTATTTTCTTTTGACCCCCTGCACTATCGAGACGCTTTTGATCCGCCCCCTGTGGTATTTTAGTTTTCAAACCAGGGCCTAAACTATTTTTGTTTTAATAATAATATAAAATATTTTAATATTGCATCTATACTTTGTAATAATAAAAAGGGTACAACAGTTATTTTATCTTTTAAAATTGAGAAGAAAAGTTCAGGAGCACCTCAGAAACGATCAGAAGTTTGTAGGCACATTAAAATAAATTTCATAATATAGGGGGCAAATAGTGAATAAGCCCTTACTTTTTCCCTCGTCCAAGAAAATAAATTAAGTACGGTTTTCTTAATAAATAAACAAAACCAGAAAATAGTTACTGTAATAATCCAAGAACCATTTTCTAACTAGGAAGTAACAATTAAAAAACCATTAAAAACCAGCTAAAAAATGGCAAGAGACAGCTGTATGGCTCGTGTGGTTGCCGGAGTTGCTGTCGGCGGTGCTGTTGGTGGCGCTGTAGGTTTGTACTGTCCCAATTTACTTGTCCCCCTTTCTCCCCACCTAATAACTCAACCAAAAAAAATATCAAATCATTATTCTTTTGCCTTCAACTATACACCCTCCACTAAAAAAAGATGGGTTACTTTTTATAATCAAATTCGAATATTTGTATATGTTTACGAATTTAATGAGGAAGTATATTAAAATATAGTAATTTTCGAATCATAGCTGTGTGTCTCAATCAGTATTACAAAGTTTTTCTTTATTATGATTATTGAATATCAAAATAGGCTAATTTTTAGGGATGGAGGTAGTAATAAACTTTGACTTATAATTAAACTTTTACATTATGAGCTTGAATATTTTAATATATGTTTTATGTTTTGGTGGAAAAAGATAGTATTATTCAACAAGATTGAATTTTTACACGATAGTTTTGATGCAAATAGGAGTTATGTGTTGAAATAATGCCACAAAGTTTCTTAATTTTGACCATGGAAAATCGAACTAGACTAACTTAGTTTTGGTTGCCATTTTCGTTTTCCTTATCAAATTTTAATAATGGGTTCCTTATGCTTATTAAGATTCATGCTTGTGCAGGTGCGGTTTATGGGACATATGAAGCTGTTAGGTTTAAGGTAAAGTATTTATTTTTGTCTGATTTTGTTGATTCTTTGTTATGGATTTGTTAGCTGACTATGTTCTGCTTGTTGACACTTTCCTTGCTTTGTGTATGCTCAATCTGCCCTTTTGGCATTGGAATATTGCATCTAAGTTGTTTATGAATGTATGTTCCGAGGTGAAATAAAAATGTAGATCATATTCTTCCATTTTCGTAGTATGTAAAATCTTACTACAAACTGAAAATTGAGCCTATTGTGTTGTGAACTATTTTGGTTACTAGTTTTATACATGAAGTGGAGTTGGTTTGTTGCCGGTTATCAGTAGATTACTTGATATTCTATAAAATTGATAATAATCTATGAATCGTAGTGGGGATTCGGTTGTGGAAGTGAAAATTGGTTGGTGGGAGAACATTGAATTAGCATGTACAAGATGTTGCCTAACCATGTATTCGTGTAGGATGCGTAAATTAGGTAAACTATGTGGTTTCTTTCTTTCCGATTTCACGTGGCGTGTTTGGAGCAAATATAGTTTCACTATATCAGAAGTGGTGGCATAATATCTGCTTTTAAATGGTGGTCCAGATTTTGTATCCGGCGTTATAGTTTTGTCTTCTCTCAGTATATACCCTTATCTGCCTTTCAGAGTTTTGTTAAGAGTACAGCTTTTGAGTTAATAATTCGGGAGCCATAATCTATCCCTTTCTTGAAACAGAACCAAAGATGGTTGAGATGATTACTAATGTTAGATTCTTTTCTTCTCTTCGAAGGAACCTCAAAAGACTTTATGAAGCAGAAACTAATTGTTGTCTTTGCATGAAGTTACAATAGATAGTTCGGAAGTGTTATCTTAATTACTCACACTCTAGGTATGATCAGCTTTTTAATTTTCATATTATGAGATATTGCTCAGTAAATGTTCGTTTTATAATCGTCCATGGATGGACATATTGCCTAATAAATGTTCGTTTTATAAACGTCTATGGATGCACTCTGTGCTTTGAAGATATTTATAGTACTTCTTTTCACATACGGAAATATGAAATTTAGACTCATGTGACAAGCCAAGGCCTTGAAAGGATCACTAATGAAATACTGCATTTAGAGGCCCATTTATTACGCAATTTAGATAAAAATGGAATTGTGATGCTGGGATCTTGGGTAGAGACGGGTGATACTTTAGTGGGTGGTTTGCTGTAAGTATACATATATCTTCTACCAGAACAATGAATTAGATTTCGTTCTTGACACTCGGGAGTAGGATTGTAAGTGCCAGGTTCTGATAGATTTCTTACTTGTTCATAGTCTTCAAACCAACATATGCCTCATGTATCCGGGTTTTGCAGATGCATTCTTGCTCGCACTTAACCTATATTTTCCAACTGTGCAGGTCCCTGGGTTGCTAAAGATCAGATATATTGGTCGAACTACAGTGGGCAGTGCCGCCATTTTCGGTCTTTTCTTGGGAGCTGGAAGTTTGATACACTGCGGCAAGTCTTATTAAACTCAGTTTAGTCGACGTTTGCAGATGATCATGTGGTTAACTGAAACCAGTTTCCCGTTATCAATGATGGAAACCTGTTGATATTTAATTTTTGCGTGCCTTCTGTAGTTCTTATTCTTAAAGCTGTATTTTATAATGTTTATTATAGCAATGTAGATATTGGCTTCATTTGCATCAATAATTGATGTTACTACTTCATCAAAATTCCACAATCTTATTTTAAAGCTATTTTTCTCTTGTTAAACTATTTACTTCATATTTTTTCAATGTTCAAGGAAATAATAAGTCATGCGTGATTTTCTTCGCCATTTCATGCTTTATAGGTTTTTGACAATGCTTTTTCGGGTTTTAGATGGACTCTGAACTTCTTATGTGAAGCAAATATGACTGAAGTATTACATGTTTTGAAATATTTCTTTTATCCTTGGTGGATAAGAAATTTCATAGTTTTCTTAATTTTGCTATTGGGAAAGGGATATATATATATCGATAACTAGGCATATTTGTATTGCAAAATTTAGAAAGAAATCTGATTAATAGTCTGTTGAAACTATAGGCAAAATTTGAGAACAGTTATTGGCCTGAAAGAAATTTATGACTACCAACCTATGATCTAAACAACACGTTGAATTCAATCTATTTTGACAGAAGAGAAAAGGCGATGGATGAATATAAAAGAAGACAGGAATCCGATAGCTCCAGTTGCGAGCATAATTGCTATCGCCATAAGGAAGGAATATCCCAAGTATAGGATTGCAGAGACAGGACCACTGAGGCTCTTGAGGTCGAAAACCAGATAGTTGATCGAATAAAAGAAGATGTAGAGCGCGACTGATCCAGAGGCGAAGAAGGATTTCCACCACCATTTCCAGTCCTCTACACATAGATGCATGTAGGTTAACACCAGAGATACTTCAGCGCACACCACCATCAGAAGTAATAGGACTATAAACAGGAACCCGAAGACATAGTACACGCGGCCAAGCCAAATGCTGGACATGATGAAGAAGAGTTCAATGAAGAGGGTTCCAAATGGAAGAGTTCCTGCTCCAAGAACGAGCACCCAAGAAGGGAACTTTGCTGCTGGGATTTCGCGGGGGATTTGGTTTGTTCGGACTGGATACTCGAGATGCGGAGATCTGGTCCCAAAGTATCCACCTATAAGGGTAAGGGGCGCAGATATGAAAAACCACAGCAAAAGCAAAACGATGTATGTGGAGACCGGGATCGCTCCAGTGCTATGGCTTCCCCATAGGAGGAAGTTCAGAAAAGTTAGTATCAAGAAAGCAATGCCAGGAAACAAGCATGAAACTGTCCATGATACAGCAGACCAACCAGTGGAACTGCCCGCGTTCATTGTTTTGTATAGCCAAACAGCAACATAACCAGCTACTATGCCCATGAACATGTAGAAGAAAACCATGCCTGTGATTAAGGCTCCACGGGAGGCTGGGGACATGAAACCGAGGGCAGCAAAGAAGATCGTTACTATTGCCATTCCTAGAATCCGGAATCCATCAGCAATCATTACACAGAGAAGTCTAGGGTTGGTTGGAGATCGGAAAACATCACCAACTACAAGTTTCCATCCAGATAATTCTTCATTTATCTGTGCCTGAGACTCCTTATCAAGCTCTTCATACCTAGCTAAATCTCTTCGGATTGTCCTCAGGAATATGATAAGAACAATCCCTGCCAGGAAAGTAATCACCATCAAAGAATTGAGGATGGAAAACCAATGAACCTTGGCGCCTTCCATCTTCAAATAAGCATCCCATCTTGAAGGCCACCTGATATCACTCTCGACAAATGAAACCTCATAACTAAAAGCTATCGACTGCCCTTCTTTTATAGGCATTGCAACTGAAACAGGATCACATTTAATTGCAGAGGGGTACTTGGCGTATGTTGTCAATTTTTTTGCCACATCTGCCTTGTGCTGGAAACTGCAAGGAATAACCTCAAATCCAACAACCATGTACCCCGGAATATCCGGAGACTTGTCACTACTGGTTATCAAATCTGTCCCGTCTTCAGAGCCAACGACACTGGCCATATTCCCCTGTTCGTACTTATGAACAAGGACTGTAAACTTCAAATGATTAAACACATAGTACACATTCTGGACCTTAATTCCAACAGGGTAACCTGTCCATTTAAGGAAGTACCCATCTTTATTCATATAACGAATCGCGGGAAGATTGTCAAGATTCACATTCACCTGATACATCTCATCAATTCTTTCTTTCATGAGCTTGAAATTATCAGCAGATAACGCGGCTGTATTGCAGAGGAAGATCTCAGATTCATTCTTAAACATCTTGAACCGATAAGGCGAATTCTCAATCCTATCCCCCATCAGAAGCTCACCAAGATTTTCAGCACTGTCTTTCACACCATCAACAGGCTTACAAAATGGTAAGCTGTAATATCCATATGGTAATTCTGTATCAATCGATGTTAGCGAATTGACTTTCACTGAAAGCTGATCACCCACTTCATATTTATGAAGAAAACTTCCAGGCAAATAAAATCCATTGATACATTCAAAACAAACAGCAAACACCAAAAACAATTTCAGCTTGCATCTCAAAGATGAAGCCATTGATCATCAATTTGTATCTTTCTTGTTTCCAAGAATCTAACAGAACATGTACTAGGAAACAGTATTTCAACAAAAATACACAAATACAAACGATGGTCTTTGAATCTTTAATGCATATACTATAACAGTTTCATGCATGCAAATACCAAATATGTAATAATTTCATATTTTCCAAAATGTAAATTTTATTAAGTTTGGTTAACAAAATCAAGAATCAATAAATTAAACTGAAATTGAACATGAAGAAAGAGTGAGAAGATCGTTGAGATGAGATTTAAGGGTCCTCAAAGTGTGGATCATAGAGTTAAATTCTGGAGGAAGAAAAGGAACTGATCAAACGGATCAAGAAAGTAACTATAACTATTAAAGTAATCTCTTTTGTTGTTTGTAATAATAACGGATACATAAATTACTAATTAATACTCCCTCCGTCTCTAAAGAATTGGTACATTTTGACTTTTGTTGTCAAACTTTAAAAAATTGATCAACAATTCTCATTAAAAGATAATAAATAATATAGTCACCTTGTATCTTGTTAGATCCGTCTCAATATATATTTTTGAAATATTAACTTTTTATATTATTTTTGCATGTAGAATAAATATTTATGTTTTAAATAGTGTTTTGTTGACCATAAAAGTCAAAATGTACCAATCATTTAGGGACGGAGGGAGTAAATATTAAGAGTCTATGCTAACTAATAGACAGGTTGAGAGTTCATCGAATAGCCCAGTGGAAAAGGCTCTTGCTAGTGGCCAGAAGGTAAGTCATTCACGACTATTAAATAATCTGTTAAGTATCCTTTTATTCTTTGAAAACTTGGATTCAAAATTTCGTAAATCACATGCAAACTAAGTTAGGTCCTCTTTACACGACCTATGTGGCTTTTATTCACTTTGAAGATCTTTGTCATCTTTTTTGAATTCTTATGACTTTTTCTCCCTCTATCCAATTACCTTACCGACATAATTGTTTATGAACATTTCATTAAGGACTCAAACTCGAAAAATAGTAATATATGGTGAGTACTATTGTACTAAGCTAGTCTTCGTGGTTTGGTGAGTCTTTTTTTTTTCCCATTTTTGAACAAATGTTTAAGTAATAACAAAGTTAAGGATTGAACACACATTCTTTTTCCTCATTTATTTAATTAAAATAGTTAGATTGATTCATAAACTTGAAATAATTAATGTCTCAATTATTTTTAGATGTGAACTTACTAAAAGTCCTTTATGAATGTCACGACTCACGTGCTTGTCCACATAATCTCGAGATGAACATTTAAACGAAATAATTAATTGCATCATCATATTTGTATAACATGCTGTGAGCCTGTGACTATGAGTGATTAGATAAAGGGAAGTCTGATTTCGGTGCACCAATAATTTCATGCATCAGGTTTATTAATATACCCATTTAAAGGTTTTACGTGGGTACTGTATCCACTTGAAACTTTATTATTGGTACAAGAAACAATATCAACATAACTTGTACATAAATTATACTATAACAATGGTACAGTACCACATATTTATCAATCCAAAATAAAAGTTTATATGTGATTTGTAAATTGACCCACAAATATATAGATCATTGTAGCGTGACCTTTGATTATATAAATAATTGCATCGTGACCCTTAATTTATAAGATATTAAGCCCAAATCCCCTTGATGAACCTGATGCCCTTAGATTAATCATTCTTAATAATGTATGTGAACTGAGCTTTTATTAGGAGGTTTTA
This sequence comes from Echium plantagineum, assembly GCA_003412495.2. Taxonomy (NCBI): domain Eukaryota; kingdom Viridiplantae; phylum Streptophyta; class Magnoliopsida; order Boraginales; family Boraginaceae; genus Echium; species Echium plantagineum. The sequence continues at coordinate 22,545,548 of CM016564.1, forward strand.
GTTTAACTTTCGTTTAGAGCATATTGTTTTAAATTATAGTTTAACATTTTTATTTTAATTAAAAATTTATGTATTCTTTATTTTGTAATATTCTTAAATTTATTATTAATTAGTTTTTGGTTATAGTTAGCATTGCTAAATTACAAAAGAAAAAAGCCAGGTAATAACAATAACTTATACCGAAGATGTATGTTTGATGAAATAATAAAAATGAGAACACATTTCAATCCTAAGTACATCATACCACATTAGTATGAGTCCGGTTTCGGTGCATCAATAATTCGGTGCACCCGGTGCATCAGGTACCTATTTAAAGGTTTTACGTGGGTACTGTACCCACTTGAAACTTCATCATTGGTACTTGTACCCAAATTGTACTATAACAATGGTACAATACCACATATTTATTTTGCAGTGACCATTTAATGTCCTAGTAGAAAAAGCTCTTGCAGTCAACGGCAATTGATTCATGATTATTTTTTTTAGTAAATTTGCAATGAGGTGAGTATCGAACCCAGGACATTCTGGTCACTGCAAGAGTTTTTTCTACTAGGCTATCCAATTAACTCATGATTATTAAACTCAAACATCTATATAAAAGAAGGTTTTTTTTTCCCTTGACTCCCTCAACTATTGCTATCTTTTCAAATAGCTCCCTCATACTATTATCTTTTCAACCTTCTGTTATTATTGACCTATTCAAGAGGGGCATTTTCGGTACAACACACCATCCCCCACCCAAACTCCCAACCCATCGCCCCTCTGCCCCGATCTGTACCCAACCCCCACCCCGCCTATGATAGCCCCCCACCTTAAACACCCACGACACCCCCACCCCGATTTACAACCTGCCCTAGCTACCGACGATAGTCCCCCACCCCTAACTTCGATCTACAACCTCCCCCAGCCACCGACAACAACCCCCCACCCCTGGATTTGATATGCTCAATGCTTGTTCGTTCCCCAAAATTTAGCAACAAACTCAGGGGGGGGGGTCCGTGCAATGGTTAGAGGCTAAGATCTATACAATGAGTAGGAGGGTCGGATCTATATGGGGGTAGGGGGTTTGTGTAGGGGGTATTGGAATGTCTATACAAGGGATTGGGATTGGGGGTGGGATAATGTTGAAGATAATAATTTATGTGATGTACAAGAAATACCCCTTAAGAATGAGTCAATCATAGTATGAGGGGGTCATTTGAAAAAATAATAACATGAGAATTTTAAAAAATTACGATAATTAAGGGCCTAAACGTAAACAATCCATAAAATAACAACATATACAACTTTAAACTATTGAAAAAATAATATGAACACTTTTTAGAGATAGATGTAGTATCAGAGTTAATCATTCTTATGTAGAAAATACCTTTTATTTTTCTATTCAAGATTATTCTAATTAAATAGTATATGAAACAAAGTTATTATTATTACCATATCCTTACAGTATCATGTTATAAGAATTATTAATACTATTTGTGAAAGACTATACTTCCTATAAAGTATTAAAAAATTACACTCCGTTTATTTTATAATAAAAATTTAGTTGGTATATATAATTTTGACTTGAGTCAAAACTATAATGTAATTATTCATCTAATTTTTTAATACTTGATTATTTAAATATGCTTAATTCTATGTAGTTTATTATAGATGTTTGTGCACAACCCATATCATGTAATTGTTCATCTAACTTTTAGTAGTTGATTATTTAAAAAAAAAATCTTAATTATAGGGTTTTACGTAATAAATATTTGTGCACAATTCAACTTGTGCGCATTCATTTAGTGTATTTATAACATATGCTTTTTTGATTAATTAATATAATATTTTTTAATTAATACTTTTTAATCCATCTTAACTAGGTTTAAATATAATGTGCTATTTGCAAATCGTTTTCATAAAATAAAGAGAAATATATTTTTTATGATATAAGAGGAAAACTATTATACAATATTCATAAAAATTAAATAAGTATAATGTTTACTCATAAAATTAAAAAGAACATGACTTCGAAATGACTTTAAAACAACAAAAATAGTAAAACATATTACATTAAAATTTATATATTTTTCATCATATCCAACCTATATATAATCGAGGAAGGGAATAAATAGAAGTTATTTTTAAAACATGTTTAGTGATCTCCTTAATTATATGAAAAAATTATTATAGTTATTTAAGCTTCATCTATATTTTCTACGATAAGTATCCACTAATATTAGCAAACAACAAATTCATGATAATCACTTTTAATCAAAGAAAATGCATCTATTTTTTTATATAATTTTGTTAGATAAAAAGTTCAAAACATTACTTTTATGATAAAATTCATCACACCATAATTCCACATTTTGCCATCCACTGTCATTTGAGTTTAAAGTAAAAAATATAAAAGGCATATGAGTTTAATTATAATAAGTCAACCACCAAAGCTCAATATTCAGTAATTCACTATTAAAATATTATAAAAACTCAAATTTTTATACCAAAACTTCGATATTAGACATTTTCCTATAATAATAACACGTTATTCATTCTCCCCCTCCCCCCCCCTCCCTTCCTTTCGTATATATTCATAGATTTCTTCACTCACAACCTCATTCTACATTCTACAACCCACTTTCTCTCCGCCACCCCAATCCCCACTCCTCCACCCCCCCCACCCACCCCCCACCACCAACACCCTACCAGCATCACCACCACCTTATTCAATACAACAATGAAGGAGGACAGGTGGATGAAGGCAGCCTTCAACGATTCCAACATGGTGGCTCACCTTCTCCTCCGCCTCAAATACCCCTCAAACCACCACCAAAATCCATCTCCACCACCACCACCGCCCCCTCCGTTTCTTCCGCCGGTTGCATGGGGCCAGAAACAGCCAAGGTCAACTCCCACAAGGAAATATCCCTCCACCACCACAACCACCACCAAATATAGTCCGAGAACGCCTCTTTCATGGAGCGGCGCCACCGCCTCTCCGAGCGACGGAGGCGGCGATGAGTCAAGTGTTAGCTGTACCCAACCATCTTCATCTTCCAGATCCAAGGTTTGTGTTAGCTCTCATCGCCTTCTACACTCTTCTCTTCTCAACTCACTCACACTCTTTTCACCATTTATTTTAATCACCTAATTGATTTTTATATTCTTCCTCTAATTGATTCGATTCATATTAATTGACATTTGTGTTAACTGTTTTTTGTTTGTTCACCTGGGCCAATTCATTAAAACTAACGTTTATCGTTTTTCAATATAAAGCTTTGAATTACTATTTTGGTATTTATATAAATTTTTTCGAGCTCAATCAGCTCATCCGTTTTATTCAGTATTATCTTCAACTTATTTTGATTGATTAATATTTTTCGATTTTCTATAAGAAGATGTGGTTTTCAAATTCTTTCTTCCCTTATGACCGATTTGCCCTCGAGGAGTTGGACATCATTTTGGGACAGGAGCTAACAATATTATTGCCTACGTTTTTCGAATTAATTTAGTTCGATTTTTTCGATGATGATTTACAAATGGTGACGTGTTTTGAGTTTCCCAATTTGTCTCATCACACGTGTAGGGGTATTTCCGTCTTTTTATGTAACTGTACGACTCCGATCTGCCTTATCGGCCGTTGAATTTTTTTAGTCAGCTGAAAGAGCTCTTCTTATTCCAATATTACAGTAGTATTTGATTTCTTTGGTAAAGATGAATTAATTTTATTCTATTTCAGCTTTTACTTTTAAAATGAGTTAAAGTTTTTTAGTTTTTTTTATTTAATTTCCATTTTTTATTTAGAGACAAAAATATTATTTAGCCAAACATAGGTTGGGTTTGAGTTTTTTTCGATATCGAACGTATACGGTGAAAATAAATGCAATCAAAATATAATTCCCCAGTAGAAAATAGGAGTAGTTTTATGTTCTTTTTTGTCGGGGAAAAGTATTTGGGTAAGATTCGAAATTTAGGTGTGAGATCTGGAATTATTCTCATCTATTTTCGCTCTAAATTCGATTTGGATTTTGTACTATGTGATGGACGGAAGTACCCTTTTATTAAAGAAAAATTGACGCGATTGGAGTAGAAAGTTAGGGTGCCTTATAGAAATATCCCGTACACATTCCGTAAAGGGTTAATATACAAATATTGGTGGTTGGAGTGGGGATTGAAGATGTAATTATTATTTCTTCATGGGTTATTGTGTAAGTATTTTTCTGTACGGAATTCTATACGGAACAAATCTATACGGAACCGTAACCGGTCCGCGATTGGATTATAATTATCTGTTTTTTAATAGTTTTTTGGTAATGAAATTTGTTTTTATTTTACTTTAATATTTAATATTTTCAATAAATGGAGGTATTGGTGATCTATATATATTTTCAATTATTTTTAATTAATACGGATTAATTTCTATTTTTATTTCAGATTTAGTTCCATACAAATTTCGCGATAATGAGTTAGTTGCTTAATTGCTTTAACCATTTAGCTATGGATATTTGACGGGGAGCCTCGTGAATAACCAAATTTCAATTGATTTGGAAGTATTCCAACTAATTCAACAAATTTAACAAATTTTTTATGGTCAAAACTTTGGTAATGTCAATTTTTGGAGAAATTAGGAAAGAGGATAATTTTTTTTTGGCTCTTTTTTAGCCTTTTATTTTTGTTTGTGGATATTTTTTCTTATGTTTGGTGAGGTGTTGTTAATCTTTATTGCATATGTTTATTGCCCTTGTGGATATCATCAGCTGCCAGCTAGGCTCCATTTTTCTAATGAATTTTTCTTTTGATTTTCTTGGAATTTTGTAGTTTCAGTTATCTTTTCTTTGGTTGGTTCAACTTCTGCCCCTTTGAAAGTGATGATTGATGATGTTATTTTGTAGTTTATTGCATATGTTTATTGCCCTTCTCTTGATGTCTGTTTCTTGAACCATCTAAGATCTTTAACTATATGGACAAGGTAACTCGATAACCAATATATTCGGTAAAAGAAACTCAACCTGGTACATGCCCCGACTGCAATCCCGGTCCGACTTGAGTAAAAAAACCCGGTTAATATCCCGACTTGATAATGTGTCAGCTACACACCCGATTCTCGTTACCTCATATTGACATCTTAACTATTCTTGTAGTTTGCATACTCAGAAGTTACTGATCCCAATGTAAACACCTAGTGATTTTACTTGTTAACTGTTATGTTTGCCTGTTTAGTAAATGTTTGCAAGTAGAAGTATGAACTAAAGGTTCATTTGTTAGTGAAATAGTTGTGAATTGTTTGTTTCTACTTTGATCTATGCTGTTATAATGTCATTGATGAGTTGCGTGTCGTTGACAGAATTTTTCGAAGCTTAAAGACGAGGAAACTGTACTTTTGAAGGAGGAAAGGGTCAATCTGAAGAGGGTAAGCGAGGAAATTGTTACTGGCTCAGTATTCAGCTTCCAATTAGCATTGTAACAATAGCTCATCTATATTTCTTCGACTCCTTGTATGTAGGATTTGAAGTCGGTACATGTAAACTTGAAGAAACAGCGGAACAAGAGCGATAAATTGAAGAGAATCAAGGTAAATGCCTCCTCGTATATGCTAGTTCATTTATTCAATATTGAACCTTTAGTCTTGAGCAGAAACTAGCTTGATTTCTTCAGGGTACATCGGAAAACTTTCCAAAAACTGCACACATATAATGTGTTGATTCTTCTTGTTTCGAAGATAATTATTAACCTTTATTGTGCTATTTTCATGATCAGTGCGACTTGAATCAGCAATCAACTGAACGAGGAGCATTACCAGCTAAACCAGAAGTGCAATTAGCTAAACATTGCAACCAAATGGGAGTATCAACAGCTAAGTTTCATCAATCAATCTTACCAAGACATGCCATGAAAAAGGATAGTGCATTGGCAAATCCCTGTGGAGTGCAACAAGTTCCAGAAACCAATAAACGAGGCTTCTTTTTGCCTGATCTAAACATGCCCGTGGGAGATGATGACATTGCTGCAGAATTGTGGTAGACAACAACTTTCTGTGGTTCTCCATCACGAAACACGAGTGCCAGAAAAAGCTTCCATGACTAGTCGAAGATCGTTCGGTGCTCCCCATCGGCTTGCATGCTGATGGAAAAACAGTTCTTGTAAATCACAGAAATGAAGAAGTTTCTGGTCGAGTTCATCTACTCGAAAAACGAAATGACCCTCTTAAAAGGAGCTGTTCGAACAATGGCTCATGAGGGCACTGGTCATAATAGAAGTATAGAAATCTTTAGCCATTAGGTCTGTAGAAAGTTTTGACTCTGGGCTAAAAACCTTTGGTTCTTTTTCATTCCAAAGACTAAATCATGAATGCATCATCATCATTCTTTTGAAATTGAAATTCATTTTTCAAGTGTGTGGTACCTTCTATCAATATTCTTATAGCGGACTTTATTTCCTCTTATAAATTAGTGATGAGGTGAGTTCCGAACTTATAAAAATATTTTCTACTAAATTATTCGATTAATTCATTTTTATAGCCCACTTGAGATTGTTGATCATGTGAGTTGATCAAGATATTGGAGTTGGAGCCTAGCTTCTTTTTTAATGATGTTTAGATCATAAAGAACTGAATCTTAGAAAGTTGTCAGAGAATAATTGAACGTGACATTTCTGTATGTCATCAACGCTCACGCCTTTATACATTTGGCTAGTTTTTTCACGGTTCCCAAAACTATCCAAACCTTAATGGCTGGAGGGCTGAATTATTTTTTTCCTTTTTGAAGAAGGGTCGAACTATTTTTATTTTAAATTATTCCTTATTTTTGTATTTTATTATTCAAAATAAAAATAATATAAGGACAAAAGTGAAAATACATACAAAATTTTGAGGCAAATCTTTAATAATTAAAGATGGGTACTTAATAAAAATTATTTCTATTACTACCTAATTTATTTTTTATAAATTAGCAATGAGATAAGTTTCGAACCAGGACCTTTTGATCACTAACATGAACCTTTTCCACTAGGCTATTCGGTAAACTCTCCATTACTACCTAATTAAGAAAAAAATTCTCCTTCTTCCCTACCCACACGACCACACCTCTTACCCTCCCCACACATGTCTCCACCAATTTGCTCCCCCTCACAACACCAAACAAATTTGTTCAACACTTTAAGCACATTTTTCTTGCTTATTCATTGTTCCTTCTTTGAAAAATAATTGGTTGTTATTTGCTTAACTATCTAACACAACATCTAGACATACATAATGGGATTATCAACTACTTTTATAACATGAAAAAGTTATGTGTATATTAATCTTAGGGAAATGGGCAGGATGAATGATCGTTTATGTTTGGATTTTGGTAGGATCCAGTCGATCACTTATGTTACAAAATCAGTTTCAGACTCTCAGTTAATATTTTGACGTAATTAGCAACACCGTTAATTACGTTACATGTACATTACATGACAATTTGAGGGACAATTTAGTAACTTCAAACCTAATTTTTTTGGAAAAAAAAATCGAAATTCAATTTGACACCATCAGTTTTCGATTTAATTTTTGAATTTTCCTCCAAAAAACTAAGGCTTGAGATGACTAAATTACCCCTGAAATTGTCATGTGATACACACATGTTCTAATTGACGGTAGGTCAACATAAAATTATGTCTAAGTACTAACTGAGACTCCTTTTGTAACACAGGTAATCGACCAAGACCCTTTTAAACATAAGTGATCGACTGAATTCATAACCTAAACATAAATAATCATCTCTGCCATTTCGGTGGAGGGGTGGCGTGGGTATGGGGAAGGAGGATGTTTTTACTATTATTTACTAATAAAAATGACCTTTTGATTTTATTTTATTAGTTATGCCCATATTTTGAACTATTAAAAAAAACTCCCCAACATAATTTTATATGTATTTTCAATTTTGCTCTTATATTATTTTACTCTTAGGGAGGTAAAATACAAAATAAAGGGAATAATTTTTTTTTTTTATAAATAAACCATTTTATTAATCAAGCATTATCGAGACCCGTGGACCATTACAATTATCCATCAAAGAGTTACAATATGCAATATCATTGTTGGAATTGAAATTCTTGATAACAAAATCTTTAAGATTCTGGAAGCATCCAGAGCTTGTTGGGGTCCATAAAATATTACAACATTTCATGTTGTCTTGATTAAGCAAGCGGTCTAATTCCTGATCATGTTGGATAGCGTTGAAATGTCTAAACCAAGCATGCGAAGTAAAACCATCAGTAACAATAAAAACATTATGGTGGTGAAGATTCTTTGCAATAAGAAGGGTCGTAAAGATTCCTTCACTGAGTTTTTCTAAGGAGAAAGAATGGGGATCATTTTGTGAAAGGATATTGGAGCCTTCAATGAAGTTATTATTACCAAAAAAAGTGTATTTGATAATCCATTTGGGGTTGCTATCATTAGAGATACCCAAGAGTATTTTATTGTCACGCAGGTGACAATCTCTAGTGCATGTTGTGTTTTTGAAGAGAAGGATATTGTTTTGGAATAAAAGAAATGGAGGTTTTATTTGTCGGGTGTCCAAGGAGGTAGAACCAACTCCAGTGGATGGAGAAGGTTTGATTATCATAGGACGGGAGTGGTAACTAAGAAGCCACTTTTGGGAGAGGATATGAATTTGACTGAAACAACTAGAGATATTAGGAGTTTTGTTATTGAAATGAGCATCATTTCTTGTTAACCAAGTAACCCAAAGAATACTCCCTAATTTAATGATTTCCTGAATGTTGTTGCTGGTCCAAGTACGCATAAGCCATTTAACCAGAGTCTGGCTAATGGGGTCAAAAAGGGGAAAATTAATATTAAAGAAAGAAAAAAGAGTAGAGGAGAAGGGACAGTCACAAAAGAGATGTTGAACACTTTCCGAATTATTATTGCAAAGGGGGCAAATGGTATTGATAATATTTTTGGTTTTATTGATGAGGAGATCATTAGTGGGAAGTCTGTTAAGAAGAAGCCTCCAGAGAAAGGTGTGGATCTTAGAGGGGAAGGGTGTTTTGTAGAGTTTTTTCCAGACTGATTTAGGGAGGGAAGAGAAGATAGAGGGTACTTTAGTAGTATGAATGTCTTCCAGCTGTAGATTATTGTATAGATCTTTGGGTTTAAATTTCTTTTTATGCCATATTCTCATATCTCCTGTGCCAGTTGGTGTAATACTGAGCATAGCAGAGACAATATCAGGAGGCAGGAGAGAGTGGAGAAGGGCTGAGTTCCAGTAGATTTTATCAATAAGAAGATCACAGACTAAAGTTGGATGATTATTAGAAACTGGGAAAATGTTGAGAGAAGAGAGGGAGGGGTAGGTTTTGATTCTATCTCCTTTGAATGGGATCCAAGAGTCTTTCCAGATGTTAACAGAGGATCCATCTCCAATTTTCCAAACTGAGAATTGATGAATACTTCTGATTCCAGAGGCTAAACTTTTCCAGGTCCAAGAAGAAGAAGGTTTGGGGCTTGGTAAAGGAGTATTTAGACTGACAGAAGGAAAGTATTTAGATTTCATGAGTTTAGTTAGTGGGAGATTGGGGTATTGGATAAGTCTCCAACTGTTCCTTGCCAAGAGGGAGAGATTGAAATGATGAAGATGTTTGAAGCCAAGTCCCCCATTGTTTTTGTGAAATTGAAGAAATTCCCAGTTGATCCAATGTATTTTACTTCCTTGATTACCACTCCAGAGAAAGTCAGCAAGGATTTTATCTATGTCATGTAGGATCGTGAGGGGAAACTTGTATACACCCATAGGATAGACAAGGATGGATTGGAGAACAGATTTGATGAGAACAGTTCTACCAGTGAAATTGATAAATTTGGCATTCCAGGAGCTAATCTTTATTTTGATTTTATCAATAATGTCCAAGAAGATTTGCCTGCGATTTGTGGTGATATCGAGAGGAATGCCCAAATAAGTCCCAAAGTTGTCAGAGAAACTGATTCCCAGGGTGGAGAGTGCAAAAGTTTTGGATTCTTGTGGGGTTTTGGGACTGAAAGTAATGGTGGATTTTTGATGGTTTATGATTTGCCCGGAGTCCAAACAAAATTGAGTAAGGGAATTGGAGAAGGCCCTTATCGTCTTTTTATCTAGTTGAATGAAAAAGAAACAATCATCAGCAAAGAGGAGGTGAGTGATTTGGGGACCATTCCTAGCAATCGACACACCCTTGATAATTTGGTCATTTTGCAAATGAGAGAGGGAGGAGGAGAGAGCTTCTGTGCAGAGTGCAAAAAGAAGCGGAGAGAGAGGATCCCCTTGTCTGAGGCCGCACTTAGGGGTAAAGACATCAGATGTTTGATCATTAACAATGAGAGAGTATTGTACTGTGGTGATACATTGTTCAATGAGCCTGATCCAATGGGGTGGAAATCTGAGTAACTTGAGGAGAGTGAGAATGAAATCCCAATTAACCCGGTCAAAGGCTTTACTCATATCAATCTTGATTGCAGCAAGGCCAAACTTTTTCATTTTAGAGGAACGAATGGCATGAGTGAGTTCTTGTGCCATAATACAATTATCTTGAGCACCTCGGCCATGGACGAAGCCATTTTGATAGGGGGAGACGAGGGTATCAAGATGTGGCTTAAGGCGATTAACAAGAACTTTGGAAGCAATTTTGTAAATTACATTACAAAGACTGATAGGTCTGAAGTCAGTAATTGCTTCAGGTTTAGGGATCTTCGGAAAGAGAGTGATGAAAGTATTGTTGATCTCTTTAAGAATGTAGCCTTGATTGAGGAATTCTAAAGTTGCTAGTATAACCTCAGGGCCCACAATATTCTAATTCTTTTGATAAAATTCGGCCGGAAATCCATCTGGTCCTGGGGATTTGTAATGAGCCATCTGGAAAAGAGCTTGTTTGACCTCATCAGGTGTGAAAGGTCTACTAAGATCAGAGATTTGGGAATCATTGAGAGTGTTATGGATATGGGAGAGGGAGGGATAGTTAGAGGTAGTAGGTTGAGGGATCTGATTGATATTGGGGTTGAAGAGGTGAATGAAGTAATTCTTACAGTGATTGAGAATTTCTTCATTATCTGTAAGAAGATTACCATGGGCATCCTTGATTTCAAGAATGTTGTTAATCTTAGTTTTGTGTTTAACATGGGCATGAAAGAATTTTGTATTGCGATCACCATCTTTAATTGCAGTGATTTTAGCGCATTGACGCCAATATTCTTCTTCCGCCGTTAACAGGAGGTCCAACTGGAGATGGATGTGTTCTTCAGCCTTGATATTGTTTGATGTTTTGGGTAAAGATTGAAGGGTAGAGAGTTGATTTTGAAGATGTTTAATTTGGTGAAAGATATTCCCAATTCTATCATTGTTCCAGTTTTTGATGATATATTTAGTATGTTTAAGGTTACTAATGAGGGAAAAGGTATGAGAATGGTTAAGTCTGTTGTTGGATTGAGGAGGTTTAGAGGAAGACCAAGATTGTTTGATAAGATGTGGGAAGTCAGGCAAGCTCGTGAGAAAAGACTCAAGTTTAAAAGGTCTTGTCGAGCCAGAAGAAGAAGATTTTGTAGAAATGACAAGAGGACCATGATCTGATCGTTGAATAGGGAGATGGTTGCAAAGGGCACCAGGGAAACTCGAGAGGAATTCGAAGTTGCCCATTGCTCTGTCAAGTTTTTTAAATATTTTCGAACCCTTGCGAACACCAGACCACGTGAAGTGACAACCCGTGGAGGGAAGATCTTCGAGGCCAAAAGATGAGGAGAAGTTGAGAAGAGAGAGGGATCCAGGAATTGCTTTATTGGGAGTGAGATGTTTTTCCGAGGAGAACATGACTTGGTTGAAATCACCACAAATGAGGATTGGATGGTTAATGAAAGGTTTGAGGGAGGATTCAACGTAGTTCCAAGTGTCTTGACGCTGAGGTAGGTGCGGGTTACCGTAAATGCAAGCAAGATACCAAGGAGTGTTAAGTTCCGTGGTGATCTTAAAGAGGAGAAGGTTTTTAGAAAGGATAATTGGGGAGTGATTAATGTTTGAAGAAAACCCCACCCAGAGACCTCCACTATGACCAGAAGCATCAAAACCAAATGTAGAGGGATAAAGAAGTTTCGCAAGTCTAGAATTAGCTAAATTAACAGAGCTTAAGGTTTCAGAAAGAAAACAGATATCAGATTTATGATACTTCGAAAGCGAAGTAATGAGATCAACTGTAGAGGCCTGACCAAGACCTCTACAGTTCCAGACAAAGATTTTCATAATGGCATTTGGGGTTGTTGAGGTACAACCACCAAAGACCAATTATAAAGATTGCCTTCAAAATTATTGGACCAACAGGTATTAACAACAGTAGAATAATCATTAAAGTAAGGAGTAGTGAAAGAGTAAGTAAGGTTACCAGGGCATGAGTCATTGTTTCTAGCTGTGTCTTCCTTCTCATCCTCAAAAGTAGCCGATCTTTCCTCCTCATTCTCATTATCTTCATTTTCCTCTTCAGTAGTCTCAAGATCCTCCTCGTCGCTTCTTTCTTCTTCTGAATCTGATTCAAGTTCCTTTTCATCTTCATCTTCTTGTAACTTTCTCAAAGCCTCATTCTCTAATATGATAATTTGCCTTCTGTTAGATCTGCTGCGGATATCCTTTGAGAGTTCCTCTTCGTCATCAAAAGCATCCATTCTTTAACGATGCATTAGTCGTTAGTGCTTGGAAAGTTCATAGGACCGTAAAAAAAATAAGCCTTTATAGACAAAGTTAGCATGATGATTCATGACATGTGTTATGTCTGTATTTATTAATGAATAAAAAATGATAAATGCACCGATAATGGTGATTAGTGATCACATGTTTAAGATTATCTACCTCCTCTTCGAATGTTTTCTAATGTCTCATGTTTTACAATATTATTAATACAGGAGGTTCATAAACGAAATACAAAATAAATTCAAGGGGAACACTTCATCATACTTGAAAAATGAGGTTTGTTTGATATAAATCAGCTTTAAAAAAGTATCCAAATTTTGTGTTGCTTATGTAATTGATATAGAATTACCATGAGATGGAAATTCAAGATGAGTCAACTGATAACAAAAAGCAATGAGTTAACTATCAAATTTCTACAGAAGGTTTTCGTTTCCAGCTATGCCATTGAGCTGACTGGTGGAGCTAATATCAGCTTCAATCCCTTTCCAGCTTGGTCTGATTTTGTTACGTTCCTTAAATGTCCACCGTAGAATTTCTCCCGAAGAACGATGTCATCCATGCACGACCACGTAAGACCTCTTGGTGAACTCTCGTTCCACAAGAATCTCTCAGAAAATGGATTCACTAAACTCTGTTGGAACTGTTCAGCTGACTCACAGAGTAAACCCTGCAAGAATCGATGGAAGGGAAACATAAATCATGCGTAGCATATAGGTTAACTATACCATAAGAGGTGGGTTGGTGGGGGTGGTGAGCAATTGAGGAAACTTACTTCTGTCATAGCTTTGATCTTCAGAGTAACATCATCGCTAAGAAGGACAAGGCGTCCATTCATGGATGTTCTGGCAAGTAAAGCGCGTTCCAGTATATGATCATCCGAAGTGGGAGATGTACTATCAAGGAGAGTGTCGGATGAAGAAAACCAATTAGTAGAAAACATGCTGTTCTCTCCTCTAAACCAGGATAAAGGGGTAGCAGGTGGGGTAGTTGCAATTGCTCTTGCTTCCTCCGCATAACTCTCTGCATGAATCCACCACTTTGCATTCTCCATACAGTCATCAATCCATTGTAATGCTGAAGAGGCCTCGTTTGTTCTCTTAAAGAAACCATCACTCATCTTAATGCCATATAGTTCTTGCATAACTGGTAGTTAAGGAAACAGGTCAATCATTAGGGAATATTCAAATATTTGCAGCAAATTCCAAAAAATTATGCATTTAAGTTCACACCAATACTAGGAACAATCAATTTAGTTCTCTTGAGGCCCTGCAAAAGCGTCAGTGCCTTCCTGGATTCTTTTTTCAGCAAAGAAGCAGTATCCACAACCATCGTCCACCTAGTAGTATTTTCCACCCTGGTTGCAGTGTTCTGCAAATTCATGAAGTACGGAAATGAAAGTTACGTGTCATAGTCCATCATGAGAACAGAAATATTGAACTAGACAATAACTATAATATAATTCAACAAGAGAACAATATTTTATTAAAAATCAATGAGCCCTTCATAACTGTACACTGAAAATAATTCAGATAGTAGAAACTTGCTCCGAAGGAAAAATATAATCAGAACTTTAGAGGTAAGATAGCATTTTAAAACTTACCCTAACAGGTTGAGTTAGAGGGTGGTTGATAGATTCTTTGCTTCCTCCTGTCATAGGATCATTTTGAACATGATCTTTGATTGCTGTATTCATTGTTTGTTCCACATGGAAAACCTGATAAGGAACACCATCTTCTTCACCTTTAGGACTAATTGATTGCAGTGCCAGCTTGGCTCCAACTTTGGATATAGGATTACTATCACACTTCGTTCCTAAAAGCATTTCCGGAACCTGATTCTTGCTGTTGGAAGCAGTAAGCACACAACTCTCTCCATGGAAATTGTAACCAGTCATACTCTTAAGAGGTAATGAACTGTCGAAATTTTTATCCTTGATTTCTTCTAGTTCTCTCATCCTCCTTATGGATTTAAATAGAAATATGTCTGGAGTGATGATGTTCTCTTTATCTGGAGTAAAGATTTCGTCTTCATGTTCCTCAAAGGAAGAAGCTACATTCTTCGAAACTGATTTAGGAGTCTGATTCTCGTTGTGGAAAACTGATTCCACATATTCTATATGAAGATTGGTCACATTCTTAAGAGGAGATGATCTACAGGAGTTTTTTCCCCTGAGTACTTCGATTTTTCTGATCTTCTTCATGGCTTTGGATCGCAAGGTATCTGGAGTGATGTTCTCCTTATCTGGGGTATATATTTCATCCCCATCCTCATCAGAAAAAGACTTCACAGATTTGAGGATTGATGCATTCATGTTATCCTTTTCAGGCTTTCTCAACGATCTGATAAGGAGAGAATCACAAGCAAGGTTCTCCTTATCTGGTGTAAGTACTTCTTCTACACCATTGCGAGTCCAGTGGTACAAATCCTTGGGAAGGGAATCAATTGCGGGATTATCATGATCTGATGACCCAACTGCAGTATCTGCACCCGTCCAGGTATCCTTGTTCGGGGTAAATATTTCATATCCATCATCATGAGAAAAAGATTTCACAGACTTCCGAACTAATTCATTCTTCATGTTGCCCTGATCAGTTTTTCTCAACGATCTGATGCTGTTCTCCTTGTCTGATGTAAAATTTTCTTCTATGTCACTTAGATTCCAGGAGCATGGATCCTTTGGAATGGAATCAATTGCTAGAGTGTCATGATCTGATGAGTCAAATTCAATATCTGGACCCATCCAGCCAGTGACAATTTGTACTCTAGAAGATTTACCGCTTCTAGACCAAACGAATGGAGAACTTTTATGTGCAGATCTTACTGGAGGAGTTTCAGGATTCTTCAATATAGAGTTTGTCCAATAATTGTCATCAGCAGAAGGACTTCCCGAATCATAATTTTCTTTATCATCCTCATCATTTTCAGAGGGGAACAGATTCCTTATGATTAGCTTAATTTCTGTAACATTATCATCAATCGAGTTAATTTCAGATTCTGTAAAGGCACTGCTTCCATTTTCTTCTGGTTCGCAACTAAAGTCTTGGTTACTTGCACAAATTCCGCTTCTTGACCAAATCCTCACTGCAGGTTTTTCAGCAGATCTTGATGGAGATGTGACTGGATTCTCCATCAAAGAAACCATTGGAGATTGGTCAGCAACAGAGAGGGTTCCCATTGCTACCTTGTCATTGCTCGCTCCGTCAGCTTTACTGAGAAGCTGAAGCTCAGAGGTCTCATTCTCTTCAAGGCTATTCGCGGAAACACCATGGTTCTTTACTCCCTCGGTGACAAAAAACAAATTGTCTGTTGGCATCAGAGGAGCTGAGGGAATTGATTGTTGAACACTAGCACAAATTCCCCTTCCTGGCCTAATGCTCAGAGCAGATGTCTGTACAGATCTTAACAGAGTTGTACCTGAATTCTCGAACAAGGAGACCATTCGCGGTTGGTCAGCAACAGAAAGGGTTTCCAGGGCATCCTTATCATTACTCTCTTGGCCAGCTTCATTGAAAAGGTGAAGCTTCGGGGTTTCGTTCTGTTCAAGGCCTTTCCGTGAAACACCATGGTTCTCTACTCCCTCTGCGACATAAAATGCATCATCTGTAGGTTCTATTCCCTCCGCAACATAAAATGCATCATCTGTAGGTATCAGGGGAACTGACGGGATTAATTCTTGTATCTGAGATTCTTTTGCTTCCAGCTCCTTCTCATCTTGTCGGTTATACAAATCCATGGGAGGAACAAATGGCTGTTCGAGGTCATATGCAATGCTCATAGGAACCCAATGCAGCCTGTAGGTCCTGCTTGACCCACCCAGTCGCAATGTATCGCCCTCATTCAAGTATACTCGTACATTAGGTTCTATTTTATTTCCACACACCCATGTACCATGAACTGAGAGAAAATCATCAATCAGTAAACAGGTTTAAATTCAGGCATGGAATTTAAGAAAAAGAAAGGATACATTATTGAGGAAAAGCTTCAAGAATTAGAAAGATACACCAAAACAAACTTGATCCACAACAAACTTGATCAAGATTCAAGAACGAGCCACAGATAAAGGGAATTGGCCAAGTAAATCACACTATTACATATCTCACAAGTAAGAAGCCTGACGATAAGCAGTAAGGGAATAAACAACAAGAATAAGCTACATCCACATTTCAAAACCGAGGTCCGAGGAGTTTAGCAATGTAGCAAACACACATTTCCTGAATCTTTAAGCTACTAATGGTCAATTAGAAAGAAGAACAGTAGTATATGTATGTATATGTTCTTCATGCTCACTTCATCCCAAAAAGATTGTCCAATTTGCCTCCAAGTAGTAAAACGAAACAAACTTCACAGCCTTAATTCACATATGAATATAATTTGAAGCAAAATTACCATGCCAATACTGGGTTCTATTAAAACTTCCACCATTTAATATATTTTAACCCAATCCAAAAACATGTAATTCAAATTTTTAAAAAGAAAACCATCAAATTCAAAACTGGTTGCCGGTGGAGGGAGCATTAACAATACAAGATCATAACAATGCTAAAAAATACTGAAAGATAGAGGGACAAAGAACATAACCAATACTGAAAAAATAGCCATAACAACAAACCCCATTTGAAAAATGATCAAACCCCATTTGAAAAATCAAGAACAATGTCAATAAAGATGATAACTTTACAATACCCAAATAGAAAAAGAAAAAATCAAATATCAAAAATCAGTGACATAGAGGGACAAAGAACATAACCAATACTGAAAAAATAGCCATAGCAACAAAAATATATCCAAATAGCTAATAAACACAAGCAGAGATTTAAAACCCCAAGTCAAAAATCATGAATAATGTCAATAAATATGATAAATTTATGATACCCAAATGGAAAAAATCAAGAATTAAATAAAAATACCAGAAGACAAATCAGTGACTGAGAGCATTAAAGAACATGGCTTGAAATGTGTTTGGAGGTGGAATCGGCTGATACTCGGGTGCGCCAAGGTGATGTTGCAATCTGGGTGTCTACCAATCCATAAAGTCTCCTCAAATTCATGAAATTGTTCAACAATTTTTGGTGAATTTCGTTCTTGAAGGGGGTCAACAAGGAAGATGTTCTTCAAGATTGAGTTGTTTTTCAGTACTGTGAAAACTGGGATTCTCTTCTCCAAATCATGATTTTCAGACATTTTTTGGGTTTGAGAATGGGTGATTCTTGATTCTTAACACAAAATTCAAAATTGTTTTCTGGATTTGGAGTAATTGGAATTCAAATATATAGGATGGAAAAAATAAATTGTGGAGTTGAATACTACCGTTAGGCCCAAGAGTTTGAAATATGTAGATACTCAATTTTAAATATTTTTGTATGGGTTATTTAAAATACTAATTTACAAAAAATAATAATAATATATAGCATTTGCGTTATAGTAATCATTACTAATTTACAAAAAAATTCAAACTTAAATATACTAGTATATATGAGTTAAGACATAGTTAAAGAAAATTGAATTTCATTTATTGTCGAGTCATAAAATTGAAACGTTTCGACCAACATATTTTGTTTATATTATTTTCTCTTTATTTATAGATTATTTTAAATTAATATTTGGTTGATTTTATTATTTGACCTTGTATTAAACAACTATGTGAAGATTTATTTGAAGACTAATGTCAAGCATGATGAGTCGTACAATTTAAAACATATTTTACATCCAGTCATCCATCGGTCAGTTTTAAAAGTTACATAAATTTGGTTTTTCAATAAATGAAAAACTTATTGTAGTTTTGAAATTTAAAGCATGAAAAATTAGATATTTAAAAATATGCGTAAACTAACAAGAAATACTCTTTATTCAAATGATTATCGAATTTAATTTTACGGAATGAGATTTCAACCAATTATTTAGAAAAATTGTTAAGACAAATTTTTTTATGAGTTCAATCAAAGATTGATTGTAAATAAGTTTAGTCTATGTTTGGTAGCCAGAAATGGAATCAAATAAATGGGAATGGAATAAAATTTGATTGAATTACTTGGTTTGATATTTATGAATAGATTTTTCATTACAATCCTTAGTTAATCCAATGGAATCAAATAATAATGATGATAATCATAATAATAATAATAATAATAAAAATAATAATAATAAATAGGATTATGTTTATACAAGCGTCTTTAATTACATTGAAAATTTGACACTATTATTATTGTAGAAATTTTCTATTTAATTAATTAAACAAAATTAAAGTGTATGGGAAAAATATTTTTGTGTTCTACTATATAGCTATTTTCCAATACATGTTTTTCAATTTGTTTGAAATTTTTTATTATTAAATAGTTCTTCTTAGGAAGATAAACTATTGTGTTCAAATTTATGTAATATTTACGTGCATCTATTTTAGTGGTATATTAGTAATTTAGTTATATTATGATTATTATTACATCAAACCAAGCTAAGGAATGTAATGGTTAATGGGAATTGAATTTCTTTATTGATAATAAATATTTGTAAATTTTTATTATTAAATAGTTCTTTTTAGGAAGATAAACTATTGTGTTCAAATTTATGTAATATTTACGTGCATTTATTTTAGTGGTATATTAGTAATTTAGTTATATTATGATTATTATAACATCAAACCAAGCTAAGGAATGTAATGGTTAATGCGAATTGAATTTCTTTATTGATAATAAATATTATTATCAATAAATAAGTTTACTACGTTCATACCAAACAAAGCAATAAGAATCATTTGTTCATTCATTTTTCATTACTCATTCCATTATGAAGTCATTTTATTCGTATGTCATTCCATATTAGGCTACAAGAGCGACTCCGAGAATGAACTCCGGAATTTCTTAATTTTCTGATACTTTAGGAAGCCAAATGTAATCAATTTATCTTACCATATGTAATATGGAAAGTGTGCAATTACAAGTTACAAATAATGAAGCCTCATGTTCTCTTATCTCCTTAAATGTAGGAGGATAAGTTATTTAATTTTAAATAAATAATTTCATATAATCTACCTATATATACCTATATGAAGAAGGAATTAAAAGTTATTTTAGAAAAAGACTCTCGCTAGTGACCAAAAAGGTTATGGGTTCGATTCTCACCTCATTGCTAATTTACAAAAAAGAAGAAGTTATTTTAGGAAGATAAATTATTTTAAAATAATTATTTTATTTCATAAATATTTTGTACAATAACTATCCATTTTTATGATAAAAAATGTTGACCTTCATTTTAAAAACATATACTGTATCTTATATTATTTTGCACATTAAAATAAATTTAACTAAGATGGAAAAATAATAGTATGAAATAGAATTGTTATATTGTTAATTAATAAAAAATTATATACTATAGATATCATGAATTAATTGCAGAGGCTGGACTGTGTACACATCTAGTTTGTTTAATTACATGTAATGTAAAATCTCATCACATAATCTATATAGTGTCCCAAAATCTCAGAATTTAATCTCCATCTTCAAAAAATACTCAATCTTTGAGTTAATCAAATAGTCTGGTGGAAAAGGCTCTTGCAAGTGACCAAAAGATCCTGGTTCGAAACTCAATTCATTGCTAATTTACAAACAAAAAAATACTTAATCTTGTTGGGATGAACATAGCATATATACATAAACATAAGGCTTATTTTTATTTGCACCCTGAACTATCACTCAAGTTTCAAATTATACCCTAATACTATCCTAAGCTTCAAATTGCACTCTAATACTATCGTAAACCTCAAATTGCACCCTATACTATGTTTTGTCTCGTTTTACACCCTAAAATGCCAAATATAGATAGAATTTTGTTTTAAAATAAGCATAATTGTACTAGTATTTTGAGTAGTAATGTTGTGCTATGTTAGGATTATTTTTCGACATGCCCCATGATCTCTTAAAAAGCGCTTCCACCTAAGTGGGATAAAGGGGGTCGTATAACATGCAGTCGTACTCCTGTGACAACAAGGAGACTTCCGAATTGGTTCTAGAGCGATATCTACTATATTACAATTATGAGGTTCGAAGTAAAAGTGTAAAACTGTTACATACTTACATGTAGTGAAGGTTTACATTGACTTAAACATCAAGTGTTTGACATGCAGACACTAATGCAAGATACTTGCTATCTCATTGTTAGTGGAGTTTGATAAATCAGTTCTTAAAGCACATTTGTGGTGTGTTATATCTGATTTACAATCTGAATTCTTTAAAGCACTTATAGTTTAATTCTGCTGTATTTGTTGTTGTTCTGAATTGAAGCAGACCTCAACTATATATAATCTTATCTGTTTTCTTACTTTTTTCATTGAATGTCTCATTATCTGAACATTGTAACAGTTTGCCTTCTCTATAGGTACCTGCTGGAGGTAGTCTTCCCTCAAATGGAGGCAGACTGCATCAGCATCACCGCTCCATAGTCTCGTTGTTTGCTTGTAAGTGGAGCACACTCCAATTAGTCGTGCTGCGCTAACTACTTCTATCTGCTGGAGATCCCCTTGCTGCTTGGCGTGCTGCAGCATATCTGCTTAGATTTTACTATCCTGTTATTACTCCTGCCAGTCAAAATGGTCTATTATAGTACATAGATAAGCTGTTTGTTCTAAGGAGTTCACTATTTATATAAATGATCAGCCTCGTGTATTTCCTTCGTATGCTCAAAGGTTCTTATACAATTACTGAATTTAAAAAGGAAATAGAGCTAGAAGTCTATATTGTTCTTCCTGTTAGTCGTTTATTCTATTTCGGGAGACAATTTGATTTTATCAGTTACTTACATGTCTTTTCCTTTTGATGCATTCCTAGCCGTTATGAGTGGTATCAATATGGAGTTTCCTCCCCTTCAGGAAATCAAACTTTCTTTTTCCATATGCTTTCTGGTTCTGGGGGACTACACCCTCGTAGCTGCTACTTCGGTTAATGATGCCAGTGAAATACTCAGACACAGAGCAAGAACCAAATAAGTTGATGAGTCAATATTTTGTGTCGAAGTGCTTAAATTCTTGTTGAAATGCATAACGGGATTGACAAAAACGATTTATTTTATTGTTTTCTCATTTTGTTTCCAGGTTAGCACTTTGCACCCTATTCATCCGGGTTCCCGAGTTTGATAGGTTCGTTTTTATTCTATTTCAGTCTTCGTTCTCGTTCTGCTACTTTTTGTTATAGCAACATCAAATACTTAGCAATGTTATTTATATTTTGCTGAATCCGTTTATAGTGTTGCAAATTTTCTTTCAGTTTTAGTGTAATTCTGATTGAATTTTTTTTCTTAATTTTCAGTTAACCTGCAAAATGTTCTCTAGAGTTGGAAATATTTGGACAATTTGAGACACTGAGAGTTATTGTACTTGTAGAAAGATGAGCAAATCCTTAAATTATTAATATGTCGAGAGTAACGGCTGCTCTGGTCTTGTAACTTGGTCTACTTATAGAGTTATAGATGTGTTCGAAGTGGTAATTGCTCACCAGTCGCCATCTCCAGATTTAGATACAGGCTTGCAGCTACTGATTAGATATACGGGAGTATCTCAATTGGTAAATAACTAGAATGCTAATTATGCCAATTTTTTCATTATTTCAAGAAGATTATAACGTGGAAGTTGTCCAATCATTCAATCACGTGAATCAATTATTCAAACCGCACTTAAATTTTCACTCACTCCCCTCTATTTTTGATAAAATATAAAACTATTTTATTGATGAATCTTATGTGCATACAATACAAAGATGATCTATATTTATAGATAAATATAAACCTAAACCTAATGCTTATGCGGGCTTATGAGATATTCACCCATAACCCTAACAATTTTTTTAATTTACAATTATGGTATCCAAACAACAAGAAAATACATTTTTCATGATTCTCACTAATTCCCTTCCCCTAGGATAATCTTAGCTCGAATGGTCACAGGTTTCATTATAAGAGTGTGCTTCTCTACAAATGTGTGGCTTCCACAATAGGTGCATGAGTAACTCTGCGTTTGTTCAAGGGAGTACCTACTTGTAGGTGGTTACCCAGAGTCTGGGCACTCTTGAGGTGAAGTCCGGACCGCTAGAGGCACATCCCGATTTATCTCCACTATCAGGCGATGGGCTAGCCAAGCGGGGGCGTATTATCTATTTATTGAAGAAAGTGACATAAAACGCAACATTAGTGTACATAATACAAAATACCCCTACTAAAAATGTTAAAAATGTCAATAAATCGCGAGTTGAACAAAATAACGCATGAATGACCCAAAGTGTACTACCTAACATTAGTGATCCAAAAGTATACAAAGTCATATTAGGGTGATCGATTGAGGTTTTTTAACCAACATTAGTGACCAATAAAGCCATTTATTCTAACTGAAATATGTAAAGAGAAAATCAGTTTAAAATATTAAATTAATAACCGATGATATAATTTAAATAAATTTTTGTTTTATATATTCAATGTATATATATGTACAGCTACTAAAATTTTACCATAAAAGAACCCATGCATTCTATTGCTTGTTTTTTGTAAAAGCAAAATAAGGTCTCTTTCTACATGTAAAATGTTAATGTATTATCAACATCAGTCAACAGAATATATTCTTGTTTTTTCAACATAAATATTTAACTTTGTTGAGTTATGAAACATGGTGATTATAGCCAAATACTGTAGAAACAATGGAACACACACCGAAGCTTTTGGCTTTCTTACTATTGTGTGTCCTTTTGGGTTCTTCTTGTTTCCTCATCTATCATATCACCTACATTATTATTATTAACTGCCTGAATTGTTTCTTGAAGTGCCTTCGAGTTTCAAACCTCACATGTCGACAATGACGCTCCACTTAGAATATACAATAATATACGTACGTGGCATACTGGCATTGTATAACAAAAATCATTGTTTAATGCAATTTATACCGGACTGGTGTTTGATAATTGATATTGACGAGTTAAAATGTGATTATGTGACGAAGAAAATGACATTTTTTAGGGGTTGAAGCACTACTTTATCTTGTTATTTAGTCTAAGGGTCTGTTTGATAGATCTGAAAAACTGAAGTCTGAAGTCTGATTGTAAGTGATTGAATGCTGAATTGCTAAATTGTAACTGAATCTTAATAATGAATCTGTTTAGCTGTTTGATAACAATTCAAAGAAAAAGACTGAATTTGAGTTATGTTGACAATTTTCCCTCAACCTTAGTTAATTAACAATTTATTCACACATTTCACTTCCAGCTTCAAAAATTTATATAAAAATATTATTGTTAACTTATAAATAATTAAAATAATAATAAATATGACTAAATAAATATTTTAAATTTAATAAAAATATAAATATTAAACTTAGTTACTCAAAGTCAATGTAACATTACTTTTTCTTAAATTACTTCAAAATTAAATATATTGCAATTTGTCACACATAAATCATTGTATCCTAACTTCAAAAAATTTAATCAAATATTTTTTATATAAAATCTCAAGAAGATAACGAAATATAACCGGGACAATATTCAGAATTCAAAAATTTCATATAAAATAGAACAAAAATCTCTAATGAAAATTCAATGGTTACTTTTATAATTAACTTGGAGGTTCAAAAATTTTATATAAAATAAACCCAACTCTCTCTCTGCGAAACATTATGGTGAATTGAATTTTTACGAAATAAACCAAATTAGCATAACATTAAATGAGTAATTGAAATATATTTTACGAAATAAACCAACTCTCTCTGCATAACATAAACCAAATTCACAACATAAACCCAACCCAAATTCACAACAAGCCACAAATATTTAATTATTAGCGTAAAAATAATATTTGGAATTGAATTTTTATGAAAATATACAATCTTTTTAGTTTGATTCTCGAGAAAGTAAACATGTAAATTAGCATATTTAATCGAGGCCGAAAAGATATAGCAATATTTTAAAGTTTTTTCAATCAAAATAGTGAATCCGCGTGGAAATTGTAATTTGTACATCAGTTCATCTTGTTACTTTTTTTTTTATCACAACGATCAATTTTACAGTACTCCAATTTTATTATATGAAATTCAACAACTTTATACACAACGAGCTATTTTTACACAATCACTTTTATATAAAATAAAAAAGGTATAAATATTTGCACCTTATTTTGGTGACTGCTTCAGTTGCTTGTTCTTTGTTTATGAAAGTTTAATTTTTTTTGGAGAAGAATGAGGTTTATAGAGAAAGAAATTGAGAGAGATGAGGAGAAGACAAACAGACGTGATAGAATAGAAGAAAAAAAACGTGAAAAAGAAAGACGTGAAAAAGATTGAGAGGACAGATTTGAAAAATTAATATTAATGCCTTTTGAATTGATTCAGACAATAAAATTAAGTTAGGATTTTTAACTTAAAATTCTACTAAAGATTTTGACCAGATATGAGTTGATTCAATCCTTAAAAAAATAACTAAGAATCAAATTTAATAAAGAAAAAAATCTGAAACCATTTAGATTAAGTTCTGAATTTTTTTTATCAAACACCCCCATGTGTATAGTCATTCACATATTTTATAGTGTAAATATTATCCTTGAGGAAAGACTCATAGGTCTACAACATTCACAAACAATTCATATTTAATAATCATCATATTTTTTGTAGTCTTTCTATTAATGAATATCCGCTGCCGCTACTTGTTGATTCCATATTGGACGATAGACATCAGATTAATGTAATAATGTTTAAATCACCCCATACCAACTAATAGATTTTGATAAGTGAGACTTCGAGGAAGTGTTAATCTTCTTCTATCCAAAAAAATGATTCAACGAAAGAATGCGCCATAATTATAGGAATTGGTTCTATATATAACAATTACATAATTGAACGGAGCTCGTTTACAACTAGTCTCTCATGGATTTATAGTAAAAAAATATGTTTTGAAGGGAGAGATACTATTTCACCAATCAAGTTATCGTAAGTCATATATACTAGGCAATTCCGTGTGACATACTCGACTAAGAAAATGTTATATAAAGAGCAAAAAAATATAATTTACGATCACAAGCTCATCTAATCTACCAACCAGCGACACGTACTTTTGTAATCTAGTTCTAGCCATTGTAGTCATAATGTATGCTTCATCGCCATATTGATTATTGAAATGACAACATCCATAATAATACAGCATATAAAAATTTGCATATCACCCTCACTAGTACACACCTTAAATGCATGCACTATATATCGATAATTCTCGAACGTGCCACTTATAATAATTCCATCTCATTCCATAGTCCAAATAAATGAGATATTTAAACTTAAGGATAAAAAAAATTATTTCAAAAATATCCTCAAATCATCTCTAGCTTTAATCTTCTTTTTTGCTTCATTCAATTTGAGTTCAAAATCCAACGCACGCGACAAAATACATCATGAAATACAAAAATCAATATGATAACGAGTAAGATCGGTCATTTTCTTTTTGTAAATTAGCGATGAGTAGTGCTTCGAACCTAGATCGTTTAGTTTTATAGAATAGAATTGGTGCATGTTGATGGAAGAGGACAATGGAGAGTGGTCCATGCAGGAAGATAGGTCCTGTTTGTGGTGCAATTGTGGTCCAATTTAGAAAGCCTGATCTCTGGTTTAAAGAAGGTTGGCAATAGAAGACGAAATTTCTTATAGGTGTGGTCCGAAAAGTTCTATATTATGTCTTAACTCTCAACTATACCACCTTATCATTTTCATATCTTCCAAAATTCAAGAAAGTTATCTATATCACAAGATTCCATCTTCATATTTCTTCACAATTTGTGTTTGTTGACAAAAATATTTCCATTGTTTTAGGTGTGCATGGCACGCATATGCATTTGATGTATCTTTTCCTCTATATATGTTAAAAGAATCGAATAGATGTTTCGTGTGTTGGTGGAGTGAAAATATGTTTATCCCTTGTGATATACATTTTAAAGTTTAGTAGGCGACTGTTGCGTTTGAATCTTTATAAGTAGCAATAATGTAATAATGATTTATGTAAGTGTATATTATGTACATATAAATGATCTTGAAATTAAAATCTTTGTTAAATATTAATGGAGAAAAAAATTTAAGTCTATACTATTTGCGCACATGATAGACAGTTCCGCTGATCATTTGTGCCCATTTAAAAAAAACTTGAAAATAAATATGTTTGCGAGTTTTTGTCAATGCATAATTACAAAAATTACCAAAAAGTAAGTATAATCGTGAACTTTGAATGATTGTTTTAATTATGTACCATTTATGCACATGGTACACACTTACAAAAAATATTTGTGCATCATAGCCACTTACATGGACCAAACTGTAAGGAGTGTCCACTTCATCTGACGACTAACACAATTACCTCGTAATCCTACACATATTTGTATAGTATTTATGAGGACTCATTTTACAATGATTTAGACAGAACAATTAATAACAATCTAAACTATGTATATATAGTATACTTAAAATATTTAATCTGATATATGTGTTATCCTTCGATATTTGGGGCTAGCTAGTGTATGATACTATGCTAAAAATTAATCAAATTCTTTACTTCAACTTATTGATATTAGAATTACCTCTAAATGTTGCACCAATTCTCCATTAACATATAAACCATTTATAATGTATCCTAACAACCTAACCAATGTATTAAAATCGATTTGACCAATGTACTATAATCACCACATAAAGCTAAGCTTGTGAACAACATCATATGGTACAAGATTAAGTTTCATTTCATGATTAATTAATGATAGATCATAGATCCCAATCCTTTTAGAGAGGTATCTTATGTTTCGGTGATTTAGGTGATAATCAATTAAATTCTTTTGTTTGTAGATATTAGAGCGTTAAATTGGGTGTTATTCGATATATTCGGAAAAAGAAGATGCTAAGATTTGATGCTAAAAAATCTAAACGATAAAAATATACAACAGTTCCTAAATCACGCGTACCACTTTGATGGTTGAGATGTGATGCGTGAATAAGGAAACATCAATCAATCCTCAAAGAAAATGAGGAACCAAAAAGTGAATATATTATTGTAATATTAATTTGATATTGTAGCCTGTAGGTAAAGTTTGTGATTTGAAATGCTTGTCTGTTTTTCACTCAACTATTGGTATAAATGTAGAGAAAAGCGTTGAAAATTCTAAGAGAATTAGGTTTCTTTTTAGTGCAAAAATACTTAAATAAACAATGAGTTGACATCAAAATAGAAAGTTAACGTACCACTTCCAAAGTATATGTACTCCCTCCGTCCCTAAAAGATTGTCACATTTTGATTTTTGTTAGTCAAACATTACAAAATTTGATCATGAATTCCCATTAAACGATAAGACATAATATAGTCTTGTGGGACCTTATTAGATCCGTCTCAATATATATTTTTGAAATATTAACTTCTTATAATTTTTTCGCATGTAAAATAATAGATATTTATGTTTTAAATCGTGTTTTGTTGACCACCAAAAGTCAAAATGTGACAATCTTTTAGGGGCGGAGGAAGTATTATATTAATATATTCTAAAAGGAAATTGTTGATATGGTCCCAAAAAGTGAGGGTACTGCTGATCTGGTCCCAGTAAGTAGCTCACTGTTGCACTTTGGTCCCAGTAACACGGATGCGCAAATGGTCCCTGTAACTTGTTAGCAGGTGCACATTTGATCCCTAATTTAACACATACGTTAATTTGGGGGGGTTGCGATTTTGAGACAACTTGGCGGGTGGTTATGCAATTTTAAGACTTTACTTGATCCCATAACTCTATTTTTCGATTTTTTTTTTCAATTTTTTTTTCGCTTTTTTAGATTTCTTTTATGTTTTTTTAAAGATTTTTTTTCTAGTAAAAAGGGTTTGATTTTGATAATTGTTTTAACTAAAAGTTTTGGTTTTGACAACAAGATTCGGTTTTCGTAATTTTGGCAAAAGGTTCAATTTTGATAGCGGTTTGCCAAAAAGTTTTCGTAGTTTGCAAAAGGTTCGATTTTCATAGTTTTTTTTGACAAAACGGTTAGGTTTGGTAGTTTTTTTCGCAAAACCATCCAATTTTGATCATTGTTTGGGCAAAGCATTAGTTTTTTCGTAGCTTTTTGGCAAAAAGTTCCAATTTCGATAGTTTTGGCAAAAAAAACTATGAAAACCTAACATTTTTGCGAAAATCAAAACTTTTAGTTAAAATAACTACCAAAATCGAACCCTTTTTAATAGGAAAAAATCGAAAAGAAAATCTAAAAAACAAATAGAAAAAAAAATCTAAAAGAAAATCGAAAAAAAGAGTTATGGGATCAAGTAAAATCTAAAAATTGCATAACCCCCCCCCCCCCCCCAAATTGTCTCAAAATATTAAATTAGGGATCAAATGCGCATCTGCTAGCCACTTACTGGGACTATTTGCGCATTCGTGTCACTTACTGGGACCAAAGTGCAACAGTGACCCACTTACTAGGACCAAATGAGCAAGTTCCTCCCAGAAAGTAGGTCAAGGTTATCATTTCATCCTCGAAAGTTCAACAGTTACAATTTCTCCCCAAAATTGGACAAAAGTTGCACTTTAGTCCAAAAACTAACGAAGCCATTAAACTTAACGGTATTTTTGCAATTAGAGGTTTCGCTAAATTTTAAAGGTCCGTCAGTTTTTGGACTAAATTGTAACTTTTGTCCAATTTCGAGGCTAATTTGCAACGATTGAATTTTCGAGGACCAAATTACAATCTCGATCCACTTTCTGGGATCGTTTCGACAATTTACTCATAAACAATGCTAGATCAAGACAAGTATGGAATATGGATATTGAGCACTCTTGAAAATGAATGTCCAGGATTTGACCTTGTTTAGTTAAGTTTTACTAAACAATAATATTTCCTCCGTCCTTAAAAGATTGGTACACTGTGATTTGTGACTTTTGGTGGTCAACAAAACACAATTTAAAATATAAGTATCTCTTATTTTACATCCGAAAATATTATAAAAAATTGATATTTCAAAAATATATATTGAGATGAATCTAACAAGATCCCACATGTCTATATTATTCCTTATCGTTTAATAAGAATTCTTGATCAATTTTTTTAAAATCTAACCACCAAAAGTCAAAATGTATCAATCTTTTAGGGACGGAGGGAGTAGTAGATACTGGACATATGTTTATCATGTAACTCTACAAAACTTTGTAGAGTCGAGTTTGAAGTTGGTTTTCGGGTTCAACAACTCGGTGTGCAAGATAGGTGATACTGATTACTTGGATTTATATTTTATTTTAGGGTTAATGATCGGGGACATTACTTATCTTTCTCCAATATCACCAGTTGATCACTTACTTTTTATAGGGTCTCAGTTGATCACTCACTTTTTAAAATTTGTTTCAGTTGGCCTATTGGCCATTTTTTCCGGCTGATCAACGCATATGATGACCATTATTAAGGGCGTTTTTGCCTTTTCATATCGAAATTAAAGGGTTGGTTTTAAGTTTATTTCTAATTTTCAATTTGTTTTACTTAAATTCGTCATGAAAAAAAATAAAAAAGCCCTTAATAATGGTCATCATGTGCGTTGTTCGGGCATCGACCAACCGAAAAAATAGCCGATAGACTAAATAAGACAAATTTTAAAAGATAATATCAACTGAGATCTTTAAAAAGTTAGGTAATCAATAAGTGATACTCCTTCCGTTCCTATTTACTTGATCATTTGGAGAAAAAACACTTTATTAATGAATGAAGAGAGTTTACTAATATATCCTCAAAAAGTAAAAAATATGTTGAAGTACTATTACTTTATTGAAGGGTAAAAAGAAGAAAATAACTTTAAAGTTGTATTAAAAATATAAGTGATCCAGTATTTTGAAAAAGTAAAAAAATTTCAAATGAACAAGTAAATAGGAATAGAGGGAGTATTAGTGTTGGTTGCACTTCTTTAACAACATCAAGCATAACTCAGAACAACGATCACATCTTCTACGAGATTGGACATCAACAAATCATAGTACCTAGAATATGCCATCCTTTAATAGATTAATGGACTTTTATGGTTTATTGGAGGACTTTTGGTTGTGGTAGATATATATAATTGAAGTAATTTATATTATATGCACATTTTAGTGTTGCATTTTCTTCAGTGGTAAATATTGAATTTAAAATGCATTTCTAGAGAATATTGCTTAAATATCTTCGGATAATATTGCCATCAAAGTATAGTTTTTTTTCGGCGTGAGGGGGCGCTTAATGTGAGCGTGATCACATTTTGCTCCAATCAAAGTATAGTTTTGTTTTCAATAGTAACACGATTGTAGTTTAGTATTTAAAAGTGACAAAAACACTCTAGATTAGTCTTCACCTTAGCTATTTCGTTGATTTAACGCCAGCACGGAATTATAGGTTAAATTTGGGGCAATTATTTGTAAGACTTAAACTTCGAACATAGACTAAAGTGTTGAGACAGGATATATGTGAACATAAGCTCATTTTCATTATGTGAATCTAAGCTAAAATGTCGAGGCAAAGTCTTAAAATTTCTTTTTTTGCCCCAACTATAATCTCTAATCAGGCGTTGGTGTTAAAATTAACGGAATAGTTGACGTGGGGACTAATCTACAGTTTTTTTTGTCACTTTCGGAGACTAAAGTACAATTGTGCCACTACTAAGGACCATATTGCAATCTGATGACACTATCAAAAATTATTTTTGCAATTTTCTCTGCATTTCTACAGTAAATACATATGAATGTTTATTAGAGCATCTATTAGAAATAATTAGATCGAGTGAGAAGCAAAACTATCGAGATGCCATTGAAGGCTTGCGGAAATAAGAAAGATGGAGGAAGAAAAGTCTTGTGTAACTTGAAGAGAAAAGAACGTTTATTTAATTGAGGAAATAATGTAATGAATATACAAAAGGTTAGTTAGGTTCCAACAGGTGGTCCCTTATTTATACTACTTCAGGCTCATATGAGCGTGCCACATGGCCACATATAAAATTGGGAAAAGCTCAACAGTAACAAACTAACAATAACCCTAATTTATCGAAATCAATTGAAAACAACTAATCCAACTATCTCTTCCCAAATCTAGCTCAATTCTCCAATTCCTCAATTAACTTCTGCACATGTATACACGTCAATCTTTTAGCATCAATCGAAAGGTTATTAAACGGGTAATTAGTAATGATACTTCTTATAAACTTTGAAATGTTACAGTGCACCCCCTAGGTGAACACTTATCAAAAGATCCTAGTTGATCGCTTATCTTTATCAATCAGAGTCGTTTAGTATTAACATATTATATATTTTTTGATTTAATCTTTTCCAAAAATGTATATGTAAAATTACTAAATTGCCCCTACCTAATAGTCACATGACTGTCATTATACTACTTGTGACTGATTTATAAATACAAGTGATCAACTAAGACTTCTTGATACATAAGTGATTAACCGAGTCCATAATTAAAATATACGTGATCATCCTAACCATTCACCCTTTACATTATTATGTCATCTTTCAAGGATTGAATCGGCAATATAATTGTACTCGATGTTACTACGATCTTTAAATAGATGGAATTGATTATTCATATTTATCTAAACACATCATGTGATTAATTACATGCTTAATGTTAATAGTGAATTTTCATTTATTGAGGATCAAATACTAAATCTGCAATATTACCATTATAATTGGATCAAATCTTAGCTCAATTATATTTACTAGGATCCAATTCACAATCAACTCCATTTTAACCTTTTCATATTTTGGGACATCCACCAACCATATTTTCTACTTGAAAAAAATTGCTTTGAACGTTACAAAAAATAAAATGAAGAATCTAATGTTATAATAACAAAAAAGGTAATCCTACAAATGATAAATGGATTATAATTAACTAATTGAGTTTAGGAGAATTTTATTGAGCATATTGTAAAATTGCTTATAGATGGATTTTCTAAATTTAAAATAACATAGTAGTACAAATTGAGTTAATCGAATGGCCCAGTGGAAAAGGCTCTTGCCAATGACCAGAACGTCCTGATTCGATACTCGCCTCATCGCTAATTTACAAAAAATAATAATAATAACATAGTAGTACAAAACAGGTCAATTTATACATCTTGGCATCTAGCAACTTATTATGCAAATACTTATAAAGTACCAAAAAAGAATATTAAATGGACAAAGCTTGTCAATGTCAATTGTAAATATTATCATAAGATAAATATGGCACCCACCCTTTTCTACTACAAATGCATAATTCATTTGAGTAAGGAATTGGAGGATTCTATATTTAGCATTACGAAATAAATTCTCACATACTATATTAACAGACCAGTCTGACTTATATTTGCATAAGATATAGTTTGACTGTTTAAATGGTAATAATTCATGAAGTAGAGAATCCTATCATATTAGTTGCCTACACGTTATCAAGGCCTGCAATCATATGCATTATAATCAAACATCCTATGATGATTTTATCAACACCACCCTCCAAAACTTCTATGCCACAAATTTTCACGTCAGTAAATTCTGATAATTTTGCCTCTAACGAACGTATGTTATGTTATGGGTTCAATATACTTTGGAGTGAACATAATGGGTGTTTGATGATGTTTCCAGCATAGGAAATACGGGCTCGGTGTACTTTGGAGCATACATATATTGTGCGCTCATATAGTACTAGAGTACACGATCGATGAGTTGAAATAGTGTTTGAGCACACACAATGTGCATCTTGTTGGAAATTCTAATTTAACAAGCAAATACAAAATAGTTGCGTACGTGAAGGAAAACGAAGTAAGTCTTGTAGAAAAACTTAAATCTTGGGGTCCCACATCTAGCTTATTTTATTTGTGTTCACTTTATATAGTTAAACACAAATAGCATTGTTCAAATTGTGGCACATTATGTCATAGCTTCCGCGGGTGTAATACGGAATAGAAGTGATGACGAATGAATAAACATAATATACATAAGTCCGGAAGCGGGACCATGGGACCTTTTTTTTACTCAATCAATGACAAACAGAAGGAAAGATCATCAGCTTTTGAAAAATTGTAATTGTATATATTTAGTTGGGGGTTACACATTATGGAGTGACTGATCATCATTCCCCAATATCAGCTGTAAGATCCATGCAATTTCATTTTAGTAAACACAACAATGTTAAAAACAAAAATAGATCTTTTAAGTAGTTTTTTGATCTTTGATGAGATAACTTCGATAAACACCCCTATTTTAATATAACCATTGATGATCAATTATTTTGATGATGTAATAGTATGAGATTGACTTAAGCATGTAAGTCCAAACTCGAAAAATACTATTTTTATTTCAATAATCTAAGTGAGGGATTTAATTAAGCATGTATAAAAATATTAAATTTTGACCTTAACTTGATTTTCTTTAAATATTTTGTTGTTAACATGAACATAATAACACATAAGTGTATAGTTTAACTAACACCATGACGGTTAGTATATATAGTAAATCTGTTAAGAGTTCATGAGGTTTCACGTACTATAAAATTAATTGACAATAGAGGGAATAGTCTAAGATATTTTATATTGACCCGGGAGGATATCGATGCAATAGAGGGAGTAGCTCAATATCTTATATATTGACCCGGGAGAACACCGATTTTTGACGTGGGATGTGCATCTTAACACTCCCCCTCACGTGTAACCCAACCATCGGCGGAATTTTTCCTCTCCGGTATTATTTACCGGAACAATATCGACGGGATTACACGTGACTCATTAATTCGGGATTGACTCATGATGCCATGTTAAGAGTCTATGAGGTTCCACTCTAAAACCAACTGGCAATAAAGGGAATAATCCAAGATCTTTTATATTGACCCGGGAGAATACCAACCTGCATATGCATGGGAGGTGCATGCGTTAACAAAATCATATGAATTAATTAACTATTTTAACTAAGAAATGAATTCTTTGCACGAGCAACGTGACAATTTCCTTTTAAGCGAGCTTCTGATACCCTAATTTTTCATTGTTTGATTTAAAATTACAGTAATTTAATGATTTTAAACAATTACTATAATACAAAATATGTAGACGTTTAAGAAATATGCAACTCATTTGGGGATTAAAATAGAAGAATAATAAGGAGGGGACCGTTGAGGCGCATACACGCAATGGAAGCCCAGTGGTCCTCCGTGGACAGTTTGCCAATGTAGCACCAGCCTATATGCGACCCACACTATCAAAAGTTTTCTTCAGTGGGGACCACTCTATATCTATTCTCTTTGATTCTTCCGCCGGCGAACCACCAGCCACCACTTCAGCCGCTCCTTTGTGGCCATAATCTACAAACGTAATCGTTTTCGATTGGTTGCAATTAATGTTTTTATTAACAGGTTGACTGAGGATTATAAACAAGTTGACAACAAATATGAGAATGTTCAATGATTGTATTAAGCTTTTTTGTTTTTTAAATTCATCACGAACCGATTTATGTGTTATTCAAAGAGTAAAAAATACAAAAAAATTTAGTGCAAATAAATATAAAAGCGTTCACTCTAAAGCTAGTTAAGAAGTCACTCTTCGAATACGAAGCAAAACTGTAAATATAAGAACTCAAAGCAGTGGAATGGTCAAAAAGTCTAATGCACCAAGTACTATATAACATTTACCCGTGCATACAAAACATGAATTATTGTTTTGAAATGAAGTAAGAGTTGCTCTGATTGATGAGAGATTTAGGGAGAATTGTTTATTGTGGTATTGTAATCTATGATAATGAACTTATTACAAGCTCAAGAGCAATGAGGTCTTGGGGAACTGTGCTTCATGAAGATCGCATGAAGAATTGTGAGATTTTTTAGTTATTAACTAGTATTGATTGTTTCTTAAATTCAAAAGACATTGTTATTAGTAATTTTAATTTTATTTTATGTGCTACTTCATGTAAGGCAACATACAAGTTTTTTTGAATTAATTCCATGTTTTATCTATCAAAAACAAAATTCCTACAAAGGCGCTAACTAGTGAGAAGGTGTGAACGTATGATAATCACAAGTAAACGTTAAAGTATAGGCAGACAAAGAAGAGTGTGGACAAATGATTTAGCAATGTACGTATAGTTAATGAGTTCAACTACAAGAGGTAAAGTATATATAATGGAAACGTCATTTTCATATAACCAATCTCACTTAATGAGATAAGGCCTTAAGCAGTTAATTTAAATTTTGTTTGGTTATTAGGTTCACGAGTTGAATTTAAGTTGTTATTGCCTTATTGGTATATATTCCCTCCAATCCAAAAAGAGTAGCCTTTTAGACATTGAAGATTATCCAAAAAGAGTGGTCTTTTACATAAATCAAAGCAAAATATATCATTTTTTTCCTCAATACCCTTAGTTGCATTAATTGAAGCTCAATATTAATTAAAAACCCCGGGTGTTTATTCAATTAAATGAGGATATAGAGTTCATTGTGAGAATGTTTTAATGTCTTCTTATTTTGTGTGAAAATTCTAAAAAGTCACTATTTTTGGATTGGAGGAAGTCGTTGATTAAGTTAATTTTGAACATTTATGGAATATCTCGATCAAATAGACAATTATTGGGTTGGATGCATGAATATCTCCAAATGTCAATGATAAAGGATACTTTGCTAAAGTATTACACTGAATGTCAATACCTCGATAGTCTGGTGGCACTTGATCCAAACTTTTATCCAAGAGGTGTTACTTCAAAAGTTTTTATAATAATTTAACTCATATTTCACTCTAACTATCTATTACCACCTCCATTTCAAAATACAATATTTTTTTTATTTTTTACGTGTCTAATTTTGATTAGCAATAACAAATTAATTATAATAAAAAATGTTATAAGAAGTTACTTTTATGAAAATACTCTTCAATATAAATTTAGGGCAAAAGACATCAACCATCACCAATTTTTCACTCAATTCACTCACTCATATTTCATATGGTCTCATTCACTCACTCATCTTCCAAAAAACAATTCCAAGTGGTACTTCCGTCAACTTTTCCGGTCAATCAATAGTTAGTCAACCATTTATGTCTCCCATTGACTTTCTAAAAGGCAAAATAGTCATTTCACATCTATTTAAAAAAGACAAAAAACTTAAAAGGGGTAAAATTATAATTATGCCCCCTATTTGTAAGTGTAGTAGTTAAAGGACGTTTTAAGGAGGGGTAAAATAATCATTTCAATTTTTTAATAAAAAATTAGGTGTGAAATGACTAGTTTGCCATTAAAAAAGTCAACGAGAGACCGAAATAGTTGACTAACCAATTAAAACCGTTTTTGGAATATTAGTGAGTGAATGGAACCATATAAAATATGAGTTAGTGAAATGAGTGAAACATGAGTGATGATTGATGTCTTTTAGCCTAAATTTTATCGATATTAGTTTTATATTTTTTGAACTAAAGAACGAATAACAAATAATTGACGGTCAAAGTTGGACATAAAAAGACAAAAAACGTGAGTAGTCATTAATGCTTTTATGTTCAATTTGATCTTTCCCTCGTTGGGCTACCATTAAGACACGTCACTTAGTTTACAATTTACTTGAGTTAATCGAATAGCCTAGTGAAAAAGGGTCTTGCTAGTGACCAGAAGGTCCTGGGTTTCGTACCCCGTCGCTAATTTAGAAAATTAAAAAAATTACAATTTACTTGGTCAAAAGACTTCTAACACGATAAGATTAAACCCTTTTGCTAAAAAAAATGTGGAGGGATTATCGTGTTACGTGGTCCGTAATAATGATAGTGCAATTATACATTTACAGGGATCCCCATTCCCCAGTAGTGGTCTCAACCAACATAATGGCCCCAACCAGTTGTCCACCCGTTATACTTCTCACATCTTTCATTTCTTTGTAGAAATAAAGTCTCCATATATATATATAGTAGGTTAGGTGGCTTAAAGAGTTACATTTCATGTTTATTGAGTTACTATAATGCGTATTTTGTTCTCTATTATTGTACATCATGATGAGTGTATTCAGGGGCGAACTTAGGGTGTCCCTACGTTTTTCGGTATCGTTTTTTTTATGCAATTTCTTTTGAATTTTTAGATATATATTATAAAAAAATGTTAATAAAATAAGTAAAGTATATCTTAGTCGGTTAGTTCTTTCCTCTAAAAGGTTGAGGTCTTCAGTTCAAGCCCTCTAACCTTCATTTTTAACATATTTTCTATGGTTAATGGCATGAAAGATCACTGACTTTTATTAAACTTTTCACTTTGATCACCCTTTTTTCAAAGTGAGTGTTTTTTATCACTTAAATACATTTTTCCTTAAAATTTGGTCACAGGGCCTTTTTGAAAGATTTTGGGTGCATCATTTTGTAAGTTTTTAATGAGGGTAATTTTGTCCGTTCATATTTATAGACATTCAATCATCTTTTTTTTTAATTTTTTTAATTTTATTAAAAAATATTTTTTAATTTTTAAAAATAAAAATTCTATTTTTTAAATTTTTTTAAATTTTCTTAAATTAAAATAAAACTTGAAAAACTAATATACTAATAAAAGACATGAAATTTAATTAAAAAAAAAGTGAAAAACAAAGAACAAGAAAAGGTTTTATTTTTAATTTAACAAAATTCAAAGAATTGAAAAAACATTACTTTTTTAAAAAAATTAAAAAATATTCTCAAAAAAAATAAAAATATTTTATTTTTCAAAATTAAAAAAAAAATTAAATAAAATTTTAAGAAAATGAAAAAAAGGTGATTGAATGTCTATAAATGTGAACGGACAAAATTACCCTCATTAAAAACTTACAAAATGCACCCAAAATCTTTCAAAAAGACCCGGTGACCAAATTTTAGCGAAAAAATGTAATTAAGTGATCCAAAACACTTTGCTAGTGACCAGAAGGTCATGGGTTCGATACTCACCTCATCGCTAATTTACAAAAAAAAAAAAGGATCCAAAACACTCACTTTGAAAAGAGGGTGATCTTTCATGCCATTAACACTATTTTCTAACTTTTTTCGGTACTTTAACTATTTTTTATTTATTTTGGCCTCCCCTATTTTATTTTTCTCAAAGTTGCTTCCCCTTTATTTTCAACCTGGTTCCGCCCCTTCATGTATTGTGAGATAATTGTTAAAATGATTTTTGTAAGACTATCCACGGCAGGTGTATTTCAAAAATTAAATATTCTTTGCCATATCAGATTATTCCTTCAACACATCATCAAATTTGTTCAATTATTTGTAGACTCTACAATAGAGATATTTCAGAAAATAATTCAATTTTTTCTTTCCTTCATATCACCAACATACACTTCACCATCTATAACCTTAAAAAATGGGTTTATTATTTTTATTATATATATATTTTAAAACAAAACATATTGATATAATTTTTAGTTTATGTTATATTTATACTACAGGTTAAAATAATAAATTAGACAAACAAATGAAAAACTTATACGATAAACATAATTCTCATTTCACCTTTGAAATTTCTCTCTCCTTAGTTGTCAAAAGTTGTCAGAATTCTTTGTTGACAATTCAATTACTCCCTCAATTACTCTCTCATGTGAGACTTTGCACCGTTATTTAGAGTGAATTGTGCTCTATTGTTGAAAAGTTTTGTTTATGTCCCAAAATTTCACTATTCACATTGAAAGTGATCAAATTTAACAGTGAGAGAAATTTTACGATATCAATAAATGGTGAATATGATCTTTAGTAAAGTGAGAGTTTTTTTAAAAAGGTTGTGATGATCAAGTTGGTGACTTAGGTGCTTGTAATTATAAAGTCATGTAATGATTCTCCCTGCTAATACTTTATTGGTAGAGCTTGTAATTAAAAAGATTGATGGTATAATAACAGTGATGAGTGTATGTTGTTATTGAGTTGGAAACATTGATGTTGGAGGAAAAATAAGAATCTTGGTTAATTGGGGCTAAAATGGGCGGGTACATATAGATTAGGGTAAGTAACTTCTCAAAAGTTTATTTTTGCCCCAAAACTTTACTATTCACACTTAAATTGGTCAAATTTAACGGGTCTGTTAAAATGGGGACCAAGATGCACCATTATAGACACTTTCATAACCATTTTCGCAATAGTGCCACTTTCGGGATCAAATTGCACTAGGGCGCGACTTACTAGAATTATTCCAGCAATTAACTCTTACCACTAACGCATTGAATTTTAAACATTTAGAGTGGATGTTTGATTTTTTGTTGTAAGATTGTTGATCAATGAAAGAGTATTGAATGTCCAATCGACCGTCCACGTTGTTCAAACGTTTGAGCATCCAGGAGAGATGTTCGATGTGCATTTGAACGTCTCGATCACTTAACATCTTAAAGTAAATGTTTGAGGGAAAGTTGACCAAAATAAGACAAAATCTTAATTCGTTCGATTTTGCAAATAAGTGTCAATGACATGATAAATATGTAGAGTTAGGTTGGTGATTGACATGATGAATATGTAGAGTCAGTTATTGTTAAACTATTGAGTCATCGACATTTGACTATGTATTCGTTATTTCTCTCTTACGTATTAAGAGACAATTTCATTTCCTACTTTTGAATAGTTGAAATATACCAAGTCAAAAGACATTAATTTAGGGGCATTCAATAAGGCATTATTATCATTTATATGGAGTAGACTTTGTGATATCAATGAATGGTGAATATGATATTTAGTAAACTGAGGGTTTTTGAAAAGGATGTTGTGATTGTAAAGTTGGTGACTTAGGTGCTTCTAATTATAAAGTCATGAGTCCGATTCTACCTGTCAATACTTTTTCTTATTGAGCTTGTCTCACATAATTTGCCTAATATGGCTATTATATCGATTCGAGGTCTCTTCAATACATATTGGGATGAGTTAATGATTATGAGTCCTATTGCAAGAAAAAAAAAGTTGTTGAGAAAGTTGGGAGCGAATTGCACAAATAGTCCCCGATAGTGTCACCAAGTTGCAGTTTGGTCCCCAATAGTGGCACCGTTGCAGTTTAGTCCCCGAAAGTGGCCAAAAAGTTGCAGATTAGTCCCCACGTTAACTATTCCGTTAATTTTTAACACCAACACGCGATGAGAGGTCAAATTTGGACCAAAAAATGAATTTTTAAGACTTAAACTCATTTTTTGTATCTCATGAAAATTCATTACGAAGTTGAAATGCAAAATTTTATTAATTTCTAACACTAATAATGAGTTTGTGTCTTCAAAAAAACCATTTTTTGCCCCAAATTTAACATTTTATCGTGTGTTGGTGTTAAAAGTTAATGGAATAGTTAACGTGGGGACTAATCTGCAACTTTTAGCCACTTTCGGGGACTAAACTGCAATGGTGCCACTATTGGGGACTAAACTGCAACTTGATGACACTATCGGGGACTATTTGTGCAATTCACTCAGAAAGTTGGACATATGTTTTCATTTACGTATAAATTGTACCTTTGTGAAATCGAAGGAGTATTTTGTATTTTTGTGAAACTTTTATGACCTTTTTCACCTTCAAAGTTTGTATTTTACCATTTTACACTTTCATGTTTTTAAAAGGTGTACTAGGCTTGAAATGACTGTGAGCCAAACACACGACTTTGGCGCACAAGAAGTGACAAATGGATTTACACTTGGGGGATAGGACATTTTTGTGTCATGTTTAATTTGTACTGAAATAGTGAAATGTCTAACGTTCCATCATATATTACAATCACTTATTCTTTACAATCATGTTCATTACCAAGTATATCAATTATATCTTTTGTGGTAGGTATTTTTATTTCAACTTCGATCACAATACGACTTATGAATCATCTACGACTGTGTGGGTAGTAGGTTACGCAACTTGATTTTTTTATTGAGTGGGATAATTAGCGGGCACTATTGAAACATGTTTTAAATCCCCGAGTTCGGCTTGGTAGGGTTATCGAGTTGAATTTTTAACTCCGAAGTTAGGTAATCCGATAATTGACAACCCTACATATTGCTAGAATATATTATTATATTCTGGAGTTTGATTAATTGGTTTTATTCTTAACCTAACCTAAACTAGAAGTATATTATGTTATTACTAAATAAGTAGAAGTTTAGCTAGCATGGTTTACCTGATAAGTAAACCTGATAAGTCATCTAGAATAAAAATTGCTAGAGATGTCACATAAGGGTTCTAGCAAATTATCAAGTATGGCTATTTTACGTAGGTCTAGAGCGGATGGTGTGTTATCCATCTATGTTTTAGTGTATGAAAAATGAATACCAAAGATGACACTAGGCTTAGACTCGTGGTCACGGAATATATCACTCGTAATGACGAGAACTTGAGTCACCTTGTCTTCGTTAAGAGGTACAATCACATAACGTGAAGTGTTAGTTCATGATATTTCGATCATATAACGTGAAGTGTAGTACCAAAGTAAAATTAGTTGTACACCCAAATATCATCTTTGTATTCATTAGGAGGTTGTACACTTTTGTGAGACATTTTCTATTACACTTTATTATTTATCTTCTTTTTTTTTTTTTAATTTTCAAGCACCATATCTTATCCAATCATGTTACTATAGGTATATACAGTAAAACGTCTATAAATTAATATCATATAAATTAGCTCTCTAAGATAATAAATTAGTACGGTCCCGACTTGAGCTAGTTTAAAAAATTGATAAAATCGATAAAATAATAAGATAATACTTAAAAATATCTTATATAATATAAGGTCCCACGAAAATTATAAATTAATAATCCTTAATTTAAAATGTGACTCTATAGTAGTTTGTTTTTTCTTAAAGTTCAAATCACTTTGGAGTTCATATCTAATTTTTCTTATTGCATCCCTTAGTTCCGGTGTTGTGTTTTCGAATTGTAACATAAAATTGTGAAGAGTTATAGATGCCAATAGTGATTTCTTTCGAGTAACAGGTTCCAAAGGCACGGTATCATATTCATCATCAACATTGTTCCATATGATAGTAGACACAATTTCTTCTATGTTCTGCACCTCTGAACATGCTTTATTTTCACCCGGATAGTTCATTAGATTGTTATGTCCATCTTATTATGATAGCCACATTGATTGATCATTGTATGAAGATCTTCCAGTTCTTCCTCAAAAGTGGACTCATATGAATTGCTTGCAATCTCACCAATCGAACGAATTTTACAGTGTCGGAAAAACTCTTCATCTCATGCAAAAACTCTTTTAATTAATAAATTATTAATTTATCGATATGTTAATAATTCTCTAAATTAATAAATTTGACCGATCCCAACATTATTAATTTATAGAAGTTTTACTGTACTACTATATCTAATTAAAAATAATTCTCATTTATAATTTTCGAGAAAAATATTTGAATGTTTATAATTTTTTATCATTAAAAAGTATAATAAGTTATAAAATTGTCATAAGATGGTAGTAAATAACTTATAGTTATAAAAATTATTTGTTAAGGAATTATGGTTGAAAGAATAAAAAATATCCAAATAATAAAAGTGTAGAGAGTATCTACACAAACATAAAGCTCTGTTTGGGTTAGGTATCATCTAAGTGACATTTTTAATTTATCGTATTTGAAAACCACTTTTTTGTATTCACCTAGGTTAATCAGGTTAAATGATTAATCTCCAATTATCTAAATTCAATACATTTTCATTAATTCTCAAATTGGGATGTAATGCAAGTGAATCATATTTCTTGTTATATTTTACCTCATTCATCTCAATAAAAAAAGTAATACTATCATATAACATTTTAAAATATTCATCTATATTCACTTAAATTAATCATTAAATTTTATATTCATATAGGTTCAATCAAATTCGAACACACTACAAGAGATACATATTAACATAAAACCTTCTGATAACAAAATTAGTTTTTCATATCAAGGGTTTATGACCATAAAGAGAGAAATGGTTCATGTGGTGTCTTCTTTTTAAACAGTAAACCACTCTCAAAATATCCCCTTTGCAATTCAAACTTCTCACTTCTCACAATCTCATTTTCTCCATCCCTAAATATATTTTTCAAACCTTCAGCCAACCCAAGCTGACTCCTCATAATCAACATCATCTAAAATATGTCACATTACTCTTTGGATAGATTATACTCACTACTCCCTGTAATACACCACCCTTGTCAAGTTGTAATTCGATTTTTTATTTTTGGGGTCAAATTTTGATTATCAATTTT
The DNA here is from genome assembly GCA_003412495.2 of Echium plantagineum. Classification (NCBI taxonomy): domain Eukaryota; kingdom Viridiplantae; phylum Streptophyta; class Magnoliopsida; order Boraginales; family Boraginaceae; genus Echium; species Echium plantagineum. The sequence continues at coordinate 22,589,373 of CM016564.1, forward strand.
CATTAGTCGATAAAAATAATATAATCATGTGAGATATTATTAAATTCGTTACAATGTATATCTTTATATCAACTCTTTATAATCTTTTAACATATAGAATAGAAATATTTACGTTTTAAGTCGTGTCTTGGTAACTATAAAACGTAAATAATGAGAATTAGTTGTTGAGGTAGCACTTCTAGTCCATGAGGTTAAGTTTCCCAATTTCATTGTAAGGGAGGAGATTTAAGAGCTATTATAATACAGTAAAACGTCTATAAATTAATAATGTTGGGACCGGTCAAATTTATTAATTTAGAGAGTTATTAATTTATCTATAAATTAATAATTTAGTAACTTAAAGAGTTTTTGCATGAGACAAAGAGTTTTTGCATAAATATATGTAGAGTTTAATGACATGAAGAGTTTAATGATATTACTACTATCATTGAGAACAATGTTGATGATGAAGATGATACCATGTCTTCGGAATCTGTTACCCGAAAGGAAACACTTTTGGCATGTAGAACTTTTCACAAATTTATGTTACAATTCAAAAACACAACACTGAAACTAATGGATGTAATAAGGAAAATTAGAGATGAACTCCAATGTGATTGAACTTTAAGAAAAAACAAACTACTACAAAGTCATATTTTAAATAAATTGTAACTATATTATTTCAATTTATAAGAATTATTAATTTATAATTTTCGTGGGACGTTATATTAGAAACAATTTTTAAAAAAAGTATTATCTTATTATTTTATCGATTTCGTTAATTTTTTTAACTAGCCCAAGTTGAAACCGGACAAATTTATTATATTAAAGAGATTATTAATTTATAGAATATTAATTTATAGACATTCTAGTGTATTAACTATAGAAGAAAACATTTCCTATCTCCGATATATATGAAAGTATAATAATTTCACAATTTGACATAAGTACTCAATTTCATGACCAATGTAAACGAAGGTAGTCGACTGAAATATTTTTTAAACACGAGTGACTGAAACAATAAAAAATGGTTTTAAACACAATGATCAAACTAAATTACTTTTCAAACGGGATTGATGTTCAAAGTCATTACACCGACTAATAATTTTAATCGTCAAGGCTCTCGTTTAAGAAGAAAACACTTCATTACACGCCTCCTCTTCTATATCCACATATACTTCCAAAACATACACAAATATTCACCAAATTATATGTATATATACACATATATATCATCTGTGCCTCCATTTTAATTTTTAACTGTTTTCAACTCAAACTTATACTTATTCAACTATATAAACATTAAATATACATAATGAAACTAAAATTATTTTATGAGAATATATATTTTAGAGAAAAATATTGAACGTGAGTCTTGTAAACATTTTCTTGATTATATTATCATTTTTGGTGGATTATAGAAAGATATTTCTGAAGCATATCGAGGACTAGATTGTTGTATATATAAATATTTCTAAAAATATTTGAGGGCATGGCGTTTCAGAATCATTTATCACAAGAGATGGGTTTGCAGCATTATTCAGAGCAGCATTTACCAGAAAACTCATCAGTTTTGAGAAGCATGGTTCAAGAACAGCTTCAACAATCTGAAAAACATCAAGAACACCACCACCACCATCATCAAAACCACCAGAATCACCCACCAACTTGGCTGAACAACTCGGTTCTACGCCAAACTGGAGGTGGTGGTGGTGGTGGGGGAGGAGGAGGAGGAGGAGGAGGAGGAGGAGGAGGAGGGGAGGGGAATAATTTTCTTGATTTGCATAGGAGTTCTGAATCGAGTAGTATGGCAACTCATCAGGCAGCAAACCAATGGCTATCAAGATCGATTTTGCAGAGGAATGTTAGTGACGTCAGAGATGACGTACATGTCTCCGACGGTACGATGATCGCGGCCGCTTCGGCTGCCGGGATGTCTCATGAGTCCGGTGATATGAAAAATGATGAGGGTGTGAATGATATAGATGTTGACAACAATGGAGGAGGAGAGTTGATAGGTGAGTCGTCAGTGGTGGAACTTAGGGGGGGGGGGGGGGGCGTGTGAACTTTTTGAAAATAAAATTTTATTATTCCTTTTATCAAAATGTTAATTTATTTTTTCAAAAATGATTTTGTGCGAGTAACGTTTTTATATTTTTTGTTATTTTCCTAATGTCGATTTATCTGTTTTGTGCATAATTTTCTTGATTCCGCTAATGCAGGAGGTGGTGATGGTGGCACTACGGATTCTGGTGGTAAGGATACGATTTTGAATTGGCAAACCGCCAAGTTCAAGGCGGAGATACTTTCACACCCTTTATATGAACAGTTGTTATCTGCACACGTGGCTTGCCTACGAATCGCCACGCCGGTGGATCAGCTACCTAGGATTGATGCTCAGTTGGCTCAGTCTCAACATGTTGTGGCTAAGTATTCTGCACTTGGTCATGGGAATCTTGGAGATGGTAAAGAACTTGATCAATTCATGGTAAGTATATGTCTAATTGCATAACTTGTTGAGAACATCGAATTGACGTAGTGGTTAGGAAGCTTCGAGAGGACTCAGTAATGGTTAGGAGGCTTCGAGAGACTTAGAGGTCCTCGCTAGATTATCGTAGTATAAGAGGGTGATTTCTCTGACTATTGTGTTTGTTATTATTGACTTACATGAAGGGGGTAACTGGATTTGCTTTTTGTCTGTGTGTGAATTTGCTTGTTTGTGCAAATTGAAGCTTTTATGAAGGGTTCAGTTTTTGTCTCTTGATTATTTATTGCTGTTTCCTTAGAATTTAATTTACTCATATCTTGCATGTGTAAATGGGGTAAACAATATTTTGTGTTTGTCTGATAGTTCTTACACCTATGAGCAATTCAAGAACTTTCACTATATATTGAGCCAATAAGGACTTCCGCCTAAGCGGGTAGGCGGAATCGGATGGTATGCAATTATTCCCCTTGCGATAACTCGAATTGATTTTTGGTGTGTATATATGCACCAGAATATTTTAAAGAGACAAATAGGTTGTTTTAGTACCTAGCCTTCTTTGTCTTAATTATTTTTATTATTTTTACCTTCCCTCTGGTAACATAATTTATTGTTTCCTAGACTAAACTTAAGCTCATGTTTTGTGTAGAAGGTAATATTGTTGTTTTATGGGAAAATACTTTGTTTCTCATGAAGAGTTTTGAAACAACTTTCTAGAGTACTTTCTCCCTCTATGTTTCAGTGTACTCAACTTCTCGATCGATGATCTTGTGTTGCATCGATAGACCATGTATTCATATTGACCTCCATTAACTCGAAAGTCAATTGAATTAGTGTTAAACACATAATATACATTGGAAGGCAATTCATGAATTTTCCGAAGCACTACATTTGATGATAGTTTCATATGTATACACTTCAGTTGATGCATCCTACTGGTAAAGTAACTTGTTGATGTCTTCGTTTTTTTGTTTTGCAGACGCATTATGTACTACTACTTTGTGCTTTTAAGGAGCAACTACAGCAGCATGTTCGTGTTCATGCAATGGAAGCAGTTATGGCGTGCTGGGAGATCGAACAATCTTTACAAAGTTTGACAGGTGATTGTTGTATACCTTAATAGTCATAGATCCATGGTAGCTGTGAGATATTAGCGAAGATCTTAGTTCACTCGAAACTATTTTGTTTTAGTGGTATTGATATTATTCTTCAGCTCTTCCATCACTGGAAAAAAGGAACACGGAGATTCTAGGGTGAAAATGGATGACCTCTATTAATGATAATGATCTTGATTCTGTGCAGGCATATCTCCAGGAGAAGGGACAGGCGCAACAATGTCTGATGACGAAGATGATCAGGTAGACAGTGATGCCAATCTCTTTGATGGTGGTTTAGAGAGTGGCGACAGCATGGGATTCGGTCCTCTTGTCCCAACAGAGAGTGAGAGATCTCTGATGGAGCGTGTAAGGCAGGAACTAAAGCATGAACTGAAACAGGTAACATACTGAGCATTGCATGTGGGATCTTTGAAATCTCTGTTATTAACCTTGCCTCCTATTAACATACATTTATCTAACAGGGATACAAGGAGAAGATTGTAGACATCAGGGAGGAGATTTTGCGGAAGAGAAGGGCAGGAAAACTTCCAGGAGATACCACTTCTGTCCTGAAGCAATGGTGGCAAACTCACTCGAAGTGGCCATACCCAACGGTAATGCTTTTAACTGTGAAGGCAGTGATTTGCCTCATAACATGTGATCTGGCCTCTGTGCCTGCATAACGCAATGTTCACCGAGTTATCTTTCTTTGTTCCCATTTTATTGTCTGTATTCCTGTACTAGTATAGATTATGTATATCAAGCATCTAAAATTTTTTTGGTTTTCAGGAGGATGATAAGGCAAGACTAGTGCAGGTAACTGGTTTGCAACTGAAGCAAATAAACAACTGGTTTATCAATCAAAGGAAGAGGAACTGGCACAGTAATCCATCTTCCTCCTCAGCGTTAAAGAACAAACGCAAGAGGTAGATTGGTTTGAACATCTCTTCTAGTACACGTACACTCGATGGAGGTGAAGCAGGAGCGATCATCCTAGACGAACTCCTCCATTTTGCAGAACTTCTAAGTATCGGTAAACTTTACATAAAAGAATTGTGATGATGTTCATGAATCATGATGTCCACTTATGTGTATAAATATCATTGATCTTTCTCCTATGCGTAGGCCAAGGTTGATGAAGTGACAGTAGAAACCAGATGCTTTCCTTCCTTACTTGTTTTATGGAGGGGGAAATAGCACATGTCATATAAAATCTAGGATAATTGGTGAGGCTAAAATATGAGTGGCTTCCATTTGTATCACATTCTTTGCTTGCTTAGTATATTGTGAGTAATATTGTGTTGGACAAACTCAATCCAAAATGTGATTATATTGTAAACTTTCAAGATTGCACTTCACTCTTTATTCTTTTTGTAAATTATCGATGAGTATTACAGTACGTATTTTGTGTGATGGTAATCCACACCAGGTCGGTATCTCGTCTATATGAGTTTGCAGAATACCAAGTTTCGTCGACATTATAGTTATGAAGTGTACTCATTCAAGGAGGATGAAGGTTCTTATATAGATTTCCTCACTTCCAGAGGGGTTTGAATATCAATATAAACATTTTACATTTTAAAACATTTGCACAATGGCTGTCAAATTAGGAAGCAAGCAAATATAGAGATAGGTAGACGAAGAGTCTGATGTATAGAATCTTAATGGTAACTTCTTATTAGGAAATGATAGGTGCAACAATGTAAGTTGGAACACATTCTAAACTGACATTTTTGCTGATGGTTATAGTTTTTCGGGTGCACATCACAGGAGTTCATGGATCAACCTTTGCTGCTGCAGATGCGTAACTGACGCTGCTGTCTCTTGTGCTTTTGCACTGACTGGACTGTTCATAGCGAAGAAACCTAATCGTTGCCTTTGTGGAGCAGTTCTTCAACATCTAATAGCACCAAATGGAAGATGTTAGCAGTAAAACATTAGATTCAACTATAGGCAAATGCGAAAGATGCGGTCAGGGTGGGGTGATAAGGGATAGAAGGGATGACTCGTGCACTTCTACTAGCTAGAAATTAGACTTAATCCAAGCTTTGCCCTAGTTAACCTGTTCCTTCTCTTAATAAATAATTTCCTACCGCGGTACCACCACAACTTGAAGAAAGTAAAAACAGACAATTAATTACATGGAGGAAAACACTGATGGGATGGCGTCCACAAATGGTGTTATCTGTCTCCGATAGATACTTTTTAAATGCATCTGGATCTCCCGTCTCGATTATATCCATCCCCATTTTATCTAAGGCCTCAATAGACTTGTATATAGGGCCGTGTTTCTTCTCATAATGCATGTAGTTGAACCTACAAGATCCCACGCAGAAAGGTCAAATTCTCAGGTTAAAGTTTTTATGGAAGTGAAATCCGCAATTCCAACACATATGCACTTAAAAAATTGAACTATACGTGTGCAAATTTGTAATAATTGAGATCTGTCTAAAAGGGAGGTACAACCAGTATCACCATAGGAGAACTAGAGAACTGTGCTAAACCAGTTTCGTAAACAAATATAAAAATCCCATAATTGTTGCCAAGTATCAGTGTGCAGACCTTTTTAATGGTACCAGTTTAGTTCCTTCAAGGCCTAATTTATGAGTAATCTCACTAGATGTCGACACACCACCTCATCTAACCATCTCCGAGCACTAACAGTGGCCAATTCCGACAAGATATTCCAATTCACCTCCTGCCAACACCAACCGCCACCTTGGGATGCAACAATCTCTACAATATCAAATATTCTATAAGAAGACCCGTTTCCCTTCCCCCAACACCAATACCAGCATCACACTCAAACTACTAGAACCAATATCACCAAAGTTCACCAATTTGCACATATAACAGCCACTACCAAAATATTCTCAATGAAAGAATAAACGGAGAAAAAGCCAGGTGATGCAAAATGGGAATCTCTAATACCTACAATAATTTGGATAAAAATGCTAGATTGACAACACAGGTCTTGCGATAGAAACGCTAATTGACTTTATGGGAGTGGCTGAAGGTGAGTTGTGGCAGAGCTGTGGAGGGAAGAACTAATTGGGGAGAAAGTGGGGATTATGAGCCATGACAATAAGCATTAGTGCGTGTAGGTGGGTGGTGGTGATGGTATTGAGGATGGAACAACATCAGAAGGCAAGCACTGATCGATGGTGTGGATGCTGGAGTTGGTTTTGGTGTAGCAAAGGACCAACGGGTGGTGTGCAGATCATTTCTGCTTGCAGTTTACGTTGGCTTCCTTACCAATCTACCCTAGAGAAATATAATTCCTTTAATTAGTATAACTACTCCCTCCATTCATTTTTACTTGTTGATAATTTTATGGGGAAAAGTAGTCAAAGTGTTCATTGAGAATAGTACAATCTCTTATGCTAGATAGACATGTATTTTTGAACAAAAAAACTGTGCTTGGACAAGTAAAAACGAAAAGGTGGGAGTATCTAATGATCCTAAGAATAATCTAAGGAAATCACTTAAGGGCCTAAACATTCCGCCATTAAAATGAATAATAAATAACCGAACAATATTTATCGCTTTCACGTACCGTGATCCCCAGTGACAAAAATCTGAAGATACCGAGAAGAAGTTACTTGGGTCGTCCACATACTTCGCAAGCAACCTCCCATACATGGATTCATTCTCAGCACTAACAGCACCAACCAAGATGGGTACAATTTTCACAGGATACCTACATATATCATTCGGAGAATTAAGCATGATAAATTACTACTGTAAGGATTCCAACCTGCAAATGAAAAATAAAAAATCCTACCCGTGAAAAACCTTAGCAAGATATGGCAAGTGCATTTCCATGCTATGCTCAGCTTCATCAACACGAAGATCCATCATGTCAAACTTACCGGTACCTTTCAGCTCTTCAATAACTGGTTGACAACGTAAAAGGTAAAATGTTTGAAGTTTTGGACTTGTGAGAGCACATAGACCATGATTACAAAATTATGAAGTGCAAAACATCTCTAGTAACCCACAACTCCAAATAAATTTTGTCATACAAAAAAGATACATATGAGTATAGTTGGGTACAGTTTTTTATAATTGATTTAATGATTTCGATATCCCTTGATAGTATGAATAAAACATATACTTGAGTAGACTTTCACCCGAATAACATGTGAAACACGGAGAAGACAGTAAAATCTCAAACCTAGAAAAAATGAACATAGTTTTTCTCTGGGTTTGCATAACATATTCTAAACATTGACATCTTTTGTATTCCAAATGAGCATGGAGTGACACCAGGTTATTGTTTGCCATCAATATCAAATAGTGAACACAGAATCAGTGTCTTGGATATTATATTAGGTCGTTTATATTATGCTGGATATTTCATCCACTGCACTTCAACGAAGATATATAATAGTACCTTCAAGGTCAATATGTAGGTCACCAATTGGTGTCTTGTAAATAGTCGCCCCAGAAAGTGCACATTTCGGAGTATAATGGTGGTGAGATGGACCAAGCAGAAATACCCTAGAACTGCAAATGCCAATAAACTTTCAGAATTTTACACATTGAGGCAATCTGGTTATAAAAATTCGATGAACTTAATTTTCCTCAAAAAAGATGGTCAAGTTTTGAATTTTGTATTGTATGATTTAATATATGTTCCTTCAATATTTAATGACAAATATATTCATAAATAGTCTTTTCTTAGTTATCTTTATTCATATCGAAGTTATCTGTGCCGATTAGACATTGACCATGAGAAAAACTAACATGACTATCTATGGTAAGAGTAGCATTTGTGTTGCAAAAGAAATAAAGTCCTGGGCAAGTGATGCAACTACTTGAAAAATTAGAAAAGTAAAAGTCTAAGAAGAAGATCAGAGACCCACATGTTTGCGGGGTCTATATTGGCAAATGCATATGCTGCTGCAGGGCCTGAATAAGAATAACCTGCATGACTGATTGTTGAATAATAGTAGCAACAAATATGTCAGTGGTTCAGCTTATTACCAAAAAGGAAAAGGAGAGACTTGGTTGCTTACGGTGCAATTACACCTCGTACATCAGAAGACTTGTGCAAACCAGATGCACTAAGCCATCCTTCTAGCTCTTCTGCCAACTTAGTTGCTGTAGAGGAACATATGTTAGTAATTCGATAGAATCATGAATTTATATCATGCAAGCTTCTTTTGATAAACCCTTAGGGAGCAACCATACGCAACTTCTAATTTGAAATATTATGGTCCGTAAACATAATAATGATTCTGAACAAAACAATAGGGTTCATGTTTGGTCAGCATCCTTCACTCTTCACCACATACTGTCCTAACTATAAGTGTCGAGAAACTGACACTGATACAGTCAAATTAACCTTCCAGGAATCCCGTCCAAACTACTGTTCAGCACGATTATAACAATACTGAGGTGGCAAGTGAAATTTCTACACAAAGTAGGAAATAAGGGACATAGCAAATAGATCCTTAAGTTAAGTTCATGTACGAAAACCTTCACATCCAATTGATATAATTGTTCTGGTATTGAATTTATAAGGGCATGTCATTGAACTTCAGAAACAACAATAGCAAGTTCCCCATCACTCTCTATTCAAGCAAAAGTCGAACCAAAATTCTCAAACCATTATATGTGAAAGCACCACAGAAACACATTAATCCCTTCAATTCCCGTATATGTACTCTATTAACCCCACCAACTTTAATCACAACTATCATGTAATAGTGAAAAGGGTTAAAAATAATGGAGTACTTTTTTTACAATATTCACCAGATATAAGATATTACACTCCATACAACAACAACAACAACAACAACAACATGTCTCAGTGCTACCGCAATAGACTGGCAAGAGGAGTCGGATAGTAAGCATCACGACCCCTGTGCAGAATTTGTTTCTGAATTGACCAAGATTGAAGTGGAAACACTATCTACTACTTCTCAATAAATAAGAAACATAGCTAATGTTGTGAGCCCATTTGATTAATTCGATTATATCCAAGAGTCGAACAATATAAAATCTTGCACTCTGGAGAACTTAAAGATACTACACACCATACAGTCCATACTCATAAAAATGGAGTTCAAACTTAAAAAGGCAACCATCAAAACTCAAACCAAACAATCTTGACTTTGCGACCTTAATTGACACCCACAACTTCTATTTGAATCAAAATTATTATACTAAAACAGTAAAATACGTTAAAAATACCATATTTACATATATTATACCAAATATTACACACCATATTCAAAAAGATTGAGTTCAATTTAAAAAAAGAAAAGAAATCAACAATGAAACTCAAAACTGGACAATCTTTGCTGGACAACCACCCCACCCCCACCCCACCACCCACCACCAGCAAACAAACAATAGTACTCACAGTTGTCGGTGTACCAAGAACCAGCATGTGAAGCTCGTCTGATTGTTGCCATAATTCTTGTAATTATTTTGCAGACCCACTAAAATGATTTTGAAGAAATTGTGAAAAGTTGAATGAACAGAATATGATTTTAGCAAGAAAAAGAAGTAGTGGGTACAAGATTTGGGACGCAAACTATCAAGAAATGGGAAAACTTTATTTCCAGAAAAGCATCTAATCGGTGTGTCGATATTCCTTATTAACAAAATTTTACTGCAATTATTATGCTATCGAAATATAATCGAATTGAAGTGGAAGAATTTATATATACTGGGTATAAAACCTTAACACGGAATTGATGATCAAAGTTTATATAAAAATAAAAATCTCGAAAATTAAAGGAAGAGTTAAAGTTTATATAAAACAAAAATGTCGAAAATTAGTGGAAGAGTGTAGTATGCTCACATGTAATAACTAAACTGGTAAAATACAAAATTTTAAGTACTACCCGTTTCCTCTTTTACACGTTATGAGAATTTTTATTATATTGAATCATCACACTAACTAAATACAAGATTCGATTTTCAAACTGAGTTGTATGAAAAAGCAAGACTACTTGCACCTTGCACTTTAATTTACCAATTAAATTATGCTCGAGAAGCATTTTTTTTTATTACATTATAGAGTTATTTAAAAAGTAGAGCACTGGAGAGTGGAGACTATGACTTGCTGATAAAGTGATAATACACACTCATCTTATTTGTTACCATTAATTCAATTTTACACCACAGAGTGACCAAAATCATCGACATTATCATTGCAATAAAGAGCTGCAATAAACTTGAAAGTCTCCTGCCTTAACGGGATAAGAGCTATACGGGTTTAAGAGTCTCCCGTCTTAGCGAGATAATGGGACGACGTTATCTTCTCAGCGATAAACAATTTAGTGTATCCAAGAAAGTCAGGTAACAACAAAACATAGTACTTCCCAAACTGTCTCAAAACCTATGAGACTGAGACGAAGGTGATATAAATTAACACCTCTATCCCAAGAGTTCTACAAAAAATGGAACTTACAGTATATCAAATAATGAATGGTAACTATAATGCCAAAACACTCCCAAAAGACTACTATAAGTATGACAAAGAAAACACCATTCGAGTATTCGACTACAGTCTCCAGTCTAAAATAATGATGAATGAGTATGAATTATGGATGACCATTCCATATTGAACAGATAGCTCCATGTGTAAATAAATAACCCATCAAAAAGATTCAGCCCTGGTTGTGCTGCTCCTTGATACTAATATTCCAAAAACAAGCAAACAAAACACGACCACGAACACCTGGAAGAATATAAGGATGGGTTAAAAGTATAATCAGTCATATTTTTTCTAATGTATCCATTGACGAATGGGTTTAGAGAAGAAAGCACAGCGAAGGCACACGGGGAGCATGGGTGCAATAGCTAATTCAAAGACATCGCATGCGCAGTAGAAGATAGTCGGGATAACTGAACAGAAGAGATGACAGAAGGCTTTCAGTAATCAGTTTAAAGCAATTTTTTTCCTCAGTTCTTATTGATTTATGAAAACAGGGCTAAGGGCTAATTCTAAAAGAAAATAATATATGCATGGTTCCTCTATCATGATTACGGAGGCAAATACATCTTTATATCATATCGGAATGCACTATGCATCCAACGACATAAATAAGTTCCTTCATATTTTCCAGGCATCAGTGAGCAAACATGGGTGATGTTGTGGAGCTTGTATAGTGAACATAAGACGTAACCGATCAAGAAGAATATACACTGATGCAAAACAGTAAAACAGCGGTAGCACTGATATAATTCCCATATCTTATACAAGGAAACTACTATTGGCTAATTCGTACTCTGAACGGATTCATCAACAAACTAAACTGCCACCAAACACTTTGATGCAAGCTTCTATTATAGTCTTAAGTTCTAACAACTATTAACTCTTTTTATTTCAATGATCATAATTGCATTTCCAATGAACATATATTATATCAATAGAAATGTCTTACTCAGAGGAATAAAAGGATACTGAAGTGGTAAGAGCTACTAGCTATCTATATACATAAGACCCAATGTCTCTGAAGACGCTCTCACCTAAGTGAGACAAAAGGCCTAAGGGGGACAAGAGGGGTCGCATAGTAAGCAACTTTACCCATGGTAAAATACATAGGCTGTTTCCAAATTAACCCAAAAGTAAGTGCAAATAACTATCCAATACTTCAATACTTCACATAAGATAAGAAGCATAGGTATTGTCATGAGCCTTTTTGATTTATTCCATCAGATCTTGGAGCCAAAGAATATCAAATCTTTGAATTCATAGGACATGAAAACTACTACTGTCTCCAATTTATTAAATTGACAATTTTGTTTTCCCGTGCCAACCTAATTACTTTATATTCTTTTACTCTAATAGATACAAATTTGATATCATTGAAGTTATCTTTAAACAATTTGTCCTAAACTTATATTCCTGTAATGTTTCATAACATAACTATGAAGTAACTGTTGCTGAGACATTGAAAAACCCGCAAGTTACCAGGGTATATGTATCAGTATTCCCACCCACCGCCCCCTAACAATGAGAATCGAACCCAGGATTTTTCTTTCTTTTCTCACTTAGAAAAGCCTCGTGCATATTTTAATGAGAAAGAAATTATGACTAAGTCGACACGGAAATAGCTCTCTTATATATCATAACATGTCACATATGTAACTTAAGCAAGGAAAGGCTTAACACAAGTAAAAATAACCTTATTCATCATACCTATTATGTGTTGCAACTTGAAGCCACAGAAGCAAAAACCAATTCACTTTCTGTACTCCTTAAGATAAAGTCGATTATAGGTTCTCTAACGTGGAAAAAAGACTGGGAGCCTCACGGCGGAACAATGGTTCGAGGCGAAAAGATGGCCCTCCTGTTAGCCACCTGTTGGTGTCGTACATTTCATTCCATGCTTGCACTATCTCATCAACCTTGAAACCTAGAGTCACATTTGGTGTTAGTTTATGCAAGCCTTAACATCACAACCTAAATTTTAATGGAAAAATATATATGAGGTCCATACCGTCCATAGCAGTTTCATTGGAACAATGATTCTTTATCATAACTGCAATATCAGTTGGAGATGCTCCAGCAAGTTCAAACCTTTCAATAGCAACCTCCAAACATTCTTCCCAAGTTGACAAAGTTAACTTGAACTCTACAACAGAACGTTCATATAGCATAGTACCCCATAAGAGGTAAATCTGAGACCTCATACTAGTAGCCTGCTCTTCAGCTTCATCAGCTGATATATCTTTGAATAATACATCCAATCCAAATTTTTTCAAGTCTGCTTTATACTGCTCTGACGTTGAGAGCCCATTTAGGCGTTGTTCCTCTATCTCTTCCCATATCTGCATTCCTCTCTCCATGCTATCCTCAGCTTTGTTATAGAGATCCAAGATTTCAGCTGACGGTGCCAACCCCATATCCATCTTGCTTGCAGTGAGATAATACCAAGACAGTTTTGCCAGTTCAAAATTTTGTTGTCCAAGTGCCAGAAATCCTTCATAAAAATCAGGTTTCTGTTTAGTCGCCTCTTCGTACCTTTGTCCTGCTTTAATGTACTCTTTACGTGCCCACTCATAGGCAACTTTAACCTGAGCCAACAATCCTTCCTGAGGTGCATCTTCTGGAAAATTCACCCGCTTCCGTGCCTTCGACATGTGAATATTACCCCAGTTAAACAAAGCTAAAGCTGCCATCTCTTGAAATTTCTCAGCAGCAATGTCGAATACTTTTTGTGCATCTTCACTTGCAATTGTATCTTCCATAGCTTCAGAAGACAATTTCATACCTATCTCATGAAGGTCCAAGTATGAATCACATTCTACCCCAACATGATCCTTAAATAGCAACGCAAATTGGATAATCCAATCTGTAACACTTGTATGCCTTCTCTCCACTTCCTTCCCCTTCCCCTTCTCAGCACTCATATCATTTGTTACACTGGCTGGTCTACTGCCACTGCTACTATAGCCTCTGATCAATTCCTCTTCATTGAGGATGCCCTCATAAACCGGTTCCCTCTCTCGACTAACTTCAACAATATATAATCTCAGAAAACCCTGAGGATCAGCCAATTCCTCAGCTAACCTGAGCTCGTTATTAGTGGTGATGGTAACAAAGTCACCTTCTTGATCTTTGTACTTAATAAGCACACCCTTCAGATTAGGATATCGGTCCTGCACTACATCACGTACCAATTGCATACTGCATCCAATTGGTAACTGCGCGTATCTGATATCTTCATCCAGAACTATTTTAACTGTCCTCGTGGCTACTTTATTACTTCTCTTCTCTTCCACAACCACTTTATCTTCAGTCCTCGCCTCCTCTGTTTCCTCAGATGTCTTTACCTGGGCATTATCGAGTTTCTTTCCGAGAGCAACTTCAGGTTTCTTCAAATCCAAAGATTTCTTTCTCTCAAACTTACCACTCTTCTTTTTCTTCACCCTTTCTTTTCCAACCTTATTTGTAGGCGAAGTAGTAGTACGTTCCACATATTCGACCGCCCGGAGTATTTCTTTATCTTTTACTTTCAGCCCCTTCTCCTCAATTCCCTTTTTTACACTATCAGCGAGCTCCAACGCAGTCAAATTATTTGGTTCCATAGCTAATACATTATTGACATCCCTCAATGCCAATTCAAGCCTATTCAAAGCCTCGTAACACCTAGCCCTCTTCAACAAAGCCTTACTGTATTTGGGAGCAACTTCAAGTGCCAAATTGCACTCAGTAATCGCTCTTGGGTATTCCCCAATCCCCATTTGCATATAACACGAAGCCATATTACTACGCAAATATGCAACATCAATGTGATTTGCAGGCAACAACTTAATCGCCTTTTCATACTTAAGCATTGCGCCCTCGCAGTCCCGTCTTTGGAACAACCTGTTGCCTTCTTCCTTTAACTCGTGAGACATATTGATGAAGACAGCCGTGTCTTCATCAAACGCCTTAGAGGTTTTTTCAGCAGCTTTGCCGACTGAGCTATTACTACGCTTTACATTTGCATTACTTCCTTGTCTCGTCATGTGAGTTTCCTTCTTTCCAGTTGGCTTTCCCATTGTTCTCAATTCAAATAAGCTATTGGGTATTTCCTCACTTCTACTCTCTCTATATACAGCACACAATAGATTCAATCAAACCCCAAATATGCAAATCTGTCTTTTTTCACTCAAAACCATATACTCATAAATAGCTCCCAAGTAAATACTTTCCTTCTCTATCTTTCAGTATTTCACCTGAAGACAAAGTAAAGCAACTCAGAAATTGTGAAACACATACAAAACATATATCCAACTCATAAACTATAATCAATTGTATTCAACTTTCAACAACCCCAAAAAAAAGTCAACTTTCTTACAACATTACCTAAAAATATTAAAAACCCAAATTAAAATTTCATAAAGGAGGTGTGAAAAAAGAGCAACTTTTTTACCATATTACCTGAAAATCTTGAAAACCCAAATTGAAATTTCATAAAGTAGGATGAAAAAGGATGAACTATTACCATCTTACATGAAAATCATAAAAACCCGAATCAAAAATTTCATGAAGTATGAGCAAAAAGATGAACTTTTTAACAGTTTTTCAATATTACATGCAAATCTTAACAACCCAAATTGAAACTCCATAAAGTAGGATGGAAAAACATGCACTTTTTAACATTTTTACAATATCACCTCAAAATCATAAAAACTGACTACCTTAGTCTAGTGGGCATACGATATTACTCACGATAAGAACATCTCGGCTCCAATCATCACAATAACAAAGATCGAATTTTTTTTTATAAAAAAAAAAGTCTGAAAAATAATAAAAATACCCAAATCGAAATTTCTTAAAGGATGATTAAAAAGATATTTTCTTTAGCATTTTTACCTAAAAAAATATAAAAACCCACTGAAATTCCCTTAAGAAAAGGTAAAAATATGAGTTTTTGAACATACCAAACTGGAAATGGACAAAGAAAGATCCCAATCTCTTTGTCTGAGTGTCTTATATGAAAAACAATAATGCTTGGAAAAGGTCAATGAAGCAGTAAAATGATGATTATGAGGATGATAATCAAGATTAGAAAGATTAGTCTTATTTCATTTTTGTGGAATTTTGTTGGGATAAATGAAGGGAATGTTTGGGCGTTGGAAATTGGAATTAGGGTAGGTTTTGATAATTTAATTATATCTTAATCACTAAGAAGGTACAGATGTAATAATACTACATATTAATTGAGGTGTAAAGATAAATAAATTAAGTTGGGGAATATATTGTTGTAATAAATCATTTGTTTGTTGGTGTATTGTTGGATAGAGCTGTCAGAAATGATTGGCGGCCTTTATTTTGTGGGATATTTGGCTTGCAGAAGTGGAAATTCATAAATGAGTGAATTTTATGATAAAAATGATGAAACCGTATCTCATCTTAACGATTCTCACGTAGTTATATGCCTCAACTGATTAAGAATAGAGCTTGTTTTTTATCACTTCTACTTTAAAGTTTGCTTTTAAGGGAGAGGAACTCACTTTGTGCAAAAAAACGAGGTCGAAACTACTTACCTCGCGCTCCATTCCAGTTAGACTATGCATGCGGGCGATTGGACTTTATGATAGAGCTTGGCGGAAGTGTATAATATTTGTGTGAAGTTATGATTCAATAGCCTTTGATTCATTAATGATTTGTTCATCTTGTTACCTTTTAGGTAATAGTTACCATTGCTTTAAAAGAATCATTTATGTCAATTGTGTAAACTTATTTTAGCATTTGAGGTAATTGTACCAATTTGTTAACGAATTTTGGTCACATAATAAATCGGACATTGCATAATTTTGATACATTTCTTTGTTAATTTCTTAATTTGTACCATTTTAGAATGATGCATTTTAGTAATGTATATCACTTTTACATTGAAATTTAATACGTATGTAGATTAATGAATATTAATGAACGGTATCATATTGAGTTGTGTCCATTATCATTACTAGCAGCATAATCTTTTGCCTTTTAATTGTTGTCATTTTCAGATAGATTAACGAGGAGAAAAAATAATAAAAAATTATATTGAAAATGTAAAATGACAATTGATTGAAATTATGTCATTGATAATAATTTAAATAGAAAAATAGTCAAAAAGCACAAATGAAATAATAAAAGTACAATTTATTACATACACAAATGACAACTATTTTAAAACGAAAAAATAGGTTAAACTAAAAAAATCAGAGTGAGTAAAAAATGTTTTGAAGAATAAAAATATGGAGATAATAAAGACATAATGATTTTATCCTACCCTCAATGTAAGGGCCAATACATCTTGTTGCAGATCCACTAACAAGCTTCAGAAGATTAATTTTAAGATACAAGAACTTTATTTTACGATCTATCAATCTTGTAAGACCCCTAGTCAAAGTGGGTGATTTGATATATTTAATACAATTGTGTTGGTTATAATTATGTCATATTACGATCAGGATGTGTCTTATTTTCGGAAGCTCATCTCATAAAATGTTATGCGTGCTTAACCTAGGTAATTATGAGATGGGTGATCCACTAGTAAGTTTCTTAATGAATGCGAATACGTGAGTGAGGACAAAACGTGTTTGAAAGACTCGCGGTGGTTTGTGAGGTCAGTCCATCAAATCTAGTAACATACCGATCTGGTGTTCCAGGGCGTAGTACTACAAACTCAATGTTTTTTTATAATATCAAAATTTCTATGATTCTAATGTTTGACTGTGTTACATTTTATGAACAACAATATACTCTCTTTTGTAGTTTATAAGAGATTATAGATCTAAAACCTAAACCGAATAAGATAATCAGGCTTAAGAACCTTAAATATGTCTTAGAATCAGCTCCTTGTCGAAATGTGAGAGACTCGTATCACCGGATGTAAATCCTGATAAATTGAATATTTATTTCCTGTTCGAAATGTCCGAAACATGGGATGAATAGATGATTACAACTACTTGGTACTTCATTTTTTAGAAGCTAATTTCTTAAAAGAAATAATATTGTGTTCACAATTTTAATGAGGTGATAAATCGATCTATTCCGTTAAAAAATGAGACAAAATAAAAGAAAGTCGGGTTTGGTCCGTCTCTTCCATGTTTGCTGGCTTTTCTTTTGTTTTTTGGTTTTAAATTATTTTGGTAGGAGAAATGGAGAACACGTCAATGCATCCCATTTTGGTGGGACATTTAGATTGTTCCATATCCCACTTTCTGTAAGGAATATCCCACTTTTTAAAGGAATGATATGAGGAGCGAATTTGAGTATTATAAAATAGGTATTTAAAATGTTATATATATTAATCGAATGACTCAATAACTTAGTGATATTTAACTAACCTTTCGCACAAGAGGCATTTATTATTTAAAATATTATTGTATTAACAACTCATTTTTAATTTACAAAAAAATATCATATATATTAAAATGATTGTTCCATATACTCAAATATTTTGTAATTTAAATACACATGTTAATTTTTATATTAATTTCTTATTAAAATATATAATTTTATTTTTTCATAAGAAAGTTCATGTTCGACTGAACAGAACCACACCAACACAAGTATCACAATTATTGAAACTGAATGTGCTAAATGCAAGAATTAAAATCAAGATCTCCTAGTAAAAGCTCGGATAAAACACCATTAGGCTATTAGCCGGCGGTGCTTGTACACAGGTG
Source organism: Echium plantagineum (assembly GCA_003412495.2). Classification (NCBI taxonomy): domain Eukaryota; kingdom Viridiplantae; phylum Streptophyta; class Magnoliopsida; order Boraginales; family Boraginaceae; genus Echium; species Echium plantagineum. The sequence continues at coordinate 22,608,069 of CM016564.1, forward strand.
TTAGCAAGCTGTTGCTAAGTGTACGAATTTAAGCGCCCGTTTGGTGAGAACATTCATGTAATCGTTAGAAGATGTACAATAATGTCTACATCCTACAACTTTTCTTATTTAGCAAGTTGTATCTTCGTAAACGTGAACGTTCTCACAAACATTTGAAACTCAATCAATTGTAACTCGGATTTATTTGCTTGAAACTGTAACTCAAGTACCATAAACAAAGCTATCTGAATCAAACCATAACGGTATACCATCGGTTGTCATTTCAGATGATGCTGATAAAATTACACGCTATTTTTCTGAGATCCACAAAGACGGGCGCTGTCTGCAGGGAAGAGGGGAAGGGGGTACATAAGAAAAGGTACCATGTGTGCACCCAAAGGTGGTGGGCACTTCAACCAGATGATTTCTTTACTCGGTTAGAGGACGCAAAAGCTGATCTGTGACCATGCACTGCTGGCGCTTTCTATATGCAAACTCATCGAAATGGATGCCAAGTTCACTCCCTCTGCATCATTCATCCAAATATTTTAGTCTCATGACAATGAAAGTGAGCATTGACATAAAACGCCGAAATATTACAAACCACGACGATTGAAATCGGAGAAAATATAATATGTTTAAACCATGACATATATTTATCCCTTAAAAAGACCTACTTATTAAGTAGTTGGTACTAGTCAAGACATCCATTTTACACACACCTAAGATAATGCATTATTACTAGCCTTCCATAGATAGCACTATGAAAGATCTGTAGAAATTGGAAACTGATTATTTATGTTATTTAAATAGCACAGGGGCAAAAAAGAAAAGAAAAAAGGGACTAAGAAAGTACAGAAATACACGGGTAGATATCAAAAACGAACGTGAGAATTATCAAATACCTTTTGGCGCTTTGAGTTTGGTGGCGAAATAGGGTCCCGCTGTTGCTGGGAAGAACTCCCTCGCTCCGAGCTTTCTGGAATCTGCAATCAAAGAGAACTCAGGCATGTCGCTTATCATTCAAGATATTTGAAACCTTCTATTATCAGCAGCTCATGCAGCTGTTTGACTTTCAAAAGAAAGCTCGCACATACCTGTGTCGAATCAACAGGTGTATTTTCTCCAGCTGCAGAGGATATATTTGATGCTGTCCCTATACTTTCAGAAATAAGTGGCATGATCTGATGTAGTATATTCGATAAAATAACCCCATCATCACTTGGTGAAAGTGTAGCCTCCTGCGGATTATTAGCATCTGAAGCTACTCCGTTATTCTCTGAACCAGCCACCACATGCTGAGGGTGAATACTTCCACCATGTGGATGTTCAGCAGAGAAAATGGTCCGCAACAACTGATTAAGTCCATCATGAACCTGATTAGGGGACCCCTGACCACTTGGCATCCCATTAACAGAGATATTTCTGCCTGAAATGGAACAATCTTTCAGAAAATACAAAGCAGAATAGCTCACAAGAATTAAATTTAACATGCGATCAAGAAATGTTCCTGCTATTTATATAGGATGCACATCTTCTACTAATATTTGAATCCGCCTAAAACCTTTAAAAGATTAGACATTTTAATCCATCAAATGTGCAGATGGACAGAAGACTGCTTCTTGGATAAAGATTGAAGCAGGCAATGTACTTACTATCGAGATCAGGTAACCCAGTGTTCGGCAGTTGTGCTGCCTGATTGACCATTGAGCTTCCGCGGTTGAAAACTACTTGAGCGTGCTGATCAGGCACTTGAGAAGACCTTGAAACAGCAGGATTTCCAGAAGTTACATGATGCACTCTTGCTAAAACTGGGTAAAACATCCCAAATGGACCATGAGATGAGTCTGAGGTAGCAGGACCAACAGGGGTAGGAACTGCTGCATATACACTTCTAATAGGAACAACCCGCACTTCTGGATCCCTGGTAGAAGAATGTCCAGGACCTTCCGAGGTCATCACATGAGCTGGTGTGCTACTAATATTTGAAGGAATAGTCTGTGGTGAACTGGTAGGATCCCTTCTACCGACGCCTGAGGATAATACATCTCACCAAAAGTTAATGACGATACATAAGTAGCTGCAAAAGTGAGGCTAATATATGTCGAAGTCCACTCAATGAACATTCAAGCATCAACATTAATGTGCACCGAAAGTCCACAGAGGATATTTTTGTCAATATCCATCAACACACACATGCCGGACCTAGAGTAGGTTCGGGGTATTCACATAAAATACCTTACATAAAAATGAATAGCTCAAATGGTTAAGTATTTGGTTGATTTAGTCCTAGTTCAAATCTTGCTCCAAACATATTTCTTTCTTTTGTTTACTTCATTCTCTCTAAATGAATGCCCCTATTGAACTTTTTTATACCGAATGATCAAATGAATACCACACATTAAAAATCCTGGGTCTGTGTCCACACAAATGGTATTACAAATGTGCCCCCTAATGATATTTATTGCAATATCCATGTGCAGACAAATGATATTGGCTCGAAGGTGTTGTGATAGTTCTCATGGTAGAAAGTAATACTTAAATTATACAAACGGCATCTCTTAGTGATATAATATCCCTTAGTGATGCGATATAATCAGTAATATGGTTCGTGTTCCGCAAAGACTATTCAGGAAGAAGTAAAAGATGGGGAAAACCAAATGGCAGACCTGAGCGAATTCTGATGTCAATATTCCTTGGAACAAAACCAGATCCAACTGATCCGCCACCAAATGGGGTGCTCTGTTGGGAAGTTCCTACAGGAGCAGAACCGAAACTTGCTCCAGGGAGAAACGGTAGCGGCTACAAAGATATCACATCACAGCACAAAATATGTTATCATAACAATTTATAAACATGAAATGAAGGGAAAAAATGCTACCGGTTTTTGGAATCACCTGAACCATAATGGGGTTCGGCCCAGTCATCGACACAAATAAGGCAGGTCCAGCATTAATTACAGCATCTGCCTGAAGGTTGGGATAAAGTAAATGGTCAGAACAGCAACAAATTCGCAAATCATGATAGAAACAAAAATAAAGCAATGAACTCACTGGTGTTGGACCCATTTGAAGTGTCATCATTGTGCGACCAAGCTCAAGAAACAAAGCACCAAGATTTTGTAGTTGCCTTCCAGATCTAAAAGTATAACCTTGAATCCTGGACCTTTCTGCTGGATCAGTAACATTTGCTTGATTTTCCATATATCTGCCAACTTGCTGCAGAAATCCATGAGAGTTCACGAGCACTTCAGTTATTCGACCAGATTCAACAAAACTTACTGAATAAGTCCAACTAAATTGTAAAATAAACTATTTATGATTGAATTTAAAAAACTTAGTATCAGTAATTGAGCTAAATATTCTTGAGATAGCGTGAACTGAACTTATTTATCAGAAACTAGATGGAGGAAGCAACAAAGTGACCCTAAATAAAAATTAGATAAAGCAGTCATTGAAACTTGAAGGCTACTGTTAGAAAGGAAATCATGAAATCCAAACAAACACCCTCTTCATTGGTGCAATATTGGCATCCAAAAACTTTTCTTGCCTACTAGACTTGAAATTACAATTAACATTATACATCTAAAACAAAGAAGACAGTGGCATGACTGCTCAAAACAATGAAAGAATATCAGAAATGTAAACAAGAGCATGGTCCAACAAGTGTTAAGTTTAAGATGGAGCATGTGTATTATAGGCACGGAACAACTCAAGATGGTCACCCAACTTAAAGAGGTAAAAGGCTTCTTTATGACCATTCGACCATTCTTCTCATTCTAAGTTCAAAATTATTCATCCGAGACATACTCTATTCAATAAGATGAATAATTATTCACATACCAATAAGCACTCTTCAATTTGCTCATTAAGCAGTTGCCTGGTGGACATGAGCACCTCTGCCATGGATGCTGGTGTAGGAAGTCCTCCAAGTCCGGCGGGAACAGCATGAAAATCTTGTGCAACGACGCCATGAGTTCCAGCAGTTTGAGAAGAATTGTTGTGTCCTCTGACTGCGAAGTGCGAATCCAGAAATGAAATTCTCATATCTAAGGTGCTTTAGCTAGGTTCTCTCCCCCTCTCTTTCTTCCCTCCCATCACTCCCTCTTGTCTTTTCAACTCTCTCTCTCTCTCCCCCCCCCCCCCCCCCCCCCCCTGAGAAAAAAAAAAAAAAGAACAACTTCTGCAGATGCTGCGAATAGTTTCTAAGGGAAAGGAACAAGAGACTCACAATTGGTATCACACTCCTGCCTCAAGTGTCTCAGATATTGGATCAAAGTTGTCAGAGAATCAGGGATAACCTGCGAGAGAGGCATGAATATGTTCAGAGGAAGAGATAAAGGCTTAAAGACAAAATGCCAGAATTGGAGGCAAATGGTGAATTTTATGTGGAAAATGGGGCATAGCAAGATAAAGTACCTGCGGCTGCAAAAAATCCGAATCTGGATATGATGCAGTGGTAGTGTTTGGAGTAGGCTGATCCCTCATACCAGTTTGATCAGGCTGCTGGGCGCCAGAAGTACTATATGCTCTTTCAGCTGCAGATTCCTGGGGAAAAGTCGAATAAAAAGAGGTTCACCCAGTTATCAATTGGTAAAATATTATATCATGTAGTCAAAGGGATACAAGACTCACTAATATCTAACTCTATGTAAAGACAAGCATTTCATAGAAGTCTCACATCTAGATTTTGCAGTAAGTCACATAAAACAAACCCGTACTTTACTTTGTAATTCCTTAGTGAGTGTACAGGCTTGAAAAGTAAATACTGGGACACTACTGCAGTGATCATTTCACATAAAATATAATAAAACATATTTATTTTAGACATAACATTGAAAAGGATTTTCCTTGCACATAATGGTACTTCCAAGAGTAAGTAGAGATAGATCATTCTCTTGAAACAAGAAAAAACATGGACATCACCTAGAGTAAGGGTTCCATTTGTAACTTTGAAGAATTCAAAAAACATATAAACACTTATCAACTTACATCAAAAGTAACCTCTTCACTGCCACTTCCGGTGCTAGTGATTCCAATGGAACCAAGTACAGCTGACAAAATCTGAGATAACAGGGAAGGTAAGGAAGAAAGAAAGATATATATGTCCAAACTAGAAGATTGGGGCTGTTGCTAACAGAAATAAACTTACCCGACCAATATCAGGGATTCCATCTCCTTGTTCAGATAAATTGAAAGAGCCAACAAGTACACTTCGGCGTACTCCACTACCTTCATTATTTTCAGAACTTGATGCAGGATCTGCTGCTGCATCACACATTCTTTTCAATTAAAGATCATATTCAGATAATATATATTCAGTTTGCATAGAAGCGCCAAAAATGCAACAAAATTCAACAGAAAGCAAATATTGATGCCTAAGCAAATGATTGGTCAGATGGGGTCTGTTTACTGCAACAGGAACTGTTTGCGACGAATTTCTGAAGGTGTCAAGGATAGGAAAACATCCATAAGAAGAGCCAAACTCCCTATCACATGAGTTGCCTTTAAAAGGATAAAACTGACTGATGGCAAAAGCCACCAAAGAGGACATGCCTTATGCATGAACAAAGGTGCTAGGCAATCCTTGGGTCAACAAGAACTATTTTGGAATAATGGATAACTGATTAGCATGTAATGAAGAAGTATTTTAATATTTTATCATTAGCTGACAGCAAGTTAACATACTATAGAATAGTATAATGCTGCAGCATGATTAGCGAATCATAAGCAGGTTAATTGGGGGGCATCACATTAGCCTAATATTTTCCAGTAAAGATGAGCACTAAGGAGTCATAGATTTAGCTTTATCATTAGCTGACAGCGTGTTCACATACTGTATGACAGATTACTCTCCAGCATAATAAACTGAGAGGGACAAATGAGCCGAATTGTTCTTCGTCATCACAAAATGTACAAATATAGACACCAATTTCAAAAAACTGATGTTGCATTCCACTAGTGAGTAGTGAGTAATGTATGATGAAAATCTGAAATCAAACTGATGTTCATTATAACCACATAAACAAGGATTATTATACAATAACTAATAATGCATGATGAGAAATCGTAAATTAAACTAATGTTCACTGTAACCACAGAAACCTGGATTATCTGATGCACTTCCTCCTACTTGTGCAATTGGTTGTCTCACCACCAGGTGCAATGTGTGGCCATCCTCCACATCTGATTTTTCAGTTAAGGAACTTACATATCAAGAATATTAGTGCTCTCAATAATATTGGTGTCACATTTCCAGGGAGAGCATGAAATTCCATGAGAATCTGACATTCTCTGTATAAGTACACAATTTAGGTTATTACTAAGAATTTTAAGTCTCAAGCGAAGCCATAAACATTCATACAACTTTCTAGTCGTAAGTTTATAGAACTACATTGAGTCTAAACAACTTGCATTACAAATACTACATACATTGTGTAAGGAAGGATCACACATAATGATTTGACAAAATAACTTCGTGTGCTCTCAAGAGCAAAGAGTTCTCTGTTATTATGTGAACCATTCAATAATCATCTATGAAAAGATCAACAGTTCAACACCTAATAGATTCCACTTTAAAGATAAATACAGTATTCACCACTTCAAAAGTCCACAACAAAATTGCTTGTAAGAAGTTATCACTTGATCACCAAGCAGCCAAATGCTCTGAACTCTAAGAAGACAAAAAAGGTAAGTTATAAGGTTCCATAGTTCTCAAATCAATTACTAAACTCATTGCAAAGTTTAAGGATACGATAAGCTGAAAGAAGTTGATCATCCTTCAACACTTTTCCACGGCATATAAGGCGCTGCTGTTCAGAGAGAATGCCAGTAACAATAGCAATCTGTTCTTTTAATGCTGGTACGGGGACCTGAAAATTGCATATCAAAAACATAATATTTATTGACGAGATTTCTCAAATGTGCGTAAAATAAAATTTATTTCTTAACAAAAAGAAAACAATAATTCAGAATTGCTGCATTCCCGGATGTAAAGGGCTTCATACACAGAATTTAGATGGTGAAAGTTCAATTTTTCACACACATATACAGGACATAACATAAAGGCCAAAATATAAAGAGAGAGCAGAAATCATAGATATCACCACATATGCAACCAACCTTTGGAACACTGACCTTGACGCAAACAGTGAGATGACATATATGAAAATTTTGATGTAATTTGCTACATTAGTCACTCCTTTTCTATTTGACATAAAAATGAATCAAATTAAATAACTGGTCTTTACATATTTATCCACACGCAAAGTGTATGTCTGGGAATCCAATGTCTTTATCTTTATCTCGACCATAGTCTCGGAACTTTTAGTCTCATTATTTCCAGAGACTGACACATTCTCAGCACCATTACTTCCCATATCCTTAGCTTTCAATTAATACCTGTATGCGCATGTGACAGTTAGCATACAGATAAAATCAGTTCATACATATTGCCTGTATAACAACGGGGCACAATGATAACCACCTACAACATAAAATAAATAGTGTATGACAAAAATGAGTCAAATGGAAACAAATCTAAGTGTTCAATAATCTGCATAGCCTGACAAATTTTCGCTTGACAGTGTCTCTATACATCTATAGGTGCCAACAAAAGTAAGAGTGTCAAAAAATAACACAATTTGCGATAACATGAAGAACATTGAAGGTGGGTAGTGACCTAAGCCCTTCAACTGTGACAATTCACTCCTAATCTGAGGCAAGTTCCCCATCTACAACATTTCTATCAACCCCCCTCCCCACCCCCACAAGAAAAGAAATCAAGACACATACCATGCAGAACGTCAAGAAGTTAGTTCTATTGTTATAGTAGATTCAAATAAGGTCAATACCACACATTCACTTATACATCTACAGCTATCGGATACACTTCTGATTAAAAGATGACAGAGAGAGGTCGCTACCTCACTAATTGTACAACCCAATTTTTCCCTCGAAACATGTCATAGTTCCATATTGCAGTTACAAAGTTGAAAGACTGCAAAGGACCTCATAATATTAGTTCCTTGTACAAAGTATGATCAACTATAGAACTGATTTTTTTCATATCCTTAAAGAACATTTACACTTCAGAACTGATTATTTCCATGTCCTATGAAGTCAAAAATTTTATTTTCTATGGTTATGGGATATTATTAAATAAATCAAAATGGCTCATTACACTACCTATGCTTCTTACTTATTGTGAGGTAGTAGATAGTGTTTGCACTTCACTCTTTGGTCAACCCAGAAACAGTCTCCATGTTTCCACAGGGGAAAGGCTATGTACTATCCACCCCCCCCCCCCTTTACCCCATTCAGGCGGGCGCCTTCCAGAGGTATTGGGGTATGTTGTTGTTGAAAGAGCATTTACATTGTTGTAAATTAATAGTATGGAACTACTACAAGGTTGTTATCTTCCGTCACATTCGAAGGGGCCATATTTTGCCCGGAAAGTCATAAAATGATTATGAGTAACTTTTGTTCAGCTTAGGGTTCCACCAACAACTATTAATTACAAAGATACAACAAGGCTTCATTTCCATGAAATCTGCAAGAGCAAAATCTAGAACTATAAATGAATATGCAATCAAACATCGATCTCTAAGATGTTTCACTAAAATAGAACCACTACAATACCTAGAAACCAAACATGTCAACCTAAAATCCAACTTTTTATAGTGTATTCACCATAAAATGTGCAAGTTAACCAATCAGATCAAACACTGATAAAAGAAGAAAGTGGAAACATCACAGACTCATCAATTTCACAATAAACCACAAAGCACCACGTTGAAAAATCCATTAACACTCTAGCATGTTAAAGCTCTGCTACTAATCACATCTACACCAATGCCCCAATACCTCTTGGAGACTCCCACCTAAGTGGGTCCAAGAGTAAAGCTCTACTACTAATCACCATTTAAAGATTCTGCTGAAAGGAAAACCGCTACTCAATCAATTCGAATTATATTGGAACTGCCGTGTTCTAAGAGTTCACGATCATTTGGAACAACCTAAAATTTTAATGCTCTACTACTAATCAACATCCCGAAATGCTGCTGAACAAAGAACAGTCACTACTCCCTACCATTCAGCATCAACTATTACACTAATACGAAGTCCATCAATGCGAACAAATCAAGAATCATATCTTTATTCAAGAAACCATATCTATAATCAGATTTCTTGAAGAATTCTGGTTTATCATTGCAATCATTCAGCACCAAGTTTTAAACTAACACCAAGTCCATCAATGCAAAAAAAAACACATACTTATTCAAAAAAATCATATCTTTATACAGAAAAACCATATCTTTATTTAAGAAATCACATATTTAATCCGATTTATTATAGAAGACTGTTTTCTCAGAGTTCCAATCATTCATCATCGACTATTAAACTAACCCCAATTCCATCAACAACAACAAAAATCACATCTTTATACAGAAAGTCACAGATATAATCTGAGTTTAACAACAAAATAAGAATCCTACAAACAAAAAAATATTGATTGAGAAATTGAAGAACCTGGGCAGCTAGAGGTTGATGAAATCCCTTGAAGAACACCCAAAGCAACACAAATTGGGCAGCTGCGGAGATTTGGTGCTGATGTTTCTCTCTTGGTATGTGACAACTATTTTGGGACAGACTGAATATTGGGTTTTATATATGAGTGTTGTAACAAAATCTTCTAGAAATACTGCAATGACCAATTAGTTAATTTATCACTTTCCTTAATTAATAGCCCCTATTCCTTTTTAAGTACAAATGACCGTAACAATTACCTATATCTATGTTAACAAATATTTCTTGATCACATACGTTTCGAAATGTAATTATCAATCATTTATGTTTCATTTCTAATTTGGTCTTGTGCCTTGAATTTTTTTTTTAAGTGCGTGTTGAGGGTCAGTCATATCATATTTGAAATTGGGGTAAGTTATTTCATATATTTCTTTTGATTTTTCTTTACCAAAATAACCTTATTGACAAGTCACGTACCCCGCACATAATATTATTAACGACATATCGACAGAATAAATGATGGACTGAAATATTTTAAAACATAGGTGATATAGTGGAAACATTTTATAAACATAATTGTTTGTTCTGGCCATTTGCCCTCATTTTAATTTGGGTTAATGGCATGAAAGATCACTGAACTTTGCTAAATTTTCCACTTCGATCACCCTCTTTTCAAAGTGAGTATTTTGGATCACTTAATTACATTTTTTTGCTAAAATTTGGTCACTGGGTCGTTTTGAAAGATTTTGGGTGCATTTTTTAAGTTTTTAACGAGTGTAATTTTGTCCGTTCATATTTATAGACATTCAATCATCTTTTTTTAATTTTTTTTAAATTTTATTTAAAAAATATTTTTTAATTTTTAAAAATAATTTCTTTTAAAATTTTTTCAAAAATATTTTTAAAAAATAAATTTAAATTTTTTAAATTAAAATCCAACTTGAGATACTAATGAAAGAGACAAAATTCTTTTTAATTTTTTTTAGTATATTAGTTTTTCAAGTTTTATTTTAATTTAAAAAATTTAAAAAACATTATTTTTTTTAAAAAAATAAAAATTATTTTTTTAAAATTAAAAAATATTATTTTTAAAAATTAAAAGATATTTTTTAATAAAATTTGAAAAAAAGTTTTAAAAAAAAGATGATTGAATGTCTATAAATGTGAACGGACAAAATTACCTTCGTTAAAAACTTACAAAATGCACCCAAAATCTTTCAAAACGTCCCAATGGCCAAATTTTAGCGAAAAATGTAATTAAGTGATCCAAAACACTCACTTTTAAAATAGGGTGATCGAAGTGGAAAGATTAGCAAAATTCAGTGATCTTTCATGCAATTAACCCTTTTAATTTTAACAACTCGGTTTTCGAGCAAAGTTGTATACACATACCAACACACGTGAAAAGATTGGGTGCATCAATATTTCCACGCATCAGGTACATCAAGGGGGTTTGAGCATAATATTTTAAAATTAAGGGCCACAATACAATTATTTATATAATTAAGGGTCAAGCTAAAATTATCTATATATTTGTGGGTCAATTTACAAATCACATATATATTTACTACTTTTATTTTGGATTGATAAATATGTGGTACTGTACCATTGTTATAGTATAATTTGGGTACAAGTTATGTTGATATTGTATCTTGTACCAATGATGAAAAAAGTGGGTACGTTACCCACGTGAAACCCTTAAATGGGTACTTGATGCAGCTGATGCATGGAATTACTGATGCACCAAACCGGACTCCCTACACACTACCCAAATATTGTTGTTTTAAGAGTGAAATGACTGTTTTGCCCCTTATTTGTAAGGTTAATGGTTCATAAAGTTTCATCGAGAGATAAAATAGTTATTTTATTCCTCAAAAAAAACTATTTGGGCGTGTGTATGCTGGTTCCTTCAGAATATGACCAACCAAACAATGAGACCATAATGGAAACATGTCAATGGTGCTTATGATTCCAAGGTGGTTGTCTCTAAGGCAATGACTTCTATCCGTTTTGACTTTACCGAACGTTTGAAAGTGACGTTGAATTGCAATTCCTATGATATTCTCACACGTTGAAACGAAACTTCCTCATTGTTTTTTTAATTTATGCAACCGAACTCGTGGAATTATAATTGAAATATTGGTCCAATGATGGAACCACAAGTTGGATGCAACATGGAATGATGATTTCGTCCATTGAGTTGCTTTTCTCATTTACCATTTTAATTGACGCTTAATATTTGTAAAATTTGAAATAATATTATTCGATATATTATTAAACATGTAACATGATAAATAAAAGGGTTAATGGCAGGGATGATCACCTGTGTTTGCCAAATGTTTCCAGTCGATCACCTATGATTAAACCGCTCCAGTAGATCACCTACATTTTAAATTGCATTCCACTTTCACTCCGTTAAAATTTCCGTCTAACTTCAGTTATGTTGGTCATGTGATTGTCACATGACAATTAAGGAAGGGTATTTTAGTCAATCATCCTAATCGTCTCCTCCCTCACAATCGTCCCAACCCCCTCCTCCCTCATAATCATCCCCCCACGACCTGCGACAACCCGCTCCTCCCTCTCCCTCCATCGTCTCTAATACCCCTCCCCCGACCAACGGCCTTCAGGAGGAGTTGACTTCTCCAATCACCGCTCTCTGGAATCAATGTCGCGAGGCCCCGTCCGATACTATGACAGTGTCAATTGGCTGAAACTGTCTTGTTAGGAAATTAGAGAATGATTATTCCATTTTTTATCCTTAAAATATATTTTGTAAATGACCGAAATACATTATTGTACTAGTACATTATTTGTACAATAGACTTCTAGTATGGTTATTGTACAATTGTACTTTTACCTCGATTGTAACAAATATCCTAATTGCAAATGGCAAATGATAATGCCAGAGCGATTTTCATATCGCCAGAGCAAAACTATGTTTAATTTATAGACGTTTTACTGTATTTTGTAGACTTAATTTTTATTTCAAAATAATTTTATTTATAGCATACAAACTTATACTTATATACTTCTACATATTAAATTATCAGAGAATCAATTACTCCCTCTAATCTAAAACAATTTACTTTGACTTTTTAGAAATTGAATTTTGACCATCAATTACTAATTATTACTTATTCTAAAACATAGAAAATTAATATTATTGGATCTGTATTTAAGTATTCATAATATCAAAATTTTAATTTTTTAATAATATAATACAAGAGTAATTGAAGGTACAAAATATACTCCGATATGTAAGAAAGACAATTATTTTAGATTGGAAGGAGTACATAATTTTAATTAGTTGTCATTCTATAATTTCGATGTACTTATAATTATTTCATCCCTCTTAATTATGTGCAAATAAGTAAAACGCGCACACTAAATATTAGAAAAGGACCATCTAATCTTCACCACCAAGACAATTCATCTAGTAGTAAAAAGCCACTGAATATGGATTCTCCTAATTGCAAGTAAACTTCCAAAAGTAATAGCAACTTAGCAAAGACAAGGAAGCAACTCAAAAAGAAAGGAATTTACAAAAAAAAAAAAAAAAACTCCAATTCACCTTAAACATTCTGTATAAGTGTTCAACACTAACAAACTAGATAATACAACAAAGAGGGTTTTAATGTTTATAAGGAGAATGGCTCTATCGTGTACATTTACAAAGGTAGTCTTATAACTGTGTGGCAGGAGGAGAGGTAGCGTGAATAGAGGCGATCTCAGGCACCTCGAGCAACGATAGGAAAAATCCGATAGAATATAGAGATGCCTTCTGTAGTTGGTTTCGCCATAGCCCGTTAGTCCTCCAGCACTGGATGGCTATAAATGATCTTATCATACAAAATCTCGTCCTCCTTGTTCACATTAAACATAATTTAAGAACCCCAATCAGGAAGATTAGCAGTGGCTTCATTCACCATTTTGACCAGTGTAACCTGCCAATGATGGAAATAACTTCAAATTTCCAAATCTTGGCATATAATGGATAAGTGGTATAAATCTCCCGCACAGGTGTAATTACTGCAACACGAAAGAACACTTTTGTAACAGGAAGAAAGTTCAACCATACCACGCTTTCTGGAACTCCTGGAGGAGGTAATGGGAGGTTTTTAGGAGGCCAAACATTACTGAAAGATCTTTTGTCGAACCTCCATTCTCCAACCTTTCCATATGTTAACTTACCCTGAATATAGAGTTTAATATAAGAAGAAAAACAATGCCAGCGCACATGTTATTCAAAGATGTTGATCTGAAGGAAGAGATACCTTCATATCATAGTCACATCCGTAAGTGTAATGGATTATGTAGGCCTTGCCAATTTCAGTATCCCACGGGGGCTGCAATGCATCATAAGGACAACAAGCGGACATCAGCTAGTGTCTATTGGCACAGTTGGTAACTTGTAAGACTACTTAAGTATGTGCAGTCGTCAAACCATATTATCTTGTAGGTAACTCTTCAATAGTAACATTTTAGTGTGTGAAATCAAATGCAAAATAAAGATCAAAATGTATCTAAAGAAAAGGGTTCATATGGCTTGTTAATGTCAATTCTCATATCACTCGGCATACGAGACAGGAAAATTAAATTAACTGTGATAAAGACTGTTTCTCCTGCAATTACTTCCTCAAGTCCACTAGATTTCTATAACAGAAGATGGAGCATTAGCGTAGAGAATTTCATGGATAAGTGCTAAAATTTGGAAGAACTCGCCTAGACAAATATTACAGAATGCTAAATTGCAGCAATAAGATGAAAAATTTAGCCAGTGTTATGGAAATCAATCGCTGAATATCAATTTCTCCAAGCATGGCACATTATCCGACATGAATCGGAAAAGGAGGCATATGAAGAATGGATATATAACGAGTAATGGAACCAGAAATAAAAGGGTAAATCTGATTATATGTGAATGATATATGCTTGTTGAAGAAGTACCACATAATATAATACGTACCTGGATCATGAAATCCTTGTGTAAAATATTACCGACTCCATGGAAAGCAGATGCAACAGCATATGCATACCTGTATGAAACAGGGGACGTAAGGGGAGAAAACGGAATATGAGATTCGTATCAACAGGTTCAAGCTCTTACATTTCAAGAACCCAACCAAAAGCTTTATCTGTTTCAGGATCCTTCTTCATAGCTAAAGATACATTCATCCATGTCGGAGCAATTCTTTGAAGTGCTTCCTGACATAATTAATGAAGCAGTAAGAAGTGGGGATCTTCTTAAATTTGTTTAAGAGAAGTTCATAACATCTACTAATTATAGAAATAGAACATACACCTTTCCTACAATGACGGGTGAATTTCCAATTGGATCAATGTTAGTTATTGCACCTTTCTCCTCAGGGAAAAACTTCCTCAGAATAGATTCGTACTTTTTGGGTTCAATGTAAAAGAAAGGAAATGCAGCTCCAAGACCATCTTGTGATAAGTTTGGAATTGGGTTGACAATAATATGATCTGGTTCTGCCATTAATATGTAGCTGCCCAAATATAGATACTCACTTAAAGATGTATAACTGGATAATAATTAAGATTCAGAACAATATAAACGGTCTGAGGTACGTACTCTTCTTCAATATTCGCTTCCTGAAGCCATTGTACAAATGCCCAGGGTCTGTTAAGAACTATATAACCCTGCACAGGTGAATCGGAAACACAAGAACATTAATCAAGATAATTAGGTCTATGGTATAACTTATATAATGTTGTAAGTGGATAATTTATATATATATATATATTCTTAGTGTTTGAGACTGTAAATGTTCTATCATTGAGGACTCAATGGATAGATGGTAAAACTGAGTTGATTTTTTTTGAGATGTCAGTTTGCTGTGACATACATTATGATCACTTCGACAACAGAATGATTGCTTAAGTTGTGACTTGCGACAACACAAGCACATTCAT
Source organism: Echium plantagineum (assembly GCA_003412495.2). NCBI lineage: Eukaryota > Viridiplantae > Streptophyta > Magnoliopsida > Boraginales > Boraginaceae > Echium > Echium plantagineum. Next base: position 22,623,509 of record CM016564.1, read on the forward strand.
AATTCAACGGGATCTTAAACTGAAACTCAGATTTTGGAGGTGTAATTGCCAAATTCTGTTATGATTGCAAAGTTAGATGTCAAATATTCTTATGTGATCATTTAAGAAATACAAAAAACATTTTTTGAAAGTTGAGTTGCCTTCATATGGTACCTATCACACTCATTAAAATTAATTGATTCTAGTAAACTGAGACCAACATTGTTAACCATCAAGTTGCTTCATTGACAAACTAAATTTCAGAGAAATGATAGTCAATTGATGGCAACTACCTACTTGAGTACGCATATCAAACTGTATATAAAACTACAAACAATAATCAACATGCTTCAATGTCCCTGAAGAGGTTCCTGCAAGGTTGGAGGTGCGGACAGTACACAACCTTGCCTCTGTGGTAATAGGGAGGCTGTTCCCAAAACTGACCCAAGAGTAATTGACTTTCTGCTACTTTCACAGTAGATTCCATTGCTATCAAAGTGGTAACTTTTATTGCTAGAGGAAACCATGGACTATCTTTAATTTACTTAGTGAAATATACTGCTTATATGTGAACTTTTTATTCGTGTTGGTTATGAGCCTCATAACCAAAAGTGACAAACATCGACAACTTCAGCCATCTAACTATCCCTCCCAAGAGCCAGTGTAAACAAATTCTTGAGATGTTAACAACATTCCTACGGATATCTACTATACACTTTGTGGCTGCCACTATACCCTACAACAGTAAAGAAGACCTCCTAGATATCAACTGCCATCTCATTCAAATTAATTTGCTTGAAGTTTTAACTCAACGTATCACAAACAAAGTTATCCGAATCAAAACATAACGGCAGTGTAATGAAATCACATCAAGATGTCCCAATACCGTTCAAGAAGCTAACGTCTGAGCGGGGGTAAGGGAATCGGATATAAAGCAACCTTACCACTGTAATAACATAGACTTTCTTTCCCAAATTGACAAAAAAGTGAAGTGAACACTATCTACTCGACTACTACTACACAATAGATAATAACCTTAGGTAGTGTAAATGTGTAATGACTATCTTAATTTCTCTCATTATATCGAAGAGTTAAAGAATATAAAATCTACGACTTCATAGCACATAGAAACACTTAGCGTAATAATAAATTCTATTATTGTCATTGCAAGAATTCGGACAAAGACTCTAACTTGGAACCTCATCATTACGAGTAATATTCCGCATCTCTCTAGTGGTTCTTACAAAGAGGATATCAATTAAACATTGGTAAAACTCAAAATTCAGTAAAACCTGATCGATCCCATCAGGAAGAGGCTGAGCAACAAAAGTAGGTATTTCATCCATAAAAGCATCCTCCTTCCCCGAATGCAACACTCTAGTAAACCCCCCCATTTCCCCATCTCCACTCTTCATTTTCTTGAACCAGTAATACATAACTCGACATTGCCACGTGTTGTACACTGAGTCAGAGGATGTTACAGCTGTATGGAACATCCTCTTCACCTTCTTGTCTGAAGATGGCATCTTGATAATGGGACCCACACCTGGAAAATCTTGACTAAGAGATGCATTTGCTGAGATTATGATGTTGTATGTTATTAAGGCTGCTGATGAGGTTATTACTAGCATGAAGAAAATATTACTACAACCCATTTTTTTAATTTTCTGGGTTTTAATTATTTGTGGAATTTATATATGTGTGAATCATAAAAATCATCTCTTTGGAATGAGTTTTGAGGTAGTTGGTTTGGGAAACAGAGAAAGATTGCTTGATCTAAACACCTTTTACTGTGATGTGAAATCTTGGTCAACTATGACTTCTATGACTGACTGGCTGACCTGTTATATCCACGTTAAAACTATGAAACTCTCAAACCGCTAGGGTAGGGATGTTTTCCGTTTTCTTCAAACTGATAAAGTTAATTGAATCTAATTAAAATTTTACCGACTTTATCGGAAAATTTTTATCCAGCCGAAATGGCAAGCAAAAATTCAAAATCAACAAAATTTATCGGTTTTGGTTTAGCATAAGCCGAATCGAGTGTATACATATTTTGTTTAAAATGTTTATATTTGTAATACTTTTAAAATTTTCACTCAATTTTGAAGTAGAGTAACAAGTCAATGGTTCTCCAAATTACTTATATTCTCACGGAATTTAGTTATATATCATTTTTTGTATAGCGTTTTATGCCATGGTGTGGGGTGTCTATATATCCAAAACATTTATGTTCAAGGCAATGATTTCTGCACGGTTTGTCCTTACCGATCGTATGGAAGTAAAGTTGGATTTCAATTTCAACGTTGTGATCACACATGAGAAAGAAATGACCTGATTTTTTTTGTGAACTTTTGCAGCCGAACTCATGGAAATATAGTTGGAATATTGCTCCAATGAAGAGATCTAAGTTAGTTGTAAATTAGTGTTTTGAGTTCGGCTACAGAAATTCAAAAAAATTTAGGTCGTTTGTTTCCAACATGTGATCACAACGTTGATATTGAAATCCAACTTTACTTTCATACGGTTGATAAGGGCAAAACGGACGAAATTTATAGTCTTAGCAAATAACTGCCTTGGAATTGGTTTTTACCCTTCACGTGGTTGAAATCGTGTCTACTTCAAGTAATATGAAATCATGCACTTCAAATTTTTGTATACTATAAAACCGAGAAACGACCGAACCGAATCGACTAAGTATCAAAATCAATATCAACCGAACTGATTCAAACCGAATTAATTTTCAATCAAATCAATAAATGATGTAGCGAGATCTACTGATCTGAAAAATAATAACAGATATGTAGCTTTCGCTACGGATATGAATAATAAGGCCGTTGATTCCAATGAATAACGACAATATTATCCCTTCAAAGCGTTCGTTATTCACCCGTGAATATCGAAGGCTAAGGCTTCAAAAATACTATGCTTGTTCAACAAGAACAATTGATAGATATTTCTGGGAAGAAAGAAAACAAATGTTTTCAAAATTTTATTCAATAATCAACTCCCTTCAATACATTGACTAGAGCCATTATTTATAATGTAACTAAAACCCTAATCTAAGTGGGCTTTTAAAAAAATCCTAATACGAGTGGGCTAATCTAATAATTATTATCAATTAACTTAAATAGTAATACTAATAATATTAATAAAATATATAAGTAACTATTAACTTAAATAGTAATACTAATTATTATCATTAATAGGATCGGTTTCACACAAAAAAAATCAAGAAAATCGACGGAACAGAGATCTTATCTTTATGTTGTGTGTAAATCGGGGTAAATCAGCCGATACATATTACACGATTTATCTTCATTTAGGGGCAAGAATACGTTAAAAAAGAAATCGGTTACCTTGTATGAGAGGTTCACATATTTAAAAAAATAGTATGGTCCATAAATATACTTACAATCGTTTTTTTATTGTTTTTCCGTATTTATTAGGCGATCGCGTCCCTTTTAACTATCAAAATTATGAAATTCATATTTCTTTTAAGTTAAAATTAGTTATGATGATTACATTTTAAACCCCACTACAAAACGAGAAATTTTCAACTACTCCTAGTATTCTAAATAGAAGTGCAACATAGTCATTTACTACTTAAAACATTTGGGTGCGTGGTAGTTGGGTTAGAATCTATAGTCAAACCAGTTATCTCTATGTCTCCTACCTTCAACATTCAACCCTATTTTCAGACATCTGCAATTCCAACCATTTTAATCGTTTTCATTTATTTATTTACCCAAATTGGAAGAACAATTTTAATCCATTTGATTAATGGAATCAACCAACAAATCTACAGAATTAGCCCAAAAAATCCCAAATCTACCTCAAGAAATCATCACAGAAATCCTCTTAAGACTCCCTGTGAAATCCCTCTTGAAATCTAAGTCTGTTTGCAGACAATGGCTTATTTTAATATCCTCTTCACAATTTATCAAAACCCATCTAAATTTTTCAAGAAAACCCAAAAATCATGGAAATTATACTCTCATTTTGGCCACACAAAATCTTTCAACCACATACTACACTTGCTCACTTTCCTCCATTTTATGCAACAATGTGATGAATGATTCAAGGGTTCTTGATTTTCCTATGAGGGATCCGGATTTTCAGTTATGGTTTGTGGGTAGTTGTGATGGGTTGTTGTGTGTGTCTGTTAATCCTACTACATTGGTGTTGTATAATCCATCAACAAGAAAGTCGAAAACTCTGCCATTTTCGGGGACTAATACGGGAGCTAGCTCATATATTTCGTATGGGTTTTGCTATGATGAGTTGCTTGATGATTTTAAAGTGGTAGAATTGAATATAGTGCGCGATGATGGGGATGATCGAGCGGTTTTGTATCGTACATGTGTGAAGGTTTATAGTTTAAGGGATGATGCTTGGACGAGAGTTGTGGATGATTTTGATGGTCGTATTTGTAGTAGTGGTGGAGAACGTGTTGGTGGGGTACTTCATTGGCGTATTGCCACGAGTGATACGTATTTGATTTTCAGAGTAAATGCAGTGACATACTCGTGTGGTACTCTAGCTGCCCCTCCAGATGATGGAAATTGTGGAGTTGGAGAATGGAGTCTGGGCGAGTTCAATGGATGTCTTTGTATATTCCGGGACTACTACAAAGTACGATTGGATGTTTGGGTGATGAAGGAATATGGTGTCGTTGAATCATGGAGTAAAGTGGTGTCGATTGCTTACCCTGCTAATCCACGAGGTCACCTTTGGCCGCTGTTTGTGTTAGAAGATGGAGAGATTTTTCTCGACTATGAACCATATTTGATGATTTATAATTGTGGAAATAATTCCTCCACGATTCATGAAAATCACAGTGTAGGAGGGCTCTGTTCGGTTGCTGCCCCAGCATACATGGAGAGTCTTGTTGACCCTAGTTTTGTTCGAGAATGACAATATTTCGTCAAAAGTTCCTGCTCCATGTAAACTCAAGTTAACTCAATCAATAGCTTATTGCACTATTTCCATTAGACTTTGTGTTTTGGTTCATGGTGAGATTTTCATTTGGTTTGGCTCAGGGTGCTTACGTACTATCCATTAGTATGTATCATTTGCTTGATTGAGGCACGTAGTTAACCTAAACTTGGTTCTTATCTGTTGTGTTAGAGTTCGTACTCTTTGTACGTCATCTTTAGTCGATTTGGAAATATTCATTGTTGTTATTATAAAGTTAAGGGTAAGGCTAAGGCTACATATAATTTTACAATGTCCAGTGAGCTAAGGCGACACCCTCTTCAGACGTATTTAGGCATGCTGTTCTTGTTGCTGATGTTGGTTGTAGTGTGACACCAAAGTTGCTGCTTGCAGATCACGCACAAGCACGCTTTTCTTGAGTTGGAACATTCACTGTTTTACAAGCTACACATGTACCAGTTGACACCATTAGAAGAGAAGGATACTCGGACAAGATTATGCAACATGATAAGTGTATGATGAAGGGGCTGGAAGATACAGCTGCAGCAACGAGGGAATGCAGCAGAAATTCATGGAAATAAAAACAATTCTAAATTCTCAGGCTATTTCATTTTCTCCTAAACAGAATGAGCAGATTCAAAGGGCTCATAAGGCAGGTCCATCACTCGCTCAAGTTCCTAACAAGCAAGATATAGAAGGGGGGGCAGAGTTTTACAAGTGAGGGGGTTCATCTAACCGATTATGGGGTCTTAGTTAATTCTACCGCTTTACCTGAAGTCTCATCAGCACAAGAATGGCAAGTAGTTATAAAGAACAACAAAGCACAAGGTGTGGTTACCAGGCCACAAGCGAAGGCTTCCAATATGAGGGATGGTATAAGAAGACACCTCAGGGCTGAACTGGGAGCCCTTAGAAGAATATTTCGTGCTTAGTTAGGGATTGTTTGTTTCTATACTTTTTCCATTTGTCTTTGGGTGAGGCAATTTTGAGCGTGTTCGAAATTGTCCAAATACTTCATGTATTGGTTCATGGAATTTTCATTTGGTTTGGCCGCTTTGGCGTTGTTATGTTGAAAATTGGCTCAGGGTGCTTACTTACTGCACTACTTATTGTCATGTACTACTATTAGTAATTTAATATGTATCATTTGGTTGAGTGAAAAATGTCTTTGTACTTCATCTTTGGTCGATTCGGAAACATTCATTGTTGTTATTATAATTGTAAGGTTAAAGGGTAAGGCTACATATAATTTTATGCTGTCTACTGCGCTAAGGCGACACCCTCGTCAGATGTATTTGGGGATGTTGTTCTTGTTGCTGATGTTATTACTATGAAGTGGATGCAATTACTAGAAAAATAATAAACTGAAACTTTTTGAAGTCGCGAATGCAAATCACACACAAGAATGCTTTTCTTGGGTTGGAACATTCCAATTCTTGACATTATTTATATACAGACAACTTCCTCAAATTATTGCATCAGCTTCTGTGTCCTATGATCCTATCAATATATGTTTGAGATTCGATACGTTCACTCCACTTTTCTGTTGGTTCACTGTGTAACTAGAGACTCTGAACTCCAGTTTCCTGCAGGATCATGAGGCTCGACGATAATGACTCCACCATCAGTTAATCCCATAGCTATTTGATGTGGTTTCAACGGGTGAGCTGCAATTACTGTTGGATATATGTGACCGCTGCAACCATCAACAGAAGTCACGTTAGTGACTGAATCTTCACAATTGAACATAGTAGTAAAACTACATTACGAGTTTAAGCATTTTTCGTTGTCAATTGTTTACATGAAGATGTGGAGGAATCAAAATACAGATAAGATTAGGTATGTAATGAGTTACAAACGACACTCGTTTATATTAACGTAGCAACAATCATGGAAGGCGTACACTGATGAAGAGCTTGTACGCAAAATGTCACAGAGGGCATCAACATCAAGATAATGGTTAGATAAACAAGTAACAGTAGTTGACATCAACAATCAAGAAAACATGTCACTTGGATTATGGAATTTCTTGCTTACACAAAGTCCGGTGGGAGATAAGTTGAGGGATCAATCTCAAATCTTGGTGTCATGTCCTCTGTATCCAGTATCAAAACGATTCCATCTTTTAGAACAACATATATCATCGCGCTATCACACGAAAACGTTGCATGAGAAATCCGAGCGCAGAAGTTTCCCATCATCCACTGGAAGTAATTTGCAGTAGTAAGAAAAAAAGAGGCATCAAATGTATGAGAACAAACTATAGAATTTTCTTTTTGTGAAAGACTACATCGATGAATATAAGAGAGCACCTTCTTCGAGAGTTGCAGTGTAGTAGTTTCATATATAGCAAGTCGAGAATCATTGACAACAAGAAAAAAATGTTGATCCTTGTGAAATTCCAGGTAGGTTTCTGATTTTGGTAGAGCTCCTCCAGGTATTTGAGAAGTGGTGCTTTTCTTTTTCAACCAGTTAGTGGAATCCCAGAGAATGATCTGCATAACAACCAGGATTATTTACAATCTGGTCACTAGCAAATAATCTATCGATCTGAAACTTACTACATCAAAATCAGCAATACCTCCAAAGAGGCTCCCGCCTAAGCGGGGTGAGGGTCTGAGGGGTCGGATAGTATGCAACCTTATCCATGTGGAAGTCGGAGGCTGTTTCCGAATTTACCCAAGAATGAAGTGAAACACTACTTCACCAGAACATAAAATCAAAATTAAACTTTCTCCATTTGGTTTTTACTTCAGGAGCAATCAAAATAAAACCTGATCATCCATTCCAGCAGAGACGAGCATGACAGGTGCGTCAGAAAAGCATAGACAGCTAATTTTTCCAGAATGTCCAATGAGCACGCTAAGAATCTAAACAAACGAACAGAAGTTGGTATGATTTATGATGAAATTCTTCTATATTGTTTCAGTTGAGAGATGTAGGTACTTCATGATACAGTGTGATGTACCATACCTCACCGATGCGGACATTATAGATGAAAATTGTTGCATCAGCCATACCAACAGCAATGATATTATTATCGGGTGGATATATGGCGATGCAGGTTGCTGCAGCTGGTAGCGCTGTAAAACTTTTCATTTTCTGCAGTTATCCATTATAAGTCCCAATCAGTTAGAAATATACTACCTTCATGTTGAGACATATCGAACTACAAAGAATGAGTTGAATGTAGTCTGAAAAAAACTTCATATTTTCATGATTCGTATAATGAATATAAGACTAGGCAACGGTTCCTGGGGACGAGAAACAGCCACATCTTAGTTTGACCTTTGAAGCAACTACATTGAACAAATTGACGGTCCCTCCTGAAGCTGATAAGAGATAAGAATCATTCTTGGACAATGCAAAGCAGGGAGAGTACGATGATGATGGGAAACCACTGATCTTGACATCTTTCATCATCAGTCGTCCACTTGGCTGCCAAAGTTGCGGGGCATGCTCAGTGGTTGCCTGCACATCAGAAACAGGTACTGATGTATAAGGGAGCTTTTATGGACCCCAAGTTAAGTTTTCATTTGATAATCAATTAATTGGAACGGATTATCACTATGGGTTTTAGTAACTACGAAGTACTAACTAGTATGATAGCTATTTTGGGAAAGTATTTTTACCTCTCCTGGAATTGTAGGACAGGTTTTTGGCCATCTCCACAGAGTATGGATTCCATTTTCTAACAGTGCCAATATTGCGTCACCTGCCCTAGTGTACACTAGCTTGCATATCTGCAATGACGAGATTTCAGTAATAATTTCCAACTACATTGAACAGATATTTGAATCTGGAAATATACTCATTCTACGACATGTATCAACTTAATCTACGGTGTCGCAGATCTGGATAATCTGGCAAAATTCTCTGAAAACTGCACCTTTCCTCTCTTTTACTTGAATAATGAATACCTAACTCTATTCTTGGTTATAGAAGTTATAACTCGATTGTTTTACAGAAATTCCGTCTGAGATGCAAAATGGAATAGGTGTACCATGTATGATTTGAATTCTGAGGAGAGACTTAAAGTACGACAGCGAGAAACTTCAACAATTTTAGAAAGGCTCTGGGAGTTCAACAACTTAGTGTCATTCATCATAGGTGCCTGAACTCCAGCATTGTCTTCAAGATTTACATCCCTTTCCTGTAATCAAACGATTGAACAAATGTTGTTCCGGAATTTTAGTTAATTTTATATAATTTCAAAGGATATAAGAAATGAGGTTGTTCCTTTTCTGACAGGATCAATGATATGAAGATTTTGGAAGACTGCCACAATTGATCACATTTTCATGAAAAGTTGTGGAAGAACAAAGGTGGGTGGAAATATCATTTTTTGTGCGTAGAAGAACTACCTTATGTAAGGATTCCGTGAAACATCCTGATGAATCAGCTAATGGAAAGGTAAAATTTTGCAACACCTCGCAGCCATCGTCATCTGCCAAAATTTTGATCCTATTTAACGTTGCACTTACGGCCATTAGAGTGCCTTTCTTGTTGATGCAAATAGATGGAGTCGACTATGGAAAATAGAGAAGAATCACACAACAAAGTCAGTCCATACTTCATAAACGTGACAGAAAACGGGATTATTGTATCCTTATAAATCAAATAGAACTTATAAGATCTGATAAAGATCATACATCCGCATCTCCAACATCAAGAACTGAAAAGCTTTCAGAATTGTCAATATCCCAAACTTTGACGAAGGGGCCATCTCCAGCAACCAAGTACTTATTCTTAATGACACCAAATTGGACAATAGTAGAGGAAGGCTGGGAAAGGCCACAATAGGTCCTTAGTATAACATATTCATCATTCCATTCAACAAGGGATGATTCTCCTTCGGTATTTGTTCCACATGCGAAGAGCCTGTCAAAGGCGGATATTTGATTAAATATAGCAAACGTTAGCAAGACGGATTAGTGATCGAGGTAATTTACCTTTTACCATCACCACAGTAAGCCATTCTCACACAGCAGTAACCAGGGGCGTCAAAGGAAACTCTAGGTTCCGTTGAATCGTACAACCATGACTTTATCTCACCATTTGTTGACGTTGAAAGCAGAAACTGAAACAAACACAAATAGTGTATATTCTATCATAATTCCAAAGAGTTAAGCTCAACAAATGAAAGTTTTCAGTCGGCTCTTACGTGAATGCCTTCTTTGACATGCGGGCACAATGAGAATACAGGTGCAGTATGGCCTCCAAATGTAAATTGTTTGACACCAGTAATAGTGTCCCATCCCTTGAATCAACATGAGAAGGAAAAAATTTAGAGTTGGAATTCTGTTGAATCTTTTTATTTCTCTTCCCTTGATTGAAAATTATGCCACTTGTGTTAGCAAAACCTGAATGTATTTGTCTTCTCCACATGTTATGATCAGAAGTTTATCATATGGCTTCGAGAAGGCAAGGTCAAACACATTTCCTGCATGGGCATCAATCTGACTAATGGAAGAGGGTATAAGAATCTATATATAGATTAAATATGTTCGAGTAACAAAATAAGAAACTAACCTCCACTTGTTTATTGGCCTGATGGCTTCTATTAAGAGAATATAACTGCACGATGTTCTTCGAGTATGCAACTCCTGTTTCATGTGAAACGAGTAAAACGAATTCCAAAAAATATCATTTACAGTGAATCTTTTGGGAATTGAGTCTAACCAAAGAATGCACCGTCAGGGCTCCAGAGTATACGATTAACAATGACATTTAGGTCCTTCTCCAGATCCTCCTACATCGGTGTAGGAATGAATCAGAAATCAGACTTCACGTACTGGACACGAATTACTAGAATAGTAGATAGACATTACAAGTGACAGAGAGGTGGTCTTGAAATTCCACTCACTGAACTTCATCCGACTCAGTCTCTTTGAAGCACAAACATCCCATAGCTCTACATCTCCAATAATATTGCCAACTAAAAATCATGCATTATCAGCAATCTCCCACAGCCAAAAAGTTCTAAGCGACAATCAACCCTTCAAATAGTAGATGTGTATTTAACGTTTTATAAGCTAACCTAAAAGAAGTGTTTCATCAACAGGATGGAAATCCATGCTGGTGGGAGGAAAGGCCATGTCCAAAACACGCTCTACGTTCTTAGGGAAATTACTGGTAAGGACAGGTTTCGGAAGTTGACCAGATGAGATTTTTAATGACTCCATCTGCACATGAGAAGCAAATTTGAGGAAACGGAAATATATTCTTGAAACTAGCAGTTTAACAATCACCTGTTCTGCTATGTGACTATAAATCATGTTGCCTTCTGATTTTGCACCTATTATATCAATTGTCGTGTGATCAGTAAAAAAATACAAGGTATACAAGAAATATTAAATAAACTACACCAAATCAAGCCTTATTCTGAAGTGAGATCAGCTAACAAGAAATACTTCGGAGTATGAAATTTTTCCATGGTACCTTGGATTTTCGGAACAACAGATAGAGATTGATCAGACAGTTTAGCTTCAGTTACAGAAGAGCTGCTTGTTAAGTTTTCCTCAAAAGGCGATTCTCCCTCTGATAAAATCTGTAGATATTGAGAAGTTATATTTATTCCTCAAAACACAGAGATGAAAGATAATGAGAAAGAACATATTTTCAGGTAGCGGATAACCACTGAATCTGCATTGTTTAGTAGCTCGTTGGGATAATCTTGCTCAGAACATCTATGATCCAGAAATAGAGTAACTGTCTCAGGTTGAGGACGAGGATTTGCACAATGAATATGCTGCCAATTCAAGCTGTAAATTTGGATTAAAATCTAAGTAGATCATATTCCATTAAGTTAAGATATAATAACACTAAGAACATCTAGCAATGGAAGGATAAGAATCACACGGTGAAGTCCTACATAGCATCAGAAATCAATGAGTACATTTCCACATGAATGAAAAGATACCTCTGATTGATGAGACGTCTTAATCTGGCCTGCTCAAATTGTGGAAACCGCAACTTTCCCTGAAATTGTGGGGTGGCTCGAATGACAACTTTCACTTCGCCAATCATATCTTTTCTTCCAGATATTGTATCTTTGTAACGGGATAGCTCAGGATGTTTTCTGTGGATAGAGTGAGCTTAGCATACTGTCACAGTGCATACTGACTATAGTAAACAAACAACATAAAGATAAGAAGGCTAAAAAGACGCCCTTACCTGAAATCATCGAAGACCAACAGCTCTGTCATGTCTCTGATTACTTCCTTGTCTGATGACTCGAACACTTTCAAATCTTTCAGAAGAATATCCAAAGCCTTCACATGATCATGCCTAAAAATATATATGACAAAAAATAGTATTAACAAGCGAAACACCAAACGTGATGGATCCTATAGAGTCCCTAAACTGTGATCTTACTCATCTAATGCCTCAAGGAACTTTTGCTTCCTTATTTCGAAGTATATCTTCTTGGAAAATCTGTTAAGTTCAACAGGTATGAATCCAGAAAGATACTCTTCAGCCTTATCATAGTTCCCTGCTAATAGGAGCTCCTCAAAGTAGTTCATGTCAAAGAAACACGCTGTCTCCTGCTCAAGCCTGATTTGGATATAGAAGAGGCATGATGAAAATTTCGAAACCACAATCAATTCTTAAAAACAATAAAAACCAAAACTCACACATGAGTAGTTTTCTCAAGATTCTCCTCCTTACAAAGTTGCAGAATAAGAACTAGAAGTTCTCTGTTTAGACGAGTGGTCATCGCCATATGTCTATTACTACACAGAAAAATTCAGTTGGTTAAAAATCAAGTCAACAAACTAAATTTTATAAATCAATATTTCAAACCCTGAATTAAAAACAGAAACCTATACATATTCAACATTATATAATGATCTGCATTATTATCTGAAAGAAGTATCATAAAATAAACTTACGAAGTAAGAAATTCCAGAAAATCAGCAATAATGTTACATATACATGCAGATCGAAATCGAATATAAACTATGAGAAGAAGACATATCTAACTCTAACACCACATCTACAGATGAAGAAATCTTTATATGTCTGTTGGTATATGTAAGGAGCAGCATCCCATAACAACGCATCCCCCCCCCCCCCCCCCCCCGAGCTCATACACCTTAAGAGAACCCCATTTCTCACTTTCAAAAAGAAAGATCAAATTCATAAATTTTGCAGGAACACAATTTAAATGGACATTTCAAGAAAACATAAACTAACTCAACTAATTACTTGTGATCATGTTCCAAGAACATCCTAAGACTAACCTGGATAAAGGATAAGCTCTAAATATTCCACAAATGCCTTCAAAATTTCATATCCAAAATAGGGGGGGGGGGGGGGGGGGGGGTAATTATAGTTGAAAAAATTGAGAAAATTCCAAATAGTCTTACATATTACATGCAGCAGAAATAAATTTCTAATATTTGAGAGAAAGACACATCATATACAACCTTTAACAGATGAAAAAAAATCAATGTGGTATAGCTATCTATATGTAAAGAGATAAAGGAACATAATTTTTAATGGAAAAATGGAAGAGTAAAGTTGGCAGAAAAAAAGGGGTTGATTGTTTTCTTTAAAGAGTAATGATGAACAAGAAAAAAACAGTGGGACTAAAAGATTAAAAAATTTAAAATAAAGTGAAGATTTAATGATGGTGATGTAACTATGAACAAACTTTGTCTCTAAATCAATAAATGCATATTTGCAGTATCGTTAACTTAGTCAAAGGAAATTCATACATGGAGTTCCACAAGTGGTTAGCGACTCAACCTTCACAATTAAAGATCTATTTGAAAGCGTAAATTTCATTTTTTGTGAATAATATATGATTTAATTTTAATATTATGTAATTTGGCAAAAAAAAGAAAAATTGATCCCTACACAATTAACTAATTAGAAACCAACCCCCAGCCCAAGCCCCTACACTTTCATAAGAAGCCCATCAACAAAACATTATATTTTCTCACAAAAAGTCCCTCTTCAAAAATTCTCGTAGAAAACTCTCACTCTAAAAGTTACTATTGTGACATAAATATAAATATATGAACATCAGTTTGGATCGTGTTTACTACCTATAGAATCAACTTGCATGTGTAGCAAATTAATTCTATAAAGGGTGAAATATGTTCAATTGAGAAGTTAAAGATCTGAAAGTAAATTATATTCATAACTATTTTATAGTGCATATTATGAATAATTACTTTTTAATCCTTTATCACAAAAAGGCAACTAACACATATATAGTGTCATACAGATAGCTAGATGACCTTTTCGATGTTACCAAATAATTTTAGGTTTCCCACACTATATATATAGTATAGATATGCATAATGTATAATTGTTTTTTTTTGTCTTTTGATACTTGATCTTAGAATATTTAATTTACGTCATTTACTTCATAGTTGAATAAGTTTGGTTTTGATTCAATTAATTGATTAATTGAATTCACTTGAGTTGTAAAGGACATTGAGGTTTTTTCTATATTATTTAACACAATCGGTGATATTGATATCATTAAATATCTTTAAGCTATGACCAATAGAAGGATGAAATTACTTGAATTAGAGTACAAATATATACTTTTGAGTTCGTGTTCAAACTATTCATGTATATAAATAGTTTATTCCTGGATTTGCCCCTGTATATCAGTGTATATTTTCAAGTTCTTTTAATTAAAGTTATTAAGGGACTATCCTGAATTTTATTCTTGTATCCGCCCATGTATTAGTGTTTAATTGTTGTTTGTATTAGACTTGTTTAACTAGTTTTATTTTCTTGTGTAACATGTGAACTATCTTTGATCATGTCGAATGCAGAATCAACTCTATGAAAATGTGCATACAATATCCCCACTTGATAGAAATGAGACATCTAATCATCATATGAGCAACTAGGAGCGATCAATCCAAATCACGATGAAATGAATGTCAATTGCATACTCACGGTTCTACCTTTTTTTTTTTTTTTGATAATTCAAATTAATACAAGCAAACTTAAAAAATTAAAAGACATTCCAACACATGGAGCGTCACATAAACATACATAAAATACAAAATACATAAAGCAAACAGAAAATAAGTAAAAGCGATATCCGAGATTTTGGGGAGCCTCCTCGATGAAAGATGTAAGCTTCATGTAGATCCATAAACTTCAAACATGACTCATAACAACATATATTAATTCATGATCACAATCATGTTGTGTCCTTGAAAAGATATAAAGTAAAAGTAGAACATGCTGGATTTAAAATTTTTATTGCTTGAAATTTCGATGTTGATAGTTGCCGATTAGACAAGGTATTTTCCCCCAATATTGCTTGAAATTTTCATTAAAGCGGTATATATGTCACTACAATGTCGATGCCCTTAGTTTATATTTACATTAGAGAATGGGAATTAAGTTACTACATTATCCCTTATTATTTAGTTGTAGTCCTTGATCATAAGGGGACTTATTAAAAGAGTTTCATTTTATGTGTTTTTTGCATAAATTTATTTATAATATTATTAGGGATGAAATTAGGATTTTAATGTAGGATATTTATTTTATCATAAAAAAAGAATTATAGCTAACATCAATATATAAATGGTTTAAAGGTTTTTTAAAAGTTATGAATATTGCATTAGTAAAAATGCCAACTTTTTTTCATGTGAGGGTATGCACTGGAGTACCCTACATGTGATTAAATGTGAAATAAAAGTACCTCAAAGTTGCTAAAGTATGATTTCGTTGATTTTAGTGAGCAATATTTGAGAGTGAGGATTTTTTTAGAGAGTTTTTGAGTGAGGGTTTTTTGTGACAAAAAAGAGTAGTTTGTTGATAGGCTTCTTCTGAAAGTGTCGGGAGTTGGGTTGGAGGTTGGTTTGCAATTAGTTAATTATGTAATTTTGATTTTTTTTGATAAAATTTTAATAAAAAATTTTTTGATAAAATTTTAATAGAAATATTTGAGAGGGAGGTTATTTATTTGATAAGTTGATTATTAATTACAAGAATGTTTTTATTTAACCAATAAAGGATAATTATTATAAATTGATCCAATTAAGTATTTGTTGTTTAAAAGATAATCAATAAAGTGTAATATACATAAATTTTGCCCTTAAATATACATGTTAAAGTGATTTTCAAATGTCAAAAAGACACCCCAAATAAGTACTGAAAGGTTGAACACTTAATGTGATAATTAGAAAGATTCACGAAAATTCTGGTGCCTATACGAAAGAAAAAAAAAATTATACTCCTATTAAATTAGTTTGTTAGTTCCCCAATGTATCTATCTACTTGACTGTAATAGTATGGTCGACAATTGTATTATAAAAGATTTTATCAACCTCGTGTAGAATTTATTTCGCAAGTGCTTATAAGTTATAACAAGTATGTTTTTATCATTAATAAAAAAGTTTATAATCGATGAAATTCATTTGTCAGATGCAAAATAATATAATGAACCCAATTTAGGCCTGTTATATCAAGGCAACAATGTGCTTTGACCACCACCCAACGAATGAACCCTAAAATTAACCAAGTTCAGAAAAATTGTCATCTATCCCCATCCCCGACACTAATATCTTCGGCCTGGCATTCCCGTCTTCATATATACGTATAGTTTCTTCGTACAGCCCCCCGAGAAGAACCTTTTATATGACAGCGGCAACTAAACAACAACTTTGCTGATCCAATGTTATGAATTGTAACACCTCTACCGGCCGGTGCAGACTAAGCTCTCCCCCTGGTTTTTGAAGTATAACGAGTCAACTTCAACTACCACGCTAACGAGCACACCTTATCTGAAATACAGTTCAACGTGATAAGTACTGTAATTACTAATTATCAAACCGAAGTTCTGCTTATTAGCAAATCCACTATTTCACTAGCATTTACCTTGTTTAGTGTAACCACAACATAAACGATTATCATCAATGTAGGTTGCTCGGATGCCAATCATCCATGAACCCACAGTTGTATCGTCATGTGCATAAGTTTTAAGAGATGCACTGCATGAAAATGGTTGTCATAAATTTTAACAGAAGTGAAGAGTTCACCAAGTATGCATCAACCTATGACAACTGCTAGTTTGAGCATCAGATCTGTCTGATAGCACCTCCATGGTTTCAATTTTTCAATACAAGCCCAGAGACCATTTAACGATAGGATTTTTCAACATATACGACTTAGTTATGTGAGAGCGGAATACATACCATGTATCTAGCCTAATTTTTCTACTAACCTGTTAATGTGAATATACTGCGCCAGATCTTTGGATAATATGAATAATGGACCAGCAGCATGACGCATATACCTGGATAAAAACTGAATATTAGACATCACGAAAAAGGTATTTCAAGTAGGCAGAACTGAGGAATATAACCAAGTTGCGCAAAACAATTAGTAAATAGTTTCAGCAAGAACAATGTCCAATGTATTCATTCCTCAAATTCACTTACGATTTTGCATCTCCAAATTTCCACCATGAAGGTTCATACCACGGCTTTCCCCTGGAATTTAGAATATCTTAGATTCTTAGCGAAATATCAATTTCGTTAAAAACGAAACAATAAAATAGAAAACACAGAAGAATCAAGAGCAAGGGATTCACTTCTCAATATTATATCGCCTAGCAAGTAATTATTATCCAAAATCTCATTCATGAATGCTAAAAGATACAGAACCTTTGGAAATGCAGTGTACAATACATACTGTATTGCCGACAAGTAATTGTTATGCAAGATCTCATTCACGAGTGCTAAAATATACAGAACCTTTTGATATGCAGTGTACAATACATAAGTCAAGGATGATTTCGCTGATATCACAACACATATATGAAGTATTTCATCAACTGATCAAAATTTCATATAGCTAAAGAAGTCGGTCTTTCATGTACATTATAAAAGGGCATAATGCATTGCACATCTTAATTAACAACCACTGGTTGAACTTGAACATCGTACATAATCCCCACAAAGAAGCTTAATACCAGACAAGATAAATTTAGCCACTAAGTGTGTCCCAATAGTTATGTAAATGTAGGACACTACTAAACCCTGATCCCATTAAACTATGGAGTCAAAGTAGGTTCCTGCAAGGATAAAATCAACAATAAGGAGGGTTATGTAAACACTATTATGCAAGGGTAGGACACTACTAAACCCCTGGTATAAATCCTTGAACCCGTATTACGGATGCCATGATGATACAGAGTGTTACGTAAACACTAAACAATTAGAAAGAAGCAGCTCATGATTATTGCACAAACTTTTAGAAAGTTTGCAATCCAAATGAAATGGAGAAAGTAGTTTAATCTGAGAAAGAGGCTTACTCTTCACCAACCACTTCTCCAGATTTCATGCACCCAATGTAAGTACTAACTTGCGCACGTCGGCTATAAAGAAGTTCAATCAGTGCATCTGGTAAATAAAAACAGTCAGTAAAATATTTCCGTGGGAAGTAGTTATAAGTTAATTTACACAAAATAGAGACTGAACAAAGTTTACCAAGGTCAAGATCCACGTTCTCGTTGACTTTAACATAAAAATCTGCATCCCATATTTGAATTGCTGAAGCAAAGAATAACTTCGTCTTCTTGGGCATTTCTTCCTCAGTCTCCTCGTGATCATCCTTTTTCAAAGAAAATAGGTGTATATAAAGATCGAATAAAGAAACAAAAGCATCATGAAGTTGTTGAGGATAGATATTGTCTACTGTTCAGAAAAGAAAAAAGATGCCAAGTATTTCAACTGACAGTAATGACCTGCCAAAAAGATTCCAACTAGATGACATGTAATTAATATCCCATTTTTCAAGAATTGACAAGCATATAAAAAACTTATCACCGAACTAAAAGTCCACAGCTGATAGAGCATGTCCCAAAAGGTCTTTCGAGGTATGCATGTCTATATAATAGGTTTCTTAAGCTAAGGCAAGTTAAATCAGATGCCTTGCATCAAACAAACACAATTATACTAGATTATTTCTTACAAGAATTAAGAAATCCTTAGTAGAACGATTTTCCTCATCTATAGTCCGGTCCAGGGTGTCTCCTCTGTTAGGGCTGAAAATAAAGCGATTAACTGAATGAGGTAACACTCGTGTAGAATGATATAAAACCAGAATAGAGAAAATAATCCAAATAAGGTTTTAAACATCACAGAAGAGAGTACACTAACACCTGAACAGAATAAAATGAAAAACATAAAATAATACTCCCTAGAAATACATGATGAATCAAACCTGCGACCAACGACAAAACGAATGATTACTCCCCTTTCTTCAAGTTTAGATAAACTATCACCTGCAAGAGGAATAATATTCCAGATTGAAGGAAAATGTAATCATGACTATCTTAAAATAAGAACTAACGGCCGATGAGCATTTAAGAAAAAGAAAATACTAAAGTAAATGATTCAAAAAGGGAAATGTTTCAAAATCAGTCAGGACTCACTAGAGGAACACAAGGAGGAGTGATACTAGAGAAGAGAAGTTTCAGAAATCAGTCATACTTTACATGCTTACATTTTTTGGAGGAAAAGTTAACGAATCTTACATTTTGTACTTCTAGTTTTACTCATAAAGCCTTGATTATCAAGTCATCCAAACTCTATAGAGAGGAGCTCAATGTAAGAAGGCATGAAAGAAATATCGCACTCTAACTAGCTTCTGTTAGGTGCCTTTGTTGTTCACTAACTTTCCCCTTAAAAGTCCAAACTGTCCTACTTGAACCATAGAAAACATCCTCGTACCTGGATATTGTCTACAAAATGTAGTAGTTTTCTAGCCTCTACCAATAAGGACCTTCAGTAAAGGTTAGATCAAAGGCAACTGTTTATGTTATTCTCGACTTAACTATTTTTCCCACTTAAAGTGTTGTGCGCAACTACCAGAGCATAGATCTGTTGACAGAAATTGAAGAAGTTGCAGCCAACAAGATAGATATGCAGTATATGGAAAACATAGTTAATTCTAAAACCATGACGATTACATCACAAGCAAGCCATAGGAAGACATGTACTTGTGAAGGTTCATTTCCTTGAACACAACAAACTTAAAAAATAATATTGTTATTCAACATGCTCTAAATTGATCCCCCTTGTGCCATTTAGAGAAAGACAAAGAACAACACGTTTTATGCTGACAAGTACAAAAAACAATAAAACAGACTACAAAACTGATATGACCTTTTGGCATCCAAGAAGCTCTAAACATATTTCTCTTCATCTGACCCCCAAAACCAGTATAAACTCCTATGACAGCAAGAAGCTTTTTGCCAGATGACGACCCACTTTGTGTCACTTGGTTCTTGAGGTATCCTTGACTCTTCGCCATTGTCAATTCCATTTCAGTTTCAACTATTCTCCTCTCTAAATCCCTAAAGGTTTCATAATCAGTCAATGCATTTGGGTTCAAGAGAAACATAAAATCAAAGAGGACAATGGAGAATGTTACTTGCAGCCTAAACTCATCAGCTTTTCTTCAACTGTGACCACATCTGGTCTCTGCCAATACAAAAAACTACAGTATGTGAGAATAAGTAACTTTTCAGGTAACTAATACTTAAATATTGGAAGATCTCAATTTTTTTACACACTACCTCCATTCCAGAAGATCGTTCAATTGTTTATCAATTGTCAAAAACAACAAACTATGTAGCCTTTCTAATGAAAACTATTCTGCTATAATGAAATACTATATTTTAACATATTATCACCAAATATTATACAACATATTCAATTCATTACACAAAATTCAAGCTAGATTATCTTTATGAAATAGAAGTAGTATGAAAAATTGAGAATACAACAGATTAGCGATAGAGGAACCACGCAACGGCATATAAATCAAAGAGTTTTCTATCTAAAAATTTATCTATAACAAAAAAGCAAAAACAAATCAACCTGAAGTGAGTGTTTCTTGAGAGTAGCAGTAAGCAAGGCTCGATTCTCAGCGTCTTGCCACAACCTTGAATACCAACAAAAGTCATTACTTGATCGATTCATACAACATAAAACTTACTACCTCCTGGTTTGAAATTCAATATCAACAACATTAGCAGCCGGAATTGACACACATAACTTTTCAATCTCAATTAAATATTCGTCTTAATTATACATTATGTTGGAAATACTATATATTTTCAAATATTACATCAACATCAAATATCATACGCCCTCCCATCCCATAATGCTTGTATTGTTTGATTTTCAGTTCTCAATATTAACAAAATTTGCATCATTGATTGAGATACACAACTTCAATTTAAATCAAAGTTTTTGTAAAGTGCTACAACTGCTAGAATTTGATATACTTTTCACTAGTATTACATATATATATATATATATATATATATATATATATATATATATTCAAGCATGGATGATCTTCATGCGATATCGGTTGTACAACATGTTCGTATATTCAAGTTCAAAATTTAAGATACTCAACGATGGGAACTCAAAACTGAACGATCTCTGTGTAGCAGTAAGTACAACATATTCAAATATATTTTAGTTCACAATTCAAAACTACACAATTATTTAGTTATGTACGGAGTATTACATTTTAACAACTACAAAAATATTTCAATTCGAAAATCAAAACTTAGACAATCTTCAAGATGAAAATAATAAATTCAAATCAAATCGACTAACGCAAAAATTAAAAAAAAAAAGTAAAATTATCAAGAGAAAAATACCGTCCAGCAATATAAAGCCAAGCGACGCATGAAAGCAATGCCATAACCAGAGAAGGTGTTGGCGTCGTCTGCATATGCTTCGCTTTTGATCTCTTCACCGATTTCGACGAAATCGGTATACTGCTATCCATTTGTGATTGATTGCAACGATCCTTTATCTCTGAATTTTGTTCATCAGTTTGATCATCAAAGTCAATAATTCTGAATTGTTCTCATTAATTTGACTATCAAGATCACTTCTTATGAATTTTTCTCAACAACTTAATTAACCAAAATAATTTTTCCTGAATTTTATTAATCAATTTGATCATCTAAATCAATTTTTCTGAATATTGTTCACCAATTTAATAAAAATGATATCACCAAAACTTTCTGAAGTTGATGAATTTGATTGTGAAATCGATTTTGAAGATGAAAGGTTAGCTGAAGTGAAGAGAAAGTGGACAATCAATTTGGGACGTGCAGGAGGCGGTTAACACGATGACTTTTGAATTGGTCCTCACTCTAACTAACATTCCTCAACGCTTATAGTATTTGATACTATCAAATGTTATTTGAGTGAATCGAATAGCCTAGTGAAAAGACTCTTGTTAGCCCAGTGAAACTCACTTCATCAATAATTCATAAAAGAAATGTGATTTGTGTTACGACTTGATATAAAATATACTACTTCACGTTATCACATAACATAAAATATATTACAAGATATAAATTTTAAGAGAAATATACAACATGTAAGATTAGTAATCAATCACGAAATAACAATATCAATATTCCTCGTACATCAATTGTAAATGCATATATATTTAACATACCTCGAATTTTCATTATTTTTAGTTTAAGGAAGGATTTGTAAAAAGAAAATTATTTAGGTCGAATATAAAAGGTCACAAATTTGTTACTTTTCGAAGTAATTTAACTAACCGTTTCATATTAATTACTTCCATTAATATATACATACGTTTCTTCGTATATTTTCATTTTGGACCCTGAACTATGATGAAAATTTTAAATTGGACCCTAATACTATCCTAAGCCTCATATTGGACCTCATACTATGGTTTGTCTCATTTTACCCCCTAAAACGCCAAATATGATGTAATTTCGTTTTAAAATAATGGCAAAATCGAAATAGCACATATATTAAACTTTTGGGCACAATTCACAAATAACAAAACTTATTAAATTAAAAATAAATCTCAGGCTTATTTTTATTTTGGACCCTGAACTATCACGTAAGTTTCAAATTGGACCCTAATACTATCATTAGTTATTTGTAAAATTGCCCCAAAAGTTTGATGTATGTAATAATCCGAATTTGCCCTTCTTTTAAAACGAAATTCAATCTAAAATTGGCATTTGAGGGGGCAAAATGAGACAAAACGTAGTATAGGGGGTAATTTGAGGCTTATGATAGTATCGGGGTCCAATTTGAAACTTACGTAATAGTTCAGGGTCCAAAATGAAAATAAGCCTATATTTTTTATACCTCACTTGCATTATTGTTCGCAAGCTATCACCATAGACTATTAAAAGTCAACCAAAGAGCAATGAATGTTCTAAATTCTAGGCCCATATGGCCATATTAAAAATGTGTATTTATCATGTAATAATTGTCTATTTTAAATTTATCAATTTTTAAACGGTTAATGGCCGTAGCAATCACCTATGTTTGCTGAATGTTTCCAGTCAATCACCTGTGTTTTAAAGTGTTCCGTTCCATCACCTATGTTTCAAAAGTTTCCACTCCATCACCCATTCCGTTAACGAACCGTTAAATATGTCATGTGACTTTTTGCAGGGGCATTTTAGTCATTTTACATTCTACTATGTTTGTTATCCATTCCATCCCCTCATCTATGTTTGTTAAATGTTTCCAGTCAATCACATGTGTATTAAACTGTTCTATTTCATCACCTATGTTTTAAAATAAATCTCACTTGATCACGAGTATATATAATTATAATAAATACAATTATATATATTTAATTATACATCGAATAATATTAAGTAAAATTGTGTTTATATATATTATATATATATATATATATATTAAATATGATTAGATATTAAATAGATATATATTAAATATAATTATATATACAAAATAAACATGACAAATATTAAATATATATGATATATATTATGTATGTAGTAAGTAACTATATCTATATAAATAAAAGAATATAAGTCGGACCAGATATCAACTTAGAAATAAAATAACTTGAACACTATGTAGACTAATGTTTCCCCAAGTGTGAGATCGTATTTAATATATATATTTATAGTTATTTTATATATAATTATAATTTAATATATATAATTATATTTAATATCGATATATATAATTATATTTAATATAAGTGATGAAATGGAACACTTTAAAACACATGTGATAGAGTGGAACATTTTAAAACATAAGTGATTGACTGGAAACATCCTATAAACATGGGTGATGCATTCTAAACATTGTAGCATTTGAAATTACTAAAATGCCCTCCCCTAAATGTCATGTGCCATATACTTGACCAATTTAACGGAGCTTCAACGGAAATGTTAACGGAGTGACCAAGTGGGACTAATTTTTAAACATAGGTGATGGAATGGAACACTTTGAAACACAGGTGATTGACTGGAAACATCCTATAAACATGGGTGATGGTTCCGGCCATTTGCCGATTTTTAAAATATGATAAATATATATTTATAATAAGAAATATAGATAGTCATACTGTGAGAGGTAGAAAAATTTTCATATCACATGATTATTTGTAAATTCTGTCGTTTGAAAATGAAAAATTGATAGAAAATTTGAAATCTCTTTTTCGAATAGATATTAAGTGAAAGAATATGAAAAAAATTTGTCAGCTTGTTCAATTCTTAAAAAAGTTGAAGTGGACATATATTACTCGTATATAGATTTTGTTGTTAGCATTAACTATGTTTGGAGCACAAGTTGGTATCACTTGACATTTGACACAAACGAAATCAATCGAATAGTCATGCAAAGTGAGTGAGGTCGTCGCCTAAGATAATAGTGAACAATTGAGGTATAATGTTTTTTAATTTATTAACGATAGGAGATAATTCACGAATAATGTAATTGAGAGAATAATTGAACCGTTCGTATCTAAACTTGCCAAAAGGTATGTCAAAAGTTGAAAAGCTTATCATTGGTACGTAGTAGTTTATTATGGAGTTTTTCAACGAACGTTTGAGTGCTACATGAGACTGAAATTAGTTAGATTAACCTCTTGTTTTGGTAATGAGGATCCACAAATGTTACTCGTTGAGTGCACATTGGATAAACCTTGAACTGACATATTAGGTTACAAATTATGTCGGCTAGGTAAATTACACTATGCAAGCCTCATGTGACGAACTCAATAAATAAAAAGTGGTAATAAGAAAATCTAAATTACAAGTTACAACGTACAAGAATTACAAGATTAGCTGATTTTGAGGTGATATCATTTACAAAAGTAACTTAAAAGAAGAAATAATAACTATAGAGATTAGTTTCACTTAGAACGATAGAACAAAACATGTTGAAGTAGAAATTTTGTTAAAGAGAAAATTGAAAAGAAGATCATAGACATCAAACATATGCATACTGGACAACAACATTTTAACAAAAGGGGCCATTAGAGAATACTATCGACTACTTATTAACCAAGTCAGCTTAAGCGGTAATGTTGAATATAGCCGATATTAAATATTAGAAAAAGTATCACATTATCAAATAGTTAAACATTTCATAGATGTTGGTAGATTAGTTACTTAATTACATTCCATTTCATTAGACCTTTTGTATAGTATAAACAAAATGTACTGACTATTCTTTTTATGCTTCAATACAGAGATTCAAATGATACATTCTCACAAATCTACTACTCTCTTTAAAATTTAACTTCTCAATTAACTTTCCTAGTTCACTAGTGAATAATGATATACACAGCTGAGGTTACAGAGCCTCTGTTTGCTATAAGGACAACAAAGCTACCAAAATATACCTACATAACTATGTTCCAGTGCATACAACAGAAGCATTTGGGCAGTATATCATTCTCTATTGAATGGTTGCGGCGACCATTTGAGTTGTAGAAATAGCTTGCCGGACTTTGTTCTGTCGAGGTTGAAGGGGCCGGTTATTTCCCCTTCCAGTATTACCCTAGTGAGTGTCATTATGCATCCCCCTAGTTTATCCTGAAACATCAACAACATTGGAGGGGAAGCACTACTTTTAGATAAAAATCTAGTAATCAAATACTAGTTCCGAACAAGCTTTTTCTTGCTAATTATTCTGGATTATCGGTTCTCCAGACCAAGATCAGTAAAAACGCGTGTAACATTTGTACATTATGGAGTAGTATTTTTGAAAAGAACTCGTTACATACAGGAAACCGCATATTTTAGCAGCAGTGGTCTAGGTCATCGTACAAAGACATCTCAGACTACGCCTGCCGTCACATCAGTCACACAGCAGTACAAATAAGCAGAAAAGAAGGAGTCAAAAGAATTTACCTTCTTAAAAACATCATGATCATAAACTTCCATCATTAGTAGATCATGTAAACCATCCTCAATAACGAAGTCAAACGTTTGATTCCAAACTGGATTCAAGGTGTTGTTTAGAACCTGAAAACCAATTGAAATAGTAATCAAGAATGAGGAGGTAAAATCGCATTAGGAGGTGCAAGAAACGGTGATTTACTGAATTTGCACATATCTGAAAGATATCATGATAAGATACTGAGATTTTAACTGCTAGTTCCCAGAAATTAAAGATCGTTGAATGCAAAAAACTTACCCTTGTCTTCTTTCTTTGGTCAGACTTCTTCATTAATAATATAACGAAGGGATCCGATTTCCCCAATAAATCTGCAGCCGGCAAGTTTTCTGCAGATATTACTGTTACAGAAAGAACTCCTCTAACGATAAAATCTTTCTTCTTCAATGCATATTTCGCGACAGGATCAACATTACTTTCATCATCGTCTGTTTTGAGGGCTTTCTCCAAGTGAGTCAATCTGAAGTCAGGGTCTATCGACTTCATGAATGCATTCTCCATCCCAAAGGGGCAATATAGAAGCTCCAAGTGCACCTTTCGATTAGGACGTGGCACAATATGTTTGTCATTCAATTCATTACTCAAACTCATTTCTCTTGAAATTTAATACTATATCTGAAGCTAAAAAT
The DNA here is from genome assembly GCA_003412495.2 of Echium plantagineum. Lineage (NCBI taxonomy): Eukaryota > Viridiplantae > Streptophyta > Magnoliopsida > Boraginales > Boraginaceae > Echium > Echium plantagineum. Next base: position 22,650,297 of record CM016564.1, read on the forward strand.
GTTTCCCTATAAACATTTTACTCTCATACTATATCTGATAAAACTAACACGAACTTTTTAGTTAGCATTACAAGGGGTGTATAATTACCTCGCCCCTATTTTTGGAATCCCTTTGAATCACCAAGTCTTTGACGAGCTTCAACCAAACTGCCTCGACCTTACCCGGTACCAGATCCCTTAAATGATATTGAGCACAACCAATAAATTCTGCAGCCTGAACGCCTTCATCATCATAAACTCTTATTGTTAAATTTTGGGTGGACACATCTTCAACTACAAACTCAAAATGTTCGTTCCATATTGGATTTAGTTGGTTGTTCTGAACAAAGAGAATACAATCAATTTAGCTCAAGGTGAGAGACGAGAATATTGCTGAGACACAAACAAAAAGTTCTTACAATTGTTTTGCTGTTTTTCTTCTTGTCACGCACTGGACGTACATACATAGTTGCGAATGGATCTGATTTTCCAACTAGATCCTTGTTCGTTAATTCCTTAGCTTGTATGAGCTTCACCTCTAGTATCCCAACTGGCTTCAGCTCAAGGAATCTGCAGCAGAAAAACACATTCAAGGGCCATGAAAGAGACATTCACATAAACGTTTCAATATATATTAGTAAACAGCTGAATGGACTAAAAAATTTGAATGAGCTAACTAATATCTTTAAGGCTCCGACATCCAATTTCACGATACAGTGTTCACTTCAATAAGATTCTGCAGACATAACATGCTATCATCACACCACTTCCTTCTCCAGATAAGGCAAATTCAGATATAAATTTACGAACCAAATTGTCGAGATTGTCCAGCTTTAGTCATGAAGAAAAATATGTAGGAGTAATACCTATAGTCACCTGGTATTATGGGAATGATGTTGCGAACTGGCCAAGTAATCGAATCTTCAATAGCATCATGAATGGTTTCCTATACAAAACCAAGATATTGAAAAACATATATTATTCAACATTACAGAATAGCGTGTCTTGATCAATGAACACCTTGATGGAAATTTAAATAAATCACACAAACCTCGATAGCATCGGATATTCCAGGAATTGATGATATATCTCCACCAATAACTTTCAGGGTGAAAGCTAGATCTCTCTGAAAGGAGAAAACAAGGCATGTCAATATCGCAAGGATTTTCGTCTAGTAACCTCATTGCTTACTGGTTTACTCTCAAAATTGAGTTACTTCATTTATTCATTCATAATATACTTTTCGGGGAATATTCGTGCAGGATGTACATTCAATATCAGCTCCCGGGACTTCTTTTATTCACACTAATTAACCGTCAGTAATTATGTTTTGAATCAGGCAATCAGATCAAAATCCAAATTTCATTGGTCGCCCAAGGGTCTAATGAGTTATAAGTACTCGCCTTTTCTCTCAAGGAGTAACTTATAGCTCCAAAACAAGGCAATTCATTAACTAGAGGACTCAATATTATCCTGAAAACTCCTGTAAACCCGATGTTTTTAACCTGTAAATTAGATACGGTGACTCGTGAGTAACATCTATTGAATCGAAAAGCATATCTGATACCTCCTTGGCACCTATGAAATTTGAACATAATATACCTGTATAGGGAGTGCCACACCGACTCTTGTTTTAATATCAAGTACAATATTTGGATTTCCATCCCACTGCAAATCCAACTCCATTACGAGTTCCCCTTTTGCGCTATCCATGATCTGAACTCCTAAAAAGAGAATAAATTTAAGGAGCACCAGACATTTTAACAGTTCTGCATTATGTGACTCTAGTTCCTATCTATCCGCTGTAATCGAACCATCAACTCTCTTTGGTAAACCAGTAGAATCCCATAGCCAACTTTCTGATTCAGTTAAGATTCTAGTACAATATCCTCGACTTGTCATATTGTATTCAGTCATTAACCTCAATAACTGAATGAAACACTAACTAATACTGCATTTTTATTAAGTTTTCTTACAGTTTATAGTACAACATTAGGGAATTCTACCTGATCGAGTTGAATTTGAAGAGAACGGAGATGTCAATTAACATTGTTGATTGGTATTCTACGATTCAATAAAAGTGACAAAAGTCGAAAATCGTGAAACTTGAAGGTATAAGGATGTAGAACCTGTAAACTGTGGCGCCACTGTACCGAGGGTCAATTTTGAGAACTTAAGAGAAGCTAGGATAACAGGCCTGTATTGCTCAAGAATTGGCTCAACAGAGCTTCTTATTATATCAGATGCTGCCTGACATCAAACAAATGCCCAACAAATAACTATCATCAACTAAAAAGCGACACAACCCGCAACCCGCCACCTTCAAACGACTACAAAAGAGGCAGAATATACCTCATCAACATATGGCCATATTTTGTTTAGTTGTTGATTGAGCCAGTTTAGCTGCATTTAATCAAACATTAAAAAGCATAAAACATCAAAACACAAAAATCCCACATCCAAAAAGTCACAATGCAAATCTTTCATCTTCTCTAATAATGTGATGAAGTGTATGAAATTCGGATATGAGAACAAAGAATTATGGGATGAGTCGAAGGGAGTTCGAGGAACCAAACCTTTTGTCTTCTTGAAAAAATAACCCATGGAGGGTAATATTCAGGTGGAAGCAATTTTCTTGAATCTTCAACACTCATCCTAGCAAAGGCTGCCACAGTTTCTGCCTAATTCATTTTCACATAATTCCAATTAACAAAAGAAAATAAATGGCATCCCCATAAAGAAAATTACAGTAATCATCACAAGAATGCATCATTACTCAAATAAAACAGAACAATAAAACACTGATGAAACAGAACACTATAAAAAAAACACTCAAACATATATACAAATGACATTATAAACATATTTACCTCCTTCGCGTGCATTAGGGCCATTAGGAGGAAGGTTTCATCTCTTACAATATATAAAATGCATAATTATGTAATAATATGAAAAGGGTTCTCAAAACATACCAAATCTTGACGATTTTTGGATCTTTTTTTGCGATATCTAACAAAACTAAACACAATTCCAATGCCCAATGCTGCTCCAAATAAAAGGCCTCCAATGAACCCCATCTCCCTATCTTTAAGTTATTTGTTCTAGGATATGAAATTTCAAGAATCATATAATAAGGTGGAGAAGAAAGAAAATAATTGCATGAAGTTTTTGCATGCTATATTTTTTTTTTCCATTATTATACAGAGAGTTAAAGGGACACAATAGTTATTATGAAAATTGTTGAGAAGCTCTAACAGATTTTTGATTTGGAAGTTGAGATGAAATTGTTCCAGGTAGTAGGAGAGTTCGTGTAAGACAATTTCTTGATTTTTAAAAATTAAATTAAAATCATTTATAATAATAATGAACAATGTTTTTCTTTATTATTATACTACTATATATATCATACGGATTCATCCTCAGAAAATTAAAAATATTCAAACAATATTGTAAGATATTGACATCATTTTGTTCTCATATGTTTATTATATTAACTTTCACCTTTTAGTTTCATAATAAATAATCATGATTTCAATAACTAGCAATTAAAACACGTAAGTCCATCACTTTTGCAACTTCGGTGAGATTATATTTTTTGGATTTATATTAGAGCGAAGTTTGTTTCATCTATCTTAGTATATAAAGAATGAAGAGATTTTATTCATAAAATTTTGGTATGTCAATTAGTGTAGGTAGGATCAACTATTAATAATATGAAACTAGTTATTAAATGATTTATGTTCTACTTTATAATTAATCATTGTTTATCATTAGATTAGTTAAATTAATCTTGATCAATGATCATTAAATTATACCATCATGTTTTGAGGCATTGAATTAATTGGACCAATGCTAATCATTTTTTCTTTATATAGATAGAAATAAGTTACAAATCATAAAAGAAGAAATAAATCCTTTCCTACCAAAAAGCAAGATCGTCTAAATCATTTGCTTGATTATGCGCCCAAAACAGGTTTCACTTCTTCGATTCAATAAGACTTGGAAACTTCCTAGCAAAGACTTGCGAAAAAGTCGAATCAATGAAGACATGAATCATTGATCATTTGAACATGGTACCAGTTATTAAATTAGTTCGGCCCCACTTCGTAATTTACCATTGCTTTTGAGCCATTGGATTAGTTAGACCAATCTTGTCCATTGATCATTTGATTTCATCATCGTGTTTTGAGCCATTAGACTAGCCGGGTCAATTTTGACCATTGATCATTTCACTACTTATGTCCCACTTCATAATTGATAATTGCTTTTGAGCCATTGGATTAGTTAGGCAAATCTTGGACATTGATCATTTGACTTTACCATCATGTTTTGAATCATTGGATTAGTTAGACCAATTTTGGCAATTGATACAATCCCTTGAGTTGTGAAATTCACTTCTCTACTACTTATACCCAATCCATTTCAGTGGGGGTGAGGTTATTCAAGCAAAAAAATTAGCGAGGAGGGCAAAAATTTAAAAAAAGTGGAGAATGGGGGTATTCTTTCAATTTTCTCGTACTCAACTACCCAAGCAAACAAGTTAGGAAGGGAGTAGAAGTTAAAAAAAAAGGTGGGGGAGGGGGCATTCTTCCAAGTTTCTCCAATTTGGTGAGAGTAGATTTTTTAATACATAATTATCTTGGAAACCCCGATGGTTCAATAGTGTCATCTGACTCAAGCTTTCAACTAGGATGTTTTGTGTTTAATTTTTCTTGGGACAATTTGTCGTCTATTATAATTTCTCTATTAATTATTTGTAATACTATATTCATACTTTTGTCACTAATTTACAATAACAATAGACCGTCTTACAAACCATTTTGTAATAGAAGATCATCAACCGTTACTCAACAAGTGCTCATTCGTAGGCCTCAGTCACTATCTTGTAAACCATGCCATTATGTTCAACTGATATTCTAGAAAGTTTGATATCCTCAAACTAAGGGTCCTGACAGCTCCCTGCCGCGAGTTTGATGTTAGAGGCTATCGTGAAATGTGCTTCCCCTGATCAGGGGTCTAGAGTTCGTCCGTCAACCACTTCGAAAGATGCGACGCCATTTTGCACTGTAATATTTTAGCAGTTGAGTTACATCGAGGACGCAAACAAAATGTTGTTCAATTGAGATTCTAACATTAACATGCATGCTTCCTTTTGTACTACATCTTTGAAATCAATTGTCTTCTTAGATACACTATGGACATTGGTCCAAATTCAATGGACATCAATGAATGTCTAGACGATCTTTTGTGTGAAGTGTGTTTTGCATCTAGCAAATAACATGGGTACAAATATTAGGGAACAAAAACAATATTATTGTCTAGTGGGTTGTTATAGTGCATCTCGTCACCTAACTTTCGATCATCATTACACGATAACTGACATGTAACAACTCTATGATTAAATAATACACAAAATAGTTTACATCTAAGTTTTAGATCTTGCAAATTCCTTAGTTTTCACTTTCATTCAAAACCACCTCAGTCGCCGTAGCATGGTTGCGCCACCGCTTCAACCTTAAGAGGGGCAGTCGACTTCTCCCGTTGACTTCTACAACAAGGTCAGCACTATGTTCTAATTCGTTTTCACTTGTGTTTTTGTATGTTCAATATGTATTTTATGGAGGAGTAAATGAATCTTGATCGTATGTTACCGAGTTAATTGCGGATTTGGTCCTAGTGGGATTAGGACGATGTTGTTCCTTTAATCACAAATAGTTATGTTGTTGTAGATTAGAATTGCTATTGGCACAATTATAGCAGTATGGTCCCAGAAAATGACAAATGTTATAGTAGGGGCCGCGAAAAATAAGGATGAATGTCAACATTTGTCACTTTTGGGACTATAGTGCTAATGTTTGCGCTATTTTTGAGGACTAAAATACAACAACGTAATTATTTCGAACTAAAGTGCTCTCGTATGTTACCATTTGTCATTTATGTTACGTTATATTGAAGTCATGTCATGTAGGGCTTTTATCGAGTCTGGATTGAACTAAAGACCTGATAAGGTTGAACCAGAATCATTCAATCCGGAGAAATCAAACCTATTCTCAAACTATAGTTAAAGCTCAATCAACTTCATGATAGACTCAGACAAATATTATACAAAATTGTTGAATTAATCATTTGTATTAATAATGTGTTTGCACACTCAATTTGAGTAACAGCTTGATTGTATCTGTTGACAATATGTAGTAACACACAAAATATCGGATTTTACTGTCGGAAATGCTCAAATTAACTCGACCTCGTGTAAACCCGGTAAGGCAGAAATAAGACAACATATTCATAGTTGGTTACACCAGTGAAACTAGATTATATAATTGTGTGTGCCTGTGATGCTAAAAGTTTGTTAGAAACTAGAGACTTCGATTTTACAAATAGAAAATGTCGATGTTTCTTTGTTTGTAGTGATAGAGGTCCAGAGAAGTATTCGAGAAACCAGCTAGGCGTGACCAAGAAGATGGCCTAATCACCCTCCCCCCCTCCCGGCTGATGGTTAAAAACATCGAAATGGTGTTGTTGAACAATGATCTGCATACAGATGTAGCCATCGAGATTCTTTTAAGGCTGCCTGTCAAATCCTTGCATCGTTTCAGATGTGTCTGTCGAACATGGAATGATTTTATCAAAAGCCCAGAGTTCATATCCATGCATGTGAATTACTCAAATGCAGCTTTAAATAAACATCTAGTTCTCATCAAACGCAACGTTGTTGACGACAACTGCACCAGTATATTATCATTCCATGCTGGTGATGGATCACTCAGTTCTGTATCACCAGAGTTACAGATTCCTTACTTCGGTTATCCTTTCATGGAAGTTCTTGGTCCTTGCAATGGCGTAATCTGCCTCACCAACTATATGACTTTTGTTCTCTGCAACCCGGCTAAAAGAGAGTTCAGTCTCCTCCCCCCGAATTCATGTCCATGTGCGAGTTCTCCCTTTTTCTGCCATACTAAGGGTGTTGGATTTGGTTTCGATTCATCCATCATTTCTGATTTCAAACTAGTCAGGATTGCCATCCACACCCACAAGGAACATGGTCATTATCATCATGAAAACAGAGCAGAAATATATAGTCTGCGATCGAAAGCTTGGAGACAACTTGATGGGATTTTGCCAGAAGTCAAGTATAATCCTTGTTTCGAAAAATTCTTCAATGGTGCTTGTCATTGGCAAGCATTCAGAGGAACAGATCGCAAGAAATTCATACTTACTTTCAGAATGAGTTCTGAGGAGTTTGCTGACATGGATTTACCAAGTAATCTCACCAATCTCGACGAGAAGTCAATGACTCTGGAGGTATCAAATGCATCACTTGCCTTAATTGCTTACACTGATCCGCAGCTTAAGATTGACGATCAGAACATTGAAATCTGGATTATGAAGGAGTATGGGATCTCCGAATCATGGACAAAACTGTTCAAGATTGGACCATTTTCAGGAATCCGATGCCCTCTATCGTTCATAAAAAACGACGTGTTGCTGTTCGAAACAATCGAAGGACAACTGATTTCATATAGTATCGCTAAGCAAGATATCGAGGCATTTGAAATTTATAGCAGCTCGACGTCACTGAGGGCTATGGTTTACAAGGAGAGTCTTGTATCAATTGAATGAAAATGTGGGCACTATTTAAGGTGAGCATTTTCATTGTATAAGGATGAATATATCATTTGGTTGAACTCTGTTTGAGTTGTCTTCTGTTTTTTTTTTTTCTCCTTTTCTTAAACAATTATGTATTGTCTCAAATTTCATTTGTATCATTTGTACATAAAGTTTACTCATCAAACACAACCGTGTTGACGATCGGGGGGCTAGCTACTACATTAACCGATGATTCATCCATGCAGCGGCTGACCTATGCGTAACATTGAGCTCCACATCAATGCTTACTGAAATTGTAGAGAAAACCATCTTTCATAAATTCAGAGACTGAAAAAGTGGTACCAGAATACAAGAAAATCGTTACATTATACATTCCAACGAGTACGTTATAAGACGCATTACATATTTCACTCGGAGGAATATTTCAGTAGCCATACTGCCAAAAGCTAAAAACACAATAAGATCTCACTCAGGTCACCAAGAAAATGAGCCTGAATGTAATTCTTCATAACAAACAAAGACGCCTCGCCAAAGTTTTGCACAATCGTAAGCAGAGCCAGACTCCGGAGTAATGAGATTAAAGAATCAAACATATACCAGTAAATGAAACAATCTGGAAAGCAACTGCAATCCAAGTTGATTTTCATCTAAGACAAGATGGGAGAGTAGGCCCGTGACATGCGAATGCTAGGACAACATAAACTATCACCAACAGGAGGAATATCAATGCAATCCTGCAGAGGAGACAATTTCAAGTTAAACGTTTGAGCAATACATCGGCTACATGCCTATATGTTACCTAAAGTGTTAATGTAAAGGCCAGTTTCAGAATAAGAATGGTGCAACAAATTATTTTGTAGAAAAAAATGCTTCCATTATTCGATTTTTCGTTCCAGTCACAAATCCTTTCATAAAAAATGCACTAATAGAGTGATTCGGGTGACATTTCAAATTTATCTAGCATTGATAACAGAACAAGCTCCATTTCTTTTCTTGTGTAAGACAAGAAAGAACGAGCTATGGTACAACAACATACATATTTGTATGTATCTAAATTCCCTCCTCTCTGCTTTATATCGATACAAAGGGGTGACATATTAGACTTGCCAAATACTAGACTGGTGGGAGTGGGTAGGACCAAATAGAACCTCATGAGGCTAATTGTCGTTTAAAGTTTGAACCCTTTGATAACAAGAGCCGCACTAAAAGAAAGTCTCTGTAATCCCTATATTGTGAAACCATTTGAACCCCTACATCAACTTTCCTTCTGAGGTTAAGTGACCCATGCAGCTATACTATTATTTCTTCTCCACTTCTCATTCCTTCTAAGTAACATCTTTTATCTTTTGTCCCCTATATCTCCATTCTCTCGCAGTAATGCTTACCTAATATGAAACCCCAATGTGTTAACTCACATGATCTAAAAAAGAACAATATGGTCGTATTTCATTGCCTTATTAATATAACAATCTCTATACTATTCCATATCACTGCTGAAAAACTCTCAACTCAAACTATGTAAGCCCATTTTAGCTTCCATCTTGGAAATAGAACTTTTAGTGTTACTAAGTTAAATTTATTGATCCATGTTGGGAAAATCAGTGCATAAGAAACAAAGTCAAACAAAGTTGTTTATGTAACATACATGAGCTTGACATTTCTCCACCACACAGCGCTTCTAAAACGACGAGCATGCTTTCTGAAGCGGAATGTGTTTCCTTGCATATCAACAGTCTTGTCAACCAGCAATTCCAAACGATCACCTCTATCTAGAACTTTATCAATGTTCTCTATCATCACATTACGTACCTGACATAGGATATCATAACAATCTTACTTTCATAAGTAGCCAACAGTTCAACACAAATAAAAAGAATTCAATTTTTATGCACTTGAACATAATAGAAACTAGGAGAACTGTACATTTGACATACAATTGTTATACCATAATTTCCACAACTCAACATGCAAATTGGATGAATAATGACAACTTGAGAATGACAATTTCACATTGAATGAAAAATGTAAGTATATGTTATGTAAACAACCAACACCCACCTGACTCATTTCACCTTTCAGCCGATTTAGTCTGTCTGCATTTGGATCATTTGAGTAATACTCAATTTGTTGGGCGAGGACCCTGGAAAATTCATCATTCATGGCGTAAGCTTGTGCTTTTAGTACTGCTCTACCATATGTTCTTACAAATCTCTGATGAATATCTTCAAGGAACTCAAAAGGCACTCTCCCTGCACCAGAGTCAAACTACAGTAAATACTAAATAAACAAAATGAGTAAAATAGAGAGCAGGTTTGCCTTGCATATAATTTTCGTCTATGTATCCACTCTTACAATGCCAACGACTCATTTTGATATTGTAAGGATAGTTTGTTCAAGTATATTGTGGAAAAGGGGAAAAACTGTTTATGAACGTCCTGATTTCCGGAGTTATCATGAGTTCTGCCATGCGACTTACAATTCAATGCAAAAGTAGAATCAAACACCCAATGCTTGTTCGAAATTTCAAATCTTTTAGTGTTTAATCATGTCATAACTCATAACTGTCAATTCAACTAAATGGTAGTTTGTAATAAGGGAGCAAAAGTAGCTATTGTGACCTCTCAATGAGCTACAAAAATGAAAGCAAACATACATACACACAAGTAAGTCATTTTACAGCCTTAATTGACACACATAACATTGATTTGAATCCAAATGATCATCTTAACATTAAATTATATTAAAAGAATTATCTTTTCACATATTTTACAAGGTATATTAGTCATCCACCTCAAAATTGAAAAATTGAATAATCAAAAGTTAAATATTTCGAAATTGAGGGACTATATATTACTCCCATCCCAAAACGACTATCCATCTTGATTCTTAAAGTCAAAATTAACAAACTACGCAACCGTAACTTACACACTCCTCTAATTTCAACCAATATTGTCATATGTCAATCCTAAATTTCCTTTAAATTTTTATATTTTCTTACATTTTCACCAAATACTATACACCACCTATGAAAAAACCATCATAGTTCAAAATTCAAAAGAAGTCAACCATCAAAACTCAAAACCCAACAAACCAAATTCGAAACCATTCAAAACTAGACAACTTTTGTTTTGAATTTCGGTAGTACATAAAAAAATTTGAGTCATACCAGCTCCAATCTAGTTGATGTATTTAGTTTTATTGTGTTATGAAAAATTAAAAAGAAAATAATACTATGATAATATTTTCAAATACGATTCAATTATACCAAATCTACACTTATTAACCTAAAGTACCAAAAGTAACTCATAATATAACATTAACACGAAAAAACGAAAACGTCAATTAACTAGTAAGTTCGGAAGCTTACTTCCGAGGGTATTATCTGCCATACACAAAACCGTGAGTCCATCCGTCCGCTTAACATGAAAAATATACCGATCTTGCGAATACGAAACATTCGTATCGTTCTCCCCACTCAATTTCTCCAGAATCTGCTTGGAGATAGTGGCGGCGTTGGTGGTGGCGGCGCTGTGCTCCGCCAGAACTACCGACCCCCTCGCCACCAGTCCATACAATATGGCCATGTGGAATTGTGAATAGGAGTGGTCAACGGTGATGTTGACTTTATTGATTTTGGAAGAAGAGAAGAAGAATGTTCATGTGGTATGTTTGACTTTTTTGGAACAAGAGAGAGGGAAAGGTGTAATAACAGAGAGGGGGGGGGGGGGGGGGGAGAGGGACCCATAGTGCGGTTATTGGGGGCACTAATTGCTCCAGCGATGACCTATGAGGACTATTCTACACTTTCCAAGTCGGCAAATGTATTATATTCAAATTAATTTGTCGTCATATTTTCGTTTTTTCATATCAAGATTTAATGATAATTTTAATAGTTGAAGATAATGTTATGAAAATATTTTTGATGAATATGTCGAGTTAATACTTTTTAAAGAAGGACAAATTAATTGTGCATCACGCACTCGCAAGTCGCATTAAGTGAATTGCACAAATAGTCCTCAAAAGTGGTAATAAAGTTACAGATAATTCACCATGTTAACTATTCCATCAAGTTGCACAACAACACGTGATGAGAGATTAAATTTGGGGTAATTTTTTTTTTTTACACTCATTTTTTGTTACGAGCTCATTTCAGTTTCATAATGAATTTTCATAAAACACCATAAATAAGTTTAAATCTTAAAAATTTATTTGTTGGGTCCAAATTTGGCCTCTCATCCCATATTTGTATTAAAAATTAACGGAATAACCTGGGGACTAATCTACAACTTTTAGATCACTTTCGGAGACTAAACTACAACAATACCACTATTGAAGACTAAACTGCAATTTGATGACTATCGGAAACTATTTGTGCAATTCACTCCACTCACATCCGTAGATTTTCATTAGTTAAATGATAGCGTATACCAATAGCAGTGTATCAATCTAGGCGCCCAAGCTTACTCCAAATATGTCATGGATCTTAGTCCTAGGATCAGATGATTTTGATCGAAACTAATGTGGTAACACTTTGTTCGCAGTAACAATTGACAATAAAACCAAACCAATCCTAATCTTATCCCACTAAGTCAATCGAACACTTTCATCATTGGTCGAAGTTTCGTGGAGAGAAACACAAACCAACTGTTCTGATTGTAATTTTTTCTTTTAGAGGGAGCACAGAGGCACTTTGGGGTAAATGATGCTTACAATTCAATAAGAAACTTAGTTCGATAATGTGATAAATTTGTGAGGCCCCTAGATGTTTGAAAATGAATCCGATGGAGGTTCTGAAAGGCGCCAAAATGTGCTAGATTTATTCAACTAAGTATAGCCTGTAGATGTTCCCTACTTTCCCTATACATTCAAGCATAATAAAGACGAGTAAAAACGAAAGAAGACATGGAAGAAAGAGGCCAGGCTCCAAGAGTGTTGCAGATCATGAGAATATCAGATGAAGAGCGACTGAGAAAAGATGATATTACAGAAAATTACAAGTTGAATTACAAGGAACATGGTTGACCATTCATCTTACGACACTCCAACAGCAAGGGCAACCAGTCCAGCCTCAGCAAACAAAAGCAGCAGAGTACGTTTCTAGGGTATCACAACGAAAAACGTTCTTCGTTTTCTTCACCTTTTCTGGAAACTATTTCTCTCCTGCAAAGATTGCATATAGCCATCAAATAATACTCCATTATTTACTTCATCATCAACATCATTGAGCAGAATATTCAACTTTCAGTCATTTTTATGGCTATCATATCTATATAACATGAGAACCTTAAGCAGAAACAAGGCCAATGAACATACCTATTAATCATATAAAGAAAAGAGCAAAGCCAGATAACTTACAGAGTAAGTGCCTCCAAATCGGGCACGTCTCTTTCTGAACGTGTCCTTCTAATTCTGCTGAGATCTGTAACATGTCGTACAAATTTGATCTGCATATTCAAATATTTAATTATACTAATGGTATTATCTTTTAAATAAAACCTCACTATACGTTGAATGATCTCTTAAAAAGTAGGTTGACTATTGTTAAAAGAACTTCCCAACTATATTATAGATTGGAGGTATATTATAAAGACCACAACCTAATGATGAAATAGAAGGTCACAACTGAAGCTAACCTGATCACCATCCTGGATTTCATACACACTTATACATTCGTTATCACTTAGCAGCTTATAACCATCATAACACAAGCAAAAGTTGCCCCAGACATGCGACCTGTATGCCAAATAGTAGTCGTCATTAGTAAGAGATCTACAAAGGCAACTCAACCAAACCACACTATGATACAAAGTTACCATATCAATCATTTGTCATTAGAGAATTTCAACCAAACATAAATTATCTTAACCCTACTCCTTAATCTGAACTAGCAAGCAGTATAAGTGGAACTTCAAGAGACAGATTAACTTCACACTATAATAATACATCAAAAGTTTGATTACGAACATCTATAACCAACCAAATTTCAACCCCTTATCTTGACTAGCGAAATTCAAAATACTCATTGTAAGTGAATTAGCCAGCTCATATTGGTAATCTCCCTACACCATCATTCCCTCTTGGTAATCATTACAATGAGAGTTATAAAAAAAATAGATGTTGTGTGCAAGTTGACGTTAACACCTAAATTCTGTAAGGTTAATATAGGGAGTTGATCATGGAATAGGAAAAGGAAGCTGACCCAAATGCTCGTAACTCTAAATTGCCAAACCATACATGTGAACTCAAACAAAGACCCGACAACCTAAACATCAATTACCTCTATAAATAGAGAAATCATAATACAATAAGTATATACCATGAGACTGTCTGTGGAAAATAACAGAAGGCAGTTTCCACAGCCTCCTTGAGGTTAGCTACTGTCCCATTTCTCGCTACATAGATTTCTGTTGCAAGAAAATATAATGATAAAAAAGAATGAGCGTCAATAACTTATATTTATCAATTGCTTTTAATACAACAAAGAATTATTATCTTCATACTAAAAAGATTGTCCATTTCGATAATCAAATGTCAAAATTGAGAAACTTTATATTCTTAATTTGGCACATCTAAGTTTCTAACACAATAAAAAGTTACCACCCATATTTCAAAAAGATTGCCTATTTTGATTTTCAATTGCTAAAATTAACAAAGTTGACTCATAACTTTGATTCGAATAACAATGATCAACTTAATAATAAAACACACAAAAATATCATCATTGGACATATTTTTCACCAAATATCATATACCAACCACATACCAAAAATACCCAATTTCAAGATTCTTGAAATATTTTCATCAAATATGATACAAAAAAAACCCTTCTTCAAAATTCAAAAGTCAAGCAATCAACATTCAGAACCCGACAATCATTTCATGACGAAACTATCAAAACCAAAAAAAAAAATCCTTAAAAAACCACAATTACCAAAAACAATTTCTAAACACAATTACCAAAAGAAGTCCCATCCAATTTGAGAACGGTGAGTCTGAGAGGCTCCTGTTGAACCTTATTATAGGAAAAGCTTTTATCAATCAACAACAATGGCGAAAACGGAACCGGACAAATTTGCATTGTTCTCCTTTTACTTACATGATCACGATCACCATCCTCACCATAACCACGCATTCTTAACCCCGACTATCACAAAAATATATAAAAAAAATCGAGAAAATCCCAATTAATTTTCCTTTTATTCAGAATCAATTTTTTAATAGGGCGTTTTTCTTGATTGGGTGCTTTCGTTAATTGAAACCCTAATTTTGAATTACTTAACTGGGATAGATGAATTGATTAGTACAATTAGGGTTTAGAATTCGAGAGAGAGGAGGGAGAGACAGAGAGAGAAATGAAGGAAAGAGATAAATCTCTCTTTTTCTTCTCTCTCGATTTCTCCCTTTTCTCTCTGGTTGATGTTTGCTGTTGGCGGGAACAACTAATGATGGAAAACTCTGATTTGTTTTTTTACGGTTGCGGTTATAATTTATCCCAACCCAAAAACTCCGTATTAATTTTTAGATCAATAACTTCTAATTTCATATCACAAATATCTTCTATCTCTTTCTATCATGCCTCGTTATCTTATCGAATCGAATATTAAGATCGAATTTGGTACCTTTTCGAGTCAGATACTACCCAACTCGCTATTTTATCGAGACGACCGACTCGACTTATTTCCAACACGACATAGCACATGGCTTATAAGAGAGGACTCTTATGATCGCGTATGTTATATCAATGTAGCACGATTTTTGTGATATAGAGTTATCTCTACCTTCCCCGCAAGGATGACCAAGACGACAAGCTTAGTGACTAAAATGTTAATGTTATGAGTTTGGTTCCATTAACTAAACATCTTGGTCCAACCTTTTATGATGAGATTGTCTAACGTGGTTTATCTAATTGACGTAGTTTGCATGTTATGTCGATTGACTTGAGATCCACTTCGTGAGTGATAAATTACAATTGCTAAACAGTTACACATTTTCAATTAAAAACTTTAATCCAATATGACAAAAACATATTTTCTTCAATGAATTATCGATTAAGATTCATTCGTATTTTGATATACCACTTCTTCTTATTCAATTGCCAAAATATTATTTTTATAGTAGTTGATCTCAACAACTACTTATGTAAATGATCTATTTAATTAACCTAAGTGTGTATATGGGTTAACGGTAGCGAACCCTTTTGGGCGTGCACTTTTGCCATGATTTTAAGTCATAAAAAATTAGTAATAATATATGTGGTTTTAAGTTTTAACATATATTGATGAATAATATAAATGAATATAAGTCATTTATATTATTCATCAATACTCGAAGAAGATATAATTTATATTTTTGAAATAATGTATTTCATTTATATTATTAAAAAAATTGGTTTGTTAAACTTATATTATCTATAAAAGGGCCCCATTTTGAAGTTTAGGAAAACTTATTTTCATGACTTCAATCTATGACCTCAACGCATGAGACGTTCGTTAAATTTTGTTGAAAGAATAATATTGAACGTGTGAAACATGCGTTTAGTACCTGTATCGAACGAAAGCCGTGAAAATAAGAACAACGGAAATAAAATTAACGGTAATCAAGAGGAACAACTGAGCAAGTACGGCAATAAGTATTGGACGTTATAATAGGAAAATTTAAAATTTGGCCAACTCTGGTGACAAACACGATTCGAAATACAATAGCAACAAGTTAAAGTGTTCACCTTTACGCGTGCAACAAGAGTGTGCATTGGAACTACTATCAAACGTTAGACCATTCACGAGAACAAACACATTAAATTCACTTTATTCAGTGCCACGTCAGCATTAAACCCACTTACACCCCAAATAAAACTCAGTTTCCACAGCAAGAGTTTATTCAGGATTTTATTCACTTTCTCTCCCTTCCACATCATCTTACCATATACCCCAGCATATATTTACTTATCTCGTTATTTATACATATGTGATCGTTAAAATTATAATCTTTATATTTATTAATTTTTTTAATATAGAAATTAATATTTAATTTATTTGTAATTAATTAATTCATTACAATAAAAATTAATAATTAAATAAAATAATTTATTTTTAATATAATAATTAAGATTGAAGAAAGGTGTAAAAAAACTAACCTCTATTTATAGATCTCGAAAAATAAAAAATATTGATATATTTTTTATATATTTATTTTTAAGAATTATTGGCTAAATAGTACATTTATTTAATAAGGGAATCAAAAAAAGAAGTAAAAACCACCCATTGGGGCGCTGCCACGCAGCCCCCTGCAGGATGGCAGCTCCCCAATGGCTGTTTTTCATGCGCGTGCCCCACATTAACCCCAAATTCTCATGTTCAAAAGATTGAACCCAAGATAAACCTCACCCCCTTTAACCTTTCTTGCTTTTGATTCACTTTAGATTAAACTCATATTGACCCTCACAAAAACTCTTGCTGTGGATGGTCTTAGAGCATGATAATTTAATACATTAGTTCACGAGTCAAATAGTCTACATTACAATTCGAAATACAATAGCAATATTTTACAAACAATTTTTTGTGATAGTTACAAACTCGTTCGCAGTTCGTTTGAGAGTTTTCTATGCTTGCAAAAGCACCCTTTGCAGACCGTCTTATCCTAGGAAGAACACTTTCAAGAATTTTACGTGAAGGCGAATTATGTTAAAAAATATTGGGTTTACCACAACATTTGGTCTCTAATTTATATTATCATTTATTAGAATTAACTGCTAACATTGTATTTTTTTAGTGTAAACTCCTTACAATAAGGACATAATGGGACCTAAAATTGTACCCCCCCCCCCCCCCCCCCGTTTTTTTAACGTATTATGTCGGAAATCAACAAATTTCATAAAATCCTACAATTTTGTTAGGGATAAAACAGGAAAGATGGTGAAAAAAGCACATTGGAATGTTAAACATATGTTAAAAAAACACAAAAACTTTAGCCTAAACAAAACTTTAAAAACGAAAGAAGCGATTCCGACTAGTACATTAGGGCAAAAGGTAAGGATCATCACCTATGTTTTATCCTGGACCCATTCGCACACTGATGTTTAAAATGTTCTCATTTGCTCACTCATATATATTTTAAAAGTTCCCATTTCTATTAATTAAGAAATTGTATACTTACCTTGCAGACCATCTTATCCTAGGAATTGAACACCTTCAAGAATCTTCAGTGAAGGCGAATTATGTTCAAAGATACTTGGTGTACCACAACATTTGGTCTCTAGGTTGTATTCAAGCAATTTGTATTATCATTTACTAAAATTAAATGTTATCGTTGTATTTTCAGTGTAAACTCCTTACAATAAGAACATAATCGGACCCAAAATTGTACTTCCTCTATTTTTTAACGTGTTATGTTGAAAAATCAACAAATTTGATAAAATCCTACAATTTTGTTAAGGATAAAATAGGAAAGATGGTGGAAAAAACACATTGGAATGTTAAACACTATGTTAAAAAACACAAAAACTTTAGCCTAAACAAAACGCTAAAAACAAAAGAAGTAATTCCGACTAGTACATTAGGGCAAAAGGTAAGGATCATCACCTATATTTTATCCTGGACCCTTTCGCTCACTAGTGTTTTAAATGTTCTCATTTGCTCACCCACATTTTAAAGGTTCCCATTTACTCACTTTGTCGTCTATTCCCTCGTCAAGTTCGTCACAAGAGATTCACGTGGTTTCATCGGGGGTTCAATTTTTGTATTCTTTTTTAGTTTCTACTAATTAAGAAATTGTATACTTACCGTTACAAAAATCATGTAATTACCATATAGTTAAGTTAACACCGATATTAACGATGAAATATATGATTGTACTGAAAGATTCACTTTGTTTATTCATGAATAAACGAATTGGAACAGTTAAAACATGAGTGAGTGTGAGGAATTCAAGATAAAACATAAATGATGATCCATTCTTTTTACCGAGTATATTAACACCAATTTCCTCTAGGGAAGCTTGAAATTTGGCCTCATTGGAATTAGGCTACCCTTGAAATTATTAGTAAAAATAAGGCAGAATTGTCAATCGGAGAAACCCAATTAATATTTGGAATTTATTGTCTCTTGACAAATGACAACATCAAAAACAACCGGGAGAGTTTCAATTGCCCAACTTAGGTGCACAACATAAGTTAGTTCGGAAGCTTATCAGTCACTATACCCTCTGGAATTTATTAAAAAAACGATCAAGTTGGTGAAGTAAGTAAATTTGTAATCGTAAAGTTATGAATTCGATTCCAATATTAACATTTTTCAATCGAACATGTCACACACAGCTTACGCCTAGTGTACTTTACCTAGGTAACGTAGTTTATAAGTTATTGCGTCAATCCAAAGTCTATCCACCGTACACTCTACTAATAACGATTACAAATCTCCTTAGAAATGTGTACCTTTTGGAACATTACACTATTCATCATTAGTTCACAACTCATGTCTTGATGCCATAAAAAGAATACACTTTTAAAATAAATAGGGATGATCAATATCATGAACGTTATCAATGGTAAAAGATACACCAACTATCAAAAATCTTTATGACAACATCCATGCAACCCAGATCCAAGAACAAAAGATTTTATCTCAATTGGGGAGAGTTCTTTTGTCCTCGTATTTATTTTTGTTTGATTGGTTTCGAAAGTTGAATTTGAGCATAAAAAGGATTGTATGATTAGGAATAAAAATAAACATAATTAACATATCACCACTTAAACCAGTCAAAGAAATTTTTTATTTAAGCAATTGGGGGATCTATCTAACTTTTGAGAAATTAAATTATAACAAATTAACAACAACAAAAAAAGTAAACAACATAGATTTTGGAGGAATTTCAATCTATGATCGTTAAAGAATAAATTTGTAATATATTCTCGTTCGACTGAACATATATGAAATGAAATTTGATCCAGATGTATTTAAAGCTTTTAATTGGAAGTTCGCAACCATTTCAACAAAATAAATGTAGCAACTCGCAACAAAGGAGATTTTCCTTCCTGAAATTTCCTTACAAAAAAATACACGGAAAAAATATATAAAAATTACACAGGAACATTATATTTATTTATTTTTATAAATTAATGATAAAAATATGAATATAAATGGTATTACAAATAATATGTACAGAAATTACTAAATATAATAGACAGTTAAAATGAAATATGATACAATTATTTTTAATAAAAATTGTCCAAAATCGCCTAAGTTAATTTAAAGTTTGAATTAAATGTCATTAGGTTATCGGGTCTTTATATATTGGTGATGTTAATTGCACTTCTGATCTGTAGACATCATAAGCTTAAACAACAAATGACATGGTAACACACGGCTAACACACCTAATTATGGCATAATACTATTTAGATTCTGAAATAGAAAGTATCGTATGATTCACTATTTGTAACATAAACAACGATAACTAACTAATAGTTGCTTCTAGTACTTATCTTATCACTCATTGCCGATGGCTCAATAGCCTAGTGGCATCCGGCCCAACCTTTCATGTAAAAGGTCATGGGTTCGAACCTTGTTGGAAACATATTTGTCTCATATTATACTCTAACTTTCTATTAGTTAGCAATTTCTATATTCATGTTTGTAATATCATTGTAGTCAAAATTCATCGCTAATTATCAAAAAAAAAAAAATCTTATCACTCATTAATTACATGTTCAAATAGTTTGTGTACACGCAATAACTCGGTCAACATATGCAAGCATGCAACAATCATATTCATGGTTGCAATAATTGGGTTTTTATTATGACGTGGTCATTGATGTATTTTGCTTTTCTAATATGATACTCCCTCCGTTTCTTTTTATTTGAGTGTTTGGGGAAAAAGTACTTTATTAAGAGATTGTGAAAAATTACATTGGGATTGTAAAAATGTGTATTGGAATTGTAAAAAGGTGCATTGAAATTGTAAAAAGGTGCATTGGGATTGTAAAAAGTGCATTGAAATTGTAAACAATCAAATAAAAAGAAACATAGAAAAAATGCTCAAACAATCAAATAAAAAGAAACGGAGGGAGTAGAATAAATCCTCATTCTAATGGCTTCCATTAGAATTTATTATTATTATTTAATTTGTATAATATTATTTATTGTTTATGTATAATAAATGAACTAAAGTAAGGGACAAAGTTGTCAATACAATTAGATTTCATACTTTTTTTTAAACTGTTATCAAACACGTAATTATTTTCAGCATTTGAATTCAATTATAATTCAGTTTCAGACATTCACTGTTCAATCACTTATAATCAGACTTCAGATTTCAGTTTTCAGTTTAACAAACATGCACTAAGTCACTAACAAATAGAGTATAAAATTTTCTTAATTGAATTTATTTTTTATTTTTATAATAAAAAAATTTATATACTTCCTTCAGTCTCCATCCCTAAATCTAAGATCCATTGTATCATATTCAAATTTTTCTCCAATGCTTTGTCTACAAATGAAGCTTAATTTTAGGATTTTCTAAATAATTTTAAGATTAAGGAATGGTGAGAGTATATATTAAATGTGTCTTCTTTTCTGTAATGTCAATTGAAATACATTAAAATAAATACTACTCCCTCCGTCCCTAAATGATTGTCACATTTGACTTTTGGTGGTCAATAAAATACAATTTAAAATATAAATATCTCTTATTCTAAATGTCAAAAAATTATAGTAAGTTGATATTTCAAAAATATATATTGAGACGAATCTAACGAGGTCCCACAAGACTATATTATTTCTTATCGTTTAATGAGAATTCGTGATCAAATTTTGTTATAATTGACCACAAAAGTCAAAATGTGACAATCTTTTAGGGACGGAGGGAGTACTACATATAAAAATTATATTGTGATTGAGAACTAATGATGAGATCAAATTAAATAGTCAATTAAGAATAGTCGAGATTAGGAATGTAAGATGCCTAATAATGATTAAAGAAGAGGAATAATGATGGGTAATGGCGGCTGATCACGGGGGCAAATTACTAGTAGTGCTGGCCCCTCTACTCGTCTTGTCCCGGATCCTCAGGGTTAGGCCTCAAATAAAGGTCAGATTATTACTTACTTTATTTGTTTTCTTTACTTTATTAAAACTTAAAATTTATAAATTCTCAAAATAATCAATTCGAATAGTTTTGAAGGCAAGTAGATCGATTTAAATTTTTTTGATGACAAAGTGACCAGTTCGTCAAAGTTCATAAAGGCAGGAAGAAGTCAAGCCCAAAAAAAAAAGGAAAGTTCTGTGGCAATCGATATATTCTTTCTGCCGTTGGTACGGCTCTAGTTTATTTCTGTTAGGATGATTTCAATTAAGTTATTGCATTTATTTTCATCTCGTAGTATGAACTAATTTTATTCTTGGTTTGAACCACGATGTGGTTGGATTTGACAACTTGATTTACTTTGGAGTTATTTTTTCACGGTCTTAATTTTGATTATGTGCTTAATTACTTTTTAATATCATGATATCAATATTAAATTGTTTATATAAGTGACTTGCGATTAGAGATAACGTAATTATTTAAGAACTAATAATCAGATTACGTGTTTCAGTTACTATAAAAATATAAATATTGACATGTGCAATCTTATGAGCGTCGGTGATAATAAGGCCGCCTATTTCAAGCTATCATAGAGAAATAGTTAGCTTTTTAGGGAGTAGACTAATGGCCTGATTGTTAATATATTATGATTTCAACTTTTTTCTTTGAACTGTTATCAAACACTTAAATATTTTCAGTCAGTTATGATTCAGATTCAAGCATGCAGTATTCAGTCACTTGTTGTCAGATTTCAGACTTCAAATTCGGACATTCAATTTTAACAAACTGGTCCTAAATAGTTAACTGAAAAGTGATGTGTATGCATCATTTTATTGTAAATCAATAATTTACGCCACGATTAATTAGGTTTGATTGTCTAACGAAATTAGGTGTCATCATAGCCATTCTTCTCATATTAACCAGAAATAGTGTTTCATCTATTTTGTTTACAACATTTTCTCCATAGAATTTCATTCTTAGAAGTCAAATGCATCCCTTTTGTAGACAAAATAGATTGAATCCCACATCTAGTAGACCAGTACAATGCCATTTTCTAACGACATTAAGAGTCAAATAACGACATTGAGAGTTAGAGAAGTAATCGCCTCAAGGTAATTAAAGTTTAACTTAGGTTGCTTGCATTTTAAAAATTGAAAAATAAAAAGTAAATAATAAATTCACTCTTTTAATGAAGTTACATACTCCATCCGTCCCTTTTTTGTAATTTTATTTGTTTTTTCACACTGATTGGGATACAATTTAAAATATAAATATTTTTATTCAACATGAGTAAAATTATACAAGTTAATATTTCAGAAATATACACTGAATCGAATCAAATAACATTCAACATAACTACATTATTTATTATTGACTAATGACAATTCGAATCAAATAACATTCAACATAACTACATTATTTATTATTGACTAATGACAATTCATGAGCGATAATCGACTCATGATACAGTGAGAGGATGTGAATGAGCCAAATTACATCCAAGGATGATGTTCTTTCCTATTTCTATCATCAATTTAATTAATTTAGGATAAAATTCCATATAATAAAAGTTGAGTATCTCGTAAAAAAGCAGCATGATAAAGAAAATAGGTTACCCTTTTCGTAAAAGATAAAAGAGAGAATTAAATCAATCTTTCATCAACTTGCAAGACCGATTAGGACGTTTTCTTTTTCTGGACTATAAAATTCATCCCACGCCATCAATTTATTTTTCTATTTGTCCTATTATTATATTCATCTTGTCAAAATACAAGTGTACAAAAACCAAAAAAAACAACATCATTATCAAATAAATATATAAAACAAATTACTTCCCTAAGAAATAACTACTTATTAAATTATACTTCTAATAAATCAACATTTTTTTTATTAACTATTATGATATGATAAAGATAGCGACAGTCATTTTTATATGGTACTCGATTTTGGTCTATCTTACTTTGACTTAGAGGGTATAATTTATTATTCATTTTTTTGATAATTCACAATATATTAATATAAATTATTAAATTAGTACAACCTAAAATAATCTTAATTGTTACAAGGTATAATTGTTCATTTTTTTAAAATCTTATATATGTAGAAATTACTTTAGGTTTAAATTTTGGCATAAATATTGAGTGAGTAATTACTTTTCATTAATACACATACTTTGACCACAAATTAATTGTTACTTCATAATGAATTGATTGTTTATCAAAATTAACTAGGATGAGTGGATTGAGCAACTATGGTTCATCAATGCTATTATTCATTAATTTTTATTAATTTCTATATATATATATATTCAATTTTAACGTAAAAATGGTACACATTATCAAAATGGAGAAAATGAAAAATTCGAAAAAGTGTACCGAAATTATTCAATGCATTTAATTAGTGTGTATACCAAAATTCACTATACAAATTGGTATAAGTGATATGGAAGGTGAAAATAAACCTATATAATTGATACTCCCTCCGTCCCTAAAAGATTGTCACATATTGACTTTTGTTAGTCAAATATTACAAAATTTGATCATGAATTTTCATTAAACGATAAGAAATAATATAGTCTTGTGGGACCTTGTTAGATTCGTCTCAATATATATTTTTGATATATTAACTTTTTATAATTTTTTTGCATGTAGAATAATAGATATTTATGTTTTAAATCATGTTTAGTTGACTACCAAAAGTCAAAATGTGACAATCTTCTAGGGACGGAGGAAGTACTAATGAATATATTTTTGATGACATAATATCTATTACCTAAAATGTACCAAAAAGAGAAAAAAATATATCATAACACGATACAATTTAAGAAATAAGTGTTCACATTCGTTAGCCTAAATTTTGAGGATGATTATGCTCACATAGACTATTTGGGTTAGTAAATATTTAATTATAAATAAATGTTTTTCTATTGTATCCAGAAAACAACGATAATAATTATCAATAAAATATCTTCGTGTATATTATTACAATAATAATCCTCGTAAAAGACCCAAGCAAAGCATAAACCAAGTACCTAGTCAATTATAATAAGTGTTCGATAAGGGGTTAGTAATGTCCCAATTTCTTAGTCGTATTCCATAAGCCTAGGATCTTACACCCCCCCCCCCCCCCCCCCCCCCCCCACACCCCCCCTGCCTTTTCATTGAATAATACAAATTCAATTCCATTACCAGAAAATCATCAAATTATCCAAACAACATCAACAAACAATTACGAACAAGGTATAATATCAATCTTTTTCTGCTTATATATATTATATACGAATATAAAATATATATGTGAAAGTGAATATTACTTGTAAAATGACTTTTTTCAACTTTATTAGTCGTGTGTGTGTCAGAGTTCGGGCGGCCTTTTAAATTTTCTTTTTGTAATAATCACTTTATATTCATATTTAAATTTAAGATGATATTGACTTTTATGGTTGTGATAAATGGATAATACTGATCACTTATTGCTTCTAGTATTAGTAAATTTTTATTTTATTTAATATGTATGTTCTTTTTTTATAATTTTATTTGGTGCTGGCGAAATTTATTTTTAATCTGTTGCGATAATAAGATTCTATGTTAAATTTTCTACACTTTGTTTTTTTTTGTAAAAATTTATGTATGTTGTTTTGTTAATTATTGTTACGAATTTTTTATATGAGGATGCTAGTTAGTTCTTGCGAATTGGTTCCTTATGAATCGTGTATTAGTTGTTAATTATAAGCCAGCTAGAGTTCTTGTTTTTTATTTCTTTTTGGTTTTTTTTTTTGAATACGAAGTCATGAACTTTTTATGTATGAGATGAAAATTCAAAAAGGAAAAAAAGTTGGTCAGCATGTGGGGTTAGTTGAGAGATGGGTTTTTTGTGAACTTTTGGGTTGAAAGAACAATGGGTTTCAACTGATAATGAACAATATCGTGGTTTTCGTTGAATTTGGTGTTGCTGGTTTGCTTGTTGATGAGTAGTTGAGTATTTGTTAAGTTGGTTGTGTTCTATATGATGAAGTACCTTTTTGATGGGGTTGAATGATTTGAATTGCAGAACAAGTTTCATGGATAATAAAGGAGTTTCTGGAAGACTTGTTGTCCCGAGGAAGGGACCTGGTGTACGCGATAAGTGTGCGAAGGAAGGTGAAAATGCTCAGTTCTGCAACCGAATTGGTTGTAATGGCAGACTTAACCATGCCAAAGGTATTCGAATTGGATGCTCAGAGAAAACAAAACCCGAGAATTCTCTTAGTGGATCTCCAAATGGGAAGAAATTTGGTAAAACCGCTTCAATTGTTGGAGCTGATATTGATGATAGAAAAAGAGCACTAAATCAAAGGAGGTTACATTCGCATCTAAAGCCAGACAAAGATGGCCTTGATGGTACCACAGAGAAGGTTGGTATTCCCAATTCTCCTACTCGGGCTGATAGAGTGAGTGGAGTCGGAAATAAAGAAATTGGCTGTGGTAAAACTAAATTGTCAGCAGTAGGAAGCTCTTCGGTCTCATCCAATGTTAGGCCTGGGAGAAAGTCTCCTGCGATTTCAGGCAATGGAAGGCAAAACACATCTTCTCAACCATCTGTGTCCTTAACACCCAAAGCTACTGGTAGTGTGACTAGCAGCCGTTTAATAAATGTGAAGTGCAGCAGAATATCTGACGCAATCCCAGGAAGTCCTCCAAAGGAATCCAAGGTTGTTAAAAGGGGTGAAGTAAGACAGAGAGATCTTGATGGAGAAAGTAGTTCATCTGGCAGAGGAAAGAAATTAACTGGTGATTTGGCTTACGATGAGACTTTGCCTCGACCTAACAGTCGTGTTTCCATAGCTGATGTAAGGTCTAGCAGAAGGTGGAATTCTGGTGTAACTATTGGTCCTGGTTCATTAACAAATGGGAGGTTAAGGCAAATAAACAATACAATTACAGATTCTGATCGACGCAAGAGAAACAATGCATCACAAGGTAGTTCCACTTTAACGATCTCAGGATCTCGTAGTCAAACACCAAATAGTTCGGAGGTGAGTGCATCATGTCACCGTAGAGCAGTGGGATCTTCAAGGCGAGCAAGTTCTCGGTCTACTAGAGCTGGTAGCGATGTTTCTGGTTCCACTCAATCAACCTCCACGGAGCTTGGGATCACTCATTTCAGGAATCGTGATGCCTTCTGGCAGTATAACATTGATGACATTGCTGGGGTATTTTCCTTGCTCATACATAACAAAAGAGATTGAATTAAATTTCATGCATCTCTTGTCTTAGTTCTTCTTCCCCTCTTTAACTTCTTCTATTCGTTAGGTACTAATGGAACTGGAGAGAATTGAACATAGTGATGACATGGCATATGAGGTAATATACGACCATTTAGCTGGTATATGTTTCTGCAATCTAGAGTTGGATAATTGATTGTTGTTTTTGACTTACAGAGATTACTTTCTCTTGAGACCAACTTATATCTCAGCAGCCTAAGTGTGTTTGATCAGCATAGGGATCTGAGGATGGATATTGATAACATGTCATATGAGGTATGTGACTGTTGCGGCTGATGTCGTAATTTTTGTTCACACCATTTCTTTCAATATTCTTCTTGTATCAATTATGATCTGAGTTGTTTTCTTTGCATGCTCTTTCCATTATCCATTTTTCTCTCCGATAATCACACAGTTACTTTTTGAAAAGAAGATTTGTTTTATTTGACTATATTTTCACTTTGATTTGGATCGGACGTTGCTGTCTTTAAACAGGAGTTATTAGCTCTAGAGGAGAGAATGGGTACCGTGAGCACAGCTCTCTCCGACGAAGAAATAACAAAATGCCTGCATAGAAGTATCTACCAGCCTCCGTCATCAGATGAAGCAAACTTAGGCTCTAATCAACAAAATGACATCAGATGCACTATTTGTCAGGTACAAAGTACCCAAGAATGTTACAATTGCTATTTATGTTCTATATTTTCTCTTGACACGGTAATTATCGGACACCCTGCGAGTCTGGGGTTGTCTAAAATTTTTCCCGGAGTCTACATGATTGTGAAACTTACTGAAGCTAGCAGAATTTGATGTCAGAACAGATATCTTGGTACATTCATAGTCCAAATAATAAGAAGCCTTTACGTTATAAGCCTTATTTGGAGTTACTGGTTAGCAATTCTGTCTTGAGATTTGTCACTATGCTCTGCCGACTTTTTCCCATTTTTGTAAACTTATCGAGTCCTAGAGAAGATGGTGGTGGCACTGATTTCTCCCGTACCTATATAGGAGGACGTTTGAGGTTTCTCGCCCCTAGCTATAGTTAAAAACTGCGAAGACTTCTAAAATTTGCTATCTCCTGGATGTTTTTTGTTCAATATCCGGCATTTTCTCTATATTTTCCTGTGACCTCATAATATTGGTACTCAATAAGTATTGCTAATTGATTGTTGTGCAGTCTGACACAGTATAATTGTTCCATTTGCAGGAGGAGTACACCACTGGCGATGAAATAGGGAATTTAGGATGTGAACATAGTTACCATATACCGTGTATAGAGCACTGGCTGCGGGTGAAGAATTGGTGTCCCATATGCAAAGGCTCCGTGGCCGGGGAAGATTCATCGTCTTGAAATGCATCATACTTGATAAGCCTTGGCTTGTAGATTGGTGTTTTTGAAGTCAAAGGGCTTCCCACACACCTCAAATCATAAACTTCTGTACAGTTCATCGCTATACATTTCTTTAAGTGATGTTTGGTTGAGCTTTTTTTTAAGTATAAGGCGACTCTCCTGCAGACGATGAGCTTAGATTTTGAAAGCTTGTTTTCTGTTTGTGGAGGCCAATTGAAAAATGCTTAGCCAAAGATAGTCGAAATCAGCCATTCCATGATCATACTTTCAGATACTCTCTGTTTCAGATTCAAGATACTTCATTTTTTATACTACTAATTTTCTCTTTTATCTTTGTTCTCGCGTCGATTTAAAAACACTCTTTATTATCACCGGTATAAGACTGTGTACTATCTGATGCTCCTCCCCTATCCGCTTGGGCGGGAGTCTCTCGGAGGCCGTAGGACATATTGATATTGCTCTGATCTTTAAAGCCATGTGTGGAAAAGGAAGACTATCCACTTGTGTTCATGGCAGTAAAGGTTGAACTACCTCTGGTATAGATCGATGTTTAATAGTCGAAGTTAATACAGTAAAATTTATTGCTTTAGTTGATGCAAACTATTGTTATTCTAATAGCTATATATATGTATGGGATAAGGGTAAATGCGAAAAAGATCACTAATGTTTACTAAAATCATTCTGGTATAGTTTGATGTTTAATAGTCGAAGTTAATACAGTAAAATTTATTGCTATAGTTGATGCAAACTATTGTTATTCTAATAGCTATATATATGTATGAATAAGGGTAAATGCGAAAAGATCACTAATGTTTACTAAAATCATTCTTAGTTCATCTTGATCGTTTTCGATCAGCTCTATTGAAAAGTTAGGTAATTGACTAATTGTATGTCAATTTGCATTCCTAGAAAGTTCGATAATTTTATGTCAATCAACATTTTTAAAGTGTGTCGAGTGAAATTTGCTTTCCCCTTCTAGACCTAAATACTATTTCATGCTAAAAGATCGTGAAAATTATTTTTTCAATGATCAAAACGGTTATATTTTAGGTTATAAATTGATACACAATTTTAATTTTTGTCAAAACTAGCATGTTAATAATAAAACAGTTTTTTCTATAGTATGCTCTTAAGACACTTTTTCTTTTGGTAAATTAATTATGAGAATCATAGCTAGCTATCGAATATCTTCTAACGAGGATTGAACCTGAGACCTCCTACGAGAAGCTCGGGTTAGTTACCACTAGGCTAATAGCTATCGTTCCTTAAAGCACATATTAAGATGCCATTAACATTTTTCCGAGTATATTTGTAGGGAAAAGGTTAAGATGTTTATAAATGAAATTATGTGACAAGGAATAGAATCTTGCATATGAAATTTTATAAGACTTTGTTAATTATATTTCTTAATATGCTTTCAAGTATGGATGTCTTTCTACTCTTAAGAACACTGTTATCAAGGATTTTAATGTTTTAGACAATGCTTATCCTCTTAATTCGGTCTGTAATGGCTATTCTAGCCTAAACAATAGTTAATTTCAATATGAATCACTTATAAAAAAAAAAAAACAGAATTTTTCAAGTATCAAAAGAAAAAAGTATGAAATTTTATTTCCATCATTACTTCTTAATTCTTAACATATGCCCGTTAAGCTTTTTTAAAATATCCCCTTGAGACATGTTGAGATGTCAAAAAAAAATACTCTTGAATATAGAATTTGTATATAAAATTTGGTATCGCAAGCTTTTATAATTTCAATACTATATTTTATATACTTCACACACACACAAAAAGTCATATAGGGTACAATATATTAACAAATTCTCAACTTTTAAAAGAAATTTGCCCTAACAAAATCGAAAAATTGGGGATATGTTGATGAAACATTTTCTATCAACCTAAATGGTATAGGGCCGTAGGGGTTTTAATTTTTATCACGTGAGCATTTGAGAACGTAAAAAGAATTGAGTTAAAAAAAGTGCGTCTGCCGGGAGTCGAACCCGGGTCTATTGCTTGGAAGGCAATTATCCTAACCGTTGGACTACAAACGCTTGGATGTAAACGGAATGTAGATGAGAGATTATGTCCAAAAGGATAGTTCACACTTGACGCACCTCTAACATGAGAATGTAGAGTACAGGAGTTGAGGTTTTTACGTATAGTAATATTCCCCATCTTGAAATGATTGATACATTTTGACTTTTGTTGGTCTGTAAAATTTGACCTTGAATTTTCATTACACAATAAATGATAATACTCCCTCCATCTTTTTTTAACTTGGTATCTAAGAATAACTCACTTTATTAAGGTTATGGAAAATATTAAAATTTTGTCCTTAATTGTAGGAGTTAATAAAGTTGTGAATTCAAAAGTCAACAATAAGAAAATGTGGTCTAAAAAGCACATTGAAAACTTAAACACCATGTTCAAAAAATACAATAACTTTAGCCTAAACATCAAGTTAAAAAAAGACACAGGGAGTAGTCTTATAAAATCTTGTTAAGTTTGTCTCAATATATATTTTTGAAATATTAATTTTTTATAATTTTTTTTTCATATAAAACAAGATATATTTACGTTTTAAATCGTATTTTATTGACTACGAAAAATTAAAATATGTCAATCACTTAGGGATAAAGGGAATACATAGTAATTTGTTCAGGGAGAGAGAACATATTTTGTTTAAAGATTTTAATAAGATCTAATTTTATTCAATATTAAAATAATTCTTTAATAAACAAACTTAACAAACAATGTTGATTTAATAAATTTTAAATTCTTAATGGATATAACAAACACACTTAGTATTGCAGTGTGGCCTTATAGGCATATATACTCTTACTACAATTGGGGAGTCTTATGAGCCCCTATAAGGCATTATGTTTCTAAAGGGGATAGAATGACATTATCCCCTGAAGGGTGCATTAAGCAATGAGGCGATAATGGAGGCGTCGTCTAGTAGTATTGAAAGTGCTTAAACTGAAGCAGTTGATGGAGATATGAAGTTGAAGCAATTGTTTTAACAAAGATACACAACAACAACAACCAAGAATCCGATGTTCTTCAAGTTACATTAACTTAAAAGAGTCGATAAGAAGAAACTCCTTAACTCGGAGAAAAGTCAGTGTTGTCACAGTAAGCACCAAGAGGAACGACGACAGGCCGTGGTGGTTAGATATTGTATGACTACAATGTTAACATTCAGTATGGGCGATGTCTATGCCCCTGGCTACTATCATTACTGTCCCTTCTCCATGTTAGGTTGCCACCGCCTCTTTTTGAACCTCTTCCGATATTATTACCACCATTGCTGCCATTACTCATAAATTGAGGTGGCGGGCTAGTGAAAGGCTGGACTGCAGCTTGTTGCCTGCACAATAAATCGTATTGTCAGGAAAAGGGGGGAAAGTGCACATATGTATATACAAGTGGCTAGAGCTGATAGGTCCCAGCAGGCAAGGCATACAAATTTACTGTATCTTCTAACAATCCTCAAGAAGGAAGCTACCAAAGGCAAAGTTCATACCTAACTCTTCAACTACTAGATTTGTTCCCTTTCAACAGCAAGAAGTGGGAGTTGCAGTGACACAAACTCATCGGTGCATGTTGATTCACGAGCACATATAGGTTGTATATTTAGAAACAATAAAAATTGTGTCTAGGCGCATTAATAATATGATGCAGTGAATGTGTATTATATGCCTAACACAGCGTACACTGAACCTTTAAGCTATATGACAGAGTTGACATGCCAATCAGAAGATAGAAACAGGAAGAAAAAAATGCATGGTTATGTGTGTCGGTTCCATTGATTTGGTTTACTGGTTGAAACTGCTTTCTGGTGCATTTACTCTAAATAAGGATCAAAACTCACTGACACTAATATTTCACCAAACTCCCCACAATGCATAAAAAAAATTCCACTCACCACGACACATTATGTTTACTTATTTGAAGTGTATTCCCTTTCATGTTAAGATGAGTGGAAGCTGAAGGAAAGGGACTAATGTGTTTTTTACATCTCGGGTATGGTTGCTTTTAACGT
The DNA here is from genome assembly GCA_003412495.2 of Echium plantagineum. Taxonomy (NCBI): domain Eukaryota; kingdom Viridiplantae; phylum Streptophyta; class Magnoliopsida; order Boraginales; family Boraginaceae; genus Echium; species Echium plantagineum. Next base: position 22,682,601 of record CM016564.1, read on the forward strand.
GGTTTATTCCAGGAGATGTGTCTTACATACACATTTGAGAACACAGTCATAACGTACTGAAGGTTTACTTTTCTGGAGCAATGTACATGCTTCTTAGAGGAACTAACATAAGTAACATATATTGGTTTCTGAAAGATTACAGATTCTGCAGTACTAGACAAGTATGGATAGATATAAGGATTATCATGGGCTTACAAAACATAACCAACCCGTCCATCGGGAAGAAGCATTGGCATCATAGTCATCCCAGCAGGAGAAAGACCTGCCCCATGTATCATTGGCTGCACAATGCAAAGGGTGAACAACATCAGCGTTGCATTGAACTTAAAGCAAGGAGACAAAATAGGAATTTCTACCAGCATATTTATTGGGTTATAAAACGGAATAATAATAATTTACGGAAAGTGTTGCAAACGAAACAACAATGAAACCCCAGAAATCTCAGATATTTGGCAACAAAGAGTATCACCTGAGCAAAACCTGAAGTGCCGAACCCTGCACCATAGGCGCCCCCAGCCAAACCAAAATTGACTGGAGAAGCATAATTTGGAAGGAAATGAGACATTTGAGGAGTGGAACCAGCGACAGGCTTGTGTTCACCCTGAGGCCTTGCTAATGAACACTCTAACACCCGACCTAGAAAGAGTATACAAGAAATTTAAAGTCACTATAAGTTTTCTTCAACACTTAGAAGCAAAAACTCCAGATTAAGTAGATTTGAGTTTTAACTTTACTTTGTACTAAGTGACACAATTGATTAATAAGTATTAGCTTATGTAGAAAGTGATATTCTTGTAAGGAGCCAGACTGTGCTTTTTCTAGAAAACACCGCAGCTTATATGTTTACAACTAAGCAGGGAAATATCTGAAGAACATAAATCTCTAGTTAGCTGCTGAATAAGTGAGGTAACCACCCTCTTTAGAAGCAGAAGTATTTTAAATTGGCTATCATTCACAACTGTGATCACGCAACATGTATATGATATGCGTGTGTATGTATTTTTCTGCCACAGGACCTTCTCTACATAGGAATTTAGAACAATGAATCTGTATGTGGTGCAATACGAGTCTCAGTCAGCCACACACTATTAGAGGCTCAAGTTTCAATTTCAAAGCTATCACGAACAATTACAATGATCCAATTGATTCAGCAATGCGTATTTATTATATAGGTCACACAGAAGAGTAAAGATAAGAACTTTTGTATGGGCGGCATTGCAGTAGATTCATCATTACCAGAGCACATATAATATTCAACAGTGGAAAGGACTAACTATATAAAAATGATAGGTCTTAAACATTGGAACGAGAAAAGAATAGGTAATGATAGATTAGAAGAGAACAGCGTCATAAACGTCTGAAAGAATTTAACCAAAAATCAAGGAAAGAAGTTGTAATTTGAGAAGTGTAGAGTTAAACGCTCACCATCCAATTCATATCTATTTGTACTTTTTATTGCTTCCGTTACACTTGATCTCTCCAAAAAATGCACGAAAGCAATTCTATTTTTCTCTTGCCCAGGCCTTGCTGTAGGCAAAACAATTTTAGTGATATTTCCATGACGCTTGAATAGATTCTTCAGCTGATCCTGAGAAACATTCTCCGGAAGATTCTTAACATAAATTGCCTTCCCCTGCATGCATCGGTGGCCATGTGATAATAAGAGTTCATTCAAGAATCAAACAATTGAGACCCAAAACCTACTTTGGCATAATCGTTTAGCATATTGTTGAAGATATATAAACTACTGTAAACTACTGTATAAGATATTTCCTAGAAATTTATGGAATATCCCTCTTTCCCTTCAAGTAATGTAGTAGTCTGGAAAATGATAAAGACCTGTGAAGCAGATGACTCGGTGTTTTCCGAGTCAGCCCAGCTCACAGTTGGAGCTTTATTTTCAAGTTTGAACATTGGGTCCATCATCTTCTGCCTTGAGAATTCGGCGCAAGCATGATTATAATACTCTATGACGGCAACCCTTTTATGATTACTTGGATTCTTCTTATCCTACAACCAAATTTAAGAATGGTGTAACAGTAATCTAAAATCGACATCCTCAAATATCAAACAAAAATGATGGTATACCAGCTCCACAAAAGTAACTCCTGGACCTAGCTCTGACACAGCTTCCTTCAAATCTTCAGCATCCCAGCTATCAGGAAGATTACTTATACGTAACCGATGTTTCGCTTGCGATGTCGAACATCTTATTCTCTTACCCTGGTGAAGAACAGGAGAATAACACATGAGCACTTCAGGATATATTGTTCAAAAGACGTGATTACATCATGATAGAACAAACAATTGCATAGTAGAAGTAAAAGAACGACAAGCTGGAAACAAATAAATAAAAGGTGTTTGGCTAAAGCTTTTTATTAGATTTAATTAGAAAGAAATTCATAATACATATCGCTAGCTTCTTCGTGGACGCCCATAAGCATCCTTTCTATACGAAAACCACGTGTGAAGATGGAATTGTAGGGGCGGTCAAGCAAACAACCACCAAGCTCATCAAAAGAAGTTAGAAACACCCCTATGATGTGAGGAAGACATATTATACATCAGACAGAATCCTACCTTCATTACTGTATTATTGAGCTTCTCAATTGCCATTGATGCCAATTCTACATTACGAAAGGTCACAAAAGCATAGCCCTTGTTCTCCCCACCTTTTCCCTTCATTATTCTAATCTGTTTCAGCAAAAAACGATGGTATCAGACTCCATGAAATTTGTTAATAGTCCAGCAAATAAAACGGAGCGCACCTCTGTCACTTCCCCTATGGAATCACAAAAACACCTCAGGTCTTCCTCAGACGTTTCTTGGGGGAATCCACCAATATATACATCAGAACCCTGAGGAGGAAGGGAAAGAAGCTCGGCATGCGTTTTACTCTCATCATCATCCACAACCTTAGAGTCACTTTCAAGGAATGATTTTTCAGCTTCAACAACATCAGCATTATCAGCCTCCTCGTCATCAACTTCTTCTTCCTCTTCTTCTTCCTCTTCCTCGTCCTCCTCTTCCTCGGATACATCTCCTTGTTCATATTCCACAGCGTCCATTACGTCTTCATTGTCATTATCTTCATAAAAGTCTACCTTCTCCCCATAATCACTCAATTTCTCAGGTTCACCTGACTCAAAAGCTGGAGACATACATGCTTTCTCCTTTGACATCTTATGATTATAAACAAGTATGCTTGAAAGGAACTGTGAACAAGGCACAGACGCCAGAAGAAATTCATAGGAGGAAGTACATCAATAATCTATGGTGGAAAGAAAATGAAAAACCAATAGGAACTGTAAGGTTTTAATTCTGGCATTGATATGGCTAAGGTTTAAGTTGATAATTGTAGATAAAGAAATTTAGATATAGTCCCGGGATTTAATAAACAGAATGAGGGCCCCAAATGGGAAATCCAATGATCATGATGCTAATGCATAGCATGAGGAGAAGTTTCTGAAAGCAAGCACTGGAGCTATGACCGTGAAATATATATACTTAATTTGGTTAATATAAATGGAAAGTTGAACTAAAAACCCGCATAATGCAATAGTGAAGACGAGAAATATGTAGTATATAATTAACAATAGCAAACAGAGAACTCTTTTAAGAACAAATTATCAGATTTAGCAGAATGAAACTGTTGCCTCTTTGGCAGGCCAGGAATTTCCTGTCCCACAAATAGAGTATCAGGTCCAAGTTAACGTACCACTCTTTGAACCTTCCTGCAACAAAATTACAAAGAGAATCAGCATGGAAAAAACGAGGACACAAGAAACCAGGAAATTCCCGAACAAAGGATTGTAAATAATATAGTATAACTAGAAAGATGATATAACCGACATATAAATATAAATATAAACATAAGGAAATTGGTATCTATCATTAAAATACGTGCAAAAAAGATACTTATCATGCACATATTATAGTGATGATTCAATCAAAATAATGTATTATCCCTGTAATTACATAATACAACCTCGTTTTATTATCCTTCTCTTTTAACCTTCTTCCCGCTTCCTTTCAAATTGGTTGTGAAGTTAAGGAATGTGGTTGACAGACCCATAAAACTGTCTTCTTTTCTGGTCTCACCGTCATTATTATTATTCCGATTACTGAGGCAGTATGGCAAAGTTCAGGAGTCCAATCACCGTTCTACTAGTAAGATATTACTCATGGTTGGATTGTAAGAAAATGTGGAGCTACATTCTATAAATTTCTGATATCAAAACCTAAATCGACAGTTTTCATATCTAATACAGTTACACACTATATATCTTATGACACCAAATATGAAATAGCATCCATTGCACTTGTGTACTTTTTCCTTCAAGATAATTAGATTTTCATGAGAAATTCAGTCACGTTGCCTCAAATAAATTTAATATTAAACTAAAAACGACGAAGACTTGAAACCAATCTCAAAACACTCTTCATACTGCCTCAAACAGCAACTGTATTTACAGTTTAGTCATAGCTTCATTTGTCGGCCAACCCAACATTTCAACAAAATCCAACCTCATAGCTACAAAATTTGTTACTTTTGACTACTGCAAATTGAAAATGTACAATCTTTTTGGATGGGGTGAGTAGTAGTACTTATCATTCTAAATTATGAAGAAAAGAGCGCACACATAGCGGTTCGGTTTGCCTCCGCTTGAGACTCAGACTCTAACAAACGGGAAAAAGTGAAGTTCCATTTAGTTCGAAACTTTCAAAGCCTCGAGGTTCTATTCGACTTCGACGGAACACTCAAATTTTAACGATAAATTTATGTAACATGAGAATGACGTTCGAGCTCAGCTCGAAAACATCAACCAAACCTTGAATCGAACTTTTCGAGCCGAACTTATGGAATGGAATCGACCTTTCAAGCTCTTTTACAAGCCTTGACAGTTGATACACACGCATATGCACACACTAGTTCTTTTCATATTGAGAACACACAGATTTCTCTCCAATCAATAACCCATCAACAATTATTTATAAAGAAGCTAAAATCTTAAAACATATTTGCTTTATTATCAAGAAACCAGAAAAAGATTCAACCTTTAACAAATAAGATTAATATAGAGATAAAAAGTTAGATAAATTACCTAAAAATGGAGCAAATCTGATGAATTTCTCCTGGAGGCAATGCTCTGCTATTGAAAAGAAGCTGACATTCAATGGGCTTGGAAGGTGAATATTCTTATTTGGACCATGTAGAAGTTGGCCACCTTGAATGCTAAAACTCGACTCGATTATTGGCTCGCATTATCGAGCGATACTCGAGTAAAACGTACTACCAAGTTGTTAGCTTTCTACCTCAATATATAAAAGTTAATGAGAAATCATTCACAAATTTTTGGTATATCGCCCGTGGGACCTGCTATCAACAACATGGGACCAACTATTAAATGATTTAGACCCCACTTCATAATTAACGTATGTCCCACTTCATAATTGACCATTGCGTTTGAGCCATTAGATTAGTTAGATCAATCTTGGTCATTGATCATTTTGACTTCACTATTAAATTTTGGGTCATTGGATTAATTGAACCAATTTTGACCATTGATCATTTAAATGTAGTATTAAATCTTTTAGGCCCCACTTCATAATTTGGCGTATGCCCACTTCATAATTGGTCATTGCATTTGAGCCGTTGGATTAATTAGGTCAATCTTGACCATTGATCATTTGACTTTATTATCATGTTTTCAGCCATTGGATTAGTTCGGCCATTGATCTTCTGAATGTGGGACCACTTATTAAATGACTTAGACCCCACTTCATAATTAACTATTCCTCACTTCATAATTGACCTTGACTTTGAATCATCGGATTAGTTAGGCCAATCTTGGCCGTTGAACAATTGATTTCACCATCATATTTTGAGCCATTAGATTACTTGGATTAATTTTGACCATTGATCACTTCCATCCCTCTACTATATATATACTCAATCCATTTCAATTTATTCATTCACTCACTCACTCACTCTTATTTTTTTGGATAATTCTATTCGATTTACAATCATGTTTTATTTTATTTTATTTAGATTCTTGTTAATAGCTTGTTGCTTTAATTTTGTCTTCTTACTTCACTTTTAGTTGCGCATTTATTCGTATACATGTCCATGAATTGTTGGTATGAGCTTTTGTATTATTAGTTTTAGTTGTTTGTTTGCTTCTAATGTCCTCGTTTCTCGTCAACTTGTTACGAGTTAATTCTTGTTATGGAAGATTTTGTTTGACTTTGGTGTATAGGCTAATTATTGATGATTATCTACTTATCTTTTTGTTAAGAGATTCTTTCTTTAGACATTATTTAAGTGTTTGGTTTATTTTTAATTTGTTATTGTTGCAGATTTTAGTGAGCAAGGATGACTAAAAGCTCATATGAGTTCGAGCACCCTCTTAGTAATATCTACTTTCATATGGATCTTTGATATGTTTTTTGTGTAATTATTATCCGATCTTGTCCTTTTGACTGTCAAAATATTAAAATTTGTGTTTGTTTTGAAGTAAAATTACTTACAAAATCACAAAGATTGAATTTTAGGCCCGTTGCTAGACGGGGCAGTTCTCAACTAGTATTAGATAAAGTATATATATTGATACCTTCGAAAGCCTGACTTATATGTAGTTGAAATTTCGAATGTTGGATGTCGTGGGTCTAGGACTTTTAATGATGAGTCAAATCGAGGCTAAACTAGAGAAATTTTAATTCAATTAAATGAGTATTCGAATCAAAGCGTATTGACATCTCATTTAAATTTACCGAATCCAATCTAACTTGATGTTATGAAAATTTGATTTTCTCCCCCCCCCCCCCCCTCCTGAGTTATATCCATCAACGACTTAAATTGATTGTCCTTTTATGATTTGTCCCTCTTTTTTGTTCTTCTATTTTTGAGTTAATCGCTAGTACAGTAACAATTGGTGTGATCGTGGTGCGGTTTACTTTTAAATAATGACAATACTACAACTTAATCCCTAAAAGTAATACATGTATTGTAAGATGGTCTTCGAAAGTAACAAATATATTACATTCGTTTTATTTGAAACTTCCAAAGTAAAATAAATGTGCACCATTTCAAACGTTGACTTACATGCCTAAACATTTGTTATCTTTAGAGACCTTGTAGTCATACACGTGACAATATCCAAAATAAAGTTGTTGCTACATAAGGGACCAAATTAGACCACGATCATACTATATGTAATTATATTATCAATTAACTCTTCTAGTTTGCTCTTGAATGATAAGCATGTTTTTATGTTTAAGATTACTCGTATCAAAGTAAGGGGTGGAGTTATAAGAAAGTTAAGATGGATCTATTTAATAAAAATAATAATTTATGAAGTAAAGTATGCATCTTTTTTATACTTTTTCCGAATTTTTCCGAATACAAGTAGGCAAAATAATACAATATATCAAAACTATAATAAAACTTTAACAATATTTGGAAAAATAAACCATATAATATAAGTTACTGTTAGTCTAATTGTTACCTACATACCAAGACAAAATTAATAAACGGAAAATCAACATACAAATTGTTAACCCAAATCAGTGTTCAAGAAACACCTATTATGGGTACTGCTTAAGGGAAGAATCCACTAAATATAAAAGATATTACAAGAACAGTAATACTTGAGTGCCCAACACCAATGACGGAGCTTATTTTAGTTCAGGTCCGTTCAGTCGAACATGCACTTTCTATAAGAAAACAAAATTGTATATGTTGTTAAAAATAAATTAATATAAAAATTAATACTTGTATTTAAGTTGTAATATATTTAACTGCTTCGAACATCCATTTCAAAATATATGACATTTTAAACACCCATTTTGTAATACTCAGATCTGCCACTGTCCCACACTCTCAATACCCTAACCTAGACTTTTCTATAGTTTCCGTACTATAAATTCTCCCTATGTCAACATCATCTTGGTGTTCGATTAATACAAATGTGTACGAAATAAACTAACTCACTATTGTTGACTTGTTGTACCAAGGTGACACAAAAGAACGTATAAAAGACTCCGAAGAAAAACTAACATAGCCGCTCACTTCTCACCAAACAATGTTTGCTCAGTGCTCTCTATATTTCAGATGATTCTTCAATGTACAATGAACTCCTCCTTATATATGATAGGTAGTCGACCTCCCAGATGGAAAAATATGAAAATAATTCTTCTCCAACTAAGTATACTAACTAAGTATACTCTTTGTTTTCTTAACCTATTGCTTAGTTTTTTTAGAGTCAAATTTTAAAAACTTTGACCATGAATTTTTATGAGTCGATTAGAAATAATATAGTTATGTTGGATCTTGTTAGATTCGTTTCAATCTATACTTTTGAAATATCAACATTTTATAACTTTTACGTGTGTAGAATTAGAGATATTTTCGTTTTAAGTCGTTTCTCGTTGACCATGAAAAGTCAAAACAACAAGTTAAAAAAACAGAGAGAGTATCTCTTTTGGTAACGAATTAGCTCATATGGACTTGCCTTCTCATAAGGTTGATTATGTCTTATACTCAAAGAAATATATTCTCTTATTAATCAACCAATAGTTTTCGTTTCCACTTTGATTCACTAAATATTGCATAATTAATTGTTCGGCTCTTCGACAATTAATACAAGTTTGGATTGATCATTATGTTTTAACACTTGTATTTTCACCACATCATCATATATCCTCTTAAACTGTTAATAACTAGATATTGTAACAGTTGGTCTCATATGAAAAACTTGAACAATTACTACACTTCACAACACTACAAGGTAAATATAATTGACTACATGCTATTATCCAACTGCCAACAATGAACATGAAATTCATCGTCGAAAGGACCAAAGATCCCACCTTGTCTTCGCTAGATCAGTTTTTTGTAGTAACCTTAATAAACATTTCCCCTCTCCGACCATTTTTATTAAGAAAACGTGAAAATGTTGTATGTATCCTAAAAAATATTGTATTGCTTATACAGGAGTATAAGTTTGTAACATAATTTGATTCAGAACCTTTTGTTTCAAAGTGATTGACATGTAAACTCTAGTCTTCTGATCGGGTGAGACAAATCGAGCGATTCTTCTCATACTCCAGGATCAAATGGGTAGAGGTTATTAATGTGATTGTTTTACACTTCGTATAAGCTTTGTAATAAGAGCTTATTTTACAAGAAATTTGGTAAAATACCACAGTTTGAGGCATAAATTAAACATCTACCATGGTTTTTTTTATTAGAAAATAGAAACTATCACATTTTTCATGCAAATAGACTAGACTACCCTTACTTCATCTCCCCCAACTCCATCTTCCCCAATTTTTAACCACCAACCACCACCCTCCCCACCATCACCAATCACCATCGACCACCACCATCACCATCCACCACCATCACCATCCACCATCATCACCACCGACCACCACCATCATCACCACCGACCACCATCATCCACCACCATCACCATCGACCACCACCATCTACCACCATCACCATTGACCTCCACCCTCTTACTCAGATCTCCCCCCCCCCCCACCCCGCTTACTCATATCTGTCCCTCCTGGCTTACGAAGAGAAGCAACCACGAGATGGAAGCTCATGGTGGATGAAGGGTTAAGACGATCATGATATTAGGTGGAAGAACAACTTCTCAAACAGTGATGGTGGTGGATGGTGATGGTGGTGGTTGGTGATAAGGTTGATGGTGATGGTGGGGAGGGTGGTGGTTGAAAATTGGGGATGATGAAGTTGGGGGAGATGAGGTAAGGGTAATTTAGTCTATTTGCATGAAAAATGTGGTAGTTTCCAATATAAAAAAAATCATGGTAGATATTTAATTTATGCCTCAAACTGTGGTATTTTACCAAATTTCTCCTTATTTTACTCATCATTAGAAATTCTTACATTTGAGTAATATAAATTGATGCATAAAGTGACACATATCATCTCGAATCATGTTTTTATTACTCACAAGATGTTTGAGTTTTATTGAATAATAATGAGCATCATTTAGTAGTTGTTTACAAAACAATTCTCAACAGCAAAGAGAGAGCAAATCATGGCTCATCCTTTTTCTTCTTGAGCAATGTCATAATAGCACCAATAACAGCAATAGCAGCCCCAGAAATGAGCAGCCCTGTTTTCAATTGTCCGTTTTTATCTCCATCATTTCCTCCTACTGTGCCCTCATTCTTCATACCACAAAAAATTGGTTATACAAAAAACAAATATTAATTATCCATGTAAACCTATACAAAAAACGAATAATTTAATAACTAATGAGCGGTAATCATAACCGATGGCAGAATAGCCTGTTGACATCGTCTTATTTATTCTAAGTGGTTAGTAGTTAGTACGTTATTTATGTATTCGTTATTTATAAACGGTTGTATTCGTACTTTATCGTCGATTAACAAAAAAAGAGTAAGCAGGTGATCATAAACTTCAATTAACATCATTTAAAAATGAGGATCTAATTATAGTTACTTAATATTTTTAAGGAAGTTTAATCTTTTTCCAGGCCGGAAAAACTAACGAGGCACAAAACCAGAAGTAACATCGATAATATTTGAGCAAAATGTTGCTTCCACAAGGATTTGAGGGTATCTCTACCCAATTACCTTGTCATTTACCACTAGACTAAATGTTCGAACAATTATAATTATTTACAAATTCGATGTAACTTATTATAGTTTGTTGCGACAATTAGTGTCACATTTATCCATATTTTATCCTAATATATATAATGTTGCAAAAGGGGTCATGAAAATAACTAGATTGCAAAGACAATATAAGTCTATCTTATTTTTCAATGATATTGGATACTATTTGAACATCATAAGTAGATAGTAATAATGATAATAATTCTTGTAGTCATAAAAATTAATATACCTTGTCTCCAACGTCAGCCATTTTTTCTGAATCTTTAAATCTTGTGTATATTATATATATCTTGTTGTCTTAACTCTTAAGTAGTGTTTTATATATAGGGTCTAAGTGTGAATAAGACAATAGTTGTAGATAGATGAGATAAGGTAATTAAAATGAGACAATTCTTTTATGACCTCAAAATGGAGAATGAAATTCATATGTCTTTGCCGACATGCATGAGAATAATAGGATATTATTCGATTGGGTCCATGCATATTTTGTCAGAAGTTGCTAGAGGAAGGGGTGGCCTGTGTGCTTCACACACGGATGGGTAGGGGGTAAGGCTTGGGTTGGGATGGGTTGGAGAAGAAAGGTTGAGGGTAAAGGTGAGGAGTAAATTGGTGAAATGATCTGCGATAGTATGATTAGATTGCACTTTAATTTTCAATAATTATACGTTTACACGATAGTCCTCAAAAGTGGTAAAAAGTTTTCCTTCAACCTCACGATAAATTTTTTATTAACATATCAGGTTTAGGCGTTAAAATTAGAATAAAAATATATAAGACTTAAAGTTGATTTTTTGTCCCAATTGATGCTAAAATGAAACTCCACAACCCCAATTGGGTGAAAAAGAAAGTGAGTTTTGGCGGAAGGGGGTTGATAATGAGTTTCATTTTGGCACCAATTGGAGCAAAAAAGTCAACTTTAAGTATTAAAAGTTACTATATTTTTATCTCAATTTTAAGCCTAAACTTGAAATGTTAATATACAACTTCTTGGCCACTTTCGGGGACTAATGTGCAACTGTGTAATTATTGGGGACCAAAATGCAATATTTGTGTTTAAATTGTAATATATTCATGTGTTTCAAACACTAATTTCAAATTATGTGACATTTTGAACACTCATTTTATAACACTTAAATCCGCCATTAAATTAGGGATATGAGTAGGTGAGGTGGGTTAGAAAAGAACTCATTTCATTTTAAAATGTTTTAACAATGAAAATTGGGTTGATAGGTATCTGGACATGATTACTAGATCATCATCATATCTAGAGTATTACGAACTACTTCCTCCAATCCAAAACAAATGTATTTCTAGATATTTTATACAAATTAAGAAATAATCATTACATTCGCACTTTTCATCTATGTCCCTATAAAGTAATCATTAATAATTCAATTATCACTTAACTATATGATGCAATCATTACTTTTTTTTGAGTTATTCTATGTAAATAAGGATATCAAAGGGAAAAAGTGGTATATTGTACATTGATTTATGTAAAAAGATATTTTTTTTATATTGTTGAAGTATCTAGAAAAACATTTATTTTGGATTGGAGGGAGTATTACTTATTCATTTTATTTCAAATTAGTTGATGCTTTGGAAGTTCAAGTCGGACTTTATTTGACCACAAACTCGTTTGTTGATTCATCCAAAAATATAGGCTTCGTAATTGATTTTATTGAATTCATTTTTAAAAATTCTCTTATAATAGTATTGTTTTTTGGTATTGATCCTTAATAATTAATATGGTAACATATAGACATTTTTAAAAAATATGGGCTCGAAATTCAGATGCGTAACCAGTTTCGAAATATAAACGATTCCGATTTCGAGTGTTATTCAGACTCAAAATTGAATCATGTATATCCAGGATCGAAATGGTGATTCGATTGATTTAATTTTTTCTTAAAATTTAGTACAATAAAATATGTAATTTCAAATCAAGTTCCAGAGTTGATCTCAATATTTAGAGTCGTTTCGGTCTGATCTTGGGTCTAGTTCCCAACTTTTTACAATTTCGAGCTGATTCCAATTCCATTCTCGGACTCGATTCCGAATCGAACCGAGTTCCCGGTTGATTTGGTTTCGAATCGAGCAGGTCTAGATATAGCAAAACTGAACTATCTCGACTCGATAACAACCCTACATTAGATATCATAATTTTGGTAATTATTGACAATTCATATCATTTATAGAGAATGGGGCAAATGTTTAAGTGTGAACCATCACATTTTGAATGAGTAACTTTAAAACCTAACCACCACATAATTTCATTTCTTTAATTACAAATCCAAAATGAGTTCATTAAATAGTGTTGGTGAAAAAGACTCTTGTTAACTAGAAGATGTTAGAATCAAAATTCAACTCAATGCTAATTATAAAATTTTCTTTTTTGTAAATTAGCGATGAGGTGAGTTTCGATCCAGAATCTTCTACTCACTAGCGAAAACCTTTTCCATTAGGCTAATAACTAATTTCGTAAAACACTTTAAAATTAGTATCATCCAACATATTTTCAATATTTAACATGAACTATCTATCAAACAATGAATAATATTTTTGCATTATATAAATAACAATTAATTTTTATCTTGAAAAAACGAAAACGTCAATACTATAATTAATAATTTGGAGGGAACAAACTCTTGGTAACTAACCCCACCCCCCGCCCTGCTAGTCTTGTTTCGTTTACCAGAATTTCAAAACTTCTCAGAATATTCACTTCTTGTAGCTCTAATCACCATTTCAAGAACCAGTTTTTATGCTTCATTCTTTGAAAACTCCCTGAAAATTGATTCGACCACCAATTTTTTTCTCCAATATCTGAAAAACCCAAAATATTGATTCAAGAACCAATTTTGATTCTTCATTCTTTGAAAAAAAATACCTATGAATTGATTTCAAGGACAACTTTTTTTCATTAATCTTTGAAAATTTTCTAAGATTTGATTCAAGAACAAGTTTTTATGCAACCCATTCTCTTGAAAAAATGACTGAGGTCCTCCAGTCTTCGTCGTCCTCCTCGCCCTCTCCTACACCTACACCTTCACATACTGTTTCCACTTCAAACCCTTATCACAATCCCACATTGGTTCACGGAAGGGTTGTTTGCGGGGTCCCAGACGATGAAAGCGCGGTTATAAGGAAGAATAGTACGAATGCCAGTAATCAATTGTCGTTTATTGCAATTTTGGTTGCTCTGTTTAGGAAGAGTTTTATGTTGGTTTGCAAGAAAAGGAGGGAAATCAAGTGTTCTAGTAGTGGAATTGAGATAGGGTGGCCTACTGATGTCCAGCATGTTGCCCATGTCACCTTTGATAGGTTTCATGGCTTCTTGGGATTGCCTGTTGAATTTGAGCCTGAAGTGCCTACAAGGGCCCCTAGTGCTAGGTACATTTTTTCTTGTTTTTATTTGAAAGTCAAAAAATTCGGTCCTTTGCGAGTAACATTTCGTGGCCAGTAGACTAACACTAATGGTTCGGTTAGATTTAGCTTTATGGATGGTTTTATGTGGTTGTTACCTTAATGAATGTATGTTATATACAGTAAAGTTGAATCTTGATTTAATACTGATTTCGTGGCCACTAGACTAAGGCTATTGGTTTGATTTATGTTTCTTGTTATATAAACTAGATTTAGGGTTATTGATGATTTTATCTGGTTGTTACCTTAACGAATGTATGTTATATAAAGGAGAGTTGAATCTTGATTTGTAGTAATTTTCGACTTAGTTACCCTAATTGATGGTTTTATGAGGTTGAACCTTAGTAAATGTCTGTTATATTCAGATTTATTCTTGTTTGTTATGTGGAGTATTCAGTAAAGTTGAATCTTGATTTATGTTTCTAGTTTTTTCGCCAAGATTGAGCTTTTTATGGTTTTATGTTTTTGTTACCTTCGTGAATGTAGTTGCTTCTGTGGAGAATTTTACGAGGTAGTTCTGTGGAGCATAGGTGTTATTGAAAATTGCTGAATATGATTTAAAGTTAGTCTTCTTTTATACAAACTTGCAGTACAACTGTCTTTGGAGTGTCGACAGAATCCATGCAGTTATCATATGACCGCAGAGGAAACAGTATTCCAACAATCCTCCTGCTTTTGCAAAGGCGATTGTATGGTCAAGGAGGTCTTCAGGTGCTCAATGGATGTCTTAACTTCACTTATCAGTGTTTGAAATTTTATTAATTCTTCTGATAGTGCATCATACAATACAAGCACCGTGTAAATAGTTTCGGATGTATATCAAAAAAAATTGTGATATATCATTGCTGAACTCTTATCTGAATACATTCGACGTATCGAAGTTTTCAATTTATGTATGCAGGCAGAAGGAATTTTTAGAATAAATGGTGAGAACAGCCAGAATGAATATGTAAGGGACCAACTAAATAGGGGAATCGTTCCAGATGACATTGATGTACATTGTCTAGCTGGCCTTATCAAGGTATAAATCTGCCAAGACATATGTGATATTGTATAATGCAATCACCAATAAAGATATTTTCTTAGAATCCTTGTTCCCCTGATTTGATTAGTTTTATTTCGTTGATAACTTAGTACGATCTAATTTTCACAATCCATTAGTGTAGCCTCACTCGATTCACTGGTTCAACTTTGCAGCAGTAATTTGGATCACAACTCCCCACCTCTCCATCCCTCTTAAGCCTATCGAGTGGCATGGGGGCATGTTGTATGACTGCACAGACTAATTTACGCTTCTTCATTCCATGTTAGACAATTGGGCGTACAGCCTGAATAGTAATTAATCTGTGGGGTTAGACAATTAGTCATGAAAATGAGAATTGTTAGATCAGTTATTTCTGTATACGTCTAACAACCTAGCATGTCTGTAAGCATGAGATACCATGTCACTTGATCTGCCATAACGTTGTGTGACTATGTCTGTCTTGTTTGTAAACTTTCGTCCATTTAATAGTAAGGTGCTTGCAGTCAGGAGACAACATATGTCGTTGCATTGATATGTATGCATTACATGAGCTCTATGTATGCATTACATGAGCTCTTTCTGCTATCTGTTATATGATTCATTCGTCTGATGATCTTTAATAGAGAAGGCAAACTGTCTCCCAACAGCGTCCAAATTTCAATACTGAGTGGAATATGCATGTTTGCTTCATGATAACCATAAAATTTCATTCATGGGTCAGGGACTTTCGAGTGGAGATTCGTAGTTTCCTTCTCTTACTATTGACTTCATAATTTGTATGTCGTTGCTCAGGCTTGGTTTAGAGAGCTGCCTATGGGCATCCTTGATTCTATTTCATCGGAACGGGTAATGCAGTGTCAATCAGAAGAGGACTGCCTTGAACTTGTAAGGCTTCTACCACCAATAGAAACCGCTTTACTGGATTGGGCAATAAACTTGATGGTTGATGTTGTGCAAGAGGAACACCTGAACAAGATGAACTCACACAATATAGCAGTGGTGTTTGCACCAAATATGACGCAGGTATTCTTCTCGTGATGCTCTAAGTCAATTGCTTCCTTCTTTTAATAGTATCTCAGTTTCCTTCTTTGTATGTGTTTCTTGTTTGCAGATGGTAGATCCACTGACTGCATTGCTGTACGCAGTCCAAGTGATGAACTTTTTGAAGACTCTTATAGAGAGGACGTTACGTGAAAGACAAAAAACTGCAACACAGGCTTCTAAGATTTCCCAAGTAAAGCCATCTGGCGATGATGGGCATCAGAATCTTTCACAACTTCTTCGCAAAGATGTTGCTAACTCAGATGAGGTCACTGAGCATGTCTTTGTTGTAGAAGAGCTAGACTCCTCAGATACTGCTGTCGTAGAACATGATCCCGATTATTTGTCAGACTCATATGAATTGGATAACATCTCTGTTGAAGGCATGACTTGTGCAACTTCTACTGATGAATCTCATGGAAACAACTCATGTGCTACTCCTAGTCAAGAGTATACAACCTCCCCAATGAAAGACATCGCAATGAGTTGTCCGAATACTCCAATGGATGAGAATACTCAGATGATCTCCCCAATGAGAGACGTCGCAATGAGTTGTCCGAATACTCCAATGGATGAGAACACTCAGATAAACAAGATAATGGATGAGAATACTCCAAGATGTACTGGGAAACAATTTATTGTTCCATCTGTGGGAAGTGAGGGCAAGAGAGTTAGCAACTTGATCCGTGCAAACGCCATCACTGAGCGAGTAAGAGCGTGGCGCTAATGGAAGCAATATAGTCCTGTTTCTGACCGAAAAACGACATTATGACTAGTGACCATCATATTATGTTCTTAGTGTGCAGCTGATTTTTGTGAAACCTAGTTCAGTAACATTGTGTATATTTTTAACAATCTGTTGAAGAGATACTAACTGAAATGATATTCATCTGTTTCATTCCAGTTCATATAAATTCATTAACTTCTCTTTTGCAAGTTTACAACAATATATGAGGAGGTTTTTATAACATCAAAAAGTAAAAGAAGTGATTATGTATCATGTAGTGTAAAATGTTGGAATAATACATTTAACTAAGAATAAAGTCTTAAATTCTTTTGGCCCCCAAATTTCTGACGAACGGGTTAGTTTATTACTTGAAATTTTAAGAACCGATCAAATTGCCTCCTGAACTATTTGAACAGGTCATTTGGGGATCCCATAGACTTTTGATGTTAAGGATAACAAAGTTCAAGTTTTAACGGAGGATAAAACCGCAATTCAGCCTATAAGATTCTTATAAACGTCATTTCATTAAAAAATCCTACTAGATTTCGAAATATAACATTTAAATTATCAAGTTGAATCTTGTCATTTTACCACGAGACGAATCTCTTCCTTTTGATTTCTTTTGTAATGAACCTCAAGGGATTATGGGAATATGCCACCAGCTTTTGGTGTGTTGACTATTGAGATAAGAAGTAAGAATGCTTAGACATATGTGGTGACCACCAACTCACCATGTCCATTTTGAAGCTTCATAACCACATATCTCATATTCCACTCCAAAGTTATTGGTACCCCAAGAAACAAGCATCCATCATACATATTGGACCTATTTCTTTACTTTATTACCAACACCTTCATGACCATCCCGTGCATGCCCCCCTACCCCCCGCCCCTCCACCCCACCCCACCCCACCCTTGGCGGATTTATATTGATGTAAGTTTGTTCGATCGAACAGTTACTTTTGTGAAACAATAAAAAAGAATATAATGACTATAGAAGTTAACATTTATATTTATATTCCAATACATTTAAGTGTTTTCGAACACCCACTTTAAAACAGCTAGATACACCTCTGCCCCCATTTACCTTATCTTAGAGACGGAACCAGTAGAGGGGCATGTGCTTCCTTTAGATTTTTGATAATCATGGATATAACATACAAGT
Source organism: Echium plantagineum (assembly GCA_003412495.2). NCBI lineage: Eukaryota > Viridiplantae > Streptophyta > Magnoliopsida > Boraginales > Boraginaceae > Echium > Echium plantagineum. The sequence goes on from CM016564.1 coordinate 22,700,658, forward strand.
TTTACACTATTTGTTGTTGTTTATTCATTTTAGGTTTTCATTTTCTGAATTGTGCCCCCTTTATTAATTTTTTTTAGATTTTAGTTTATTAAATTTTTCTAGATTTTAGCCCCTTCATTTTTCATCTTGGTTTCGTCCCTACCGCTACCTCACCTCACCCCTCTCTTTATATTTCATTATTTATAGGACAAACATTTTGAAACAACATTCATAAAAAACGAACACTTGGAAAAATACAATACCTTAATTTTTCTTACATCATGGCTGCTTGTAGAAGCTTACAACACATATTTGATAAACAATTACCAGAAAACCAAACACTTCTTGAATCCCTTTCATCATTCAATGCAATAAAATCCATCAAACCTCTTGATAATGCTTCATTTACAGAGCTTTTTGGAGAATTACATTTTCAAGAAAATCATCTTGGTGAGTCTAATCCCCCTCCCTCACCCCCATCCCCTGTATCATCATCATCTTCGTCCTCGCTTTCGGGTTCAAACAACCATGAATTGGCAGGGATTGAGAGGCTCTTTAGGGACAAAAGTGAGAGAACTAAGAACCCTTTTTTACCAACATGTTATTATCCAAGCAAAACTGGCCAAAATTCGCGATATCTTCTAGACTCATCTCAACGAAAACAGTATATGCATGGTAAGAGTTCTTCTTCAATGAGTTATGAGGGGCTATCTCATTGCACTGAAGGACTTGGATTTGAAAGCTCTGATGAAGTTGAGGAATTAGGAAATGACAATATTAGCCTTGAGTGGTTACAGCAGAGGGAGGAGAAACAAGGGGAATACATGCATTGTGAGCATAAGAGATCAAGGGTAAATAGGGGAACATTTCCTCCACCTATTTCTTGCATTGGAAGCAATGGGAAGCCAATTGTGAGCTTCAAATCATATAGAGAAAATGGTAGATTTGTTCTTGAGGAAGTGAGGATTCCACAACAAGAGTTTCTTCGTGCTAGCCGCGAAGATGGACGTTTGAAGATGCAATTAGTCCAGTCAGATGATGAAATGGATTATGATGATGATGAAGATGAAGATTTTGATCTAAATGATATACAAGAAGTTGATGAAGAAGAAGAAGTAGAAGAATTTCTTGAAATGAATGTTGATGATACTATAGAAAAAGACCATATTAACAATAACATGCACATGGAAGACACTTGAACATAGGCAGAGGAAAAAAAGAAAACTCCAATTTTTCATTTGTTCCCTCTCTAGTACAGTCACTATCTTCAACAGAAAATAAAGAAATGGGACTGTTATAGCTTTGTGTTAAGATGCTAGCATGATCTACTTAGTTTAGTTTGTGCTTTTATTATCTGCACCATAAATGTCTCATTTGATGATACATGTTTCGAAAATTAAAGTGTTATACTCGGTCATTATAGGACATGAAATTTGATTTTAGGGGAAAATTGGCAAGGATAAATATTTATGTTATGACCTATTTTTCTAAAAAAACTCGGACTCAATATCTATAATAATATTATTAATAACAATAATAAATAATAAATAAGTCAAATTTTTAAAAATATGTTTGAATTTTACCCTAGTCAATTCCTCCAAAAAGCGAACTTAAGATATATTATGACGAAATGATCAAGTTAGACATTTTTTGAAATAACACATATCGAAACATGTGTGATTATTGAACAATGGCTTGGTTGGAAAACACATGTGATCAAACGCGCCTTCAACCATATAGTCCCTCCGTCCCTAAATAATTGGTACATTTTGACTTTTGTGGTCCAACTTTAAAAGTTTGATCAACAATTCTCATTCAACGATAAGAAATAATGTAGTCATGTGAGATCTTGTTTGATTCGTCTCAATATACATTTTTGAAATATTAACCTTTTGATAATTTTTTCGTATATAGAACAAGAGATATTTATATTTTAAATCATATTTTGTTGATTATGAAAATCAAAATGTATCAATGGTACTATTTTTCCGATAACAATAAAAAAATCAACAGAAACTTTGGAGCTTTTAACGCATACATGAAAATATCATCATTAGATTGCAAGAAATATCCCAACTTGACAACTTCCATAAAGAATTATTTTAGTATTGAAATATACAAAGATTATCACAAATTATAGAAAGATTCTTTATGGGCTTGTGGCAAATAAAGAAGCAAAATTATGAAAGTTTCCGTGTTTGGTGAGCTCATCACGACTCACAAATTCACACCCTTTCAATAATGTCCTCTATTTTTAGATTTTATTATTTCCTGATGGCATCAATATATGGAAAGAAAACGAGAGCCTAGATTGTCTTCAATGATTGAGCTATAATAGTCACAACTATAAAATAAAAGTTCCGGATATTCATTACCTATCGATATAAACCGAACTGAATGAATTCAATATCATCGGTAAAGGTGAATCTAACATTTTCGATATGATGATTCAAAATATACATTATTATTTTTAGCATATTTTGTATTATTAACATAATATTTACAAGTTATTATCTATTACTATATGACAAGAGAAAAAAAAACCCTCTTCTTCCCCAACAAAAACCAAAAGCCCCCACCTCACTTCGAGTCTCCCTTTCTTCCTCAATCACCACACTACAACTTCTTGGCTTCATAGGTCAGATCTTTCCTTTTGAAGCTTCTCCAGGTATAAAACATATAAAATAATATTTTTTATTTTTGTTTTTACAAAAATGGTGGTGGTTCAAATGAACAAGCTTGAACACAGTGAGATCCGCCCTTGATCATCGGAGATAAATTTTGTAACAATATTTGAAATCATATTTATATTCGTTCAATCGAGCCCCAATTCAAATTCGTTTTGATACTATTTTACCAATATTATAATTTGATTCGATATTTTGAGCTCGAAATCGCATTCCGATATATATTCATGTTAGTTAATATAATATATCAATATTCAAATTGAGCATTCGTTCAGATTTTAGATGAGTATATTCGGAAATTGGAAAGCCAATTATAGGGATAGTGAAAAATCGAATGAGCTTTACATTAGGGACGGGTGTTATAGGGAATAAGTAAATGTATGAATAAAATTGATGTTTAACCAACACACACAAAATTAACCACAATATAAATTATATAATTAATAGGATAACATAATTAGTTAAAATTAATAAAGAAACAAACTATACCTTTTTCTGTACCCAATCATTAAATTTAAACAGTCAAACATATATCCTTGTTTATCACCTAAATCGAACACCTCAGATTTAATTAAATGTTTTATAATTGAACAATTCAAATAATGCTTAGGTAAAGAATATTTGTGTTTTTTCGGGTAAATTTGCGATGAGAGTATAAATACAATAATATTATAAATAGTTAATACATAAATTAGATCCTAACTAATAGACAATTAGAATAAAATATGAGACAAATTATTTCCAATAAACCAAATATCGCTAGACTATTGCTATCTGCAGACTGCAAGTAAAGAATAATCCTAAATAGCTAGGCTTGGATTTCGGAGGCCAAAAACTTGATTATCTCTAATGTCTATTATTATTAGTAGCTAGCTTTGTTAGTATTCAAAATCAACATTTAATATCATTTTCTAATTAAAAAAAATTATTGTCATTTTCGGTTCAAATTAATAAATCTTTTAGCAGTTTTTGTCAAGTTTTAGTCAAAAATTATTATATATTCATTAATTTAAAAACTATAAAATTGATAACATCAAATTCAATTTTTAACAATATATTCATAATATTTTTTATAATGTATATACAAACAAAATAATTGATAATTGAAAGTGTGCCACGAAAATACCAAAATCTATTAAAATAAAAGGGAGGTAATAGTAATTTAAACAAGAAGCTTTATTGGGACCAAATGTACCAATTTCCATGGTCCTCCCTCGCACTTAGGAAAGAATCGTGCATTACAGATAGAGAATCCATGAAATGTTGCTATCGGTTGAATAAATACGAATATATTATTTAAAATTTTGAGGGAAGAAAAAGAGATGACAATCAAGAAAACCTTTTATTCATCAGTTTGCACTATCATTCGATGATATTTTGGACCATCTCCACCATATGTATACAGAATTCCACATAAAAAAGGTAAAAATTAAATAAAAAGTTGCTATACATGAGTTCTCATGTAAGATTGTAACATGCATTGTCATATAATTAACTTTGTTGTCATATAATAAAGTATTTACGCAAAATATGTTAAGATGCACATTCTGTATCGGAAGTCGATGTCCTCCTGGGTCAATATATAAGATCTTTGGCTACTCTCTCTATTGTCAATTGATTTTAGACTGGAACACCATAGACTCTTACCATGGTATCATGAGCCAGCCCGGGTTATTGAGGCACGTGTAACCCGTCGATGTTGTTCCGGCAACGACGATGAATATTCCGCCGATGATTGAGTTACACGTGAGGGGGAGTGTTAAGATGCACACCTACATCGGATATCGATGTCCTCCCGGGTCAATATATAAGATGTTGGGCTACTCCCTATATTACAAATTGGTTTTAGAGTGGAACTCATATACTATTATCAAAATACTTTACAAACATCTTCATGTTGTGGGTAGGTTTCTTTTTTTTTGTAAGTTAGTGATAGATGTGAGTTTCGAAGACATTCTGATCACTAGCAAGAGCCTTTTCCACTAGACTATTCGATTAAGTCTATGTTGTGGGTAAGGTTTCAATAATATTTTTTCTTTATTCGAATATTACCAGTATAAACTTAGAAATAATAAACGTATAACCCGAATTAATACCCGAAGCCGATCAAAGTCAGTTTATATGGACTATAGATTATATATCCATCGAATTAAGTTAAGATTATTATAGCAAAGTAATAACTTCATGATTTATATGGGAAGATGTTGTTTTCATTGACCTATTTCTGCAAAATCCTCAATTCCTCTGTCATAATGGTCGATCTAAACTGGTGTGATCTTTGGCAAATTTAGGTGAAATTTTACGTTCATTCAGTTCAAAAACCAATTGGTAATAGGGGAGTAGTCCAAGATCTTATATATTGACACGGGAGGACATCGACTTACGAGATGTATCTTAACAAGCCTGTCGTAATCAAATGCAATTTTAAGATTGAGTTGTTGGTGCGGGAAATTAATGAGATAAAGGAATACAACAAAATTCCTTGTCTAATTGTCCACTTACAACTGGCGTCGTCACCCTTGTTGTACTATCGAACTGCAGATGACGACATTGTAGATTTAGTTGCTTTTGATTTGCTAGATGATGATGATGATCCATGGATCCGTACTACCGATTTCACTCCCTCAGGAGCAATTGGTCGCTGTAATGTTTACAGAATTTCCATTTCTCTACTAAATATTGCAACATTCAAGTGGGCCATCGATTATCTAAAGAAGCTACGAGTTCCTCTAATAGATTGTAAGAGCCAGAAACTTGAGTTCGACGATGAAACAGATTTTGGAGTTCCTATTCAAGCTCCCTTCTATTGCATTCCCAACATAAGCTAAATGCTATCGTTCATAAAGGAGTTATCAACCAACATCAGTTGTCAGACAAGTTTTTCAATTTGTTGAGATCTCAGTCAGAGCAAATGAAAGTAGCTGCACTAAAGCGTATTTACGAAACCAGTTCCTGACGCTTTTGAGGAACTTAATTCTGTCCAATCGTGGTTAGCGGAGAACCCCCCGCTTTATGAGGTTCCGAGAGAGTTAGACGACAAGATGGAAGTTAGGCAGTTAATTATCGCTCCAACTAAAGCTTACTGTGTTCCACCAGAAGTTGAACTCTTGAATCCGGTCTGTAGTAATTACAGGGAAATTTCTGATCGTCTTTTAAGGGTGACGTTCATGGATGAAGGGATGCGAAGCTTAAACATGGGCGTCCTCAATTATTATGAAGCTCCAATCGTGAGGGAGATGACATTGAACTCAAACCTTGAGAGGACTTTAATCTTTTGAAAGGGTGACAAGTACATTGAGGAATGGATTTGAGTTGTGTGGGTGGAAGTATTCATTTTTCGCCTTCATTGCTAACCAGTTGAGGGATAGTTCGGCCTGGTTTTTCGCTCATGGCGAGGGCGTTTCAGTGCTAGATATAAATGCTTGGATGGGAAGGTTCACCAACTGAAACATGGCAAAGTGTGCTGCAAGGATCCAGAAAATTCGGTATTCAGATCGATTAAAATTTTATTAAGATTTATCTTAATGCATAAATTACAAAAGAAAAAAGATAACAACAACAAATTCATATACCCATAACAACAACTTATCAAGAACCAACAAACACTTCCATTTGAGAATTATTCTCCTGCTCAATTACATCAAGAAAAACAGGATCAACAGTCACGTGACTATCCACGTGCACCTTAAACCTATGATCCCACCACAGAACCTTAGCGGCCCCCTCGATGTCCACCGTGGCATCTAGCACCATCTCCCTCCTCGCCACGTCTGCAACGAACTGCTTCATCTTATGGGCCAACTGCAGCCCATTAAGCCGAGCCGGGAGCTTCACAAGCCGACACGACCGAGCCGGTTGTGAGCCGGCTTTCACCAAAGCCGAGCCGAGAAGCGAGCCGGAGTAGGAAATGGACATCTCGGCTGAGGGGTATTGGACGGGGACGATGTTGGGGTTGGTGACGTGGACGGTGAGGATTAATTCGGCGTCGAGGACAGGGAAGTTGAAGTGGAAGGTGGTGAGTTCGATTGAGAGGAGCTCGAACACTGGGTCACGTGGCTTGCCGAAGAGGATCGCCGTCGTCAAGGTGGCGGCCGCCGCGCCTACGGCGGCAGAGGTCCAACTCCATTTTATCCCTTTCTTGCTCATTCTTGAAGCCAACTTGTACCACCTTTGGCTTTGCCCCAAAAAAAGTTGTCCAGTTTGATTTAGTAATTGTTTTGTTTTGTCCCAAAATGATTGTCCAGTTGGATCTAGCAGAGGTTGTTAGAAAGAGTAAAGAAGATACAGTATGTAATAATTTGAGGTTTTGGAAGGGGGGGGGGGGGGGTTTGGTCGGTAACTATGTACTCTGTATATGACAATTGGGAGTGGGCGGGAAATTGGTGATATTTGAGGGGTAATCATAGTTAGTATTAAAAACGGCTTGCGCGTGTGATGCACGCGTGGTCGTCTCATTCACGCGCGTGCATCACCGACTTGTACGTTATGCAGTAAAGGTTGTACGTTTCATCGTGACATGCACGCGCCTGCAATGTCAGCTTGTACTCCTTGCATAAAATGGTGTACGCCTGTGGTCGTCATATGCTCGCTGCTTACCTGTGTTGTACATCACGCTTAAAGTTGTACACTCTAGACTCTTCTAGTAGGTTGTATAGCTTTCAAAAAGAACTTCTTTTCCTCACCCAGATATTTCCCAAAACTTGACCTACTATCCACCTCCCTTGACCTTCTCTTCTTTCTTCGCACCAGACCCTCCTCCTCTCTTCATCTTCCAAATTCACCTCCCTTGACCTCCCCTCTCACGCCGGCAGTGTGCAACCACCATCTCAGACCACCATCACCCCAACACAAACGTCCTACCGTAAATACGAACTTGACCAATTTGACCTAAAGCTTGAAACAGTTGAACGCATCGAAAAAACGACAACAGATAGATGAGCTCTAATTCTGTCTAATCGGTCCATCTGTTAAGATTGCTCCAAATGAGCCCAAATTGTCACATGTGAAAGTCCCACATTGGAAATAAATGAGAAAAATCATCACTTAATAAACTAGGGAGCAACTCCACTTATCACCAATTGGTTTTAGGATGGTGCTTTCTTGGGTTATGAAGTGTGATCTCTCTCCTCATATGGGTGTGGCCCAGGCCCAATTAATGAAAATTTCTACATGGTATCAGAGCCCATGGTTAAAGTGATCTGGGTACTCGAAGAAAAAATGCCCAATGGGCTTATTATGCCGGGGAAGGAAAATACCTCCGTGCTTTGAAAAAAAAGGGACTTTACATGTGAGGGGGGAGTGTTAAGATTGCTCCAAATGAGCCCAAAATGTCACATGTGAAAGTCCCACATTGGAAATAAAGGAGAGAAATCATCACTTAATAAACTAGGGAGCAACTCCACTTATCACCAATTGGTTTTAGGATGGTGCCTTCTTGGGTTATGAAGTGTGATCTCTCTCCTCATATGGGTGTGGCCCAGGCCCGATTAATGAAATTCTTACACCATCGTCCTCACCTCCCTAAATCGATCGACGAACTCCATCAAATTATAAATCTAATTGTAATTACAAACTCTTCCACGACTCATCACTTCCACGGTATGTACACTTTTTGTTCAATTATTCAATTGGATTTGTGTTCAATGTTTATTCAATCGTTCAGTTTGAAGCTCAATCAACTGGTTTTTAGAAATTATGCAATTTGGACCTACTGGTGTTGGTTAGCCCAATTCATATGTATATTTGTAATTGTATTGGTGTTTTTGTAAATACATCATCGCTTATGTTTGTCTTTCTCTAAATTTTATGTATTTGTAATACGCCGATCTCAATTTTATATATACAAGTTCTAAACGATGAAAAAACTACACATCACCATAGTGAAAAGAATGTCAAAAATATATTCTTTGAGTATGATCTTCTATTAATTTGATGAATTGCAGGTTGGAGCTGATATTGTTAGGAGAGCATTAAGCTATCCAATGAAGTCGAATTACGAAGGATGTTGGGGTTAACGAGAGCGTTGTCATTGAGAAGGTGTTTATCAATTAAAAAAAACCATGTATTAAGCTTTTTGGGCTATCTGTGGATAACCAACATCTCAAGCATGTTGTCTTCAGGTTTTGAAAAACGATGTTATCCGGTTCGGTTATAATGCAGCTACTGGAAAATATCGTCCAGGACTTTATCCGCAGAGGCAAGGCTATGGATATGGTCGAGGCAACTTTCATGTACCTCGAGATGAGCGTCTGGGTGTTGACACGAAGTTTGCTAATAATGAAGAGATATTAGCAAGAAAGTGTATTCAGTTTCAAGCGGTAGGAATTTGTTTTATTGCATGGGTTTAATTTCCTTCCAATCTTTACGAGATTAATGCATGAAAGCGTTGAAGTTGGTTCAAAAAGCATTGATCTTAACTTTGTTGTTTAGATGTTTTACATTGTAAATATATTTATGATATGCAATGAATTCACTATTTTTATGCATTCGTTAGATTTCTTAATGTCTCTTATATGTCGATGTTTGGTTTGAACAACCATGTGAGTTTCCTTGTTACAGTTGTGCAGAAGGCGGAGAGGTTCAATTTGATGGTCGAAGCTTGGTGAGCCTTTTCTTCAGTTAAATAACATTTCTCGGTATGAGACTATACTTAATAGTGAGTAGGTGACTCTGTTTGAGTAGGGGCTGCTATTTTTCTTGGTTTATGTATGTTCATCATTCTGCAGGTTCCTTGCAATTGTTAGTCAAGAGCTACAGGTAAAGTTCTAACTGATTGCACATACAGACCGGAGTTATGAAATGGAGAATTCGAAAAATTTGTCTGACATACTTGGAGCGGAAGGTGATATACAGAAGAGTTTCACCTGACTTGGTTCAGCTCTTACAAGTTAGAAGAATCACTAGATGATGACAAGCACTCTGATTCAAATATTTCCTCACACTCTACAGAAGTAACTACATGTACTAACTCAATTTCATGCGCTTGTTTGATTTCCCTTGCATATCGAATCTCGATCATTTAACTTTATGCTTATATAAAGAAAAAAATGATTTTTAGCTTTAATCTGTACCATCAACCTTCATATGTCTTGGTAGGTCTCACATATAACACATGGGATTGTGGTCTTGCGTATGTGTTAATGGTATTAAGAATATATGGCATCAATGATACTACTCTTCAGGAGTTGGAGGAGGTTTGCAGTATAACCAGGTACCGTTTATTCCAAAAAAGGAATCATTATTTATTATTGTAAGCATGTCTGTAACTCTGTATAGTCATAATTCTTTAAGTTATATTGGTCTTGTCTGTTATATGGGTGGCACACATCATACTTGTCAATAGTCACATATGGCGGTAGTGCGATACAGTTTTGTATGTGACTCACATGTATGTCTCTTCCAAAACATTTCTATCCCTTCGGAGGGGTAGACACGATACAGGGAGGGGAGGAGAAACGGAAACATGTGGTTCTTTCTAAGACACATCTCAATATTTTTTTGTGGATCATTTACCTTTTTTTAACATAACCAAGGGCTCCAAGTCGTTCTCCTTTTTAAAAAACTGGGTAAATGATATTAATAATAAGTTTCAAATAAGGATCCTTTTCTTCTTACTTCTTTAATGATGTTTTACAGCATATGAACAGTGGATTTGGCATACTTATTTCACCATAACACAGGAACCAACTGCCGAACTTTCAGAGGAGACATTTTGCAAGGTGAGTTGCTCATTCACCTATACATTCTTGGTACACTTCTGTTATTTTTCAACGCTTAATAAAAGGAGTGTTGTTATGCAGGAACAAATGTATAATGATATTCTGAGAGTAAATGTGATGTGTTTCACAGGGCACGTGAAGTTGGATGTGAAACTTGACCTCTTATATAAAATAATTAACATATTTACATAACGTAGTTAGGTCCAATGCGAAATTCATACCTGCCCGTCAATCGACGGGCACTGCCTACTAGTGTTGTCATAATTGAATGATTTGAGAAACATGTGGAAGCTGTCTAGAGTCTAATTTTTTGCATTTTGTTTTTTCGATAATTAATTAATGCATGAGTTTTGAATATAGGTCACTGGTAAGAATGAAATCTTAAATTTTACCGTTCAGTTCGATAATTTTCAATGTCGATAAAGTCACTAGTCAAATTTTTATTCTGAGCCAAATAAATAGTTTTACATTTACTCACAGTCTAATTCCTGATACATTACTTCATATTTAATACTGATACGAATGTATATTATTCCCACTAATATTCGTTTGGAACCATATTGAATTTAAGGTAAATAAACTAGATTATATCCTATTTTTCTAAATCATTTGTTGATTCTTGATGTTTTTTGTTCATGAAACATGTTTTGTTTCTAAAGACACACTTGTTTAATTATTGAATGGTTGTTAGTTGTTACCTATATAACCGGAATCACTGTACACACATCCAAATAGTGGTTTACTATTGTATGAAATGATCATTTTACCTCCTATTTAACTTCCTTACCTACTATATTTCCAAATAGGAAGGGCAGAATTGTCATTTAAAGTTTTAGAAACTCACTATTTGGGTGTGTATAACAGATCAGCTATATAACTAACCTAATGAGATTATTCTTATAATTTACCACTCAATTATTTGAAAAAACTGAGGTAAGGTTCTTAAGATCGAGGTCTTAGAATACCCTTTATGCATTGCCAAACTAACAAACAAATTAAGTTGATTATTAGGATTTATTGATCCACTACTGAAATCAACATGTGATTTACTATTGAAAGAGAAGTGTAAGCTCAAGCGTTGACATTATGATGTCTAAGAGGTCAATTATTATAAATTGAAAAATATAACGGAAACAAAAGCAACTATTACCATCATCACCCAATATGTCAATCATCAATCATTATTTCATCATTCGATATATCTCTCATGTGTCAATATGTCTCGTTCGATCACACAGATTACAAAACGTGTTCTTTTGGTCATTCCATCATGACAAATGCTAAGTTTGAATTTTAAGGACAACTTGGCATGGTTAAAACTGTCCAAACATAGTTGTGAGATTTTTTTAATTTAATATTATATTGGGATAAATATATATATTTGGACCTTTTTGCAAATAAAAGAAGTGGGGATATCTCAAAAATGTGTTTTGTGCAATTTTATCCCATGTCAATTTGTCCAAAAAATGTCAAAATTAACAACTAAGTCAATTTTTAAAACATGTGTTATCGAATGGGACATATTGAAACATGTGTGATCGAATGAAATATTTTGAAACATGTGTGATCACATGTGGCTTTAATCCTAAAATTAAAGTACAAACTTGGCTTGTAAGACTTGAACCTATCACCTTTACCTTAGGAAACCTCAACCAACTGAGCTACAATTTTGTTTGGTTTACTTGCAACTTTTATATTATATATCACAAAATCAGATAATTATATATATATATATTATTTATAATGATATCGAAAAAAACTATGGCCCCGTACCCGTAGATATACCCCTGATCACATGGAATAATCATAAGAAGATGGTCGATAGGACTGTACAACATGTAGTGATGTTAACGCAAAAGGAAAATGTAGATATTGTGATCAATTTCGTTCTAGTATACCATAACAAACACTTCGAAAATGTATCATAAGACATAAACTTCGAGAATTTTCACTCCTTTTGACCCATGGAAAAGATATTGGAAGTCTACTTGCATTAACTCAGTTGGTGTGGTATTAGCAATTTATGGAGTAAGTTCAAATGTTATGAGTATAATCATCACTACATAGATGATTACTTTCTCAATATTTTTTCAATCTCTTCATCTAATGGTGTAATATGAATTCTAAAGTCATGGTTTTCAAATAAACAAATTAGAGCATTTGCCCTAGTTCACCTTAAATTTTTTTTCTTCTAAGAATCAATTTTTTATAGTACTTTATTAAATTTAAGTATTATGTTTAACTTTTACACAAATTTAAAATTTCTATTTTTTAACACTTACATCAATTAATATCAAGAAAAAAAGTGACTTCAAGAATATATAGATATAAGAAATTTTTTAAGATAGAAATAATATTTGAGATGTTTTCTTTTCTCTTGTCCGTATTATAAATATAAAATAGGGGAGTATCTATGACAAATGAGACATCATAAAAGCCGATATGATTATCAGTTTATCACATGCCATCCCAACGAGCACTAGTTTAGGCGATTTGGTCCGTACACAATTGGTTTAACATATGTAATGGATGGTCAAAGTTCAATTTTAAAAAAGTAATAATTAATAATTGATGGTCAAAGTTCAATTTTAAAAAGGTTAAACGACACTTTTCTTAATTGGATGGAGTATTAGTTTTAAGGAAGTTAAATCTTTTCTATGAGTGTAAGAGTTCTCTTAATCTGACACATTATAAAACGAAAAATGTGTTTAGAAGTAGTTCTATAAAGAAAAGAATCAAACAGTATATAAAATTAGAAATAACCTTTGCAATATTTTAGGAAACAAGATTATTAAAATATACATTACCAAAGAAATTTTCACTAATCGAAAAACATCAAGAATGAGTTAGTACTTAACACTATTTATTGGAGATATATTCGAATAGCCTACTGAAAAAGGCTCTCGCTAGTGATCAGAAGGTCCTGGTTCGAATCCCACCTCATCGCTAGTTTACAAAAAAAAGACTATTTATTGAAAGATTAAAATATCAAACTGCATAGTTCTCAACAATTTTGGTTAATATTTTTTGCTGTTTATATATCATTTTATTATTCTTTTATTTAGTAAACCAAATCTACTTATTCAATTGAGAGAATAAGGCATGGATGAAGTGAACTAGAAATCTTGAATTCGATTTAATTTGGATCAATGAGATAAATTTAGATGATACGAGTTCAAATCAAATTGAATTCGGAATGAATATTAAAACCATGTTTATATTCGAATTCGTAGTATTCAAGTTCCATAAAAAAAGTTCGAAAATTTAATATTTGTGGTTCGGTTATTCAGTCCAATATGTATTTATTATTCATTATCCTGTTCGTATTCGCTATTCGGTTTATATTTGTCATCCCCATGTTAGGATTTTATTATTTGAACTTTACCATTCGAATTCTCTAACACCATATTCAATCGATTAGAACAACAAAACCAAGATGAAATATTCATGAACAATTTACACAATATGAGAAATGAAATAATGAACCATGAACAACAAGATATGGTAAACATTGTGTTTTTAAAAGAATTGTTCGCTCCTTTTCTACCACAAACAACAACATAATAACATTTTTGTACGAAGATTTCGTTCGTTATTTTCTTGATTTTGATTATACTACTTGTTACATTATACTATCTATAAAAGCATAACGTACGAAATACTCAAAATAGAATCATTTAAAGCAAGAAATCACAATGAAAAATACGAAAATGAGGTGGATGATTAGATCAGATTTTCCCCTACTTATCTCTCTGCGTATCCTCTCCCTACCACCCCACTTTTTGGGGAATAATAAAATAAAGTAAAATGACTATTTTATCCCTAATTAAAATATCATTTAAACAAATGTGATGGCAAAAGGGGGAAAAGAATAATTTGAGAACTAAAAAAACAGTATTTGGGGGCATATGTATATACCAACTGAAGCCACATTTTGTATTAACCTCACAGAAAAATCCACTCTGTATCCAATTATTTTCTTCACCACAAAGTTTCCTCAATTTACATATCTTCATCAAATATCTCAGGTAATTAATATCATTTCTAGGGTTTTAATTTCAACTTTCCCCCCATAAGTTTATCCCAATTTGTTTTAATTTTGATTTGTATTGTTCCTTGGCCTCTCATATCAATTTGGGTTGATTTTGATTTGGCTTATGTTTGGTTGCCCTAAAATTCCATGTGTTGGTTTTCGTTTAGGTATGAATTTGTGATTTTCTTTATAACGATCCAATTTTTTTAAATAAACACACAATTTTCTTGTCGAATTATCAATTTTTTGGTTGTTTAAAGCAATTTATCTGTATTTTAGGGTTTCAATGCGTTGATAAAATTGGGGTTGATTAGGTTTAAGTGCTGTTGTTATTATCATTAATCTGGTCTTATAATGAAGCCGTTTTGTGTTTCTTGATTATAATTTATGAGGTTGTTAATTTTAGATTAAGATAATTGATTATAAAATAAAAGATAGTTAGTGGTGTGAAGTTAGTTGCATGATTACACGTTGGAGTGTTGTTTAATCTAGTTTATTTAACATCTATCATGTTAGGGTGATTAGGCATTGCAGTTCTGAGTTTGGAAAGGTGAGACCGAACAGGCGATTTTCATACGGGTAATTTTGAGTAATTTATAGAGAAGTGGGTTTAGTTGTTATAAGATAGATTTCGGAGGTCAAGTTCTCATGAGAATTGTTAGGGGAATGCAGAGAAAGACTTGCTGTAACAAACCATTTACCCAAGGGATTGGTAAGACTGCTCCCAAGGCCAGAACCCGCGACAAGGTGAAAGCTTGGGCCTTTTATATTTAATCTTGTTCTACTGTGAAAAAGTAGGGTTAGTGGTTTGCTAGAGGTCTCGGCTTGAAGAAGGGTTGCAGAAAATGACACGGATATTGGTCCAGAGAGGGTCTGCTGGGTCATCTTCATCATCAAATCAAAATAGGTCATCGTCGTCTTCATCACTGCCTGGTTCCTCTTCTTCTGCAGTTGTGTCCCAGTTGCCGGTTAGTGGTAGTGGCTCAACCGCAAAAGATGATGAAAATAGGGAAGAAGTACGTGAACAAGTTTCTGTTAGTGAGAATTCTGAGGGTTCTGGTACTCTTGGTGGGAGAGGAGTAAAAAGCGAGGATTCTTCATCCGACTGTGAGAAGAACGATCAAAATGATGATAGTGGGGTTGGCACTGGCAACGCCGCAACTGGGGATGTGGGTTCTGGAGATTTAGTGACGGCAGTTGCTGCATTGAATATTGTGAATGAAGAAAACAACACACTGGTGAAATGTTCTTCACCTAATGTGACAGGTAGCTCACATCCTCCTCCGCCTCCTGTCCCACCTCCGATGGCTTTTTTGGCTAATTCAAACACAAGAAGATCTGCAATTACTAATTCAAGTAATGTGCGGATAGCATCAACAAGGAGAGCTAATCTATGGCATGGTGTTTCACCTCGTACTTCACCAACAGGGTCTCAGCCATCTTCTCCGCATGGTCATTGCGATGGTGAAGGCTATAACAGTTCTGATGAGCATGGTCCTTGTTTTCGCTCCTCGTATGATGATGCAGTGAGTACATTTTAATATTATGAGTATTGACTTCTTACTTCTTATAGAATCCAGCACACCAAAATACTTTCTCCATTCCAATGATTCATTGAGTTTGGATAATATAATTTTAGTATCAGATAGAACAATTCAATTATCGTATGTCAAGGTATTATATATTGGAAAAACAATACAATTTTTACTTCCTCCCCAATTTGACAGCACTATATGATTTTACACAAACTCAAATTAATATATGGATTCATGGCACATTCTTATTGTTTCCATCCTTTCAATTACTCTAAATGAAATGCCATTTCTGGTTTTCTGAAAAGGCAAATGTCCCAATAATTTTTGGGAAGGATGGACCGATGGAATAATTAGTTTATGTCAATATTATATTTTATATTTCTTAATAATTAGTCACCCCTCCCAGACATTATAATAGGGAAGCAGTATTTGTTATTCAGTAACTGCTTCGTAAATGGTGAAAATTTTGAATTCTATGTTTCTTTGAGGTAGCCAGAATTTTGTCATTTTTATGGATCATTTGTTCTAATTTTCGTAGGAGAGAGAGCGGCAGTTTGAAATTGATATACGCAGGGCGAAGGGGTTGGAGGTAAAGAAGATGCTAGCAGATGGAAACTGTCTCTTCCGTGCAGTTGCAGATCAAGTTTATGGGGACTCGGAGCTATATGACTTGGTCAGGCAGATGTGTATGGACTATATGGTATAACTTTTGCCTTCTCTTTATATGCATTCTCCCCTAGAATAGGTTTTCCAGGTTGTGCTGTGCTCCTGGGTCGTATCAAATTCAGTAGCAATTAGTATTGCCTGGTAGTTACTTGATAAGCAGCAGAAATAAAATGGTCTGTTCTTTCTGTTGTTAATCGTATGATAAATAATGTACTAATGTATTTAACGGCCTACACATGAATATCTCCTGCATCTGCCACATATGTATTCTATATGTGTTACTGCCTACACTTACAAACTCTCCAGCATCTTCAAGATTCATATTCTATTACACCTGAAAGACATGTTCTGGTTGTTTATCCAACTGTAGTTGTACTTCATGTCAATCTTGTTTCAATTCATTGTATATTTCCAGTTTAACCTATGTTTTGTCATGAGCCATATGGTATTTGCATGTGCTTTCATCCAGTTCTCACTGTAAGACGTTGTAGTTTAAGTTTTCTGTAGGCTGGTTGTTTGACTTCAATTGAGTAGTGATGAGTATCCCCTTCGAAAATTATGAGTATCCCCTTCGATAATCATGTGGGAACAGCATTAAACAGAAGTATTTAGTAAAAATCTATTGATAAATGTTAGTTGGCTTATCACTCATCTGTTGCTAATCGTATAGTATGTAACGCACTAATGTAGCTGTGGGAATCTTGTGTCGGTTATTGTCTAATCACGTTGCTGAGCAACTTTTTGTTTTACTATGGTTCTTGCATGTTTTTCCCTGAGATCTCTTTCTTCACTTGTGCTGCGGATTTATATACCCTTTTTATATTGGTGTTGGTATAGATTTTTTCGTATCTTTCCTATGTTGTTAAATCTATATATTTTACTTGATATGAGTGGGCAATGTATTCATAGTTGACTTCCTGTTCAAACATGTCTGTTTCTGCATCGTCTATCAGGTTGTGAGCATGACAATGATAGCATCTTGATGGGAACGTAGATAGGTAGATTATATATGAATGGTTTTTGTCTTGGATGATATTAGCATCATCTATGTTCACACTCATTGGCTTATTTGTTCTTGAAGTGTACTAATTAAGATCTTCATTATGTAGGAGAGAGAAAGAGACCATTTTTCCCAGTTTGTTACAGAAGGATTCACTTCATACTGCAAAAGGAAGAGACGGGATAAGGTATGTGATAATGCTGGATGTGTTACACATGTATTGACTAATTGGATAACTACTTACCCAACATAGCATCACTCTTCTTCTTTACTTTCATTTGAATCCTTAATATGTTGCATGGCTGATTTATTCTTGAATTTGAATAACTAAGTTGAGTAGTATTAACTTTGTATTCTGATTTGCTATGATTTTTCCTTCTAAAGTTGATAGTTAGTTCGGGGTGTTGGTGTTCAAATGTTGGTGATGGAAATATCCTACAGCATTTGGTTGGATTAAGCGGTTATTGATGACCTTTCGGCAACATATGAGGCTGATTGGATCAAATAAGTAGGAGTTCGAAGATATTGTTACAAATTGGTACATATCAAGAGGCGTGTTTTCTTCTGTTAGCATTTAGACATGTTATCTCCTTTTTGTAGTGGTATCAGTGATCTAAACTTTGACGTTCTTAGAAAGTGCTGTGATATTTGGAATAGGGGGGGGGGGACTAGAAATATTCTAGTCCAATAATATTACAGTGGAAAAATAGAAAAGTAGATAACGACAGATGAAGCACACAAATAAAATATAGCTTTTACAATAACAAAGAATGATGGTTAGTAAAAGTGGAGGAGAACATTTTGAATTTGAGTCTGCTGGTTTTCCCATTTCCGTGAAAGCAAAGCTCTGTTTAAATCTGTATGAGAAGACAATGGTAGTGAACTCTGTTAATCTATCTTGCCTAATAAGGCACCATGATTATTATATGTACATGTTTTATTATGCTTTCAAATTTGTTGTCTTCATTGCAGATTTATGGAAATAATGTGGAGATACAAGCTTTAGCTGAAATGTACAATCGGCCCATTCACATATATTCTTATAGCACAGGTACATCTGAGTCAGTCTTTAGTAAGTGGTTACACATGTAATCTTGATGATCTAGTTTGACTTAACATTGTGTGTTTCCTTGGCCAGAACCTATCAATACATTTCATGGAGGCTATGCAACTGATGTTCCACCTATACGACTAAGCTTCCATCATGGGAATCATTATAACTCCCTTGTTGACCCACGTCGTCAAACCATAGGAGCAGGGCTGGGATTTAGCAGTTTGAAAGGAGTAAGTATAAAATTTAAGAAAAGGAAAAGAAAAAGGATTGGATCCAAATAGTGCACGAGTTTTATATTCAGGGTGACACCAGTTTTCGTACCTTCTTTTATTCCTTTATTATGTCCTAGAGCTTCGTAGCCTGATGGATAGACTCTGTTTTACAAAATTGCAGACAAACGTCAACAAGGATCAAGTTAAAGCAGCCATTAAAGCTCAACAGGATCAACAGATTGACAATGTAAACACTGTTGTTACTGAAACAATTAATAATGCGTCAAGTCATCAACCTAGCATTAAGTTTAATGATTTTAGCTGGTCCCCATCTGCAGGCACTCCTAGCTGAAGGGCGCTTTTATTCTGATCTTGAACTCACTGAAAACGAGATTGAGCACATGGTAATGGCAGCATCTAGGGCCGAATATCTGGCAACTGACGGATTCAAGCAGCAACCTAGCCATAGTGACTCTTCAACGTCTGGTGCCGAACCATCATCATCTGGAGCTCGTAAGCGTCCTCTCCGAATGTTCCAATATTGAGCTTTTTACAGTTTTGATGCTACTTCCACCTTTAGAATGACAATGCGTTTTGCGTTTATAAATGACTAACAGGGTCGTCGGATAGTGAAGTCCAGCACAAAGATTCAGTTCTTTGCACCAGCATGCAGATTGTTCTATCGATGGGGTTCACGTATATGCAGGCGGTCGAAGCTTACAGTCTATTTGGAGATGATGTAGATTCCATGGTTTGTTACCTGCTGGAAACCAGTAGTAGCAGCCGAAGGAAAGGGAAGGCAACTCAATGAGAAGTTCTAGTACAAGGGGATGTGTACTGATTCAATAAGGCTGTATTTTCAGTTTTAGAACTTCACAATAATGCTGTATTATCATCACATTTAAACTAAGGTAGAGAAAATGGTGATAATTAGTTTACATCCCTCAAATCTTTCCACTTTTTTGCGATTGTCGTATTTCCTCAGATGTACGATTTTGAGGTGGGTTTCATGAAGAAGAAAACAAACAACTATCTTATGAGAACTTGTTAGGTTAGATAGATACTTGCATATCTAATCGTCTATAAGAACTCGTGAGGTTGAATTAATCGAATAGCCTAGTGAAAATGTCTATTGCTAGTGACCAGAAGGTCCTGAGTTCGAATCTCACTTCATTGCTAATTTATAAAAAAGAAAAGAAAAAAAGAACTCGTGAGGTTAGATAGATTCTTGATGCGAAATTTACCTTGTCGTTAGCCTCTTGGGTTCGGATGAGTGAGTACTTGAGTTGGTTTTTAAGGAAACATCGACCGAATTATCATGTACTAAGGTCACAAACAATGCGTGCTTATGAATATTGTTTGAATAATCTGATACTATCAACTATCAAGTTATGTAACTAACGAGTTTCGTCAATATTATCTGCTCCGTGGAAGGGCATACTTCTCAAAATGGTCTTCAAAATTCATCTATGCACACACCCAAAAGAGTGTTTCAATGAAGAGTAATATGACTATTTTGACTCTGGATGAAATTTCATGAAATACTACACTTACAAATAGGGGGACAAAATAGTCATTTCACTCATAGAAAAGCACTACTCCTGTGTTGTTGTGTCATGTGTGTATAACAGATGAGTTAAAATGGTCTGCAAAATCATGAAAAAAATCTGAAGCCTAAACCATAAACCCTAAGCAGTATGGCAATCTTGAGGACCACTCAGATATTGCAAGAGAAAAATACCAATGACCCAAATTCTATTACTTCATTATCTCTCACCCACAAAGCTCTTACTGATGTAATTACCAATTTCTTCATTTTTAGTTTATTATGTTTATTATTTAGTATAATACCAACTTTTTGGTATTTGTTCTTAATTTAAATGATTTGTTTCTTGCAGATATCATGTTTGGGTGAGTTCAAGAATCTTGAAAAACTAGACCTTAGCTTTAATAGTCTCACTTCACTTGAGGTAATGCTAAAAATGTCATCTTTTTTTCACTCTTTCACTTCATGGTATTTTTGCAGTGATGTGAATTGAGGTGAATGTTGTAAACTGTTGTTTGGGTGGTTTTTTTTTTGTTCGATGTAAGTTAGGATGAAACATGTTTGAAATTAACATTGAGCTCAATTATCATAGCTTTCGATGATAGTGATTTGAGGGTGAATGAAGTTGAATGCAGTTGAATAAACGGGGTGAATGAGGAAATTCGCCTACGTTCCACTTGATTCACCCCAAAACAAACGGACCATTTACGTCAGTTACTTAAGATTAATTGTTGATTATATGGGATGCTAATGTTAATATGTTGTTCTTGGTTTTGTTGAAGCTTTATTTGTATTTTAATTTGTTATTTTGTTGGGGTTTTGTGGATTTAGGGGTTGGAGTCATGTCAGCATTTGAAGTGGTTATCAGTGGCGAACAACAAGCTCGAGAGCTTGAAGGGGATTGAGATGCTAACTAAAGTCACGGTAAGCAGCTTGTTAAATGCGCAACCTTAAGTTATTAGAATTAATTTTTAACCGAATCTGAAACATTTTAACGGAAACAAATGCAAACATTAAGTGATGAGCATCATAGTTTTTCTTTCACTCTGTGCTGCTATTCAGGTACTAAATGCTGGCAAAAACAAGCTGAAGTCAATGAGTGAGGTCAGATCTCTTGTAGGGTTACGTGCATTGATCCTGAATGGTAATATTTGGACTGTTTGTAACCATTTCGGAAATATGTATATCTTCAAACCCATATTCTATAATCTACAAAATCGTCTAATTTGCAGACAACCAGATCGTTTCGATATGCAAGCTTGATCAGATGAAAGATTTGAACACCCTTGGTACTAGTGCCCAACTTTTATTATCTTGATTAATTTACCTCGTAATTTCTTTTTTGTAATTCATTACCAATCTCTTGGATCTTCTACCTCAGAAGAAATCATATCACATGTACGATAGTTGATCTCTTGACAGATTCATATAGCAGTACGTAGGTTGTGAATGCTTGAGCTTTACTAACATGTCTACAATATTATTTGTATAGTTATTCAGTTATATAATTATTCAGTTATAAAATCGTACTATTTGCTTATATCACGGCACGATGTTAGAGCTCATAAGAGCTTGAGGATGAGATAGAACACACCGTATATATGACTTTATGTAGTTATCTTAATTTATAAATTTCTTTGATAGTTCAGGAGATGACACCTTATGACTTGTTTATCTCTTCCAGTTCCCGTAAATAGAAAAATTTTGAACATGGAGGGCCCTTATGAGTCGCACTATCAAGGACTATAATCTTCCTGTGGAAACTGTTTAATCTTTCGTTGGGTCCAGTTTGTTACTCATGCGGCATGCCTTTATTAGATTGAGCTTCTTAGAGTGAAGTTTCCATCTGACAGAGCTTATAAGCCCATACCACTTATTATGTAGACATAATTGCTTATAGGGAAGTGGCATCGGATTACACCATAATTTGTCATACAACAAACTTAATTTGTTGGGTTCACAATTATTTATAACTAAGCTACTTAATATGGGAGCTAATAGTTATGAATAACTCCTGGCTCAATTGATTAATGTAAATTTATGTCAGACGCTCATCGTGTTGTAGTCTAATTGATGTAAATTTCATTTTTAAAGATGATATAATGTCTAGTGATACATGTGAATATGTATAATCACGATCTGGCATCTCAAATGTTACCCAGGACAAGAGTTTAGACTATGGCAGTGAAGTAAGTAGAGATATTAGTTTGTCACTTATTAAGTATTGAAATTAGTTACATATGTGTCAAGTATGTACGTCTTTTACTTCTATAAACTACATCTTACATATTAGTGGGCGGGGGCTGTGTCTTAGTAGCTTAGTGAAACAGTTGATTATATATGCACCCTGGGGCGAAGGTGTCTGTACTCGGGGTTTGGCGAAAGTAAAACCGTGGTGGGTAACCACGAAGGCTGTCCTTTCATATCTTGCATTAATGATTTTCTTACCTCCAGAAGATCATGAAGCTCTGGATTGTTTCACAAAAATATTTTTGAATATAAGATAAAAGGGACATTGTAGAAATTAGAATGAGAATGATTTGGTTTATTCTGGCTTTAAGATCTGTATGTATTGTTTGCTCTAGAATGTGATGTAATGGTTATCAACGCAGGTCAACAGTTCATTTTAACATCTGAATCCTATATCACATACTTATGAGTTTTTTTCGAGGTTCTATAAGTTTTTAACCTGTAGCAATTGGAACGGTGGTTCCGACTTTTTGCAGTTCTTTCGAGAAATCCAATATGTGAAATTGGGGAATCCCTGGCCAAGGCTAAATCCATGACAAAAGTAAGATCCCCCCTCCCCTTATCTAGTTTATTTTGGCTCATCATCATACTTACGAGGATGTCACACATCTTTGTTTCAGCTGTCTCTTGCCAATTGCCAGTTACAAACAATTGGCTCTTCATTAAGCTCTTGCGCTGAATTGAAAGAGCTGAGGCTTGCTCATAATGACATAAAGGTTAGCTTTAAAGTTGTAGATTTTTAATAAAAAAAATTCGGTTATATTATGTTCTATCTACTTGCTCCTTTTTTATATGAAGGACCTACATTCTTAAAATGTTGTCCTTGAGTAATGATGTACTAACTTATTTTTAAAAACATTTTCCATCAAACCTTTTCATACATGTGTATGCACTACAAATTTGCCACATCGTAATTGTTTACCCATATATTTTCCATATCTAGCCTTAATTAACTATAAATGTAGGTTACAATAGCACATTGACATTACCTTAACCGCTTATTTTCTGCGAGAAGCCAAGGTTGATTATTTAAATAAAAAAGGAGGAAATAGATGTAATTTTGTTCTGTTCTTTGTTGATTTATTCTGGTAAACTGTTTGATGCTCGCAAACTGATTGCTATACTTAACAAATACTGTCTTGTAGACTCTTCCAGGAGAGTTGGTGCACAATAGAAGGCTCCAGAATCTAGATGTGGGGAACAACTTGATCGCCAAGGGGTCAGATCTGAAGGTTAGCAGCTCAATACCACACATGCGCGACTTCATTCAATTGCAAGTGTTATTTTAATGGCTGCCACTTTCTTCTGCTGATTCCTGACTTAGTTGTGCGTTACAGGTGTTAACTTCATTAGTTTATTTGAGAACCTTGAATCTACAAGGCAATCCTATTGCTGAAAAAGAATCTTTGGCCAAGAAGGTACGTTTCACCATGACATTGTTTTAGCCTAGTCTGAAATGGTATTTTATAATTTTGAGACAATCCAATCAAGCTTGATTTTGCAGGTCAAGAAAATGTTGCCGAACTTACAGGTTTTTAATACTAAGCTTACAGAGAAACGTAACAAAAAGGAGAGTGATATCACAGAAAGTTCTCCTGATTACAAGGTTAAGCCAGGGGTTAAGAAGGATATGGATATGGATGCATCACTGGCTCCCAAGAAATCGAAGAAACATATTTTAGGGGATCAGAGTACAGATATGGATATGGATGCATCACCGGCTCCCAAGAAATCAAAGAAGCATCTTTTAGAGGATCCAAGTCCAGATATGCTCATGTCTAATTTGAGAAATCAGGAAGTGAAGGGTTTGAGCTCGAAAAAGCAGAAGACAAATGAGCAGCTATACAAGGAACGGTCTGATCAGATAGACACATCAATTGTAGATTCACAATCTAAGAAAAAATCGAAAAAGCTGCAGGATAATGAAATCATTATCTCAGAAAATGTGGAAATCCAAGGAGTAGCTCCAGATGTTAAGATAGAAACAAAACGTAAGAAAGACAAAACCGGCTTGCTGATAAAAGATACCCAACTTGATAAAAATTCTAAGGGAAAGGTGAAATCCCGAGAAAGCAATGTTCTTGATCATGACCAAATGGCAGTTGATGATGCTAATGGAAGTATTGATAAGAAATCTCTTCAAAATATTGATGCACATGCTGTTGAAAATAAGAGGAAAGGGAAGCACAAAAAGAAAGGATTGGCTGCCGAAGCTCTCCTGTTTTCACCTGATGCTGAAGTTGGATTGGGCGGACAGTCGACTTGGGATGCCTAGTATCAAACGCACTGGTAAAACATTCTTGCTAAGTTTTGAGTGGAGTTTTTCGTCTGTAGGTGGGGGAAAAGATTATAGTTGGGGCTCATGAACTAAGATGTCCTAATGCTCTTGGCCTCTCATAGTGATTAGCAATACAATCATCGGTATACTGAATATGGCTCCCTGAAATGTTTACGGACACTGCCACCCCGGCATATAGTTATCGTGTCTCAAACATGCTTAAACTATAAATATGTTCGCCTGAAATGTGAGATGGTGTTTTATCAAGCTTTCTTTTGGCCGTTTAGCGTCTTGTGTAGTGATTGCTGATACTTTTGAGCACTTTGCATGTTGCCAAGAGTAAATCTTGTATCAAGCTGCATTGTGGGATCTTGGTGTTTTGAGTCAAACTCCGCCAGGGTTCACTCAATGTCGATTTAATTTGAGCATTTTTGTTAGCATTCAAGTTTTCATTTATTGACACTTTATTGCGAACTTAGTACCTTTATGAAATATATACAGATGCTCAAAACATATTGTTAATAAACACGATTAGTTCAGTAACTATACATTATACCTCTCGGGTCTATGTCACGCAGCAAGTCAGCCGAGCGTAAGCTAAGGTTTGAGATGTGGTTTGAATCATCGAGTCAAGGTGTTAAGTCGAGTTATTTCAGTAAAACATAGGGGTAATGACATGGGAG
The DNA here is from genome assembly GCA_003412495.2 of Echium plantagineum. Taxonomy (NCBI): domain Eukaryota; kingdom Viridiplantae; phylum Streptophyta; class Magnoliopsida; order Boraginales; family Boraginaceae; genus Echium; species Echium plantagineum. The sequence continues at coordinate 22,726,299 of CM016564.1, forward strand.
ATCACCTATGTTTTATAGTATATGTTTCCAATTGATGAATTAAAACGCTCCAGTCGATCACCCAAATTTCAAAAAATATACCAGTTGGTCACTCCGTTAAAATTTCCGTCTAACTCCCGTTAAATAATTGTCATGTGAGTTGCATGTGACGTTTGTGGGGGGATTTTTGAAAGTTCACACTAACTTTTGGGGGCATTTTAGTAATTTCACATGCTAGAAGGTTTGGAAATGCATTCAGGGTCATGTGAAATACATTTTAGTAACTTTCGGAATCGCGAAAGTTAGTGTGAATTTCTGAAAATACCCCCACAAACGTCACATGCAACTCATAAAACAAATATTTAACGGGAGTTAACGGATTGGGTGATCGACTGGACCATTATAAATCATTGGTAATTGACTGGAACATTTTAAATCATAGGTGATCAACTGAAAACATATGACAAACATGGGTGATTTCCGCTGCCATTAGCCCTAAAACACATCATATGTTTGTGCAAATTATTAGAAAAACATGCAAAAAATTAATCAATCATAAGAAACTACAAACACATTATTTTCCCCTAAGCTCATTGTCCACCCTATCTAGTGTGGAGACAATTTTATCCATTAAAAATCCACGTGGCATGATAGCATTGACCAGTATCTGATCCATGCAATCCATAATTTTAACATAATCTTTTCCACCACAAAAATCTACCAACATAACCTCTAAATTAAATCTCACAGATTTCTTGCATTTTGATCTTCAATTATTCACAACTGAAAATGGCAGCTACTATTGCTTCTGCATCAACCATTGTAGGGTTGGGTACCTCCTCCCTCTCCACCCCTTCAAGGCTTCCTTCGAAGCAAACGTCCCTCTCCTCGGGTAAAATTAGCATCACCAATGTACTATTTCCATTCGGAAAATTGTCCAGTTTGTTTTTTCAATGATCGATATAAACAAACTTAATGGTCTTAATTGCCACGCAATAAAATTATTTTAACATATCATGTATATTAATGGAAGTATCTTTTGAATCGAAAAAAATTATTACTATATCTATTCGTACCACCTCAATGTTTCTGCTAGATCCGCCCCTGAGAATGGGGGAGTGCATGCTTAATTATATTATATTTGACTAATATGTCAAACAAATTATGTTAATTCCAGGATTTTTAAGATCTCCAGTAACAGCTAGGAACCCTTTAAGGGTGGCAGGAGCTTCTGGAGGGAGGGTGACATGGTAATAAATTATCAATTATATGTATGCTCTACTCAATTTATTAATTTTTTTTTAATTGATAATATAAATTGTGGATTCTATTATTTTGTTATATGTGTGCAAGAACTTAGATATATATATATAACTGATCGCTCACTTGGAGTTTATTGATCTTGTGAAGCTTTGAGAGGGACTGGCTACGTAGGGATCTGAATGTGATCGGGTTCGGCTTGATCGGGTGGCTTGCACCGTCTAGCATTCCCGCGATTAATGGTAAAAGCTTGACCGGGTTGTTCTTCGACAGCATTGGAACAGAGCTTGCTCATTTCCCTTCTCCCCCAGCTCTCACTTCTCAATTCTGGTAAAACAATTTTTCAATGTTCATTGTGTATATATATTCGACGGATTAAAAGTATCGAACGTGGTGACTACATAAGTAGTTTTAACAGTTTGTTAAAAGTCAAGACTTAGATCGACTACATATTCACTGGCAGGTTGTGGCTGGTCTGCTGGCATTTGGGGTTGTTCATTTGCTTGACATTTGGTCAGATTGGCTTCAAAGGGAGGACTGATAGCTACTTTTAAAATAATAAATGTATGATATTATTTGTTGCTTGCCCAATATGTAATGTAATAACCTCTTAAATTTAATCAATGTATGTTAAGTTTATTATGCTCTTGCTTTATTTACCAATTGATTTTTTTTTTTTTTGTAAATTATCAATGAGTTGAGATCCGACTATTAGCGAGAGTCTTTTTCATTAGCTATTCAACTAACTCACTTTATTTACCAATTGGTGAGCAAGCTTGAAGTGTGATTGTATTTTGTTGAATGTGGAACTTGGGGTGAGAAATGTAATTATGATTTTTGTTTTGAGTTTGGATTACCATAGAAATTAATTCTGTTTTAACTAATCAACATTAAATATAGTTCAATTTAGCTTGAATCGAACATAACAAGTTATTAATGGATCTATGAGTTGAAATTTGATGGAATTTGTTCAATGTAATTAATTAATCAAAAATTAGGTCTAAAGTAATGAAAACAAGACAATGTTTGAGTTTTTAAGGGCAAATGGTTGCGACAATAACTTTTATAAAATGTTTTCAATTCATCACTTATGTTTCAAAATGTCTCTGTCAATCACCTATGATTTATGTTATAAAATATATCCTACTTGGACTTGCACAATTGAGGGAGCGTTATTTTATATTTGAAATTGGGGATGAAATATTTTATATTTTCTTTTGATTTTTTATTCAAAAATATATTAAATGAAATGACCGAAATAACTTTATTGATAAGTCACATGCCCCTCATATGATTTTATTAGCGATGAATCGACAGAAAGAGTGATGGATTGGAACATTTTCAAATATAGATGATTGACAAAGACGTTTTGAAACGTAAGTAATAATCTGAAAATATTTTGAAAATATAAATAATTATTGTGACCGTTTGCCCTTTTCCAATGTAGATATACTTATATAAACAATAAATTTTTATTTAAAATAACCCATACTAATTCTTACTTATTTATGAAATATCCATCACACTGCCAAAAATAAAAAAATATTCATCATAACAAGTTAAATACTTAGGGGTTCAAATTCTGTTGGTACTAACGCTAAGAGGTGCACAGTTTATTTGTTCATTTTTGAATAATAGAAGTTATAAATGAACCAACAATCAAATTAAATGAAGCCTGAGACCTCTTGAAAAAAACTCAGACCGGGGTATCACTAGGCTATGAGCCTTGGACTTACGGGTGCACAAATAAAACGTTTAATTTCACAAATTGCCCCCACCTGAATAGCTTTAAGAATATTGTTTTATTTGATTGCGTTGAATACAAATTTTAAGTCATATGGAGGATGTTCAATGTAAGGGAGTGTGTTGAAGTATGAATCCGAAATTTAGATTGGAAAAAGTGAAGTGTACCACATGGACAATTCATACATGATGTTCACCTTACAAGAAGCTACGTTTGAGTAGTTGTTAAATGAATGACAACATTATGCCAAAGCCTCTTGGGTGCGCGTTGAAGAGGGGTGAAAATCGTAGATTGAGCTTGGAAATGAAAGAGCACTAACGGTATGAGATAGTAATATACTAAACATCTAAACTATAAATTTTGAACATTTTGACAAGGGATGACATTATCATATCATCAAAACATTGTCAACTTTGTTCATTTAATGTAAAATTTAACAAACTCTATTGTTTACATAACAAGGTTAGCTCTTTAAGGATAACATATTGAGAAGGGATGTCAATATCATATCATCAAAACATCGTACACTTTTTTTGTTTAATGCAAAATTTAACAAACTCTATTATTTACATAACAAGGTTAGCTCCTTTAAGAAATCGAATCTATGTTGTATGAAAAATTAAGATTGTAAATACTTAACATTTTAGTTTGTGATGAATATACTAAAAAAATCAAGATTGAGTATTTCAATCAAAACTACAAATTTTGAACATATTGACAATATTTTAGGGATGACATTAATATCGCCTTTATCATCAAAACATCGGCCTTTTTGTTCATTTAATGCAACATTTAGCAAACTTTATTGTTTATATGAGTTAACTCGTTTAAGAAATTGAATCTACATTGCACGAAGAGTCAAGGATATAGATATTTAGCGTTTTTAATTTTTTTAGCAGTTGAATTATGCCTGGGTCCATTCTACGGTTTTCATCCTCATACACAACTCTGCTTTTAATTACAATAATCATATTTGTTGTAAATCAAGTTAAAAATACGCTATTTTTGTATCTTTCCAATAATAATACTCAGTATACTATACATTATATTGAAAAAAATATTACTATGAAGATAATTATAAAGAATGATAAACGGATAAGAGAAGCTAAGACAAATGGAAGATATTTTATTGCTTTTAGTTTGTGTAAAATATAATAAAATGAACACATAGATATAGGCTTCCACATCAAACATAGGTTAATAGACATAATCAATCACAATATGCCTTCTTTTATTGCTAATATTGGTCTCCAGGCAAGACATCCATATTTCCATAACACTTCCCTTTAAATGTTTAACAATAAAAAACATGCCTCATTAAAATTTTATTAGGAAAAATCTTATAGGATAAAACACTATTAAGTAAAAAAGAAGTGCACTATTCTCAATATACGCATATAATGTTGTCTAGTTATAACCTTGATAGGAAAACTTGTTTGAGACAAAACCTAAATCAAGTAAAAAAGACTACAATGCGTATTTCTCCCCTCAAGACCACATCATTTTACATCATTTAGTCGACGTAGTCCCATACCCTGGATGATCTTTTATACATTTACGTAATATGCGAGATTATCACATGCACCAATTTGCCGAACATCAGCTCTCCATTCTTTTGGCAATTATGGGTAAAGAAGAATTTTGATGATATATATTTTGTTATATCCGGTGTGATATATCCTTCTTTTGGTTGCGCATTATTTTCAAAATCATTTTATCAAACAAGATCGTAACGACCAATTTTAATATTCCCTCCATCTCTAAATGATTGGTACATTTTGACTTTCATGGTCAATAAAACCCGATTTAAAATGTAAATATCTATTATTTTACATGCAAAAATAATATAACAAGTTGATATTTCAAAAATATATATTGAGACGAATCTAACAAGATCCCACATGACTATATTCTTTCTTACCGTTTAGTAAGAATTCTTGATCATGTATTTCTAAATTGATGCGTGTTAAGGTGATTTTGTTGATATAATGTTTCATATAACACTGAGAAATACATCACTACCAAATATACATCGTGTATGTGATCTTTCAACAAAGATCACATAAATATTATGCATTTGCACTACCTATTATCTATAACTCATATATGTTTTACTGTAACAATCGCATAGGTATTGTGCATTAAACTTATTCTAATGCCTTTGTGTTGGCAAAAGAGTACTTTGCTTCAATAGATTAATAAAGATTTTTGTATGGCTAACAAAACATATTACTTCAATAATATTTATATTATATGATACTTCGAGACCAAATATTTATTTCATATTTTTTCTCTTGATATTAATAATGGATAATGTATTATTATAATCCTTGACTACTCAATGTGAATTTTTCGTAGAATTTCATCTCAAATTCTTTATTGAATAAGTTTACTAAGTTTTGAAAGCTCTTTAGCAGTTCCAAAATACTTTTATTATCACAAACTAGTCTCGTCATCTTTACATATGTGAATAAATTTTTATAACCTTCCCTGATTAATTAGTCATTTGAAAACTTGACACATTAAAAATTTTGTGGGACACGTGAAAATTAATGAACACGTTAATAAAATTTAATAACTCTCTCATAAACAAATATATATGTATATATATTTCTATAAGAGACATGTTAAAATTTAAACCTAAATGATATTTTAAGATAAGAGACATGCATATTCCAAACACTACATATATATTTCTATAAGAGACATGTTAAAATTTAAAATTAAACAAAGATAAAAGGCATCCATATTAAAAATACTATATATATATTTCTATAAAAGACATATTAAAATTTAAAATTAGTCTATATTTCAAATAATATATATATATTTCTATAAAAGACATATTAAAATTTAAAATTAAACAATATTCGAAGATAAGAGACATCCATAATTCCATATTAGTATTTGTAGCCGTTGAAGGAGTTAGTATATCAGTCAAAGCTTCTCTTCTCTTCTCTTCACTCCTTACTTTTTAGCTCATCAATCAAGAAATAGCATGGACGACCAAAACCCTAACCCGACCCGACTCGAGACCCACCCAGAAGACGACCCTATCCCACCTGACCCGTTACTCGACCCGGGAACATTCATCCACGTCGACCCCAACGACGATGTTACCCCGGCTCCTGTCCCGCCGGAGTCGGATTCCGACTTCATTGATCTCAGTGAAGTAATTGATGGTCAAACTTTGAACGATGCAAATTTGACAGACACAATTGATGGTCAAAATTCGAAGGAGGTAATTGACGGTAGGAATTCAACCGAGGTTGTTGATGTTGAAAGTTTGACTCCGGACGCAAATGGTGCGAATTTGACCAACGTAATTGGGGGTCAAAATTCGACGGGAGAGAGTAATGGTCAAAATTTGACCGATGGAACAGGTGGTCAAAATTTGACCGATGTAATTGATGGTGGTGGTTTGACTGAAACTAAAGTAGTTGATGGTGAAAGTTTGAGTATGTCAGAGAAGACGCCAAGTTCGCAGAAGAAGGGTTCGAAAAGGTTGCCTGTGGAGCTAGCCGGGAGGCCTGACTGGTTGCCGGAGGATTGGAGGTACGAGATTCGTATGCGTGTATCGGGTGCTACTGCTGGTTCTTATGATCGGGTAAGGTGTTTATTATTCTAGTTGTCCCAAAAGATTGTCCAGTTTTGCTTTCGGAAGAATTTTTGTTATGTTTTGTAGTGTAATATTTGGTGAAAGTATGTGTAAAGGTAGTATCTTTAGCATAATTTATTATTAATTTGATGATTTTGTTTCGCATTGAAGTGATGATTGTCGATTGTGAATGTAGTTCTAGGAAATTTATTGATGGAGGTAGTGGTAAATAGTGCATATTTCCATTATAGGTATTATTGATTGAATGGTTTTGTAAAGAATGCGCATTTTAGTTGCGTAATTATGATAGTTGATGGATTAAATTTTGAACTCAAATACTTTTATAGTACAATTGATGAAAAGTATATAGAAAGCTAGAACTTTTAATGTAGTTCACTATTAGTGTGATAATATCGGTTCAAACCAAGTAATGTATGTCAATTAACACTACAAATTTTGTTGACTTTACCGTTGAAAAGAAGAAATGGACAATCTTGATGGAGGTAGCATAATTCATATAGTTCATATTGAGATGGATTCGATGAATTTATCAATGAGGAGAATGTTGTATATTAGTGATTTTAGAACTGTGTAGTTTTGTCAATTGTCCTGTGCAGCTTGGTCGAGTAATTAATGCCTTTCACTGACAGTAATTTAGCCTGTAAGTGGCTATTGTAAAGTTATCCCACCACCAATTAGAGTTCCAGATATTTTTGGATTAGTTAGCTGGAGCCTGGAGGATTAGCTAGTAGTTTAACTTCATTATGTTGTTGCCTTGCAGCTAGACACAATGCAGTTTTGCATTTAAGGAATTATTTTCGTGCTTACGTGATACCTTGATAAGGTTTTTTAACTTAATGGGTATAGGATAAGCAAATAAGTACTAATCGTATTGGTGTACTCGCTGTAGTTATGTTATTCAGGAGTATCTCCTGAAAGTGTATGTAAAAGGAAAATGATAGTTGTAGCTTGTGGCATTTATGGGTGGCAATTCTGAATGTTGTGGCTTTGTTTATTGTATGTCCGATCATTAACTTTTTCACTTTTCCCCGCAATAGCATTGAGACTAATAACTCACCACAAAGAATGATTAAATTGTAACTTTTGAAATAAATGAACTTCACAATTGTGGAGGTAAATATGGTAGGCAATGTAGTACTGCAATAGAGGAATAGTACTGCAATAGTAAAAATTTAGTCAGTCTGTAAATATGGTAGGCAATATAGTTTTAAAACTTGTGTATACGAAAAGAGTTACTGGTGAAACTTATCATCAGCGCTTCTCTTTTCTTTCTTCTTATATGCTTTATTGTATGTCCGATCATTCACTTTTTCACTTTTTCCCGCAATAGCATTGAGACTAAATTTTTATTATTGCAGTACTATTTTTCTCCTACTGGTAGGAACTTCCGTTCAAAGGCTGAGGTACTCCGCTTCTTGGAAACTGGATCAAGAAAGAAAAAGAGAGGCGCTGATGATGAGACGGTTGGTGAATTTGTATTTCATTTGGATGAGCTTTACATGGAAGACTTTTCTGAATATACGAATCCGACTAGAAGAGTACTCTCCTTGTTTGTTTTATGACGTTTTGACATATTTTTGCAGCCTACAGCAAGCTCCGAGAAGCCAAAAGCAAAAAGGCCAAAGAGAAAGAAGGGCGATTTTTCCAGTGTGGATTTCGATTTTGAAAATCCACCCAAGAACGTCAGCTGGACTCTTACGAATGCTTCTCATGACATATGGACGGCTGTTGCTGATGAAGTTATCACTCCAGAGTCTACTCAAAGAAAATGGGAAGACGCTTTTTCCTGCATCACGGGATTGGAGAAGAAATAGCAGAACTTCGGCTTGTATTATCAGTTAACCATGTTCCAATGGGAGTTAGGTCAAGTAGGTATCATTAATCAGTTATGAAAAGTGTAGCTTTTAGCATTAAAAGTTTTCAAGTGTAATTTAATCGTCGATAGTCGTATTCGTTTGTTGATGCTCTCTTTTGAACTCTGCAAGGACTGTATATTGTACTCAGTAGAACAGTCATCAGCATTAAGTTATGATCAAAATTTATCTTAATTGTCTTCCTTGCTTTAGTGTTATGCATATTCTATTGCTATAGTTGTGTTACTTCTAAATACTGTTCTATTACTATTTAGGGTGGAATCTATTTCACAAATTCTTCTGTGTTCGGTTCATGTTGTACTAAATACGTCTCATTGTCATACGCATGGAATCGACATTCAATATACCTGTTCGACGTTCAATATATCTAACCAACGCATGCTACATGTATTTGGTGATGATAAAATGGTCAAATACATTTATTTTCTTATCGATGAAAACCGGGAAAAAAAGTCTATCCATAAAGCATACCACGTTAAACTTATTAGGCTGCTGAGTGCTGACTCGATATTGCTCTTTATGGCTTCTACCTTTTTGCTTTTGATGCACATTGCTCCACACTGAAAGCAACCAAAAGCTGATACTTGGTTAATAAGTTTTGACTACCAAACCATACATAATCATCCTCAAGATTCAGATTTATGTATAAAGTTATTATGAACTTTCAAGAATTGACTAATTTATGGTGTTGAAAATGGAGCAAAATCAAGAATCTGCATGCATAAAGAAGTTGGATATTCCAGTGGGAGAGGACCCTTCTGTGTTTCCTGGATTTCGATTTTCGCCAACTGATGAAGAACTCATATCTTACTATTTGAAGAAGAAGCTTCAAGGGACTGAAACTTCTGTTGAGGTTATTTCTCAGATTGAGATTTGGAAATTTGAGCCTTGGGATTTGCCTGGTAATTTTCTGTTCTTTAGAGATAATCTGAGTAGCAACTTTTAGCTGTCATAGAGGAATGGAATAAATCAAAATGCCTCATTACACTATCTACGCTTTTTGTATATAGTGAAGTAGTAGGTTGTGTTTGCATTTCAACGTTGGATCAATTCGGCAACAACCATCCTATTATAACATTGGCACGGGGTAAGGTTGCATATTATTCGACTCATTTACCATGCTTAGGCAGGAGCCTCTTTTTAGAGGCGTTGAGGCATGTTTGATGTTGATGTGCTATTGAGTACTTTTGTTGGATTAGGAGCTGTTATTCTGTAGAGGAAGTTATAATATTCTTTGCAAGATCTGACTTTCATTTATGTGAGTCTCCTTAAATGGAATTTCTTATTATTGATTTAACTTAAGATTCTCTCAAGTTTCATTTGCTATATATTTTTATAATTCAAGGTGTACGAAAAATAAGGAAATTTGATGTTCTAAGAAATTTGATGTTCTAAGATTCTCTCAAGTTTCATTTGGTACTTCAGTTAATGTGATTTAGATCTCAATGATAAATTGCATTAGAACAAGATATAACTGATGATAAATTGCATTAGAACAAGATATAACTGTAACTTGGAGAGAACTATTGGATTGTAGGGCTTGTAACTTGCGAGGAAACACAAACTCGCAAGTGTGCTGCAAAAAAGGAAAAAATGAACTGAAAAAACCAATGGGGTTATTCCCGAAGTACAATAGAGTCAGTGCTTCTCCTCGTCCTTCGTAGCAGTGATTCGATTCATTTTATTGTTCTAAGGGACAGGGGTTCTACTGTGGTGTGGGGGGGGGGGGGGGGGGGGGGGCTCTTGCTATAATGTTTTTGCCCATTTTGATTTACGAAGGATATTTAGTCGCATAGTTTATCTTTTAAGTGTATAGTTATTCCTGCAGAAATTGATTGTTCAACCTCCAATTGCCTATGTTAAGGTTCTATAGATAGTGACTGAGACTATCATTTCTCAATTGATCAGCCAAGGCACTCATTCAATCAGAAAACGAGTGGTTTTTCTTTTCTCCTCTTGGAAGAAAATACCCGAAGGGCTCCCAAAGTAAAAGGGCAACAGAAACTGGTTACTGGAAAGCCACAGGAAAGGAACGCAATGTCAAATCAGGGAATAGTCTAATTGGAACAAAGAGGACTCTAGTGTTTCACAAAGGTAGGGCTCCTAAAGGGCAGCGCACGGAGTGGATAATGCATGAGTTCTGTATGACTGGGAAATCGGAGGTGATGGTTGCGCTGAATTGAGAAAACTTTATTGTTTAACATTGCATTCATTGCGAACTAAACTTTATATATGTTTACTCTATGCATGTGTATATGCAGGATACTCTAGTAGTCTGCCGCTTGAGGAAGAATTGCGAGTTTCATATAAATGACAAATCAAGAAAAAAATCTCTTAACAAGAGGAAGCCATCGTCTGTAGACAATTTTGCAACGTCATCTGCAGTCGAACAGATAGATTGGTTAGACCAAGTAGGAGATTGTCGTTCAAAGGAGGGTAGTTGTAGCTTGAATTCCCATTACACTGAACAAACTGATTCCGGGCAGGAATCTGATGACAAGATGCATGGCAAGCTCTTGCAGCACAACATAATGCTCGAAAAGGTATATATAATATCCATAGTGATGACTGCATTGTGATTAATTTTAAGCTATGTAATTTTAATGTTCTAATTCAACTGAAAACATACGCTTGAGCTACTGTAATTAGATTTGTCAGGACTCGAAAGTTGGTAGTAATCTCTCTTTTCCTTCGAGGAATGACATCTACTTCTATTGTTTTATCATGGGGACTAATCAGCGATGAATTTTGGGGCTGAATGTATTGTATATCAGTCAGTTCTTTAGTTTCCTTTGTCCTTGTTAAGGTTTCCTACGTCGTATTTCTTGATCTGGAACCGGTGCTAGATATGATGTTTGAACGAGATCTTTGATTCTGGCTACCTTGCTTCGACCCTAAATTTTGAAATTTCTTGCAGATTGAAGATGATTGCTTTGCTGATATAATGAAAGACGACATAATCAAACTAGATGATTCCTCATCCTCATTCAGAATGGATTCAGAGCTTCTGCCAGCAGTTGTTCGTGAGTGCGAGATGAAGATTAACTTAAAGCGGCCAGCTCAAGCTATTCCTTCCCGTGAGATTCCGTCCCAGGGCACTGCCAATAGAAGAGTTAGACTGAATACGCTGAATGAGGAATACCCTCAACCAAATGAGGAGCAAAATCGACCTGCACAAGAAAACGATGTTCACATTTCGCAGAGGTTTTTCAAGGGTTCTTCATGCCAAACGAAACACTTGGTTGTTTACGGGTGTCTAGCAATAGTAATAATCGTAGTCATGAGTATTAACTTACTGAAAGGTTTTAGGCAGCTTAAAGGTTTTGCTTATAGGTTATGCTATTAGATGGATCTGGTGTAGAAGTTGGATGATATAGATACTCAGTGGACAGTATGTGCTGATGTTTGTTTCAGTAAAATGTATTCAAATAAATGAATGTATATTTCTTAGACCAAGAACACCTTTTGTTGAAGGCAATGTAATTGCTCTTTTGTGATAGGAAGACTCGCAACCACTACTTAAAGAATGCGTATTAGGCAGATATCGAACCATGTTAAGTAGAAGACACCAGACAAGCCTCGATAATGTAGATGCTCAATTGTAGGTGTAAATTTGTGATGTATTTCACTTCAGTGTTTAGCATAGGCCGAGAAGTCAATATGGGTATTACTTTATAAAAAATATTTTGAGGTGTAAAAATTTGAGACCCTCAAACTAAGGGCTTTGGCAGCTCCCTGCCTTAGTATGACGTCAAAGGTTATACTTTATTTGTGCTATACTCTTATTAACATGAGGCTTTGTGTCTGTGATCTCAATCGGAGCTTACCTGTGTTGGTTAGGTCGAACAGGCACTTTTTATAAAAATAAGTAAAATTATGAGTATATGTTCTTAATAAAAAATTAATAATTATAATATATTAGAGTGTTTCGGAGACCCCTTTCAAAATATATGATATTCTGAGATCCGCCACTGCTTACTGGGGTTAAGAAAACTATAAAAGTGGCAAACCCCACTAGATCTTTAGTTAGTTTGAGACCCTCAAACTAAGGCCCTAACATTCCTTGCCTTTGGTATGATATCAGAGGTTATCGCGGTATGTGCCTCGCCTGATCAGGAGACTAGAGCTTGCCCTTTAATCACTTCGAAACACAAGGTTCGTTTCCAGTGAAAATTCAACCTGGATTGCTAAAAAGCCGAAGCTGCGTATCACTTTGCACTCTAATTTTTATCAGTTAAACTATGCCCAGGGAACCTCACTAGATCTTTCATTATTCTAACATATGAGTCGATTTTGAGCATATTATATTATGTTATACTCCCTCCGTCCCTAAAAGATTGTCACATTTTGAATTTTGGTGGTCAAACATTACAAAATTTGATCATAAATGCTCATCAAACGATAAGAAATAATATACTCTTGTGAGATCTTGTTAGATTCGTCTCAATATATATTTTTGAAATATCAAATTTTTATAATTTTTTCGCTTGTAGAATAAGAGATATTTACGTTTTAATTCTTGTTTTGTTGACCATGAAAAGTCAAAATATGACAATCATTTAAGGACGGAGAAAGTATTATTTGATAGTTAAAGTAATTGAGTAATTACCTTACTCGATTACAAGTCTACGAGCCCTAGGTCATTAATAGCCTAACTACATAACATAACATGTGTACCAGTTAATTAACCATTAAGAGGACTAATTTATACCTCTAGCTAGTGTTGTTTTAGGTTCGAGTGGTTATCAGATAATTACTCGAGTATCACTCGGATGTTAGCTGGACCGAGTTTAATTTTTGGCCAATACTTTTTTACATAAAAATATATAAGAAGCTAAAAACGAGTCAAGCTTTTACCGGAATCAGTTGCATCCATGCATGTAGTTTAACTAATTATAGAACAGAAATTACGTCCTGTTGCTGCTGCAGAATTTTTATCCATTTGTTTCAGGTACCGAGTGATATCTCTTACCCAAATCCGACTCGACAAGCCGCCGGGCTTACCGAACCGTACCGGGTTGCCCACAATTCATCTTGAACTCTTGATCTTGAAATGATTGATTCGGTCCAACAATTCTGAAACAGCCCAGCACCCACTGGATTAACTATCTCTAACCTACTCCATATTCATCATCTTCCACACAAGCATCACTTTTTGCAGCCTACATTCTTGAATTGGACAATCAATTTGGGACACCATGGCCAAGAAACGCACCAGAATCACCAACCCAGAGCCCTTCGCCGCCGCCAACGATGCCGTCGATGACTACCAACCCTCTGTCGCCTCCACCAAGAAACGCTCTAAAGGCTCCAAGTCACACCAACTTGAAAATAAGGTTTTTTTTTCTTATATTATTTAGTCGTGCAACATAAATTTCAGTTTTTTATTTGTTGGTTTATTCAATCATGATGGAAAATATATTTTGTATAATAATACATATAAAGTTCAGTTTTTTACTTGTTGGGTCATTGAATAATATCTTCTTAGACTAATATGATATAGTTTAAAGTGTATGTTTTTTCTAGTTGGGTTATTAAATAATGTTGCTTTTATTCGAAATAATGTATTCATATACTCAAATATGCACTCATACATATAAACTTTTCAGTTTTTTGTATGTCGGATCGTTGAAGTATGTTAGTTTCTTTTATAGTTCAGTTTCCGTTTGTTGGTCATTAAATATATTGTTTTCGGTTAAATGTAAGTTATCCTACACGCATATGTACAATTATACATATAAAGTTCAGAATTTGGTATGTTGGGTCATTGAAATACCTTGTATGTAGGTCATTCCTAAAGGAATGAGCTCGAAGATATTAAAGGAGGCAAGGGAACAGCAGAAGGAAATTGAGGAGGAGGAAACGGATGAGCTTAATGCGGAAAATGGTAATAATCTGAAAGTTAGTGATTGGAATTCTGTTACTGAGAGTGTAGCAAAGGAGGTAGTTGATGAGGAAGGGGATATCGATGATTTTCAAGGATTTAATGAGACCCAGAGCCAGTACGGTGATGTTGAGGTTAGTTATTTCTACTACTCCCTCCAACTAAACAAGATAGTCTACTTTTGAATTTCGTTTGTTTGATTAATAAATTTTGAACACAAATACCATGTATATGCTTTATATTATTTGGTGAAAAATATATCAAAAGATAATATCTTTAATTTTTTGATTCAAAGTAAAGTTATGTTAGTCAATTAATATTGCAAAGTTTGTTGATGTTGACCATTAAAAAACCAGTCTTACCAATCTTTTTGGGATGGAGGGAGTACATAGTTTTATTTGGTAATTGACAATGGCAGAAGAAGGTTTCCGGATATCACAGCGAAAGTTGCTTTCCTTTTTTGTTTATCTAATTGGTCCATGTGGGAATGTATTATAGGAAGAGCTAGATGAAGAGGATGAAAGGCTCTTAGATGCTTTTTTTTCAACGGAAAACCATCAACAACGGACTTTGGCTGACATAGTTGTTGAGAAGATCAAAGAGAAAGGCGAACAAGTTTCTTCAGGTATTTAATTAGTTGTATGAATAATTTTACGTCTTTTTGTCGCTAGTATGCTAGGGTTAATTAGAGCCAGTGTAAATTCTTAATTGATATGCCTGTCTCGTTGATGTTTCTGTTTGTCGTCCCAAAAATATTCGAATCCAAGAAACGAGAGTTATGGTTGAGGGATTTGAGATACTTAAACTTTTACTAGATTTAAGTTACTTATTTTCCACTGTTTTTTGTTATTTGTCGCAGAAGCGAGGCCAGTGCCTAAGTTGGATACCACCATCATAGAGTTATACAAAGGGTATGCTACCTGTTTTGTTGTATTTTTTTTTTATTTGGTGTGTGAGTTTAATTGATTTTAATGCTGGGTGCTTAATTTGGGTGCAGTGTTGGCAAACTTCTGAGTAAATATACATCAGGCAAAATGCCAAAAGCTTTCAAGCACATACCTTCTTTACAGTTGTGGGAGGAAGTCTTGTACTTGACAGAACCAGAAAAGTGGTCTCCAAATGCAATGTTCCAAGCCACAAGAATCTTTGCATCCAATTTGGGAGTAAAAAGGGCCGAACGCTTTTACAAGCTTGTGTTACTCCCTCGTGTGAGAGAAGATATTAGAAAACATAAGAGACTGCATTTTGCATTGTATCAGTCGCTGAAGAAGGCTTTGTACAAACCTGCTGCCTTTAACAAGGGAATATTGTTTTCTTTGTGTGAGGTAAATTGCTGTCTTAGGGTTCCATGCATATATAATGCTAGGTCCTCGGAGGGAGCCTTTCCGAATGTTCTGTAAATATATAATATTATCGTTTATAAAGGGCTTACATTTCTCCATTCTTCCGTTTATCAGTTATCATTCAGTTGGACTACTTCTGATAATTCTTACTGATAAGCAATTTACTCCTTATCTGTTCCAGTCAAGGACTTGCACTCTGAGAGAGGCTGTCATTATTGGGAGCATAATTGAGAAGGTTTCTATACCGCCTCTCCATTCCAGGTATGCTTACCCTTCTAGTAATTATATCACATGTATCATCTATTGCAAGTTATGTTCTTAAACATCTGCAATTATTGGTAGTCAACAGACTCTTCCATTAATTCTCTAACAAGAGATGATGTCTCATTTTTAGTGTATATCAGTGTTGTTTGAAGTAGGATTTTAGCATATGTTATGTCTCATGTTATCTACTATTTAATGTTTTTAAAGCTTTTTACTATTCGACTGAAGTCATTGCACATTAATTGCACTAAAAACAGACCTTTTGAGACAAGCTCAGACATGAAGGCTTTCTGCATAATTACTTATGATGTAATAGTATTATTTCTTCCATTATCTTGCGATGATTTGAGATGCCTTATCTAGTCTCTTTGTTTTTGTAGTGTTGCTTTGCTGAAGCTTGCGGAGATGGAATACTGTGGTACAACTAGGTATTGGCCTACTCTTCAAGTGTTTTATTCCAATTATATGCACTGTTTGGGTGCATTATTACTACTCCATCAGGCCTCAGTATCTAAAATTCTAAATACATGTTTGACCCTTATGCTCATTTTTACGACTACTACCAACATTTATTTATTTTCCATAATACATTATAATGTAACCTACATATGGTGAGAGTAGTTCATTGTGTTGTCAGATCCCATCAGCGTGACTGTGAAATGGATACTAAGATAATATAGCTATTTATCTGCTTAAATGTTTATTGTCAAGCAATAATTATATTATGGAATAGTTTATCAACTAATATTCAAATTGTTGAACACGCCATGCAGTAGGTTGTCAACTAATGTTTTAATTGTTAAATATCTCATCATCATTGTTTTCATTCATATATCTTAATCTGTTGCAGTTACTTCATCAAGTTGCTAATCGAGAAGAAATATGCGTTGCCTTATCGTGTACTTGATGCCATGGTTGCTCATTTCATGGCATTCTACGAAGACTCGAGGCTTATGCCAGTGATTTGGCATCAGTCACTTCTTGCTTTTGTGCAGAGGTAACAAGCCATTTTTTTCATTTACAATATCACCTCTGTTCGTTGAGATGGGTGTGCATGAGTTCGCATAATTGGAGTTGTTTGTGCATGTATGATTATTAGACTGTGTATGTGCTATTGGTTGTTCAGCGTGTTAAGACAATCATTAGTTCATCTGGCTGCATACTTTCTCATCATCGTTAATGCTACTGCGTGTTCCTATTGACGTATCCTGATCTCATGGTACTCCGTTGCAGGTACAAAAATGAGCTCAGGAAGGAGGACAAAGTCAACCTAAATACTCTTGTTGGAAGGCAAAGGCATAGCCTGGTATGCCATTTTTAACTCATTAGCTGGAGATTTTTCTAATGAATACCCTGTTCACCAAATCACCCCTCAAAATACCACACATTATAAGGCGTTCCAAATGAGTTCAAATATTTTTTAACCTGTTACGGGTTTTTCCTTCTTATTAAATGTCTAATGTTTCTACTAAAAAATTGCAGGTAACACCAGAAATATTGAGAGAGTTGAATAACAGCCGGAATCGTGGTGAGAAGGAAGATGTGATGTCATATATCCTTTTCTTTGAGAGTAGTTTTATTCAATTCTATATAGTTATTTACTTTTGTTGTTATATAGTTGAACCTTATTATTTTATCTGCAATTTGTCAATTTTAACATGATAGAGGCCTATAACGGTGTAAGGGGGAAAACTACTACTACTAATGCAAAATAATTTTCTCACGAATCACTTGCTGTCATGATGATTGCATATCCTCTAACAAGAAAATAGCATTGTTATGGTTGCAAGTATAGTATAAATTAGTTTTCTCACGAGTCACTTGCTGGTAGTCACAAATGGAATCCTTGACCAAATATTACCTGCCCCTGTATCTGTGATTAATAAAATAGTTGATGAAGATAGATTCGACATTCCTGAGGTGCCCATGGAGGAGGATTAAATTTTTATGTTGCAATTATGTTAAGGTAACTTTCTCCCTGATCTCTCATTCACATTTATTGACAGCTAACTTTTTCACATTGCTCTAATTGTAATATCTCGACTATCATTTATGTTGCAGTTGTTCATGGCTTATGGAAGGGATAGTCGCTGAACCAGCATATAATCCTCGAATACCATGATGGTATTTGTTAAATTACGTGCGAGTGATGCTTTGGACATCCATCTATGTTATATCATTAGCGAGTGTTGTTTCAGATGTCTAGTTTTTTGTATTGTTTCAGCACCGCCTCAAAATTTTGGCTATTGATTTCACATATTTTGCAAGATACTAGTTGATGCTGGAAAACATCAGTGACTCAATACTATTTGTAATTGTTAAATTTTAAATGTTTTAAGATGATTGGAATGCGATATCGACTTGAATGACCATCATAAAGCGTATTACAAAACTTGTCACGATCACACCAAATTGCTTAATATTGACAATATTCCTTCTAAGAAATTGAATACAACTAAAGCCGAAAATTATTGAAAATCGTTGGATATGCGAAAAATGATTGAAAAAGGTAGATCTTGATGAATTAATGAAATGAGGCACTCAACTCCAAGTTCATATTGAAATAATTTTAGTAGAGCATCTATGTTAGATAGCAACAGATTCAGACAGCTTCTTCTTTCTCTGCAGCAGGTTGTTGACTTAGTCAACCTGCTAACCTCTTCTTCTTCTTCTTCTTTCTCTTGTTCGTCTCTTATCTCTCTCATGTATAATTATATACATACACAATTTCAGCGTGTTTCAGTTCGTCTCCATGGACAATCCTGCCGCTATAGTTGAAAAATATGTTACATCAAGTGTTCCAATAATGCGATATATATGTGAACGTTATGATATTTGCTTGATAGAATTCCTATAATAGCATAATGCTTTATGATATCTCTTTATTCCTATTCAAATTTTCCTATATCACTTAACTAAACCCGAAATATCCTTAATTCATGTTTTTTACTTAGTGTAGCCTTATTTCACCTCCTTATAGCAGCCTTCATTGTTTTGGTTTCTGGAAAGTCTCCTGTGCATCTGGAAATTTGGCAGATCACATATCTCGTAAAGTAAATAAGTTCGAAGTGGTGCAACATTCGGATGATGTTAATTTAAGGGCAGAGGTGTTCTACTGAAATAGATATCTCCGTTGTCAAAGCTCAAGGTTGGAGTTATGTAGTTCGAAACTTGGAGGGACCATTACATGATCTTGATGTTTTCGGTTAATGCTATGTGGTCTATCATGGTGTTAGATGAATAAGGAACCGCGTCCTATTTGTAAATGTGGAAATTTGAAATGTCTGAATGTTTATGATGTAAGCTCTTTTTGCTGCTGGTTACATTTAGACTCGTCTACTTATTGATTTCTTCTTGCAGATAATTTTATCTCAGAAGAACATTCAACATCTGAATGAGCTTGTACGTAGTCTTATAGAGCAATTGTGACTGTGCAGAAGTAATAATGAGACAACAAGTACGCGCCCTGGCAGAGAGTGTATCGAGCTTGAAGGGCAGCAAATTCTTGACGACTAAACCTTAACTTCTGATGTATAACATGTAGAGAAGGATAGCGACGAACACGGTCTATATTTCCAGTTCTTTTTCTCACCAGTTGATTCTGTTGCATGTATCATGTGGTTTTCCTGGTATGATAACCAAATTGTATCTTATGTATAGTCTCCAGGTGAAGATATGAAAACACCTATTTACTATGTTTCCAAATTCGAAACCGTTTTAGGAATAGTTTTACACTTCTACTATAATCAACATTGGTAATGAACTAAGGTTGTGACTTTCTTATAGAATAATTGCTTTTTGACATTACTCACATTTAAAAATTAATCGATATTAATTGTAACTTTTGTAATTTCGTCCCTTGATTTTTTGATTTTTGTATAGAGGGACGAATGTAGTTAAGTGGATCAAGGAAGGCAGTTGATTGTGATTCCACAATATGTGTCCGTGCAAAGCCGTTTTATTTAGATCACTCATGTAAGAAAACAATTCAAACCACTACTTATGTTTGATCTTTTAGTAAGGTAAATTTTCCGCCCATATTCTGTCTCCTAGTGAAAATGGCTCTGCTAATGTTATTGGACTTGAAACCCATCTCATCAATAATTATCAACAACGAAATACTATATTTTTTCGATCTACCTCCAAACCACGCTCAATTTATGCTGAAGAGTTCACAAACTTCATTTAATTATTAAAATACTAGTTGCAGGCATGGTTCAAAGTTTTTTTCGAACATAGTTTTAAAATTATAAAATTAAGAAACGTTTAGGAAAAAATATATAAACATTTAAGCAACGATGTAAAAACCTAAAAAATAAAGATAAGTTATACACCATCCATTATTTTTATGTGTCTTTCTTGCAGTAATTTTTTTTGTTTCTAAATATTTGTCTTTCTAGCATAATTAATTGTAAATTTATATTTTCAATGTATTTTTTGATCTTATGGAAATTATCAAACAACCAATTATATAATTTCAATTGATTCTCATTTTCCTTTTTTAATGTGCTTTAATTCACCTTTTGGACTACTTTTTATTTTTCGTAATTTATGTGCAAATAGCTAGAAAGACAAATATGAAATGAATGGAGAGAGTATATGTTAACAAAATTGAATAAACATAAACAATATATATATAAGTATTCACTAAATTAAAAATAAAATAGAATATCTTTAAATCAATGCTATGTAAAAGCTTGAAATAAGATATTAACATATGATAACATCATTTAATGTTACTTGTAAAATATCTAAAAGTTAGATCTAAGAAATGAATAGACAATTATAATTATCAAACACATTAAAAGTGTGAGTTATATGTTATGAATATATATATTGCCAAAAAGTTATGAAGTGATTACACTAAATCAATATATATAAAGTAATTATTCGTGAAAATTAAATTTCTTTTAATTTCTATGTTTCTACGAAAAGTTGAAAACTTCAACTTATTTCTACATAAAAATTGATTTCGGAATTATCGAAACATTTCATTTTTATAATTTAAAAAGTGGAAACTTTTCGGGTGTTTCGCAGGAAACGCTTAGAAATTTTAATCTATGGATGCGGGGTGCACAATCGATATGTGCATTAATATTATGTTTGGTCAATTTTTTTTATTTAAAATACAATGGACACAATAATTTTTGTCAATGATTTACGTTAATAACCAACAACAAATGAAACTAGTCATGAATTAATTGATATATTTTCTAAAAGAGTTAAAAAATGAGATATAAGAATAATTTTATATTTCCCCATATAAGTATTTTTAATTTATCTCATATAATCAGGGACGAAATCACGATGAAAATTCGGGGACCAAACTAAAATAAAAATAACTTTAGTTAGTTTAACAAAATACTATATAATAAAAGTTTATAAAGTTTATCGTAATGGTATTCTACGACGTAGTGATCAATAATACTTCTAGTATAAATATTTCTCCAATTTCGAAATCCCGCACTAGTAATTATCTGATGGTTTGCTGAATAGATAGCAAGGAAGACGATATGCACGATGAGTAGTAGGAGAATACTCCAACTTCATTTTCTGATGGTTTGTAGACATCATTGTTCCGGGTAGGAAAGAATCGACTCCAACTTCATTTTCAATATCAGTTTTATATTTCGTTTCAAGGAATTAAGATGAGTTATCAAAAGTTTAAATTTTATTATGTATATCGAGGGTTCCATTACTGGTTTTCGTATTAGGCCGCGAAAACTAATAGACCGGCCTGGGTAGGTATAGTATAATTAAATAACCTCATATGGCGGCATTCAAGAATCAATAAGAATAAAACTTGCTAAGGTCCAATTCTGTGTAGTTTGGTGTGGTAGAACAAAAGGATAAAGATGTTTAATAGGTACACCCCTATTATCTTTCATTATTTATTCAACCCCAACCATTAATATTTGTCTAGTTAAAATTTGAGAAATTTATCATATATTATTAAATTAAGACCTGAAATATGTTAGATTATGATATTTTTAACAGTATAGTATCATAAGTCAACCGTCTTAGTTTGTTAATACCACGTGTAAATATTATATATAAGATCCAACGGGTTAAATGTGCGAGAACCTATTGAGAAGTTCAGTTCCAAATTATTACATCCCTTGAATTCTTTAACAAGTGTCTTTTGAACTTGCTAAGTGTTTGGCAGTTAATTTGATAACTAATAAATTTACCAGAAGTGGACGTTATGAAATTGAAAGTATGCACAATTTGAGTTAAATAAATACAATTTGAAGTATTTCGGATCAATTTTGTTATTATGATAAACTTTAGGAATGGAATCTAATAATGGTTTTACTTACCAAAGGGACATTGTTTTATGATTTTTCCCATAAGTAGTTATTTTGAAACCCATACTTAAAAGAAAGTCGTTTTCTACAAAAATTATTTCTTGCCAACCTACGTACATGTTGTAAGAGAAACTAATTGTATCTCCTTAATGATGCCATCGTGCAATTCAAGCCTCCTAAATCCTAATAAGGTGGGGGGCTCTTACAACAAAAAATAAAGACAATAATACTAGAATATTACTCAACCTCTATACTACTAGAATATGAGGCTTTAGTGACCGGTACAGTAGAGAATCTAAGTGTTTCAAAATGTATGTTTGAAATCGACACTACTTTGAAGTGCCTGTTCAAAACGTTTTAATATATTCAAATACAAATATAAATGTCAATTATTACATTAATTTTTTCTTTTTATATATACATATTCAAAATAAGTGCATGTTTGATTGAACAAACACGAACATAAGTAGCTCCGCTACTGGACGGGTAATTTCCCGACTCTAAATATAGAGACCGATTGGCATCGGAGTTGCATCGAGAAGTATTTTACTAAAATTCTGATAAATGTTGACTTTGTCTCGACGGGTTAGCTGTGAGTTGGAATCAGGCTCTATAAGACCATCCACATCAGGGGTTTAAGTGGGATGCAAGTTGGGGTGCAAGTGAAAACTATCAACTACAACAGGGAATTAAAGTGTAGGGTGCAAGTTTGGGTATCAAATTTTGATCCCCGGATTAAGTTTGGGAAATGGGTACAAAATGGTCCCACACGTGAACAAAGGGGCTATTGCTTTGTTGCCACGCGGGCCACACTTGATGTGACATTCAATAATATATTTTTTTTGTTTTCCCTTATTTATTTAATGTATTATTTATTCATTAATTAATCAAAATAAAAATATGAAAAATATATCATCATTTTTTTATTTTCCGAGATATATAAATAGAGCCTAGGTTTGTTTCGTTTGGATACAAAAAAAAATGAGTTATTTTTCGAAATCTACAAATAGAGCCTAGGTTTGTTGTTTTAATCAAATGCTAATTTCTATTGAAATTTAATTATTAATTTTTTATTATACTTAATTAATTAATTACAAATAAATTAAATTTTATTTATTATATTATAAAAAGTTAATTGTTATAAAGATTATAATTTAAATAATAACATAAGTAAAAAAATAAAGATAAGTAAAAAATATGATAGGGTATAAGATAAAGTGATGTGGAAGGGAGATAAAGTGAATAAAACTTTGAATAATCTCCTGTGAAAACTGAGTGCAAATAAGGGTGTAAGTGGGTGTTAAGCTGACATGGCACTAAATAAAACCCAACAAATTAATTCCCTGCTGTGGATGGTCTAATAGTCAATAGATTACAATATATACTACTCCGGTCATTCATAAAAGATAGTCCTGTTAATGTTTTAATGATCAAATTTTGACATTTTAATTAAAATATTAATAATAAATAATTAATAGTATATTTTGATATTGTTTTACAAAATATTTTGATAAAACCATAATAATCGTAAGGGAAAATTCGGAATTTCATATTTAATTAGATATTCTCTATGTCAGTATTAGATTTTTTTTATATAGATAAACCAATTCGTAATTAAACATAGTTATAGCTTATGAGCCTGTTACATGCTGTATCCAAAATATTGCTATTGTTCAAAACATCGAAAGCATAAATAACAATATCCTTGAGATTTTAAATATCCTGTAGTAGTTGGGTTCCATAAGTTATTACAATATTTTAGAGTTAATTGTCGGAATGGTCCTACTAAGTGTGGGTCTGGTGCACTTTGGTCCCCGAAAGTGGCACTGTTGCGAAAATGGCCCCTGAAAGTATGTATATTGCTGCAATTTGGTCCCCATTCTGTTAGCTCCGTTAAACAAAACTTTTTATAACTTAATTGATGTTGCAGATTTTTTTTCCGGCTGTTTTAAAATCTTAGAAGAACGCTTGAGGATACGAAAATGATTAAACTGAATTGATTTCTTAATTTTAATGTACTTAATTGTTACTTTTGCCTTTAACTTTTTGTTATTTATATTTTAGGCCCCAAATGGGGCTATTAAGTTATAAAAAATTTCGTTTTTGCCCCAAAAATTGCAATTCACGCTTAAATTTAACGGAGTTAACGGAAATGGGACCAAATTGCACCAATATACACACTTTCAGGGACCATTTCCGCAACAGTGCCACTTTCGGGGACCAAAGTGCACCAGTCCCCACTTATTGGGACCATTTCAGCAATTAACTCCAGTATTTTATGACTTCATTGTTGAACAATATGTTCAACTCTCTTTTCTGATGAAAAATGTAATAGTATCTAGACCAAATATGAGCCATAAAACTATCAGTAACAATAAAGACATTATAATGGTCAAAATTACGAGAATATTGAGAAAAATAATCCTAATATAAGATATAAGTTGTAGCTAGAGAGGACAAATGATAATTTAGAGTTGTAGTGTGAGTTCTATGTTTGGTTTAATGTGCATGCAGATGGAAGTTAGGCTATTAATTAGAATTGAAGTACTTGTTACAAATTCATAATATTCAACACCAACAATAATACCAGCAATCAATGATGAAGGCCAAATTTTTAGGTCGCAACTCACATAATGACATAATCCTCTTAAGCCAGCAAACTTCCTATGAATCTTTCATTTGGACAATTAATATATTTACCTGCACAAGTTATGTAACTTTACTATGATAATAATTAAGAATCTTATTCCACATTTTTCCATTTTTTTCCTTTTCAAATCGTTATATTTTATTAAAGATATAACGGTTAATCTAATTAATAACAGTCATACAGTACATTTTTGTCATAGGTAATCGAAAACCCACTTTAACAGAAAGTTTGATTTTTAGAGGAGACCAATTCACGTTGTGTGAATAGGCGAGATTGCAAATAATTTGCACTCTAGTTCTTTATCAGTTAAGATATATCCCAGACGGACATTTATATGTTCTATCTTATTGTCTAGTAATTCAATGTTCACTTCATGTTTTATTTAATTATTTCAATTTTTTCCCACCAACTCTTTCTTATTGATATTCAATCCTAGTTCTCCAGTTATAGCCATATTAAATTCTGCAATAAATAAACACATCCTTTTTTCTTTTGTTTTCTTAAATGATCCCTTAGCTTAAATATATATAGCCACCTGCATGGATTATATTCTTCATCCTGGAATAATAATCTTCTCCTACACTAATTCAAGAAACCATATCCTGTTCCACAAAATCATCCGTTGCAATTTTGGATACACTTTTCAAGGTAATTGATCAGCCAATCATTTTAAATTACTTCTATCTATATATGGTTTCCATATTTTTTATGTTATGTCCTATCGAGTCAAAAAATTTATATTATGCGATTCTTTAATATAATATGTTAGATCAAACTCGTTCGTCATTCATTACATTATCTATGCTTATTATAGATTCTCAAGTAACAGATAGTATTCGTGCTCTTTTGGGTCATTTCAGAAATAACCTCCTAGTGTTATAAGATAAGATTGCATACTATCCGACCTTCCTTACATGGTTTAGATTCGAGCCTAAGAGGCATTGAAGTATGTTTAGTTGAGTTGCTATAAAATACTAAAAATTGATGATTGTTACTTGTTCTTGATTTGCAGAGCATATATCCACTTGAAAAGATAAACTACAATATGGAAAGTCCAAATCTTGAGCTAAAACTGCATTTATCACCACCAAGGAAGAATAATTCATCATCATCACCAAGAACATCAGTTTCTTCCATGGAATTATCTCCTCAAAGCTCAAGTGTTTCAAAAGGGCCATCTCATGAAGATGACAACAATATGGAGCACTATATATATCCAAGTAGTCCTGAGACAACCTCAATGATGCTTGTTGGGTGTCCTAGATGTTTGATGTATGTTATGTTATCTGATGACAATCCTAAGTGTCCCAAATGTAAGAGCTCTGTTTTGTTGGATTTCTTCCAGGAGGAGAGAACCATCGAAAAATCAGTCAAGTGATGATAAAAAGTGTGTTCTTATTGGGATAGATCGGTACGATACAACGACTAGGCTATATTAAACCTAATTCTAATACTATTTTGGATTTTTTTGCGATACAATAGTTTTTGTATCGTATTGATCTATCCCAATAGTGGTTGAGTGTTGCTTGAGTTATTGTGGGTGAGAGGGGGGGGGGGGTTGCATGGAAGAGTTTTTTAAATGGTTTGCATGAAATGAGTGAGCTTTGTTATAGTTTTGTTTATCTTTATAAATACAAGATCCATTTTCACTTTTGGGTTTTCATTAGATTGTGGAGAGATGTTGAATTTGGATGGCAAAAGAGGACATTAGGGGAAAAGGTTTTTGTAGTCACTACTCACTAGTCACTATAGGGTTCATTTTTAAATCTTGTTGTGTAACTTGGTCCTTCAGCAATCAAAGCCCCATGCTTTTAATTTCAATATCTTGTTACTTTAATTAATTTAATTAATTAAGTGTTGGAGATGTGTAAAAGTGTATGAAAGTTTGATTCAGTTAGGTAGAAAAGTTTGTTGCGAGGTAATTTGAATCAAGCTCGAACATTTGATTTAAGTGACTGGTGTATGTTTAAGTTATATTCACTCAATAAATTAAACAATATCCAAATAACATAACACATTCACCTAGATCACTCAATTACCTTCATCTATTTTAATTTTAAGTTTTACTTAAACTACATTCACCCCAATTCGGATGCACCATTAATATTATGTGCTTAAACTCAAATTATACCATTTGACTATTCGTATTGGTCTTTCTTATTAAGCAAATGATTTGGAGGATCACCTTTGTTTGGGTTGTGGTCTCAGTTGGTGATCACTTATATTAAAAAAGATACCGGTTAACGGTTAATCACTTATGTTACAAAATCGATATCAGTTAATATTTTGACCTAAAAATCTATTAAGTCGCCGTTGATTAGATATTACTACAATAATTAATATTATCATTTTCCTCTAATAATATAACTAGAGACGACCGTTGGCTTCATATCTAATGGAAAGATCAAGAAAAGTTAGGCTCCATTTCTTAACAACTCCTAACCGAAAAAACGAACTTGTATCCTTAACCAACAACATAAATCTCTCAGACATATACACTCAACTATTAGACAAAATCCCAAGTATCAAAACCTTGAAATTACTCCACTCCAAGATTTTACTGGATCCAAAACTATGTTCCAGTATTGCTCTTGGGGTCAAATTAATGCGAGCGTATTCGGCCTGTGGTCAATCCAGTATCACCCGCCAGATATTCGACAAAATGCCTGAAAGAAATGTTAGCATTTTTAACGTTATGATTAGAAGCTACGGGAATAACAAGCTGTATGATGATGCAATTTGTATGTTCAGAGGCATGGTTGAGAGTGATATTAAGCCGGATCATTACTCGTTCCCCTGTGTTTTGAAGGCGTGCTCGGGGTCGGGGAATTTGATTGTTGGGTTGCAGGTGCATTCCTTGATTGTGAGAAGGGGTCTTGATTCGAATTTGTTTGTGGGGAATGGTCTGGTAGCTATGTACGGGAAATGTGGATGTTTGGTTGAAGCTCGATGTGTTCTTGATGAAATGTTACATAAAGATGTGGTTTCCTGGAATTCAATGGTGGCAGGGTATTCATATAATGGGAGGTTTGATGATGCTTTGGAAGTTTGTAAGAAAATGGAGTGTAGTGGCGTAAAAGCGAATGATGGCACCATGGCGAGCCTCTTACCTTCTGTGAGTAATACAACAATGGAAAATGTCGAGTTTGTTAAAGATATGTTCATGAATATGGAAGGAAAGGACTTGGTTTCCTGGAATGTGATGATTTCTGTCTATGTGAAAAATTCCATGTCCAATGATGCCGTAAAACTTTACTTAGAAATGGAAACGTGTGGGGTTCAACCTGATGTCATTACTATTGCTAGCATCCTTCCTGCTTGTGGGGATCTTTCCGCTGTGTTGATAGGAAAAAGGATTCACTACTATGTTCAAATTAATGGCCTTCTTCCAAATTTGTCAGTGGAGAATGCATTGATTGATATGTATGCCAAGTGTGGGTGTCTGGACGAAGCAAGGAAAGTCTTTGATGTGATGCATCCAAGGGATGTTATCTCATGGACCTCTATGATCTCTGCTTATGGTGCAAGTGGTCAAGGTCATAATGCTGTTGATCTTTTTAATAAGATGCAGGCCTCAGGTCTTGTACCTGATTCTATTGCTTTTGTTTCCGTCCTGTCTGCTTGCAGTCATGCCGGCTTACTCAAAGAAGGAAAATTTTGTTACAAAATAATGACTGAAAAATATAAAATTGTTCCTAGACCAGAACATTTTGCTTGCATGGTTGATCTGCTTGGTCGTGCGGGTCAGATAGATGAGGCTTATAGCTTTATTAAGAAGATGCCTGTTGTTCCAAATGAGAGGGTTTGGGGAGCTCTGCTTAGTGCTTGTCGGGTTCACAATAATATGGATATTGGTCTTGTAGCAGCAGATAATCTTTTCCAGTTAGCTCCAAAACAGTCTGGTTATTATGTCTTGATTTCCAATATCTTTGCAAAGGCTGGTAGATGGACAGATGTAACAACCATCCGGTTACTCATGAAGGATAGAGGTGTCAAAAAAATGCCTGGTATTAGCAATGTTGAGCTCAACAACCAGGTCCATACTTTTCTTGCTGGAGACAGATTGCACCCGCAGTCAAATAAGATCTACGAAGAACTAGAAGTATTAGTAGGGAAGATGAAAGATGCCGGATATGTTCCAGAAACTGATGCTGCACTTCATGATGTAGAAGAGGAAGACAAGGAAACACACCTAGCAGTTCATAGTGAAAAATTAGCCATTGTGTTTGCAATCATCAACACAGAAGCAGGGGAACCAATCCGAATCACCAAGAATTTACGAGTTTGTGGTGATTGTCATATTGCTGCCAAATTGATTTCTAAAATTACAGATCGTTCGATCATAGTGAGGGATACCAACCGCTTTCATCATTTTCAGAATGGAATTTGTTCATGTGGTGATTATTGGTAACAAACCTTATAGAAGATGCCCACTCTGATAGCTGAATATTTCTCTTGGAATCTCATGTAGTTCTGATTTGATGCAGATTGGTTGGTAGCTTATTTTCCTATATGAACTATTTTATCTTGAAAAAAAACCTGTTGAATTGTCTCATATTGGGTGGAACACACTAGTGAAACTAACTGTATCAGGGCGGTATGTTGCATGCTTGACTCTTCCTTTTGTTGATCGGGTGTAGCTGGTCCGGTGCACCAGCATATTCTCTGGCGTAAAGCGAAGACATAATTAATTTTCAAGGTCAATGCATCAATTATGTCCCTTGGAAGTGCACATTTGAACTACACGTTCAACAGCTGACAATGCAAGGTAAGTTTCCAATAATCTTTTGAGTAACTCTACAGTGTTCAATTAGATTCACAACAATAAGAAAAAAAAACATATGTATGATATGTTACAGAATATTGGTGGTGAAATGCTAAGAAAAATTTCTAGGTAAGGTTATAAGAACAAAACCAGTAAAGATGTGAGTTTTTTTTTTGCTAGATTTTTTTTTTTTTTTTTTTAAAGATGTGAGTTTTATTTTGTATTAAATAGCTCCATTTGTTTCAAAAATGTTATCTAGTTTGTAGTTTTAATTGTTGGATTTTCTAATTTTAAGCTCGCGGATTATATGATTTTCGAAATTTGAATTTAGTTTTTCTATTTTGTATGTGTTAATAATATTTAGCAAAAAATATTATGAAAAATAAAGTAAAGGGGTTATTAAACTAATACTTTTGATTCAATGATAATTTATAATTAAAGAAATTACAAATATTTTAAATAAGTTTACAATTTCTGAAAAATTAAGATAACTTCCACAATATGCGAGTACAATATTTTAAAAAAATTAACATTACTCTATTACTCTCATTTTGTGGGAATTAATAAAAATATGTGAACGCAAAACTAATGTCTCAACATATGAACTCTTGTTCAAATGATATACGAAGTATTGGACTACTCACCAATTATGCTTCGAAATTCATAAGTTTTGTATAGGAATATAATATTAACAAAATTTAGTACAAGCTTAGTATTGTATTGACACGACAGACAAAATAGAAAAGAAAAATGCATTAAAAGGATAAACAATATGTTCAAAAAAACACAAAAATTTTAATGCTAAACAATATATTGAAAAAAAAAACGAAGGGAGTATTACAAAAACGGGATCGCTTTTGGGGGACGCGCCGGTACTGTTTCTCCACACGCGACCACAGTTTGCATATGTGCAGCCCAAATCTTCATCCTTTTTTCCTCCAAGTCCTCATTCCATCTCCATCCTCATAAAAAAAATCTGAATTTCAAAGCCAATCAACCAACTGAAGAAAGTGAAAGATACAACAACTGAAGCAAGAACAGTTATAGCTTGTTCTTGATTCAAAGATTCAATTTTTACATCAAATTTAAGGTTAGTGGTAATTTTCATCCTAATTTCAGAACCTAGCCCCAATTTTTGCCCCATTTTGTTCTTCATAGCTTCATTTAATTAAACTTTGGTATCGTGAAACAAATCATAATTCATAATCATGTGAAATATATATATATATATATATATATATATGTGTATGAATTAATTGGATCTTGTTGCAAATACATTTCACTTCTGCATTTTAGAATTGCTTAGTTGAATAGATAATACCATCTTAAAACTGTTTAATTTCGCTAAAAGTATTAACAGTTAGATGATTATTCAACTGGAGTAGCAGTAGAAACAGGACTATTCGGGATGTAAAAATCGTGGTCCAAATCGGATTCAATTGTCAACTGCCCTTATAGGAAATAGGATTGACTATCGATTCCGAAGGAACTGTACTACTTTGAAGCTAGATACGCTTGTAGTAGCTAAACAATCTAAGTCCTAATTTAATTCGACACTTTTGAAACTTGAGATTATGTAAATATAGGGAGGCTAAACTTGTGCATTGCTTTAACATAGGGATATTGACTGCAAATTTGCACAATTTTTTATCTTTATTGAATCGAATTGAATTATAGATTAATGGAAAAGGATAGAAGATATGGTTTGCAATTGAGGGTTAAGCCAGCTCAGCAGAAGAAAGCAACACCAAAGCCACCACTGGCGGCGCCTTCAGCTTTTCGAGACGACGATGATGATGGCGTGGAAAGGGAGATTTCTAGGCAAGCTTATAAGAACAAAACCAATAAAGATGTGAGTTTTATTTTGAATTGAGTGTTGTTTCAAAAATGTTGTCCAGTTTCTAATTATGATTGTTGGATTTTTTTAACTTTAAGCTCGAGGATGTTTTGAAATTTGAATTTAGTTTTTCTTGTATATGTTAGTAATGTCTAGTGAAATATACATGAAAATGAACTAAATGGATTATTAAACCGATAGATTTATTCAATTGAAACTTGTATGTCTCAAAGATTGCAATGTTTATTATTATGTGCAATTAAATCTATGATGTTCCTTAATTTTGACAATTGAAAGTTAATCTAAACAATCTTTTTGCAAATGGAGGGACCAACATATGTTTTGTGTAAGGGTTATGTTTTTATGATTATGTGTTTTTATATAACAATTAATATTATTTTGAGGTTTTTGTGTAAGGTTGAGGAGCAGCATAAGAAGGCACTTGAAGAGGATCCAACTGCTTTTGATTATGACGGAGTGTATGATGATATGAAGCAGCAAGCAATCATGCCTCGTGCTCAGGAGCGCCAAGAAAGGAAGGTAAATAATAACAGGGAGGATGTCACAATATAAGAAGCGTAGGCTGTTAATCATCCATTCTGATTTATTCTTTTATATCAAACATCCATCTAATGTAAAATGTTTGACTATATAAGATAAGGAAACGTATGTAATGTTTTCTTAATTCTCGATAATCAATCAGGTTTTCAGTTGTGTAGCCTTTTCTTTTACTATACATGCTAGTAGCTCTATCTTTCCGAAATTCGTGTTTGATGTGACCTTTTTCTCATCTTTACCCGTCTCCTTTGGTAGTAGCATTATCTGGTGTGAGCAACAACTTTTATTGTGCTTACAATCAATCATGTTCTTATTTCAGTCAAAGTACATTCAAACATTAATGGAGAAGGCTAAGCTGCGGGAGAGGGAGCGAGAGGTAGTTTATGAAAAGAAACTTGCCAAAGAGAGAACACAGGAAGATCACCTATATGCGGATAAAGACAAGTTCGTTACAGGTGCTTATAAAAGAAAACTTGCTGAGCAGGCTAAGTGGTTACAAGAGGAACGCCTTCGTGAATTAAGAGAGGAGAGAGATGATGTAAGTCACTTGCAACTTTATAGTTAACTGTTTCTTATGATTTTGCATGATGTATTACATATATAATAATACATATACATATATAGATGCTTTAATCTAACTTGAAACTCTCTCCCCCTCTTTTTTCACCTGACAGAAATTTCATATTGGTTACAGGATGTATTTTTTGTACTTCCATTTTGAATGATTTTTTTGGATTATATCTAATAGAAGCACGAATTCGCTAACACACAATTCCTTTCTTTCCCTATTAGGTGACAAAGAAGTGTGATATCTCCGATTTCTACTTCAGTTTATCCAAAAATGTTGCGTTTGGTGGAGGAACGTCACAGGTTAACAAAATGTTGCCTAGTGTAGAGCCAGAGGTCCAGTCACCTGAAAAGGTTGGAACAGAGAATAAAGAAGATACAAACATTTCCAGGCCTACGAGCAAGCGTGACATGGATGCTTCTCCACCTAGCTCCCCAGAGAAGTCTGAAAAACATGATGTACAACCAGTTTCTGATATACCTAAAGATGCAGAAGAAACTAATGTAACTACATCAATTGAGCAGCCTAAGCCTAATCATCACAAGAAAAATGAGGATGCCTTAGCTGCAGCAAAGGAACGGTTTCTTGCTAGGAAGAAGGCGAAGTTTCAGATAGACTTGTAGTTCCCATTTGTCAACCTTCTATTCCATTCTATTTAGAGCCTTTTTCAGGTGCATTTTATTGTTCACTTCTATTCTATTTTTGCATAATTTGCGAAGAGTTGCAGAACATGTTTTGTCAAGTCCATCTTTCTTCTTTTTGTATAACTGCATGGGAATCATCGATCCAAACTAGAGATGTGCATCAGCCACGAGCTGTTCGCTCGGGTGAGCCGAGGCTCGCAGATCGACTCGATCTAGGTTGAGCCGGCATTCGATCTTACTAGTTCCAGAGCCGGTTTGGTAGCTCAGTTCTTTGGTTACTATTATATTATAATATAGTTCTTTGGTTACTATTGTATATACTAATAGGAACTTATTTAATATTAACAAATTATAAACCCCACCCCCAACCCAAAAAAAAGGGAACTGTTCTTAATCTAGTTCATTTTCATGTTTTGATTTTGTCATGATGTTCGAATATCATGTGTGCTAAGCTATCCGAGGTCTTTAAGTTTTGATTACGGAGTATATGTCACATTTTTATGTTTTCTACTTATCTAGTTGCGATTAGTATTACTATTTTGATTAATAAACTAGATTCTTTTTTTATAATTCATTGAGGTTGATTTCTCAATTCGAACGAGGGAGCCATCTTGGGGCTCGACTTGAGCTTTTTAAAATTAAGTGAGTTGTTGGCTCCGCTCGTATAGCAACCAAGCTGCGGTAAAACTTCTCGAGCCCCAGCTTTTGTATACCTGGTCTTCTATAGATGGTCAGTCACCTTACTGTAACAATGGGATTCTATTTTCACTCTGTTTTCTTGTTTTTATAACTTGTTTAATTTGCTAAATTTTGATGTGTACTTTTTGAAATAGACTAACTTTAATTTCGATTTTTTGAAAAAGCTAAAATTGGATTTTCTTCATGGGATTAAGAGATGGAGAGAGTCGCTTCATGATATTGTTATTATTTGTTGATTAAAAAGTAAAATAATTGGGAAAACAGAGATTTTAGAGTCATCAGTGGTTATTCGATTGACTCTTAATTCAACTCGCCCATAAAATCGCATTGTAAATAGAATTCGTTTAAAAATTGTCGACCTTTCATGTAGTGTGAGAGTAAAGTAAGACCATGTTTAGTATCTCTTTAGTGTTAGATTACGTGTTATGCCCTGTTTAGTATATATACTTTAATAAAATGAACATTAGTAATAATGTACATATTACGGGTATAAACGAGTGAATGCCTTGAAAAACCGACGAGTAATTAACAAATTTGGTTTGTTCTCCATCATTATGATCAACTTTAATGAGCGGGTATAAACGAGTGAATATGTTGAAAAACCGACGAGTAATTAACAAATTTGATTGGTTCTCCATTATTACGATCAACATTAATGAGCGAGTATAAACGAATTACGCGAATCATGACCAGTTCAAATTACAACCAAATAAGTGAATGAGTCAGTTTTTGACGAGTACTTAACGAATTTAATTGGTTCGTCACGCCCTGTGCCACCTTCCAAAGTTTCTCGAGCTTGGTAAAATATGAACCGAAATTCTGCTTGATAATTATCAGGCCGAGCTAAACTTATTGAGTTTGGACTCGACTATGCTTATGTACATATCTAACAATGTATAGGATCTAAAATATCCCCGGAAGATGAACACAATGAAAACAATAAATTTGCAAATTTTATGAAATACCATCCCTTATAGGTAACACCAAACAAATACAAATTTCCAAAATTCATCATCATCCAGTGACCTAGAGGTCCTAGGTTCGATTATCACCGTAAGGGGCAGGGGGCGTTCGGTGGATTTCTAAAAAAAAAATTATTACCTCACAAGAATTTCACTATCCAACACTGCATGGCTTAGGTCCTCTACTGAATCCATTACTCAAAGTTCCATTACCATCAACCGAAATGACTAAACCCTCACAATAAACCTTCAACAACTTCCTCCTCACCCTCCAAATCCCCAACTTAAACCTCACATCGGCAAGAACCAATATATCAAACGAAAGTGTCTCGTTGTTCCTCTCCCTCTCCTCATTCATCGCCTTAACGTCGTTGGTATCCAGAAACATATTCGATGCAATAAAACTCGCATTTCTCAAGCTCTCACTCTGTGGCCCCTGAACAAAAGGCGAAGCACTCAAGTATCCCAACCAAACACCATTGTATATAACTGCGCCTTGCATTTCGTCGAAGTGGGCATTTGACTGCTTGTTTGGATTATTGACACTGAAGCTGGCGTCCCAAGAAGTGGTCAAATGATTATTTGCTAGGTCGAAAGGGGCCGAGATCGAGAACGAGTTGACACCGAAATGAGGAATGTGGGGGCGGAAAGCAAGCCAAATAATTAAGATGATGGCACAAATGATCATGAAAACTGTGGATATGGCACCTAAGTTTCTTCTGATGAGATTGGTTTTGGGTGGTGGAGGTTGGTGGTAGAAGATGTTTGGAGGTTGGTAACCTTCATATACTTGATGATTGTTGGATGGTTGATTGTTGTAAGCCATGATGAGAAGGGGTGGTAGGGATGGGGTGGGGTGGGGTGGGGGGGGGGGAGGTGTTGAGAATAATATGAGCGTTTTTAAAGATTTATATATGCATTTAAAAAGATTTTTGAAATTTAGATTTTGATTGAACAAATATGGTATTATATATTTGGTGAAATATTAATCATTATCATGATGAGTTGAGTATCTTTTTATTAATAAATACGTATTTCATTCAATTCATTTTAAATGACGCGTTTTATGTTACTCTGTTATTACTATTTTTGGTCCTTACAAGATGACATAATACCGATCATTAAATTTAGTAACAATCAACAACACAATTTGTAAACTCAAGAAAAGAATTAAGTAACTAGAGTTAATCTAATAGCCTAGGTGGAAAAGTCTCTTGCTAGTGACTAAAAGTTCTGGTTCGAAACTCATTTCATCACTAATTTACAAAAAGAAAAGAAGTAACTAACATCAAGAGCGTCAAACTAGAGAGAAAAAATTTCACTCTAATCTCTTTCCTTCAACTAGCGGTGTCAGATGCTTGTCACTAGGACAAGTTGTCTTGAATCTTGACGACTTATTTCCGTGTATAATTATAGTATGAGTTGACTAGTAAATTAACACATTTTGTAACCCTTAAATCTTGTTCTAGAGAAATAAGGTTTCGAGAAAAATGAAAATTATACTCCGTATTAAATTGGATTGAGTCTATGCGATAATTATTTAATCAGTTACATCTGAAAATATCAAATAATACTTTTCATAAGTTTATGGTATGTATGACATTATACTATTATGGTAGAATATAATGATAGAATAAGTTTATTTGACCATTGCTGAATGGAGTCGAAGCTGTTGACCAGTGAATGATGTATGAGATTGCAATAGCAGTCATATGTAGTACGTGCGCTCGCCAAAGCGCGCCCCCGCATTGCCACATTGTACCATGTACTTTTTTTTTTGTACATTATGTGTTTCAATTATATTTTGTTAGGATTATGAGTGGCTAGCTCATAAGCTCGTATATTGTATTAGAATTATTACACAATTAGTTGTAAATTATTAGTATTAGAGACCACTAATGCTATTTAGTCAACTAATGATACATATTTATACAGGAAGATGCCTATTACGGGCTAATACAGTCAACTAACGAATAATGATCATTAATGCTAATAATGGCCACTAATGTTATAGCCACCCATAACCCTAACATACCTTTTGTTGTTTCGAATGCGACTTTGGAACCTTCATGATTGTATTATGTGCTTGTGCCATGGGCTACTTCTATTGTCGTTTCGTTGTTCTCAATGTACACTTGCATTACGTGCTTATACAGTGTGATATTTCGGTTGTGCGTTTTGTTGTTCCCAATGCGGCTATGAAACCTTATCGGTTGCATTAAGTGCTAGTACCGTGTGCTACTTCGAATGTACGTTTTGTTGTTCCCAATGGGATCTGGAATCTTCTCGATTTGTCTATCACTATCTTTGTCATTTATAACTCTATCCCCTTTCCAACTAAAAAACAATAACTCTTTCCACTTTTCAACACTCTCTCCCCTATGTACTTTTTGGTTCCTTCTTCACAACTGAGCGTCGATGAGTTTCATCTTCTTTGTTCTACTATCGGACACTTCTTCACAACCATTTGAAATTCGCCCTCCGCCTAGGCCTGTAAACCAAAGTGTGACAAACCTTCGTCCCCTTTAAAATAACATCAGAACCATCCGTACTTCGCCACCTCTCTCGTTCCCCTCGAAGCCTACCCATAGGTTGTAATCATTGCAGGTACGCCAGCTTCAGTATGTGTTTGATTGTGCTCTTTTAATTTTACGACAGTTGACAGTGAAGATTGAGTGTTTTTGGATTAATATTTGTAGGGCTACTAAAATTTTGAATACTTCTAGGGTAGTCTCCGATGGTAGAATAAAGAAAAACTAAGCTCATAGACTCTGAGTTGTACGGAATGGAAGAAAGTTATGTCAAATTGTTATCGAAAGTTCTCGTGAAGCTTGCTCAACCCATGATCTTACCTTTCCACGCGGTATAGAAGAGCTAACACCATAAATTACATTTAGAAAATACTTTCGTACTTTTTCTTCTAATAACTTATAGTTAATTACTATATAGGATATCATTTCTTTGTTCTATGTTTGTTCTCACAATTTTTTTTTTGTTAGCGTTGCTTAGTGTGGAGTCATCATATAGACATCAAAAATAATAAATATAAAACAAAATCACAATTGAAATAAGAATAAACATAAAAAACAATGTTGAACGTTGGCAACACGAGTGTTCCTAATACGACTGTACTCATGAAAAATTTGCATTCACCACGGTTATTGAACTGAATGTATACTAGCAAAGTTATTACAATAGTATAAAACTGAAAAGGAATGCAGATTTAGTATTGCGCGCTTGATGATCAACTCCATAAAAAAGATATGTGACCAGGAAAGAGAGATTAAGTGGAACACAATTAGAATGAAAAAAAATTTCAAAATGCAATAGATATGACCTTTTATCATTCATATACCTTAATTGTAACAAAGAGAGGGTATTTTCTATTTATAGATTACGATCGGAAGTGAATAAAAATCAAGAGCTTTTAGGATTTTGAAATGTGGGATATCCCTCTATCTTTAGGCCATCAGCGGTAACCCAATTAAAAGTCACCACTATCGTTTGCTGGACATAGGATATTGTGTTGCAATAAAATAATTAAAACAACAACTCATTCATATAGTTCGAACTACTGTTGCTTGAGAAACATATGGCTCGACAGTTGCCGAGCAATTCCCACTAGTTTTACTTTAAACTATAGAGGGAAAATATTGTTACCTCTGCAATTATTTTCATGGTACCAATGTCTATTATGTGCGTTCTATTTCTTATTGTAAGACTGAACTCTTCGATCCTATCAACAAAAGTGAGTTGTCTATACAATTGTAGTGGAAATACTCCTTGCCGTTACAGAGGTGAGATTACTCTTCTTAATTCTAACTCAAAATAATGAGGCTCCTATTGTGGTTTGTGTTGAGATATTTTATTTAGCTTTTTTGAGTTTCGAGGAACTTGTTTAAAATTTTAAAAGAATTGAAAACAAACACTTAGACACCGCTACTTAGATGGGCTATACATGATCATTGTCCAAGCACTTAGACGATGCAACATGCAAGCATTATTGGGTGTTTTTAGTTGAATAACATTGAATTTTATGGCGATTCTTTCAATTTTTAAAGATCTTTTTAAGTATTGAGTGAGACATTTTTTATAGTAGCGAATATACCAACATCACCAAAAATTGAGGTATAACATTTTTTCTATTTTTTTTAATAATTTAAGTGAATCACCTTTTTTTTTTAGTATTTCTTATTATGTTTTGTGCTATTTGGATGCAATGATAAAGACATGGTTCTATTATTTAAATTTTGAGTAAAAAAGGCGCTATTTTGCCAAAATTCTTCATTTTTTGCTTATAGTTGTTGAATAATTACTTACAATTTTTTTTTGGTAATCTCCTTCTATATGTGTCAGATACTTCTTAGTCATGTCGTTTAAAAATAGAGATATGTTTTCTAATAGTAACCCTGCAAGAGGGAGGGAGGATCAAGGAGATATGGAGTCAGAAGCAACCCCTACAATATTTCAGCAAAGTGTTGTCTCTATACGCATTTGCATCCACGGTATAAGAATATTTAGTTATAATGTCAAAGTGAGATAAGTTCAGACCAATCATACCACGATAAATAAGTGCTAGGGATAAAAGTAAACAATAAGATCACCACTTAACTATTTGCACTGGTTATTGTTATAATATAAAATACTAAATTGAAAGTCTAACATAAGTATGTTGTATAATATTCTAAGAACTATATCACAGTTGATATATGGTATAATATTCTAAGAACTATATCTCACAATAAAGGATCTCAACATATAAACTGCGATCACAGCAGATCTGTAACAACTGTCTTGACCCTCTGGCGTTCATCCATTTGATGCCACAACTTTTACTTCCACTTCAAATATTTCGTCTCAAGGAAAAAATGAAAAATCTGCAAATTATATCAAAAACAGTTATTTAGAAAACATCTCACCAACTATATACCAACATCGTACATGAACGTGCTTTCTTTAGTTTTCTAATCATATTGTTTAATCTCAACCCCTGGATCAAAATAACTTAAAATCTAATAGATCAAATGGGCTACAATTAAGTTAGCATATGATAAACATACGTTTGTGCTAATTATGAGTAATTAACACACAAGAAAAAACTTTAGTAGCCTGTCCCAAAAAGATTGTCCCTTTTCCCATTACCTTATCCCATAAAACCAGACCCCCACCCAAGGCACCATTGTTCCCAGCCCTCCCTATCCCAAAAAGGTTGTGCATAACATTACTAATCCCCTCCCCCCCCGTGTCCCAAAACATTGTCCATTTTCCCAATTTGTCCACCATGGTTTCCTTCACAACCTCCCCACTACTCCCCACAATAATCCTCCTACTCCTACTACCCCTCTTAGCCTTCTTCATTGTCCCACACTTCCTCCCCCCTCCCAGAGTCCCCATCTCCGACACCGACGAACTCTACGACCTCTCCCTCTTCCACAAAGCTATCTCAGCCGACCAGTCCCACCACAAACAACCCCATCTCCACCGTCCATCCAACAATATCCGCTCTGGCTCAACCGAATCACCAAAAATCGCTTTCTTGTTTTTGACTAATTCAGACCTTGTTTTTTCCCCAATTTGGAATCTTTACTTCAATTTAAGCAATGCCCATTTGTTTAATATCTATGTTCATTCAGATCCCGTAATCAAAATCAAATCTTTGGATGGTTTTTTCAAGAATAGGGGTATTCAGTCGAGGAGGACTCAGAGATCTTCGCCTACTTTGATATCTGCAGAGAGGCGATTACTCGCTGAGGCCATTCTTGATGATCCAAGGAATACCTATTTTGCACTGATTTCACAGCATTGTGTCCCGTTGCATTCGTTTGGGTTTTTTTATAATGCCCTTTTCGATTTTGATGCGATTAGTAGAGGTTTTCCTAGTTACATTGAGGTTCTTGATAATGAGACTATACTATGGGACAGGTATAATGCTAGAGGCGAAAATGTGATGTTGCCGGAAGTGGGGTTTGACAAATTTCGTATTGGATCGCAGTTTTTCGTGATCTCGAGGAAACATGCTATGAGGGTTTTGGAGGATCGAAAGCTGTGGAGGAAATTTAAGCTTCCTTGTTTAAATGTGCAGTCTTGTTACCCAGAAGAACATTATTTTCCTACTCTTTTGTCAATGTATGATCCGAAAGGGTGTGCAAATTTTACGTTTACTCATGTTAATTGGGAGGATAGTGTAGATGGACATCCCCATACTTACTATCCAAAGGATGTTTCCCCAGAGTTGATCTATTCGTTGAGGGAATCGAATTTGAGCACGTCATATATGTTTGCTAGGAAATTCTCACCAGATTGCTTGAAACCACTGTTGAAGATTGCTGAATCAGTCATCTTCAACGACTGATTTATTCTTTCGATTGTAAGTGTTTATAACTCATTTAGCTCTTTTAATTGTTCAAATATGCTTAATTTACATGAACCAAAGATTGATTGTTGAGTAAGTTAATTTGTTGTCTGTTGAGTTGGGGTTTGGAATTTTTGTTAGTACATTTGTTAGTGGATGATGATAGCCGACTTGCGTGCCATAGTTAATCCAATTTGGTGTGTAAGTTGAACCAAATTGTTGGTGGAGGTCATTGTCAATAGTGGACTTATTGGTGGGTTGTTTTGAACTTATCTTTTCCTCCGAAACATACCATGTGCTTGTGAAATTGTAGTACCTATATGCTTGTTTTTCACGTCTTAAGCTGTTTTTTGCGAAAGTCGGATGTTAAACTGAACAAATTGTCCTACTTGTATCTATTAGAACATGGACGAGTTTAATAATTTGAGTCGTTCCTCCAGGTTGTGTAACTATTGACACGAACTGTATGATGAACGCGAAGGATGTTGGAGTTTTCCAGTTGGAATAAGGTTTTCGAGGGGCTGTCAACTATTGCCCCCAACCTAAGTAACCGCAAGGAGTCCAACCCAAAGCATGAAGATGCAAGTAAATCAAAAAGGAGAAAAAGAAGTAAGTGAGGTGTAGGTGGCGTAGAATTAATATTTAGCGAACCCATAGTTGAGTTGGGTTTGCTCTATTAGTCTCTTTGTGGATATGTGAAGTGGTGGGTGTTAGAGTGTTCATATGATCATAATGAACACATAGCTTACCCTGTATAGAATAAGTGCGAAGGCTAATTGCTACACGGCGAGGGATTACAAAATTGAAGTGTTCATTGGGATATACGAGAAAATGAATGAAATCTTCCTTTTTGAGCCACCATTTTCACATATTGACCTTAATTTTACCATTGTTTTTCTCCATTCCACGATACGTCGTTTGGCTATCGAGTTATTCCTTATGTTGCATTTGCTCCTCTTTAACTATATAAAGTGTTCTTTTCATTTGCTATTCTGTTTTGCTAATTTATGCAATAAGACGACGCAGTTTGTGACTTAAGACGTCGTTTATTGATGTCGAATGTCTGATTGAATCATATTAATTGTTCCCTAATCGACAAATAATTGGTAGCTAGAAGAATTTAGCAAGTGTAAATATGTTTGCCCACGATCATCTTATCAAGATATTCCATGAGGGATTTAGTATTGCTTTGCACACAATAAGCATGATGCTTTATTTTAGTTCTTGTGGCAATCATTTGTTTTAATCTAGTTTTTATCTTGTTCAATCTTATAAAATATTGGTTATTTGATATTCATATTATGTTAGGATGTGTTTGGTATGTAATTTACTTCATTTAAAAAAGAAGAAAAATAATAATAAAAGCAAAAGTTTTGTTGTTGATCTCTTAGGGGCAACAAAAGATGCCCAACATTAGAACAAAAAATTGTAATAGTAGTCAACTTTATTAAAGTTATTGCCTTCATATTAAGACACAGAATCTCTTTGTTTATTTTTTCTTAGAAGAGATTGTTCCTATGCTTTGGTGTGAAAGTGGTTGTTTTCTTCAACAAGTGTAGCTACCTAACCTAAATCACCTTTAAATTTTTTGTGGTGGTTAGTCTTCAACCCTTACCTTGTGTCCCTTTGTATTGGAGCATATTATTTCGGAATGGTTCTCGACTTTTAATTCGAATTTTTGGGTCTAATATTATATGTGTTTGAGTATTCATCAACAGTATATTACAACTTTGACCATACCAATAATATTAAAAAAAGGTTGAACTGTAACCTTAACGATTTCGTTGTCCTTGTCCTGGGAAATTGCAAGAAGGTATATTATTTGATGTGTGTCAGATGGTAAGGAGACTTGAAGTTGTCCGTTAACTAATTCTACAACAGATTTTGTCTTATAGGAGACTTGAACTTCCGCGCTATAAAAAAGACAAGACGTAATCCTATTCATCCTAAACTCTCTACTATTTGACCTGTGCGAGAGAACACCCTTAGGGCATTTGTAATAAATGTCTTAAACACCTCCTCATTCTATATATAGAATAGTAAAGTTGAAAAAGTGTAAAAAATACAAAATATCAAATGTCCTATTTTATAAAAAATCTCAAATAAATTTCTCACCAAAGTCCACCAAGCTTATTTCTACACCCTTCCCAAAAATGTACTTTCACACTAAAATATTATATTCTTCATTTTCTCTCCAACTTTTCATGTTTACCTCTATCTCTCCTCTATTTTGTCATTATTAAAAAAGTATTATATTGAGATTGGTGTAAAAATAAGAAATCTAATTTTATATCAAAATTTAGATCAATCCCTTAAAAGTAAAAAAGTAATTTAAGAAATAAATTTTAGGAAATTATTTTAAGAAATCTGCTGCGAATGTTCTTATCGAATTATCTCATTTTGTAATGAGATTGGAGAGAGAGGAAGACAGAGTTGACATTGATTGAATGAGAGAAAACAATGAGTTAATGAATACGACAAACTGCCCCCATTTTGGGTCTCATTCAAATTGCCGCGTTTCTATAGTGGAACCTACGTGCACCTTTCATCATTCCAGCGTCGGCATATTGCATTCATTATTGGTCCGACTTGACTCGTGTTGTTACTTCAATTATTTTGAGATTCCATAGCAACCGTTCACATATCAAGCCAAAACTTATTTTCACATCAAAACGCTCGGTGACTCGATGTGATGCAAGCTCGCTTACTTTTTTGTGATAAAAGTAGCAACCATGCCTGTGTTTATGGAACAGGGCCACCCATGGCGGAGACACGACTGCACTAAGCCTCTGCTTTGGAAGACCCCCATGTCGGTAAATGCATGGATCGACCTTGTTGGTAAATTTTTCCCTATTTATT
Source organism: Echium plantagineum (assembly GCA_003412495.2). Lineage (NCBI taxonomy): Eukaryota > Viridiplantae > Streptophyta > Magnoliopsida > Boraginales > Boraginaceae > Echium > Echium plantagineum. The sequence continues at coordinate 22,770,468 of CM016564.1, forward strand.
TAATATGAAGACTTTACGAGTAGTAGCAACCATGCAGTGTGTACTAGTTGATGACGAGCAAAAAAGTAGTCATTTAAAGTCGGTATTAATTATTCGTGAAGTCTTCATATTAAGCAAAAAGGGGAAAATTTACCGACAAGGTCGGCCCATGCATTTTCAGGGCCTAGTGTGAAAATTTTGAGATGGGCCCCCCAATTTTTTTATAATTAAATTAGCTATGAGAGTATGAATACAATAACCCGATAACGAATCCATAAATTACTACAATTAGACTATTATAATAGGTTCAAACTAATAGACAATTTGAATACAATATGAGACAAATGGTCTCATACAATAATTGAACTGAGGACCTTCTAGTTGAAAGCCTAGCTGAAAGCTTACATCAGACGAGGCCCTCGATATTAGATAATTTAATTGAAATGAAATAATATTACATAATTGCACAAGACAATATCTCCCAGCACTATAAAATGCAAAATCGTTTATAATAGAATTAACATCTATATTATTTAGCATATCCTTCTTAATGCATAAAATTGTCAACTCATTCAATTTTTCATGTGACGTTTCTCATATTGATTAAATTATACTTCCTTCTTTCCAAAATAGTTGGCGTCCTAACACTATTTTTTAGTTCCAAAATAGTTGTCGTTTTAATATTGAAAATTGTGCTTTTACATTGTCAATGAACTTTTTGACTATTTTTTCCGTTAAAATTAGCAACCAATCAATGATATAGTTCCAAATAATTGTATTTCTACTTTTTCAATGTACTTTTGGAAAGCTTTTGATTTTTTTTTTAATTTTATGTGCAAATAATTAAAATGTCAACTATTTTGAAAACAGAGAAAATAATAAACACTACAATGATGGTTGAGTCAATATACCTCTGTGATAATACTTGATCCACAATGGGATGCAATTTGATTTAAATATTGCTCGATTCTGGTGTGACTTCTCACATTGATTATTTCATTACATTTATCAAAAAATGAAAGATAATATATAGAAAGAAAGAGGTTGAATAATACAAGAAGAATTTTGCAATAATATAGAACTCTTTGATAAATTATAAGATATTAATCATTGAGGCAAATATCATTTTATTATCTTGCATTATTATTAATATACTCATTATATTATTTAATATTGATAAACAATATCATTGTTATTTTTTTTTGAAATATACTCATAAAAGATAACTTTTCATCAGTATATTACAAATTAGTTAGACTTTATATAAAATCTTTTAATAATATTATAAAAGTTGTTTAATTTTAAATTTTCTTTACAAGATATTTATTAAAGTAAATATGCATTAATATACTACTCTTTAAATAATAAAGTCTTGAAGTATTAAAATCTATTTGAAAAAATAATTAAAAGACTCACGTTTATTTTTAATGTATAATGTGTTCATAAAATAATATACAGTTTAATTCGATTTAAATAATAAGAATTCCTTAGTATTGTATAAGTGTATATAATAGAATAAAATGCATTAGTATATTATTCTTTATATGTAAAAGTTATTTAATGTTACAAATATATTATTCTAAATTATATATTGTGCAACCCTGTGAATTCGCCAAACTAATGATTTTGTCTTACATCGATAAGAAACTTATACTCTAATATTTTATAATATAATCAAAGAATTAACTTTCAATCTTATTATTTAATCATATATTAAATTGAACCATATCAATTATTTCATGAAATATTTATAATGATAAATAGAATTTTACTATTTAAAGAATAATATAGTAATACATATTTTATTTTTGATAATATCTAAAACTAAACAATTTTTTAAGAAAATATTAAAAAATTATTCGTCACACTATGCAATAATGTGTAATGTAATACTAAACGACTTTTATTATTTAAAGAATAATACGTTGATGCATCTTATGTTTTTATTTAGATGGTAAATTATATTATTAATTATAACATAATGCATATCAAATAATCAAGTTACCTCAATGGTTAGTACACATTCTTTCACCTTAACAACTAAAGTTCAAATTCCACAACTCCCATCAAATCATGTTATTTTTAATATACCAAAATGCATAATCGAACACAAATTTTAAAATGGGCTAAAATGAATAAGGGCCTCCAACTGGACCTGACGATATACCATGTACCGCTTGAACTAGGCCTAATGGGTCGGGCCGAATATTCATGGACTTTGGAGGGGGCTGGGGTTATTACTTGGCTCCTATTCAGCCCAAAATTGATGGGCCGGGCCGGGGCCGGATTCGGGGTGTGACCGGGTTGGGGCCTATTCCTGGGCCGCTATTCGGCTCCTCTAATTGATGGATTGGATTGGGGCTGGACTGGGGCATGTTGGGGGGGCCTTTCCAAGCCCGTGGGCTGCCTGTCTGGCCCTGGCTCGTTTAACACGTTTAACCGTATAGCAATGTCTTTCTGAACGATAACTTCTACTAAGAAGTGTACGCATCCAGTGTAATGTTATAGGCCTGTTATCCTCAATCGTTCGATGTCGGCATGTCGCTATTAACTATCCGTTTACTAATTATCTACTATATAAAATTAACAAAACACGTCGTCATTCAATACAGGGTCTAACTACTCGAGGTTGAAATAAACAGTACAATGTTTTAATTTGCAGAATTGAGTTTTCAGGCACAACAAAATAAGATACCTTTAAATCAGGGTCTAATTTGCAAAAGGATTGGGCGTCTCAAATATTTGTTGTTTATGGTTTGTAATGTTTGTTGTTTTAATTTGTATTTAGATTCAGTTACAAAACTACTATTATAATTATTGTTTTTAGTTATTTGGTTTATTTTGAATTGATTCTTAAACTGTATGATTTTATTGTTTTAATTGTAAAAGTCGTACCTAATTCCAATATTGAATCCCATGAAAAACGAATCGGAATATCGAATACCAAATACGAACTTAATAAAATGAACATCGGATGTGGACTGAGTATTCCAAACCAAATTCTGAATATTGATCGAATATTATATATCTAACCGAATATCGATACGAACCGATTAGCGAATATGCACCGAATTGTCCTGAACAAACCAAGTATTCAACTCAGTACTTTCCTATTCGGATTTGAAACTAAAACGAGAATCATTATCAAGTTGGGGCACCTGAACTTTTCCTGAGTTCTTTTCTTGAAAACTGACACCTGAACTTTCTCGATTTCTCCCTAAAAAAAAAAAATCATATTTTCAGTAGGACTAATAAATTGCCCCTAGGTTAAGGATTATTTTGAAATTAAAATGTTGAAAAAGGTTGAAAAGGCCGAAAAACAAAGTTCAAGTACCATTTTTATAGTCCAAGCGCCTATTTGCCAAAAAAAGCTACATGTGCTAGTTTGGCGAGATGAAAATTGTGCAGGTGGCTAGATGCAAAACAGTCTATATTGTTTATATGTGTGTATAAGTGAGTAAAAAAAAGAGTGTATGTTAAAAGCATTTATTTGTGTATCTTCTAGCTGTATCTTCTAGTAAGATAGGTTGTTTTTCTAAGAGTTCTTAGGTTGATACGATTATTTGATTGTAATATACTCCATATTCAAGCAAGGCCTACATTTATAGCATAATACCGAGGAGTCATATTCCAGTCATTTTAGCTAAAATCATAAAGCTTCTAGTTTTCTTGAGAGAAGTTCTCAACATAAGAAAGAAAAAGAGGACACTTGAGCAATTTGCATATGACCTCTATGAGAAGATCACCTCAAACTAGCTAAACACGACATAAACTTTAGCAATAGTTTGGAAGCTTTTGCTTACATCTAATGGAAAGCTCACATGGAGGACCAATATGAAGCACATGCTCCACAATTTTGAGTGGAGGAAAATTGCTACATGGATTTCTCTCACCCGTGACAATTTAACACAAATTGTTAAAAAAAATATATATAGACTTTGTCTCTTTTTTTTAAATTTAATTAATATATATTCAACAATTTCACTATAAATATATCATATCATGTGGGCATATTTCATTACCCAAAAGATATGGTTTCTTTGAAGGCCTTTACCATTTTGGTTTTGGTCAATTTGATACTATTATTTTTCACTAATGCCTCATCTACATCTACTAGTATTCCATGCCCACCAACAACTAATACTATACCAAAAGCACATGCAAAATGCCCAAAAGATACTCTAAAGTTTGGCATATGTGGAGATTGGCTTAATGGTTTGGTTCATGAAACAATTGGTGCTCAACCTAGTAACAAATGTTGTTCTTTAGTAAAAGGTTTAGCTGATCTTGAAGCTGCTATTTGTTTGTGTACGGCACTTAAGGCAAATGTTGTCGGAATTTTTGATGTAAATGTACCCATTGCTCTTAGTTTGCTTGTTAATTCTTGTGGCAAGAAGTTGCCTCAGGGGTTTAAGTGCTAAGTATTGAGCATTAATAAGTTAAGTGTATTATTATCATAAGTATTTTATGTTATTGAACTTACAAATATGTACGTAGTTTGTTTTGCTCATATATTTTGAGATAGAGTTTATTCAAGAGATAACGTGTAACTGTCGGTTTATTTGGTCCAAGATAGAATTACAAAAATAAGGGACAATGGATCAAAATGTATCGAGAACTACAAAATCAATATGTGTATATATCATGAAATTAATTTAGAAATCATATTTTAGGCTCAAGAACTTAATATATATATATATATATAGAAAGTATCTAATTAATAATCATTATTGATAGTGGTTCATATTACAATGTTGCTAGATATCGTAATTTCGTTATTAATTAATGAAATCCGAGTACACAAATTAAACCATGTTTCTTCTTTATGTTCTTTTGTAACGCACGGGATTTACAACCAATACTGGCATAGTGTGCAGTGAGCCCTTAGTTATTACTTACTATTCTTTCCGTTTTTTTTATTTGTCTTTTTAGTATTAATTTTTTGTTTTCAGTTATTACTTATCTTTTTAGCATAATTAATTGTAAATTTACATTTTTAATATACTTTTTGATTATTTTTTCTTATGAAGTTAACAACTAACCAATTATATATAGTTTTAATTAATTATCATTTTACATTTTCAACGTACTTTTTAACTACTTTTTAGTTTCCTTAATCTATGTGCAAATCGCTAGAAAAACAAATAAAAAAGAACGGAGGCAGTATGTTTCTTAGCTTCCTTAATTAATCCTTTCAATGATGATTATTAGAGTAATTATTTTGTGCTTAATACTACATAAATTTCATAACATCAAATTGAACATATATTAATATGAATATCATAATATTTTTCTTGATTATAAATCAGTACTCCATCCGTCTTTTTTTATGTTGGTTTTTAGATTTTTCGAAGTCAAATTTTGAAAACTTTCATCATAAATTTTTATTAGTAGATAAGAAATAATATATTCATGTTGGATCTTATTAGATTCATTTCAATTTATATTTTTTATTTTTATAACTTTTACACATGTAAAATTAAAGATATTTTAGGTCTAAATTATGTTTTGGTGACGTGAAATGTCTAAAAATCAAGATAGAAAAAGACAGAGGAGTAATAAGTACTACTATTTCATTAATTAAATCGAAAAGTGAGGAACAAACTAAAATAACGTGATCTCATGAGTTATGAAGACCGTTTTAGAAAGAAGACTACACAAATATATTACTAGTACACAATCAAGAAAACTCAATCAAGAATGAATGACCATACGTATGATATTACACTATCGATCATGTAACGGAAGATTCACAACCGCCACTCGTGTAATAATATCTATTATGTATTGGAGAATTCGCAACCGCCACTCGTGTTGGGAGTTTGAAGATGCTAAAGATTGCAGGCAAGACCAATAACTTTTTGTGCTTCCTTAACAGTAAGCTTAAGCTTAGATGATTTTCCAATATTAGATCTGAACACAAAGCAAATGCAAGAAGAAACATCCGAGTAACTTAGTTTCTTTAAGCCCTTGCAACAAACTCGTTCCGCAAACCCCACAGCTATCCCTCTGAGGACAAGGGCACATGCTCCTAATGTTTTCAGGCTCACTGAGCACTTACATGGTGGTGAAAACGGCGGAGGCGGAACGGGAGACGTGCCTTTCGGTGGAGGTGGAGGAGGAGGACTAATGATTGGTTTCGCCTTATGGGGTGGTCGTAGGGGAGGCGGGGGTGGCCTAATATTCGGTTTCGCTTTGTGGTGCGGTGGCGGAGGAGGTAAATCGTGGGGTGGTAAAGTAGCCCTAGAGAGGCATGCAAGAAATAGTAAGTTTAGAAGCAAAAGTAAAGATAAGGAAGGCATTTGGAATGTGTATAGAATTATTTCGAAGAGGTTTGAGTTTGTGATTGTGCAAGGCACTTGAAAACATAATGCGCCTTTAATAAGCATTTGGAGGACACCTTTAATCACGGGCAAAATCAGTCACATGATTACAACTAGAGAATGGCTTTGTCATTATTATCTTTATTTGTGGTGGTGCTTATAATAATGTTTGTAGTAGGTTAGTATAATATATTATTAGTACTTTGAAACATTCTTTTGTAACAAAATGACTTATTATTGGATTTTGAGTAAATGGTCGGGATATTACTTACTTTTTTCAATATTATTAATTGATCACTTATTTTTTAAAGGTTCAGTTAATCACTCAGCTTTTAAAATTTGTTTTAGTTGGTCTATTGACCATTTTTCCGGCTAACCAACGCCTATGATGACCATTATTAAGGGGTTTTTGCCTTTTCATGTCGAAATTAAGGGTTGATTTGAGTTTATTTCTATTTTAAAAAAAAGAGTTGCTTAATTTCGACATGAAAAAAACAAAAAAGCTCTTACTAATGGTCATCACGTGTGTTAACCGCGCGTCGACCAGCCGGAAAAATGACCGATAGACTAACTAAGATAAATTTTAAAAGGTGAATGATCAACTAAGACCCTTCAAAAAGCTAAGTGATCAACTAGTGGTATTGGGTAGAGGTAAGTGATATCCCCAACCATTCACCCTTGAATTTTTTATTCTAATAAATAGTGTTGTAAACTTGTACGTAGTCTTTTGTAAAAGGAAATTCGCAAACGTTATTTGTCCAGTATAACATAGATCTTGAGTTTATAATATAGTTTGCAAATTACATCAATCAGGTAAATCATATTAGACAAGTCCGTATGACATGCTCGATAAAAAGGTGTTAGTAAGAAAACATATTTCAATTGTGCCAAAATAATCAACCCCAACAATTCGAATACCTATGCTAGTTCCTATTACAAAAATGCCTACTATATGGTATAGATTTAATAAAAATGTTTAGCCAAACTATGCTTTTGGGAAAGTAAAGCAGTAAATTGTGCCAAAATAATTTTACCATGGCACCAATCAGTGGCTTTATTAGGTCCCTCTGTAATTACTTTGAAGGAAACCCGAGAGATTCCATTTTGGGATTGAAAAACTATGATGAGTTGCTCGTTGAATCGCACATCACTAATCAAATGCCAAACTCTCGCTATATATATTATTTTGTTGAGGATTTGAAATGTTAATATTATGTATGGATCTTATGTTTTAATATTTTGTACTTATATTCTTAATCATGTAAGGAAGATTGTGTGGCATAATTGGTGGGAGATTGATAAAATTTCTGTGTTTTGCAAACGAGTAATATCGTCTGTGAGAAACTCGAATTGTAATTCAGGTGTTTCGCAGATGATTACTATCGTTCGTGAAAAACCTTAAAAATGTGTAATACTATTTGTGGGGAATTAATAAAATTCAGGAGCTTAAAAAATGTGTAACACTAAATGTTTTTTCTTGATTTGAAAAGGTGTCATTGATGTCTATTCGTGCTTGTAACTATTGGTTCGATTGTGTCATCTCGGTGTTCACCGATTGTAATGTGTATGAAAATAGAAAATTCTCATGGTTGTTGTACCGAGGTGATACAATAATTGTACATTAAGTTAAAAGTAACAAACAATGACTCTCAACAAAACTAACATAATTGTTCAATGCTAAAAAAATATATATATAAGTTGTATGCTCTGTATATTTCCAATGTCATCAATGAATGATAAGCTGCTCCTTATATAGTCTAGGTAGTCGGCCTCCAAGCATGAAGAATAATGAAATATTTTTCTCCAATTAACGTGTATTCCCGATTTGGTAAGTAGGGAATCGGTCCATAACATTCTTGCATTGCTTCAATGTTTGCCTACTCCTCAAGTATAGTACATTACCATAAGTAGTCTCTTGAGTTTCAAGTAATGTATATCGTCATATTCAATTGATTATTTCCAAATCCACTTTAGTTCATAAAAATTACCATCATTAAATGCTTAGATCCTCGACTTCGTTTAGGCAAGAGTGGACTGGATGGACCATCTATTTTAACACTTGTAGTTGACCTCATCATATTATGTCTCTGCATACTGTTAATAATCGGATGTTATAACACTTGGTCTCTTAGAAAAACTTTGGCCAATTTACCGCACTAACAGAATTCAAAATAGAACAAGGACAATTTGAAATTTCTTTTTATCGTAGTTTCTAAATTAGCGATCTCTAAATTTTCAAATGACGATCTAACAGATAGTAAAAGCTACATTTAAGCTCAAAATGTTTGAATGGTTAAAACTTTCTCATGATTGTTGTAGTTTGTTCCTCAAATGTACTCCTAAATATACCTATATCCAAGATAGCTTGAAGTAATATAGTGCAAGATTAAACCGAAACGAACACTGATGATTTGATCTCAGTGAAAAGAACTAATAGATAAGATAAACGAAAACTTCAAAAGTTATTTTTCTATTTACAGGGCAATTTGACCAATAAAAAAGGCACGAAAAATACACTATTACATGGAACTAATCGAATTGTATAGTAGAAAAAGCACTTGATAATGACAATAAGACATTGAGTTCGAAACTCACCTAATCACAAATTTACAAAAAAAGAAAAGAAAAAATACACTATAATATAGGGGTCCAAATGAAAATAGAAAATTAAGTCTGAAAATATTTTCCGAACAAAATAGCCCTTTGGCCATCGTGGCATCTTCCTTGTCCGCCTCCTTGCGCCCCCCCAACTGTAAACCCTGAAATTGTTTTCCTTAAACCCTAAACATACCTTTGACACTAAAAAAATTCCAAAAAGTTAGCTTTTTAGCAGAAAGTTCATATTTTTGTAGCAATTTTTAGCAAAAAGTTGATAGTTTTATAGTAATTTTGATTATGGGGAAGGGGGAGAAAACTGGGTTGGGTAGGGCTTTGGTGAAGAAACATAGGCATATGATTCAAGAATCTAACGAAAAAGGGCAGTTTTACAGGAGACAAAGCAAGAAAGTTCTTGAATCCATCACTGATGTGAGTGATATTGATGCTGTTATTGGTGATGCTGATGAGAAAGATCGAGTCTTTGCTTCCCAACACTCAGATGTCAAAGTACTACTTGAATTGTAAGCTCAATACCCAATTTGGGTTTTGCTCATTTGATTAAATATGGAGTTTTATTGTTTGTTGTTAACTGTTTTCGGTTTGGTTGGAGCGGGGTGATGATAGGCGTGGGTAAAATTTACAAATTAATCTATGTGTAGGTAGTTGAGGTGAATATTTTAGATTGTTGTTAGATACTATTTGTTTGTCCAGGTGAATCGAGGTGTTATAATATAGATATATTCACCTATGTTACACCACAATTTGGATTTGTGTAGAGGTGAATCATTTAACCTCGATTAAGCTAGGTGAAAACAAAAAATAGAACCTCAAATGGCGTGAACTTAAACTTTAACCTACATTCACCCGAATTTGAAGGGACCAGAGGTGTTTGTGTGTTTCAATAAAATGCTAATGCTCCCCCCTTGGTTCCATCTCAAAATGATTGTGTTTAGAATTTTGATAGTTGGTTTTTTCAATTTTGAACTCAAATATCTTTATGTATTTGTATGGTATTTGGTGATAAATATATCAAAAGATGGTGCTTTTAACTTACTTTTGATGAAATAATGATGTTTAGTCTTGATTGTTGTTAATAGTTTAGGTGTTTGTGTTTTTAATTAAAAGCTTCTGCCTAAATCCCAAAAAATTTGTCTGGTTTTTAAATTTGAATAGTGATGGTTGAGTTTTCTTAATTTTGATCTCAAGTATTTTCATGTGTTGTGTAGTGTTTGGCAAACATGTATTCAATGCTAGCTCTTTAGTGTACTCCACTAGTAACGTGATAATTTTTTATTTAAATTAAAGATCATACTTTTTTGCTCAGTAATCAGATGTCGAAGTGTTTAGTCGATTTGTAAGCTCAATACATGTAGAGGATTTTGCCCAATTGATGAAAGATTTGGTTTTCTTGATTGTTTTTAGTAGTTTAGCTGTTTGTGATTTCAGTTAAAAGATTCTACTACTGTCCTAAAAAGATTCTCCTGTTTTGTAGTTTTAATTTTGAGTTCAATTATTTTAATGCTGTATAATATTTGAGGAACATATAAAGAATGCTAGTGTGTTTAATGTACTTTATTATTAATGTGATATTCACTCTGATATTGCTGATGAAAGAGATCGAATCTCTTGTGCTCCACATTCTGTTGTCAGAGTGCTAGTTTATTTGTAAGCTCAATAAACGTTTGAGCTTTTAGGGATGCAGGTAGTAACAACTAATTGCTAATCTTAGCTCTTATACATTTGGATGTTAGTAGTAGTGGTTTATATATTGTGTAATTTGCATTCTTGTCACCAACTTCACCCAGACAATAATCTGTCTTCTTCATTGTTAATAATTTATTTTTGAGTCAGAAGCTAATTGATTTTAAGCTTCTTGGTACTTTTGGTCTTATAGACATTTGGATGTTAGTGGCTCTTTAGATGTTTCTTGTTTGTATTACTTTTTGGTGGATTTAAATGGTGTATATGAACAGATCGAAAATGTTACTCAGTTTTATGTCAAGTTTGTTTCTTTCAGCAGAGGAGTTGTTCATAAGACTTAGTTATACTTTTGTAGACTATGTTTTATTTCTTGTTTTAAGTAGTACAAATAGGGCACTGCTTTTTAGTGTCAAGCAGGAAAGCCACTGGTTGCAAGTATCGCACACCAGTAATTGTGTTGGAGAATCTCCCTTTTCTAATATATTGAATTCATATGTATGATTACAAACTACTAGCATTATCCCTACTATCGATATAATGGATATTTAGGCTAACTTTAATAATACTTTGAATTAATTATAAACATTGTTAATAATGATAAAACATTGTTAATTATGTGGAGGTTCCTATCACTCTCTGTATAGTGTTTTAGTTGATTGGGAACACTCAGAAAACTTGGTTAGATAATGGTTTTTGTTCTTACTATTGATGAGATGTTAACTTCAATAGCCGCAGTAAACTCTTGTTTGTATATGTCTATGGACGCTCATTTATGCACTCCTCTGTAGGGATTAGTGGTTTAAAGAATCAAAGAGACAAGTTTAAATTGAATATTTCATGACTCATGTTACGGATTTTGAGTAGAAAAAGATAATATAAGTCAAGGTATTGACACTTCTGCACATACAGACATGCATATGCCAGTAAACCTTAGTGCTGCCTTGTTTAGTTGTAGCAGTCTAATGCACAGATCATGTGAATTACAGCAGTGTATTTCCCTTTCTCTTTAAGCGGCTCTACGCCTCTCGTTACCAGCACATGTAGCTACTTATAGTGTATGGCCTCTTTACATTTTCCTTGCTTTATATTCTTCCTTACGAACAAGACTCCTAAGCCATTTATAAGGGAACTATCCACTCTCCGTTGGAGAGAAACTTCACCACTATCTGGCAGTCAACAGTCAGACAACCTAACTTTTATAATCCTGGACTCTAGCATTACCTAAATATATGTTTAGTTTTCAATTCTTTGTTTCTCCTGGAGATCCATATGTCCACCTAACATTAACTTGCTCAATCTTCATGCAAAGTCTCTGTCTCTTCATATTATTAATTAATTTATAGATCATTCAAATTAGGCTCAATAAATTAGATTCTTTATGTTGTGTTGGATATATATATCTTCACTACATTAAGTCTTATGTTCATTTGAATCCTGCATATTAAATCAACTATACCAGTTCCACCATTTTGAATTAAATGACCAGTTTAGTTTTTTGAGGGGAACATATCATTTTGTGATGAGATCAAGAAATGACTATGACTTTCTAATCCATCCTATTGGAATTTAAAGCTAACCCAGCTTATGCATGAGTAAGTAGTAACTCCACTGATGGGATTCTATTCCATTATCACATTTTTATGCACCTCCAGCCAAGTTGCCATCTGTGGTACGAGTTTCCTTCTAACTTTCTTTTCTTAGTGGTTTTAAAAATTGATTTATCTCGTGCCTGATGACAGGGACCCCATTTCAGAGGCAAGCAAAATGACACCTGAAGAGTTGAGGGAGCAACAGATGGAAGAAGAAGCATTACATGCTAGCAGTCTTCGAGTGCCACGCAGGCATGTGTATTGTTGTTTGAAATTCTTCCATCTACCTACTTTAGTAATTAAATATCTTCTAACATAGTTCACTCACTGCAGACCACCATGGAACTCTAATATGACCGTGGAAGAGCTTGATGCTAATGAAAGACAAGCTTTTCTGTCTTGGCGCCGCAGTCTTGCGAAGTGAGTGATTTTTTTCTGTATTTATGCCCTTGGTGCTGCTCTAGACTGGTTCAGTACATTTTAAAATTCTAGAAGGTAAATGCCTATCGTCCAATTTTGGTGACGATGCCTCCTGGGTTGCAATGACTTCAAGGCACTGCATCAATAATTTGGTGGTGAATTTCCTTGAAAATATAAATTATATAGAAATTCTAGAAGGTAAATGGCCTATCGTCCAATTTCGGTGATGATGCCTCCTGGGTTGCAATGTGACAATGACTTCAAGGCACTGCATCAATTATTTGGTGGTGAATTTCCTAGAAATTATATACTATAGAAGTCTTGCCTTTGGGCTTTGGCACCTCAGTTGGGGCTTAAGCTAGATTGCATAAGCCGCTTATGCAATCTAGCTTAATGTGTTTCTCGTCAACTTCCAGTTACTGGATACAGTATTTAAAAGCTACTTCACCTGCACTGCAATTTCGTAGTCATTTCTGGTGTCTCATTGAGTCTGTTGCAACAACAGAAACTGTTAGCATGCTAGTTCAGAGAATTACATGCAGCGATATAGGGAGAACTTACCCTTTAATCTGATGTGCTATATGGTTTCCTATCGACTTTGATCGTTCTTATTTCTCATCGTTCTTCGTATCTTTTTTTAATACAAAGATGAACTACTTATCTGGTTTTGGAGTTAATTTTATGTCTAACTTCATTTCTCTCATGATACTTTATTTTGTACACTGCACTTTTATCTTTTGGGGTACATAACCAGGTCATACTTTTCTTGTTTGGTGGTAAACTATGGACTTATGTTCTCCATCACAAATAATTCTTTACAGGCTTGAAGAAAATGAGAGGTTGGTACTAACTCCATTCGAGAAGAATCTTGATATCTGGCGGCAACTCTGGAGGGTGGTTGAGCGTAGTGATCTGGTGAGGTCATCCTATCATTTAGGAATTAGTTTCATGGATAAACATGACCTGCTTCTATATGACCTGAGTGAATGAAGTGAAGATGGACTATTAGCAGCCCTGTTTATGTTTTTATTTTTAATTGTACAACTAAGAAGTGTTTTGCGCTTAACTCGTTTGAAGTGGTTAAGTACTAAAAAATGGCTCATTACAGTACCTACACTTCGTATATATTGTTAAGTATAGATAGTGTTTGCACTTAACTCTTGTGTCACTAATTGAACAGCCTCCTTGTTATTATAGGGGTATGACTGCGTACTATCCGACCCCCTTACATTGCTTAGGCTGGAGCCTCTTCCGAGGCATTGAGTTATGTTGATGTTCAACTAAAAAGTTATAATTACAAAGTCTCCCATGCATACAGTCAAATTAGATTTTGATTGTAGGATCAATTACCCACTTAGTCCCTCTTCTGTTTTTTGATTGAAGAATTAGGTGGGTCGGCGGTAACCTATTAATTAGCTCAAAGTTTAACCACATGTGATTTACTAATTAATATAAGCGCTCAAATTAACTGAGGAAGTTGTCACCAAACATATCCTTATTACAGGATATCAGTATATATTGTAGGATACTTCATGTTATAATTTGGAGAATGTTTTCTCAGCAGCGGTTTTATGGGTTTAAGGATTAGGGGCTGATATAGAACATTAGTAATGGGTGTGTGAATTATCGTCCATGACATTTAATTTATTGGACAACCATAAAATGCACACAAAAGTTGTACCAAATTTGATTTTTTTAATGTACAAATTTTAGTTGATATATGATTTCAATGTCATTATTCATTTCTGAAATATTTTGGGTGTTCGACTGGACAACTTATAACAAAGCATGTCCACTACTGTCCAGGAGTCTTGTTACATAAAAGTAACTCAAAATCTCAAATATTGTTTTATAAATTTAACATTTTTAGTTCGTGTATGATTACGATGTCATTTTTTATTTCTGAAATATTTTGGGTGTGCAACTGGACAATCTTGAACAAAGCGCATCCGCTTTTGTCCAGGAGTCTGGCTAGTTGTGAATTCCTCTCTTATTTCTTTTATCTGCGGGAAATGAACCCATTGTTCTTAAATGTCGAATGGTAAACTGTACTGCAGTCTGATGGTCTAAATTCAATGATGGTTGATAACTTTTGGGATTATTAGTTCTGTCACAATATGCTTTTGTATAATGCTGTTTCTTTTGGTATTTCCCAGCTTGTGACGGTTGTTGATGCTCGGAACCCACTATTCTATCGGTGCTCTGACCTTGAGGTAAGAATTATATGTAAAGTTTGTCGTTTGATTAGTACTTACATCTTACAAGACAAATCACATGTACAGTTTCTCTTTAAGCTTTATGTTACAGTTCTAGGGTGTCCTATAGTGACAGTAGTACGCATATCTTACCACTCTATGATTGTGATGTTTTGCCTATACTTGCGGAAAGAAGACCATTTTTTTTTGGGGAAAGAAGACTATAAATATGATAGTCATACATGTCAGTATCTTGGTGTTGAAGGCTTATTCTGAAAAGAAAATATATTGAAAGAAATCATCTTGGAGATTTAGCTCATCATATGTCCAATTTACATCTGCAGGCATACGTTACAGAAATGGATGAACACAAACGAACAATGCTTCTTATTAATAAAGCAGATCTTTTGCCTGTGTCTGTCAGGTAACTATCTTGGCGATTTTGGTGTTTTTTGTTTTTGTTTTCCATTTTAGTTGTGGTAAAACTTCTATCCTTTCAACTGTCTTTAGGGAGAGTTGGGCCAACTACTTTCGTCTGCACGGGATTCTCTTTCTATTCTGGTCTGCTAAAGCTGCTTCTGCTGCTCTTGAAGGGAAGAACCTTATCACGCCAGAAGAATCAGTTGATGCTGATACTAAAATATATGGGAGGGAAGAATTGTTGGCCCGTTTACAGTCTGAAGCTGAGAAAATAGTTTTAAGGAGGACTAGACCAGCATCAAGTATGTCGGACAAATCTGATTCTCATTCCGACAGTGAAAATTTTGCAGGGACTAATGCATCAGTTAAGAGTGTTATGGTGGGATTCGTTGGGTATCCTAATGTAGGAAAGAGTTCAACAATCAATGCTTTAGTAGGGGAAAAGCGAACTGGTGTCACATCAACTCCTGGGAAAACAAAGCACTTTCAAACATTGATTATGTCTGATAGACTTACACTTTGTGATTGTCCTGGATTGGTGTTTCCATCTTTTACTAGCTCAAGATATGAGATGATTGCTTCCGGTGTTCTGCCAATTGCTCGTATGACTGAGCATAGGGATGCTGTACAAGTAGTAGCAGATCGAGTGCCAAGAGGAGTAATCGAAAACGTCTATAACATCTCTCTGCCAAAGCCTAAATCATATGAATCTCAATCTCGTCCTCCTACACCTGCAGAACTTCTGAGAGCATATTGTGCTTCTCGTGGATATGTCTCATCAAGGGGATTACCAGATGAAACCAGAGCTTCTCGTCAAATATTAAAGGACTACATTGATGGCAAGCTCCCTCACTTTCAGATGCCACCAGGAATATCAGATGATAAAGCAGAGTGTGAGGATGCTGCCCAGCCAATCTCATCTGAGATGCACGAATCTGATTCATCTGACGATGAATATCCTTCAGACAATGAACTGATAAGCACCGATAATTTGGAGCATGTGTTAGATGATATGGATTCATTTGATACGGCTAATGGATTGGTTCCTGCGAAAGATCTCAAGAAGAAGAAACCACCGAAAGCTCCTCATAAACAACACAAGAAGCCACAAAGAAAGAAAGATCGAACATGGAGAGTTCAGAACGCTGAAGGAGATGGTATGCCATTGGTGAGAGTCCACCAGAAGCCGGTAAACACTGGGCCGTCAAATCCTTGAGCTTATCCAGCTGCTGACACTGTTCCTCGACAGACTGTGGTGGTAGGTTTGTGTGTTCCTAATACATTATTGCTAATGTAAATTGGCAATGCAGTCTCCAAAGGAAAGACAATTTTGTATGCTTGCATTTCCCTTGTGTTACTTTCCCCCTTCCAGTTGCTACAATGACTATTCACAAGCAAATTTGACTTCGTTTGTGAGAAAATTTCTACACTTTGGTCAACCTAATATTACAGTAATTATATATGCCCCTTAGTTATAGTTTATATGTCCTTATTATGAGTGTGTGTGTATCTCGCACGATGAGTTTAATGTAAATCAGGAACGTGTGTTCCATATGTTCGACCATTACCAAACAAATGTTTAATAAATCGAACGGTAAGGACAAAACTAAAAGAATTTATTGTCTTGAAAATAAGCTTCATCCACGTATCAAATATAACCTTTTCTAGTCTTTTGCTATAAAACTTGTCTACATTGGGTTTTATGTACTTTTAAAATGTGTATAGTATATGATTTGTATATCTTGAATGAGCATAGAAAATGGGACATCGAATATGCCCTATTATTCGAATATGAACCTACATTTTCTGGCAAAAGTGGTTGACCTTCATTATCATTGTTACCACAAACTTTTAGCTTATATATATATATATAATATATATAATATATATATATATATATATATATATATATATATATGAACTTGTTCATAAGTTTAGATCAAGTACAAGAATAGAAGTGAATTATATATACAAACGTTTGACTGTCTTACGATATTTGATAACAAAAGGATTTGCCTAATGCAAACAACAACATGCTACAAGAACCAATATCTGAATTATATTAGCTATGCTAGCTATTAGAACCCTTCTAGGATGTTTAACATTGTCCAAATTTCAAATGAAGTATTTCCTCCGTCCCTAAAAGATTGATACATTTTGACTTTTGGTGGTCAACAAAACACAATTTAAAATATAAATATTTCTTATTCTACATCCGAAAAAAATTATAAAAAGTTAATATTTCAAAAATATATATTGAGACGAATCTAACAAGATACCACATGATTATATTATTACTTATCGTTTAATGAGAATTCTTGATCAAATTTTTTAAATTTTGATCACCAAAAGTTAAAATGTACCAATTTTTAGGGACGGAGGGAGTATAATAATACTCTATTAAGGATGCATCACACTATCACCTTTTAGAAGCTAATGTTGAAACTACACAAGCATAAGAGAGTCAACTGAAATTTTTAATAACAAAGATAACCTTAGTTGTATCATGAAGGAGGTTACCATATACAGAAAATCTTGATTTTGCTTAAGGCATGCCAAAGAGAACGAACATTCATAGCGTATGTAAAAACAAATTGCTGAAATGGTCCCCGATAGTACGATTGAATTGTAGTTTTGTCCCCAATAGTTGTAAGGTTGCACATTAGTCCTCAAAACTGTCCAAAAATTGCACTTTGGTCCCCCGTCAAGTTTTACGTTAACATTTCAGGTGTAGGCGTTAAAATTAGGGTACAAATATAATATTAAGGCTTTAAGTTGATTTTTGTGCCCCAATTGGTACAAAGTGAAACTCCACAACCCCTCCCACCAAAACTTCCCAACTAACAAATTCCATAACTCCATCCATCACAAAAATATTAACCATAAAAATTAACGAAAAGTCGTATTTTTACAATCTATTTATTTTCAATATCTACTGAAGAAACAAACTAACCTACTATATATTAGATGCACGCATATAGGGATACTTTAGTTGAGTTTTAGATTTTTGGTTCTTTATAAATAACTCCTAATATATTAAAACTCTTTTATAATAAAAAAAATTTATTTTTCATTTTTTATTTTATTTGGTAAGTTTAAAGTTACTCTTAATGAATTGTCTAACCTAAACTGTTTATTATTTAATAATGGTATTCTCATCTAGTGAAAGAAAGAAACACTTAATCTAACTCATGCTTTTATAACAAAAAATTGTGTTATCAATAAAAATTACAAAATTCATTTATTTTTTATATAGATATCAATAATTTAAATGATGGTTAAAGAATAAACAAAGGAAGCTATAAGAATAACTAAACTAAACATATGACAACATCAACAAAATTGTCCAAATCTATATAATATAGGGCAAAAGATCATACTCATCATGTATCTTTCAGGTTGGATTCTAGTTCATCACTCACCTTAATTTAACATAAACATAAATGTGATATCTAATATTCTTAACCAAATAACTGAATTATATTTTATATCTTAATTTGTTCGATTCAGATTTTTTAAAAAGATTCATAGATTTAGCTTCATGTTAAAATAAGAAAATGCCGAAAATTTGCACATACCTGATCGATAAGATGTTTTTTTGATCGGTGACCATCTTTCAAATACTAAGATACAAAAAAATTATTAACATCAACATATTATATCAATATTAACATCTTCTAGCTTAATTTTTTGGATATGTGCTTTTACAACTCAAATTGAGGGAGATAAAGAAGTAAGTGGGAGAGCTCAAATTAATAGTTTAGAATAATATGTTTGTGGTTCTCATCGTTACAATGTGTGTTTTTATTGGTGAAGTATCATATTTAAATTAATATTAGGATTTTATATTGACACTAATGTTTATGGGAGGGAGTCCAATTAGTTTTGACTTCTTTGAAAATCAACAAGTAGTATTAATGATTCCATCTACTACATAATTTTATACCAATATATAGTATATTCAGTATTAGCAGAGGTCACTAGTTTTAAAGTTAGTTGCCCATTTTTTTGAAGTTACGAATTTATTTTGAATTGATGAATGTAATGGTTACAATGTTATTAATAATAATAAAAAAAAAGTATTAATACTCCTTCCGTCCCTTAAAGATTGGTACATTTTGACTTTTCATGGTCAATAAACACGATTTCAAATATAAATTTCTCCTATTTTATAAATGAAAAAATTATAAAAAGCTGGTAGTTCAAAAATATATATTGAGACGAATCTAACAAGATATCATATGACTATATTATTATGTAAAATCAAATTTTTTAAAGTTTGACCATGTAAAGTTAAAATGTACCAATCTTTTAGGGACGGAGGGAGTAATAAATTAAGAATAATAGTAAAATTAATAATAATAATACATAATAGTATTTTTAGTATATGGATTGGATACATATTATTATTTGATTTCATCTAATCTAGACATATATATATTTGATGTTATAAAACTATATGCTTTCACGTAAGTAGGGTATTATTTAGGGCTTGTTTGTTAAATTCATTAAGTATTCAAAATTAATTAATTCAATACTTATTTCATTAAGTTTGTTAATAAAAAAATTTAAGTACTTAATAAATTCAGATCTGAATGAAATCCTTAACAAAATTTTAACTCAAATGTGCTACTTATTTTTCTCCTCTTAATGACTGAATCCCACAATTCTCTCAAAAAATCGATTTGCCCAAATCTAACCTTAGAGATTACACATTTTTTTTCTCTTCAACACTGCTTCTACAAATTATATACTTCAATTGATTAGAAAATTTCTGCCAAACGGATTAATAATATGTTTTTTTCTCTATTCAATTTATTTTTGATGTTATATATTTTCAATGTAATTCTCTATTTTAATTATGATAATGTTATCTTATGGTTAAAACTTATTTTTTAGTTAGTTTTTTGTAGGGGTGAAGATGGACCGGTTATGCCGGTTTTTGACCCCAAAAAAAAACCGATCCGATATTTCGGTTTTTTTAAAACCAAAAACCGAAACCGATCCGAAAACCGAAAAAACCGGTTTCGGTTAAAACCGCCGGTTTCGGTTTTTGATCGGTTTTGGGCCAATTTCTGGGCCAACATAAAATGGGCATGTTCAGGTTTATTTTTGGTCCAATTTTTTTATGGTTCATCATATTTTAGCCCATTTTTTGCCTAGTTTGTAATAAACAACACATTACACCTAAAAAAAATTAGGCATGTTATTGATAAATTTGTAATTAATGCCACCTCTTATGTCTAATATGATTACTTGGACCACATCGTTAGTTTATGTCCAACTATTTCATCTATAATATTGCTTAATTTCTAAATTTAAAAAAAAAGAATGACTGCAATCAGACCGGTTTTTTAACCGGCGGTTTTTTGTAAAAAAACCGAACCGATCCCATCCGATCGGTTTTTTTAATTTTAAAAACCGAAACCGATCCGATCGGTTAAAAACCGACAAAGAAACCGCCGGTTCGGTTCGGTTCGGGACGGTTCGGATAAAAATCCACATCCATTTTCAGCCCTAGTTTTTTGCATCTTTTTGTTACTATTATTGTTAACATATTATTTTCATATTGATTTGGGTACATATTTTACTTATTAGTTGCGATTGTGATTGTTGATAATGATTTATGTTGCTAATGGTTGTGATTGGTGAATAGTCCAATTACTGTACATTTTGATATAATGTGTGTATGGAGAAGTGATGAGGCTGCTTATGTTATATTTTAGTTTTTGAATTTCAGATATTATAACTTTTAATTAAATATTTAATATTTATTTACCTACATTAGTTATCTTCTTTATAATTTTATTATTTATTGAATGACATTGATTATCTTATATAAAATTTTAATATTTATTGAATCATATTATTACAAATATTATAAATATAATAATATGATTCCATAAATATTAAAATTTTATAATTGGGGTGTATTTATAATTCATCACTCAATCATCTCCCTTACATATTCTCAATTTAGATTGAGTGATGAATTGGGGTGTATTTATAATTCATCACTCAATCATCTCCCTTACATATTCTATCAACTTAGAAATTTCTAAAAGTAATTGGTGTTAATTTTTAATTTTGGTTATTCTAACTTGTTTTAACAATACGATAGACATAAAGTCAATCAAATAACCTAGTGGAAAAGACTTCTGCTAGTGACCAGTGCTAGTGACCAGAAGCTCCTGGGTTCGAAACTCAGCTCATAGCAAATTTACAAAAAAAAACAATACGATAGACATATTTTTATATTTAAATATAAATTAAAAGAACAAAAACTTATAAACCCTCAACAACTAATTGCAACCAAAATTTGTGGGATATCTTAAAAAATCATAATCAATTTATTCCAATATCATCAACTAAAATAATTCTACAATCTACATATCTATTTTTGATAAATCAATTTATTCCAATATCATCAACTAGAATAATACATTGGCTCGGCAAAGGGGGCATGTGTTGTTTCGCCCTAACCATGTCATCAAACATGTTTTGTGGAACATGTGGTTGCATGCAAGATTTATGACATTTTCATTCTCCTCGAAATCGTTCAAGCAAATCACACACGTTTCAACATTTTTTGTCTTAATGTCATCTTTCTTGAAGAGTTGTGTATTTAAACTATTTTCACAAATCATCGTATGTTGATCATCACCATTTGTTTCCATGAAATTTATAGTTGCCAAATTATCGGTGAATTCCGCGTAATCTGTCACCACCGTATCATCATCTTCGGTAGGTTGCCACCACATATATTCATAACTCGACATGTCTGATTTCTTGATGATGATGATGAGTATTTAGAATTTGATGATTTTCTAGTACTATTTTTTGGTTTCTTGAGGTTATTGAGATAATATAAATTTTAATTATTTCTTAAGAATTTGCAAATTGAATTGAAGAGAAAGACAATTTTCTTGGAGACGTGTTTGGGTTTCTTGATGAAGTGTGAGGGAGATGATTGAGTGATGATTTGGGGTGTATGTTTTTATAGAGATATTAGAGCATTCACAGTTGCCAAATTTTTTTCACTAAAATTAATTCCTCATAACATTTTACTAAATTTAAGAGTTACCTTTTTTATATTTATATAAAATTAGATTCCTAAAATCAAGGCTTAATTTCATCTGGGCAAAAACTATTAAAAAAATTCCAAATAGGCAATTGATGACCTTTTTATATTCCCCGTCCCTAAAAGATTGATATATTTTGACTTTTGGTGGTAAAACTTTAAAAAATTTAATCAAGAATCCTCATTAAACGATAAGGAATAATATAGTCATGTGAGATCTTGTTAGATACGTCTCAATATATATTTTTGAAATATCAACTTTTTATAATTTTTTTGGATGTAGAATAAGATATATTTATGTGTTAAATTGTGTTTTGTTGACCACCAAGAGTCAAAATGTATTAATTTTTAGGACGGAGGGAGTAATAAATAGGGGCCTGAGGCATAAAAATGGAACCTATACTTTCGTTTTTCACATTTATCTGGAATTTTCAGATTTAAAATCTGTTGATGAAGGACAAAATAGTCAAACAACAATTAAATCTAACTATATACTAACCCAACCTCACCATTTAACCCAACTCCATTAAAATCTATGCAAAACTCAAACTTTAACCAATACTTCTTATTTTCTTCTTTTTTCTCAACCTAAACCCAAGCCTCCTCCACTTTTTCACCAACTCCAGCCCACCACCATCACTGAACAAGAAAGTGTCCTTTTTGCTTTTCATTGACGACTTTGAAGATCTTTTGGTTCTACGATCATAAAATGTCATATCTTGAACATGAAGAGGTTAAAGATGGAAAAATCGCTTGGGAGGGGGCAGGTGAACAGTACAGGTCCATTTGTAGCAAGAAGAGAAAGGCGGGCTGGCGGGGGTATTTGATTTGCCATATATGTTCATTTGAGAGAAGGGAGGGGGGAGGTGAACAGTACGACCATTGTACTTGATGATGTCCTCTTGTTGTTGTACATCCACCATTCAAAATTAAATGGACAATAATGTTAAAGTGATGAGGTGGATTTGATTGAAGGTGGGAGTGGTCAATTATCATTGGTTATGGACTGGTTCCACCATATACAATATACAAACAAACTGAAAAATATATATGTCATTTTATTCGATATTATCATCACCTTAAATGATTATTTGATGAAATAATTATCATATCTGTGACGTTTTCTTTTCTTGAACTACGAAATATCCAATTGTAGTTGTACCAAAAAACTTTCAATCGAAAGACTGCAATTTGAATATTTAAAATCAAGAATATGCTCTATTTTTATTTACATTGATAGAAGTTGGTTGAGAAGCTGCAAAGGCTTGACGATGGTGGTGATGAAAGAGGTGGGGGGGAGGGCGGGGGAGGGATATAAATAAAGAACAAACGTTTTGGCACCTGAACTTTTTTCTAATTTTTTTGCTAAAAAAAACATATTTTCGGTATGACTAACTTTCTTATACACTCTTAATTTCATCGATAAGTACTTCAAAAACCAATTAAATCCAACATAAGAAACACACTCAACATATTTAGAAAGACTCATATAAATGTTACTCCCTCCGTCCCTAAAAGATTGATACATTTTGACTTCTGGTGGTCAACAAAACACAATTTAAAACATAAATATCTCTTATTTTACATCCGAAAAAATTATAAAAAGTTGATATTTCAAAAATATATATTGAAACGAATCTAACAAGATCTCACATGACTATATTATTTCTTATCGTTTAATGAGAATTCTTGATTAATTTTTTTAAAGTTTGACCACCAAAAGTCAAAATGTATCAATCTTTTAGGAACGGAGGGAGTACATATCAACTTTGGTTGCAATTCATTAAAATAATAATGACATGAATCGTGCTTTTATTTTAGCCATAAGTAAGATAAGGATCTTTTTTTTTTTGTTCTCTTTTTGTAAATTAGCGATGATGTGAGTTTCGAATTCAGGACCTTCTTACCACTCACTAGCAATAGTTTTTTTCATAGGTAAGATAGGGATTTTGAACAAATAAATTCAATTTTATTTTTTGATGTTTTTTAAAATCTCGACATTAACTAACCTTTTAATTACATTTTAACAAAAATACCAAAAAAAGACCTAAAAAGATGTCATAGTGAGACAATATAAATAGAAGAGGAAGTGACTATTTTGCCCCTCCAATACTACACATCATGTAAAAGGCTTTGGGGTAGGGTAAACAAAGTTAGTTCTTGGTTTGTAAGTTATAACCCCTCATATTTTGTAGTGAATCTATTATTATTTGTATTAAATTGTTATTTTGAATATTTGATTTTGAGCTCAGTATATATTGAGTTTAATTTTTCATATTTTGAGCCGAGTTTAAGTTTAACATGAACTTTATTTCATATCTCTAATACTCGTGAATGTCTATCCCGTCTAGAGCTTGGCTAGACACGGGCTAGACTTAGCTCTTGCTTGTGATGTACCTTGAATACCTAGGGAGTTCATATCCAAGCTCCGTGGCTAGCTCTTTTAAGGAGTAAGGGGGGGTTTCTGGCTTGCTAGTGCAATCAAGGTTTTTTTTCCTTAGCACGAGTTCTAGATAACATCAAGCAAATCTTGATATCCCAATACAGAAACAAATTTGCTATGGCAACAATTATACAAACTTGGGCATTGAAAGTAATATAGTACTTTCATTCCTAAAAATACTATCTGAATTTGTGTATAGTACCTTAAGGCGAGAACTTATGTTACTAATAAAATTGATTAATAATATTTACGAGTTATTTAGTACCCAAAATCGAACTCGAGGCTCACCAAGGCTGGATTGCCAAGTGTTAGCTTCTATTTCGCAATGTTTTTATGTTCTTGTCATATCTCTTACACACACACATATACCCATCATCAATCTCAGAAATAAGCTCCCTTTGTCTCCCCCCCCCCCTCCCCCCTCCCCCTCATACCTCCCACCCCCACCCCACCCCACATACTCTCTACATGATTTGTTGCGGAAATTGATCTGCATTTGTTCCTCATAATTGATCAAGAAACTCAAAAATGGAGAACCAAACATCTCAAGATTCCTCAAATGTTTCACCAAAACAACCTCAAGATCAGCTTGAACAACTTGATGACCAACGTGTTTACCTTGTTCCTTACAGGTATATATAAATATTTATATATATAAATTGAGTCTTTTTTAGTTATGTATGTAAAATAATCGAGTGTTTGTAGTTATATATATAAATTGAGTCTTTATTGATGCCCAGATGTATTTTTTATGTACATGTTTAGGAATAGTTCAAGAATAGTGTTTTCTTTCTGTTGGAAAGGATTGGGCTTGTGTTTGATTTAGTAATTG
The DNA here is from genome assembly GCA_003412495.2 of Echium plantagineum. Taxonomy (NCBI): domain Eukaryota; kingdom Viridiplantae; phylum Streptophyta; class Magnoliopsida; order Boraginales; family Boraginaceae; genus Echium; species Echium plantagineum. Next base: position 22,796,049 of record CM016564.1, read on the forward strand.
AATGAAGATTGGTTCTATATGTTGTATCTAGTTTGATTTGTTATTGGAAAGTGTATCTTTTTGGTTAAATCATGGAATCTCACTGTGTTGGGGAATTCAAATTTGAAGATATGTTTTGGTTTAATTGAAGTCGAGTTACGTGAATGAGATTTGAGCTTAAATGGTATCAGCATTATAGGAGGAGTTACGAAGATACCATCGGATTCATTTGTTCTGTTCCTTCACAGTTTTGAACTGCTTTTCTCAGTTGTGAGTAGTCACATATAGTTGTGGTTAATGTTTGGTGAGTGAAATGTAGTAGCTTTAGATTTGGGATCATGTTATGTTAGGGTCAAATTTTTGAGTGTCCGTCTGGTCAATGGCATTGTAAAACTTGCAAAAGCAGGTAAGTGTTTCAGAGATGTGATTGGGATAGATTTAAAAATGGATGAGACATGGGGTATAGGTCAAGAGTATCAAGGGTGCGCCAGTGAGTTGATGTGCATACGGCGGAAATGTAAAATCTGGAGCTTTAACTGAATATTCCGTATTAGGAAGGTACATAAGGGTTTAACTAATAGGTCTGTGATCAGTTAAGAATGATATGCTAGGGGTTTTATGCTAATTCAGATATGTATTTTTCAGGCTTGTTAGTTGTATTAAGTGTTGTTCATTGACCAACGTTGCACAAAATTAGCCTTTCCAGTACCAGAAAAATACTATGTTTGTCTAACCTTGTATGTGATAAACTGATAGGCTTGGTCACTTAATGAAACATAAAGTTGGAAAGTGTATAACAGGAGGACAAGAAAATGTTTTTGCTTTTAAGATCTTTTAGGGCTTTCTCGTCACTAGAAAGGTTAAGGTCTCACTTATATTGTTGCTGATAAACTCTGTCAGAATAAGATAGACCAAAAAAAATTCAATTTTATCTTGATTATGTACTTTCTGCTTTTGGTTTGAGGGGTGTTGGTGTAGGACTTTAATGATTGTCCTCTTTGGTAGGGTTTCCACAGCACGGTTTCATCATTAGGGGGGGCTCGTTTGGATATTGATCTTTCTTTAAGATGGTCTCTTCAATAACTGACATTTTAAAATGTTGGAGAGACCTTTCCCCTACACGACTTGATATAAAATCTTGTAAGCTCGTATGAACCCCAATTCAAACATATAATGAATCCATACATTTTCTATCAGATCTTACCTCCTCCCTGTTTCTCTCCCTTAAACTAAAGATGCTTTGGGGATGGATATACTTCATCCCTTCCTATGATGTCCTGATTATGCATGCCTAGGTAACGTGAATGTTGCACTGCCCTAAGGCATGTAACAATACATAGTTTGGTAGGGTAGTTACAAGGTGATCTAGATTTACACTTCGGCTGATAAGCTTTCTTTCTAATGTGTGTGTATATTCAACTTGTATGGATTGGAACCTGATGTTCGGTATATGGGGAATAATAATTAAGTGTCAGTGTTAGTAGTCAAATGAATATTCATTAGTCTATGGTATTGCACAGGTGGTGGAAAGAGGCTGATGATCCAATGTCACCAAACGGGAAAGATGGAGTATTGTACTCAGCATCAGTGGCTTCATACGGTGGGCCCATGAGGATAATTAATATTTTCAATTCCGATCTTGCTTTTAACCTGAGGAGAGAAGATGATGCATCCTTGCAGAATGGTGAGAATGGTAAAACGGAATCACCAGGCCGTGGTTATGCATTGGTCCCTGGTGATTCATGGCTTCAAGCACTTAAATGGTCAGTGCCTATAGCTATTACTTAAATGGTCATACTCGTATTAATTGTATGAATAGTTAATCTTTTCTAAAGTCATGTAATACTTGATGTTACAAATTGTGAATTCACCAGACCTTCAGTTTGAATCATCTTATTCTTAACTAATGGTAGGCTTTTTAATTATCAAACAAAATTTATCAAGACCAGCATTCAATTTTTATAGCTCTTTTTGATAAATCATATAGATCCTGAACTGTTTAGCCAATGGTTCTCAGTCCTCATCCCTATTTTTCGACAATTAGGCACAGTGATTTGAAAAGTGCTTCGAAGGATGGAAAAAGTTCTCCAGCTAGGGAGGATGATATGTCAGATGTTTATCCTCTTCAGTTACGACTTTCTGTTTCACGGGAGAACAATTCATTGGGAGTAAAAATAAGTAAGAAAGTAAGTATTTTGCAATGTACCATATCTGAATTTGAATTGTTGTTAAATGTCTTGGAAAGATGCATTGTAATGTACACCGTACCGGTCAGATTTCTGCACCTCCCCCCCCCCCCACCCCTCCACAGAACTAATGGATCGTGCTTACTCAAATCATAATGGTTATATTTGGTAAGTAGTCTGATTATAAATGGAGTTAAGTTCTCTATTTATTGGTGATTAATGTTTTTTGATATATACAGCTAATTAGGAAAAAACTCATTGCCCATGACATTCCTATATATTTGCCAAGTCTGTTTATTTCATAGAGAAATGTGCATCTATATGTTACAATCTTCCGCTGTAATATGCTTTAAACAATATTGATGGTTTTTCCAGATGCTAAATTTACTATTGAGTCTTCTACCTCAATACATCTTTGTGAACTCCTTTTATTATGGATATCCGAATTTCTTTTTTTGTAGTTTGCATGGTCAAGGATAAACATATTTTAGGTTATAAGTATTCCTCACTTAGGGCTCAGAAGTGCGTTTCTTTTCCCAACTTTCAGGATAACTCCTTAGAGTGCTTTAAAAGAGCCTGCAGAATTTTTAGCACTGAGACTGAACAAGTAAGCTCTCTGTGGCCCACCGCTGGTATTTTAATGTGATATATCCATGCTTCAATTTGATGGATTCTGTCTTGCAGTGGTGTATTTGGGATTTTTCGGGGAAAACAACTTTGTATCTTTCAAACGACAAGAACAAGATCTTGAAAGATTCTTCAAGACAATCAGAGCAGGATGTAAGTGTGACTTTGCATGAATGTGGTTAGACCTTAGACTTCTCACTTTAATCAGTTTGCAACATTGTTCTAGTTGCCATTCCATATAATAATTAAATGTGTCTCAATTTGTTGTTTATATGATTACTGATGGTTTCTTCTCCAGGAACCATGTGTTGTCTAACCTCCTAACAGAGTATTTTCTTTTCTTTTACCAAGTCCATATAAATCCTTTCTTTACCATCACTTACCTAAAAAGTTCCAGTGATTCAGTTCTTTGAAAAGTTTGCCTAGTAAGGTTCTGAATATTTAATAGTTTTCTAGTGTACTTAAATTAATGTCTAGTAGATAAAACTAAGTGAAAAAACGTTAAGAGAATGTAACATAAAGTTTCTTAGACAGAATCGTATAACAAGGAAAGACCTACTGGTCAGGCACAATATCTCTGACGCCCATTTCTAAACTTATAGTAAGCATGCCCCTCATCATTTTAGAACTGGAAAATAAAAAGGTCTGGCGTCCCTTGATTTTCTACTCACTTGGGAAGTCAAGCCCATGATTGATTTTGCATGTTAAACAGTGTTCCAGTAGTTTTGGGGCGTTCATTATGAAACAACAAGTGGGCTTGCTCGGTTGTCCTATTAGTAGTACTATCATGGGAGCTGTGATGGATATATTAAAAATGAGCTTATTGATGACATATAGCATTTGATTCTTCTGCTGATTAATCCTCTTCTTTCCTTATTACTAGATGCTTTTGGAATTGCAAGTTTATGGGTTGTCAGACTCAACAAGAAATAAGGGGGCAAGAAACGAGGACACTGCTCAATCTTCTAGTGGAACTTCAGTCATGATGAATGGTACGAATGGAGGTATCGCTATGAAACTTACTGGAAGCAACTCTTCTGCCATCCTGGGTACCTCAGGGGAAGCTGGTACCATAGGATTGACTGGACTGCAGAATCTAGGAAATACTTGTTTCATGAATAGTGCGCTTCAGTGTCTAGCTCACACGCCAAAGATTGTGGATTACTTTCTTGGAGATTACATGAGTGAGATAAATCATGATAATCCATTGGGAATGAATGTAGGTATTTTTTGAAAGCAATAACCATGTGCTATATCTTTTCTATCGTGGAGCTTTGTTTTTCTCCATTTCGTATCTATATCTTTTGATTTTCTCCTCAACTTTTTATTTACTTTCTTATAATCTTGGTATGCACTGGACATGTCCGTAGGCTTTACATCAGAGGAGTTTCTTGTGCGGAGTGAAAAATAAAGGATGTTTTCCAATTCTCAGAAAATTATTCTTCAAACTATGCAGGGTGAAATTGCTTCAGCTTTTGGAGATCTGTTGAAAAAAGTATGGGCACCTGGAGCATCTCCAGTTGCACCAAGGACATTCAAATCAAAACTTGCTCACTTTGCACCCCAGTTCAGCGGTTATAATCAGCATGATTCTCAAGTTTGTGCTTCCTTTCTTTCCTTATTTAGTTTGGGTTCTATATTCCTACTGCTAACAAGTGGTGCAGTTAGGAATCTTAATATAAAGTAAGCATGCAGTTCGTTACCCTTGTTGACATCAACTTTTAATATCTTTATCCAGGAACTCTTAGCTTTTCTGTTAGATGGACTACATGAAGACTTAAATCGTGTGAAGTGCAAACCTTACGTTGAAGTAAAGGACGAAGATGGTCGGCCAGATGAAGAAGTAGCCGATGAATATTGGCGCAATCATTTAGCTCGTAATGATTCTATAATAGTGGATGTGTGCCAGGTACGAAATTCGTAGAAGTTTCCTTTCTTTCTGATTTTTTGTTTTTTAAAGCTTTAGCCATCTATAGATAGGAGTGGTAGTTTTGGGATTCTTATTATTTAAATTATTGCAGGGTCAATATAGGTCCAAGTTAGTATGCCCTGACTGCCGAAAGGTCTCTGTAACTTTTGATCCTTTCATGTACTTATCATTACCATTACCATCAACATCGATGAGGACAATGACTTTGACAGTTGTGAAGAGTGATGGTAGTAGTCCTCCATCCTCTCATACTATAACTGTTCCAAAGAATGGAAAGCTTGAAGATCTTACTCAAGCATTAAGCATTGCATGTACTTTGGGGGTGGATGAGGCTTTCTTGGTGGCTGAGGTATCTGCTTGTGTACCAGTTAGATTATCAGCTTTAGTTGTTAATGTCTCTGGTCGTTAACTATATACTCCACCATCTATCTTCCTCCATCTTATGCAGTATGAACTCTAAAACTTTAGATTGTGTTTGGATCCTCAGATATACAACAATCGTCTTATACGTTTACTTGAGGAGCCTTCAGATTCACTATCACTGATCAGAGATGGTGATCGACTAGTTGCTTATCGTTTGCCCAAGGATTATGAGAAGAAGTCTTTGGTAGTTTTTATGCATCAGCAAAAAGATGGGTATGTCTATACTTCATATGTGTATCGTTCGATAAGTTTATGTTTTTTATCTTCTGCTCATACCAAAATGCAAGTAGATGTGAAAGAACAAGAGGATTCATCCCATTTTATGATTATAAATCCACTCTTCACAGAAAATTTAAGATTTCTTTTCTCCGTCTATATCTATTTTATGAGTCCCTTTACTTATACTCAGTTTCCTTGTTTCATAAAGCATATGAAAGTACAGTGTTATCCGCAATAGTGAGACTCATTGTATTGAATATTGGGAAGTAAATTAAAGGTTTCACTCCATGCTTAGTTACTGCTCCACATTGATGGGCATAACCTCGTGTAATATAAAGTGGAGGGAGTTGTGTGATATGTTGCCCATCTAGCAGTCAGATGCCTACATCCAGTATTAAATATCTGTGGATTTCTCATTAATTATTACCTGATGCCCTTCGCAAATGAGATACCCTACTTACTTTGCTGTTCAATAAACTTTCTCTACATATCATATTTTATGACTACGAACTGAGTGAATTAAGATTAGTTAGTTAGTGCTTCATAAAAAGTTTCTTACTCAAATATGTTTTAGATTTCAACATTAAGTACCAAAGCCAATTATGGAAACTCAAATACATGCAATGAATAACTCTTGTGAAACTAACAGTTTTTAAGTAGTGTATTAATTGCATGAGTCCTCATCTCTTGATTATATTGCATTTGTAGACAACCGTTGATTTTCTGGAATTCTATTGTAACTCTAGTCGTCTAATTTAGTTATTGCACCTCAGGCAAAACATAAGTGGGAACTCCACATCAAGTTGGAAAGCTTTTGGGCTTCCCCTCCTTTCGCAGTGTGAAGTTGTTAATGGATCTGATATTTGTGGCCTCTACCATAAATTACTCAACCCATATGTAGTGTTGACTCAAGATTCTGTAGATGAGAGTAAAAACAGTGAAAGAAATGCAGCTGAGATAAGTGAAGTTACTGAGGACACCAGTACTTCAAAACTAAGTGGGAGCACAGACGGTACGGACACTGGAGAGCTTGAGACGCTAGCTGAGATTGGGTTTCAGTTTTACTCCACGGACGACAAAGGGACAATGAGAGGTTCTGAGGTTGCGATGAATGAACCAGTGAAGTCCACAGCTTTATCGGGAAGAACGAGTGTGCTTGTATGTTGGTCAGAGAAGGAGATTAAACAGTACAATATGCATCTTTTTAACTCACTGCCAGAGGTCTGTAAATCCGGCTTCTTTACGAAAAAACCACAAGAATCCATTTCGTTGTATAAATGCCTTGAAGCATTTCTGAAGGAAGAGCCATTGGGGCCAGAAGATATGTGGTCAGTGAGCTATTCCTAAAGTCATTTATGTTGTTCAGTATTTTGAGCTAATCCTTCAGTTGTGATCTGAAGGTGCAGCGTCTTATTATTTTTCTATCCCTCTCCCTCCTTGCCTCCTCTTATCTTCTTTTTCTGATACTGAACAATGCAAAGCTCTTGTTTATCTGACATTGTGCTTTATTTCTGTACACTAGGTATTGTCCAATTTGTAAGAAGCACTGCCAAGCCAGTAAAAAGTTGGATCTTTGGAGACTGCCTGAGATTCTCGTCATTCATTTAAAGAGATTCTCATACAGCAGGTTTCTTAAAAATAAATTGGAGACGTTTGTTGATTTTCCTGTGCGGGATCTTGATTTGACAACATATATTACCTTTAAAGATGGAGAGCCTTCTTATCGCTACGTGCTTTATGCAATTAGTAATCATTATGGAAGCATGGGAGGTGGGCACTACACGGCATTTGTTCATGTAAGTAGTACTCTTTACCGAACTAGTTCTGCTCTTCTCCTTCTTTATGTTATCTAATCTATAGTAAATCTGAAGCAACCACACATTAAAAGTATTCAATTTGCTGTAGCAATGGATAAATACTTTTTTCACTAGATCTGTGTTTATGCTCGATGGTCACATCCTTTTAAAGTATATGCTTTCCCATAAGCTCATGAGTTGCAAAATATCTGAAAGTCTCAACGTCCTTTTCCCGGTGAATAATATTTGCTCGACATAGGTTGTGTGAATCCTCCCTTTAAAGTGATTATACCTTGAGACTATTACACCTACTAAAACTGGAGTCTTGACTTATATACTAAGTGGGATGTATATGTGATACTAAGTGGGATGTATATGTGAATCTTCCCTTTAAAGTAATTACCTTGAGACCAAAATGTTTCTACATTGTTTTCCACTGCTCTCTTCTCATGAACACTTGATGAGTTGAAGCAGAAGGCCAATTATATTGCCAAAGAGATCAGTGAACCTGGAAGTACTATTTTTTATGTTCTTCACGACTCTTTAGTCTTTATGGTACTTGCTTTAATTTCTCCTAGTATTATACAAGAATAAACTCATCGCTAATTTGATAATGCAGCAAGGCGGCAACTTGTGGTATGACTTCGATGACAGCCATGTCTCACCGATCAACGAAGATAAGATCAAAACGTCCGCAGCTTATTTGCTGTTTTATAGAAGAGTGGACTCAACAGAAGGCTGAGACAAACCGAATTATTAGTCTATCTTCCCCATTAGTAGTGTCTGAAGAACTAAATTATTGGCAACATTCTTTGATCCCTGGAACTATACATTTTTAGTAGGGAGTTTAGCGGCTTTAGGAGAAGGGAAAACGAGGTACAGGATCGTCCAGAGATGGTGTAACATAGTCAACGAAGGGGAGAACTCCGCAGATACGAGCGAATCTCACATATATGACCATTGTTGTGATAGCAGCAGAAGTTTGTTCTGACATGTTAGAATCTGGTGTTGAAGAAATTTATGTTTCAGGCACCTTTCAGTTGTAACATTTTGATAGAATTGAGGTGGAAAAGGCTATTTTTTAAACCCTTTTTAAAGAATTTTTAGACTGAAATATACATAAAATAATTTAGTGTTTATTGTTTTTTTTATGTGTTCTAAGGACAAACTAAAGCTTTAATTAATCTATTAACTACATAAACTAGACATTTACTCCAATAAAGTGGAATTAGATTTCTTCATGATTAATGTATCATGAAAGTGGCTTCTTTATAATTCTTTAGGAGGGAAGTTCGGAAAATTCAAACTCGTCTTTTTTGTCATTTTAGATATACGAAAATTTCAAAAATCGAGCCTAAATTTTAAATTTCGTGTCTTTTCTCATTGTTTTAGGTTTGAAATATAGCACAAAATTAGAAGTAGATAATCAAAGCGTCTAGCAAATGTGTTACAACGATGATAATATGCGGCAGACGGAAAGGTTTGGACAGTCGTAACCGACGATGATAATATGTGGCAGATGAAACGGGTTTTATTACACATGAGTGATTTGAACATCCACTATAAAATATATATTATCGATTTCGAACTGTCAATCCAAAATATCTAAATCCGCCATGCAGCCATGCTGCGGATTGAACGGGTCCATCAGAGCATATTGACTCAAAGCCTATAACTCTAACCCCATTCTTTGTTCAACTGGATACAAACTTGCTCAGGGATTTTAGAACCTCTACTGAGCAAGAAGTTTCTGTGAACTTAACAAATATGATCCCCCATCTTAAGTGCATCTACTTCAAACAATTAAAATGTATGAGTTCCAATGAAATAGACACAACCCGTAGCCTTGGCCTAGTGATTATCGACGAGCCTTCACAATTGGAGGTCCGGGGTTCGAGTAAAAAGAAGAAAAAAAATAGACACGATTTATAGTTTTATACACTCAAACTTAAGAAAAGTATTGGATGAAGAGCATTGAACAGGCCTTTCAACTCGAAATTACCCGAATCAATACGAAGAACAGACTACAAAAAACGATCCATCGATGATTTATCGTCCTGGGAGTTAAAGTAGTTTTAGTCTTCTCTGAACAATGCACATGAACGTTCTCTCAAAGCTTTTTCGACTAGTCGAATATGAGTGTTAGTCCGTAGATATGTATGAGCTGGGCTAAACCAAGCAATGTGTTTGGATTGGCGCGACCTAAGTTGGACGACCCCATTGGGTCTCACTAGCTTGAGCAGCAGACTCGATATCGAGGTTTTAAAAACTTACCAATTTGTGAATGACCAAGTATGAATTGTGAAGAAAATTCACTGGTTTTCTTCCCGAACGTTGTAAATAAAGTCGAGTACTCAGCCAATGAATAAAATAAGATTCGCTAGAAGGAGGGCTTGAACCTCCGACCTTGTGGTTAACAGCCACACGCTCTAACCAACTGAGCTATTCCAGCTACTTATTCGATTTAGAGATTAGTGATACTGATCACAATTTAACAAAATATTTAATAACGAAAATGGAACCAAACAACAAATTGCAGTTGCATATTGAAGCTTTTATTTAGTTATTATTGACCGTATTGCATATCATTCAACAAAGTCAACATTTACCAAAGGATACCACAAGTCACAACAAGATTTATTTATATAATTTTTTCCCATCGTTACATTCCATAGTTCAATAACGGCTTTTGATGCTTTACCCTTTCAATATCCTATTTAACGTCCCATGTTTCATATATTTGTACATTATAATCAGAGTGAGTACAAATTTCGTGTTCACAAAATATTATGTATAAATATGTGAAACATGAGACACTAAAGGAACCATCGAGAGGAGTAAAGGATTTGGAACGATGAATTATCATTCAAGGATGTTTTGTTTCATTTATTTCATTCCACCACCCACTCCTTATTACTAGATGAAACTTGAAGAATGGTGTGTATGCATATATAGATTTTTCATTAAATTTGCAGTAAACACATTTATCTGTATCATTAATGTGAAACCCATTGTCTAAGACAATCTCATCAAATTTTTGATGCCATTATTTAGGAGCTTGCTTAAGTCCATATAATGACTTAATTAGCTTACAAACCTTGTGTTCTTGACCTGGAATTATAAACCCTTTGGGTTGTTCCATATACACCTCTTCATCCAACTCGCCATTTAGAAAGGCGGTCTTTATATCCATTTGGTAAATCACCAAATTATGCATAGATGCAAGAGCAATTAAGACCCTAATAGTTGATGTTCTCGCAACCGGAGCATATGTATCGAAGTACTCAATACCATCCTTCTGAGAATTCCTTTGACTACCAATCTAGCCTTGAACTTGTCGATTGTACCAGCGACTTTCATTTTCTTCTTGAAAATCCACTTACATCCTACAGGTTTACATCCAGAAGGTAAGTCAGCCAATTTTCAGACTCTATTTCCCATGATTGAATCCATCTCATCTAAAATATCTAAATGTCTCCTATAAAACACTCCATTTTCTCGAAATCAATTTTTTGTAGAAATAAGTTTAAGTTTTCAACTTTTTCTTAAAGATATATAAACTAAAGGAAATTCACTAATTTTCTCGGATATATATATAAATAAATAAAATAAGTTTATGTATTGATTTAATATAATTACTTTATAACCTTTTGGCAATGTACTATATATAACATGTAACTCACACATTTAACGTGTTAGATAATTACAATTGTCTATTCATTTTTAGATCTAACTTGTTGATGTTCCAAAAATCATATTAAATTATGTAAATATTCTATATAAAGTTTTAATCATTTGTTAACATTTTATTTCAAGCTTTCATATAGCATTAATTTGAAAATATTTTATTTTATTTTTAATTTAGTTCATATACTTATGTATAATGTTTATGTTTATTCAATTGTTTTTTAAAACTGCATCCATTCGTTTTTATTTGTCTTTCATAACTATTTGCACATAGATTAAGGAAACTAAAAAATAGTCAAAAAGTTGAAAGCACATTGAAAATATCAATTGACAATAAATTGAAACTATATAATTGGTTGGTTGACAACTTCATCAGAAAAAAAGTAATAAAAAAGACATTGAAAATGTAAATCTTATAATTAATTATGCCAAAAATCAAAACATTATGGGTTGAAAAACAAATAGAAAAGAAAGGAGGGAGTATAACTTGTCTTGATTTTTTTAATTTTTACATCATTTCTTAAATGGTTCTATAATGTTTCCGAAACGTTTCTTAATTTTATAATTTCGAAACTATGCTTGAAAAAGATACTTTGAACCATGTATGTATGATAATCATTGTTATATGTTTCGTCATTTCTATAATTGCGATATATAGTAAAATCTTTATAAATTAATAAACTCTCTGCGATAATAAATTTTGTCGGTCCCAACATTATTAATTTATAAATATTTTACTGTACCAAGCGCAAAAATATTACGAATGTCAAAAAGTGGATGATACCTTTCGTGTGTACAACTACCTTAATAACCACCCATTCGAGTGGGCTATACTACGAAGTGTGATCGTCATAATCCATGTGGGTTCATGTACATTTATAGGCGCTACCGGATTGTTAACTACATACGCTATCTTTTAACTTTTGGTAAAGTGAACTGTAAGTATACATTCCAAATTATTTGCGTGATAATGTCCATGTGCTTTTAGTCGAGCGTTTATGATCTATCATTGAAGGATGCTTTGTTTCCTTTATTTCATTCCATTACACGTTCATCTTTCAGTCATTTGCTTTGCTCGACGATGATGATTGGGGTAATTGAGATGTTTATAGTTATAGCTCTAGGGTTCGATGTCCATCTGCATCTTGGTGCCCTTGGATGAGTTGCATTTGCAATTATTGTCATTTTAAAGCTAGTGACGTATGTTGCGCGTGAGATGTTTCAGATTTATGAGAATAGGTTCGTCACTCCCCATCCCCAAGATGCACAGGTTCAAGGGCCTCTACAACTGATGGACGACTATGGTATGACCGACAGGCAAAGGCACGAGCACGTCCATGTCCACGACCATGACTACGTATGTTCTCATTGTTATGATGAGTTGTCACATCCGCTTCAGGAAATAGATTGGATCCAGTTGGACGAGACTCGTGATTTGTCAACAAGAGTTCGTTGTCCTACTCAACCACAAGCAGACAAGTGATAAGTTCAGAGTATCTTTCAAAATCCATTTCACGATATAGTTGTTGCGAGAGCACAATACTAGCGTGAAAAGTAGAGAATGTTTTCTCTAGCATATCCTTATCAGTGATAGTCTCTACGCATAATTTAGTTGTGAACCAGGGACGGGTTCAAGGGGGTGCACTAGGTAGCAAGTGCTCCCCTTGAATTTGGTAAATGAAACTACTATTTTACCTCTAGTTGGAAATTATTATTTTACCCTTAATTTAAATCATACTCCCTCCGTTTCAATTTGTTTGATTGTTTAGAAATTTTGTCATGTTTTAAAATGTTTGATTGTTTACATTTCTAATGAACTTTTAAGCCTATTTTCTCCCTTTTGCCCATATAAATTACTTTGTGTCCTTAATAAAGTAACACTCCAACACCTTTATTTACACCTTTTTTTGAGGACATATTAGTAATCTTTCACTATTCTTTAATAAAGTGTTTTTTCCCCGAACAATCAAACAAATCGAAACGGAGGGAGTATAATATAGAAACAAAATCTATAAATTATTGAGGCAAACGTTTCAAATATTTTTAAGCCTTACTCCAGGTTTGTTTCACTTCCACACCATACAGCCACACTATATTCCAAATTCACAATTTTAATGTTTTGTGTCAAATTCTTATCAAAATTTGTTGTTTTGAGTAAGTAAGAAACTATTACTTTACATTTATATCATTATATGCATATATTTTTTGAAAAAAAAAACGATTTTGTGACTTGGGTTTGATTAATTTGAGAAATTTTGTGATTTGGGTTTGATCAATTTGAGACAATTTATACAGAGGTTTCAAAGCATGACAAAGCGTCGTGGTCAATTATAATTTGAATTTTGGAATATTCGTATCACACTTTTTTGTATTAGCTTTTAAGTTTTTTTAATGATTTTATATTTTAACAATTGTGCTACCTCTTACATTATTTTCTGCGTCCGTCCCTGTTGTGAACTAATCCTGAAAAGTGCATAATTATATTCACCAACACTTGTAAAGTCTTGAAGTCTCAAATGCATCCAATCAAACGAGCTTCTGGGAGAATCACTGCTTTCAAGTGGTCATATCTCTCGTTCAAATTTTTCTGAAGTTCAAGGGGATCTTTTATAGTGAGATATTCATTTTACAATCCTTCATGAAGATAACGATGGAGGAAGATTAGGGCCTTCGCCTTTCCTTGATTAGACGTTTCATTCTCATATTTTATAGTATCTCCGAGACCATTTGCATCCAAATGTATCTGAGCATCTAACACCCATGGCAAATAATTCTTTCCAGAAATGTCAAGGGCCACAAACTCAAGTCTTACAAGATTGATCATTGCAATATTATCAAAACATATAAGAAGTTATAAAAACATTACAATGTTGAAAATGACAAGTCAACCAATGGTGATACAATAGGCCCCGACAGTTAAAGGTGTCATGTGAATTTTACCTATGGCGATTCAATAAATCCCAACGGTGTCGAATAACCTTAAGTAAAACCTACCGATGGTGGTTCAATGAATCCCAACGATGTTGGATAGTCTCAAGTAAAATCTATCGATGGTAGTTCAATGAATCACAACGGTGTTGGACAGTGTCAAGTAAATCTACCGATGGTGAATAGGAAGGTCATCCGTGGACTTCAACATCGGGACATTGCAAGGCCCCGATGTAGACGCCCACTTTAAATTAATCAATTATTAATTTAAAAGAGAAAATGTAATTTATTTTGCTAAAGGATAACATATCAAAGATAGAGTTTAGGTCTAACTAATCACCATAATTTAAGGAATGATAAGGTTTGTGTCTAACCAATCACCATAATTTAAAGTCTCAAATTTTCATGGAACTTAAACTCTTAAATTTCAAATATCGATAAATCACCTTCAATCAATAGACTCTAAATAAAATAAATGATCCTTTATTTGAAAGTAATCTATAGTGTGGAAGATGAATAGCATTATAAAACCTTTACTTCAGTCGGAGAGCTCGTGCTGATAATGTGTTATAAAATAAAGACAACAATAATGATAAAGAACATTAATAAAATGGAGGAAGAGAGGTTGTATGATTAGTATCATGCAATACATGAAACACCTATTTATAGGCTTACAAAATAACGAAGTAGTAGTAACAGTGATTCACTAAAACACTCACTACTCCGAACCAATAGCTAGCTAGACATCCACTAATTGTTAGGTTTCATAACAAGGATAACGAATTTCTTTTATTGAGTGAGAACCATCCATTAACATATAAGACCATACGATAGGTCACTTCGACGAAAGGTCTCCCGTTCGAGTCCTAACAAATAAATTTATCATGGGTTTTGCGAGGATGAAGACTTGGTGCAGCTGAAAAGAAAGCAGACGAGACGTCTGGAAGAATTTTCAATTATGATCTTTGTAACAATTCATTTAATTAGCAAGGGAAAACGATTTGTTTTTCGGTCATGTTTCTTATTCATCGATCTAACGAGTGATAACTTATTTCACTTGCGGTAGTTAACAAATCCGGTCATAAGAACTGCAGCAAATAACCCATTCTTATTTATTTGGTCGAAATTACACAGCCTTCAAGCATCAAACCCAAGCCAACACGAGAAAGAAAATAGAACGTAAATGAGCATCACAAGGACCTGCACAGACCTAGCAAGAAATCGTCCAACGCTAACCAAGGAAGAGCGGGAAACTGTTGGTGTCAGACAGTAAACATCAGAATATCTCTCAGAGTCCATTCAAGTATCAGGCCCAAATTTATCTTTTACGCTTTGAGGCGGATCCAGAACTTTGACCACCTTTCTTTTCTGCAGCTTCAGCGTTTTTCTTCCCTCTTGCAGGCGTCTTTTTTGCGCTTGCCTTTCCAGAAACCTTCAAGTCCATGTTAACTTGGATTCCTGCCACATATCGTCAATATGAAGTCGATAAAGCAGTAAAGGATTTGGAAGGCGACAATAGTCGGACCAATACTTGATGTAGTGAACAAGAATAAGCAGGTTAGGTAAACCTCTGCTGCTAAATGATTTATTCAGAACATGAAACCAATATTTGTTTATGTTCAAGTCATTTTACCAAACATTATAGAGAGGAAACCATATTTTCATATACAAAATTCACATAATAAATGAAAGAGTTTACATACCCTTCTTGTTGAGGCTCTGTAGATCAGATTGCAGCTTTTCAGCATCATTCGAGTCTTCTGCCAAGAGTATTACAGAACGTAAGTCATACTAAGTTTAAGAAAGCATTGTCAATCGTTTGGAGTCTTAACAATCTACTTTGCAAATCAACTAGAAAAAATATATCAGGCTATTGATTTAACCCCAATACATGCAGCCAAACCCAACTTGGCATTCGAAATAATAGTCACTATGATCATCAAATTTAAGCCTATCCACACAATTTCCTTAAAAAGTGTTCAGCGGGCATTTGTTCTTTGTTAGCTTGCAGAAAGAAAGAATCTTAAGTCCAAGCTCCTACGAAAAGCTCAACCAAGCACCTTGATAACAAACTTGGAGGAGAAATTTAGCTTTTAAGTAAGTCAACCTGTTATTACTAATCCCCACTACATACACCCAACAACATAAAAAAGGAGAAAACACTATTAATGAATAATAGAAAGTCATGTAAGAGCAGGAGGGACAGGATCAGTTTGAAACATGTAACCCAGTAGTCACAACTGCACAACTCTTGCCTCGATGGGCCTTTATCAGTGCAGTCGAGGAACATGAATAGCAAGTGAAGGAATCTTAAATAAAAGATATTATTAAAAACGTACTCCCTAAGTTCCTGTTTAGTTGTCTTTGTAGCCTTTATATTTTGTTTCAAAATACTTGTGTTTCTTTAGCATAGAAAATGCTACTTTTACATTCTCGATGTACTTTTTGACTACTTTTTCTTATTAAGTTATCAACTAAGAAATTATATAGTTTCAATTGATTGTTATCAACTAAGCAATTATATAGATTCATTCTATATTTTCAATGTACTTTTGACTACTTTTTATTTTTCATAATTTATGTGCAAATAGCTAGAAAGACAACTAAAAAGGAATGGAAGTAGTAATTGATGAATGATGACTGACTGGCTTCAAAGGTTGTTACAAGCAGGAATTTAGAAATCAAAATAAGCTCCATATTTTGCTACCTTTTCAAACAAACTAAGTTCCTGAAATTGGTATGTATTAGATCATAACAAAATGCAGGTCTATAACCATGAGGAGCACTTGCATGTATGCATATACTTTTCACAAATTTAAGAACCTTAATAAACTAAAAGTTACCATCTTCACTTCTAAAAATTTGATGTTCCCCAATAAATCATAAAAGGAAAAACACATAGATCAACTACAAACTAAATAGTTTCCAGAACACGACATAATATAGTGAATCTAAGCTACAAGAAGTCTAGGGAAAACAATAAGAAAATTTGTTAAAATACTGATACTATTTTGCGACAATTAAGAAGCACTTTTTCAATCATAAAAAGAGTTAATTTAGATATCATGATTGTGCCCATGTGCAAGGGTGCTTCTCTTTTTGTCAACAAAGGATTCACATACAATAAAGTAAATTCAAAATTAATGGTCACATTGCAGTTTAAGAGACTGCAGGAAAAGATATGGTCATATCAAGGTCACAAGGAAGTCTGGAGGGAGAGATCAATGGTTTGGATATACCTAAGTCTTCTGTCTCAGATAAGTTCTCATCCTCGTTTCCCAGCAAAGTGCCATCAGTCTCCTCTGCTGTACCTTCATCAGCTGGTTCAAGCATTGCAGCAATCCTCTTCTTTGGGGCCTTCTTAATTCCAGGAAGTGTAATCAAATCAGCAGTCCTGATTACACGTGATTTACTTCCTTTGTTGTATGCCTTAGTCAACGCAGTCTTTACTGCGGGCTGTACACCTTCCAGTGGATTAGGGTGCCCCTGATTCATGCATTTAAGGGGGGTTCGGGATCAGGAGCAGATATCAATGGTGGAACTTTGAGATTTTAATGGATATGAATAACACCTGAAATTTTGATATCTCCATTATAGAATCATAATCATCCTGGCTGATGGAGTAGGAATCCATGAATTCTACAACTTTCTCAACTGCTTCATCCTGATAAATCTCCAGATAGTAAATTGTCTAACATATAGTTAAAAATATCATAGTTCAAGGACTGTCGTAAATACGTATTCACCTTCGCCAGCTGACGCAGTGGATCTGTCAACTGCTTCTTCAAAAGGGTAAAATGATCAAGCCGCAATGGCATCCTGAAACATATGTAGCAAGCAGATAATAAGAATGTGCATGATCTGACAAAAAACCTAGAGTAGAATATGAATGAACCACAGCGACCACATGTGGTCCAAGAACAAATTCTATAGAAACAGTAACAATATGCACCAAAATAAAATGTAAATATTGAAAAGTTGACTTTGGAGCATAACATTAAGAGTTCATTTATATTTTTTCAGGATTTAATATTATATTAAACACTCAACTTTTCTGCCTTTATTATGTTATATATGCCTTCACCTAATATTTATGAAGAAAAATCCATCTTGAAGAATCCATGATAGTGAAAAATTTGTGCACGAGTTTATGGTTTGTCAGTAAGAGAAGGCAGAAAGATGAAATATGTCAGAGAAAAATTACTTCATGCCCTACAAAGTGCAAATAAAGATCACGAGATTGATATCGGTTTTTCCAGTCATCAAACACATTAATCCATGTTGCGTCATGAAAAAAACCCCTCGAGTCTAGTAGTTTATTTGGATATTCAAGACACCTAGCCTGGCACAATCATGAGATGTAAAGACTGGCTGACTTAGTTGGTAGCATAAATCTGTTTCATGTTGCTAATATTTTTGGAAATAAAATGTAAATTCCGTTGGATCGAGGGACATGCTATCCAAAATAAGAACTCAACTGGAGAATATTTTTTAACATAAAATACAAGGAGTAAGTACCTCCCCATATAAGATTCACATGATGCAAGAAGATGAACATGAAGATCTTCTAGGAGTCTATAATTCTTTCCAAGGGTAGAGTTTTTCCCTAGCCAACCACCAAACCTATTGAAGTTGCGTTCTCCCTGCATATGGAAGAAATTCCTTATTAATAGGCATAGTAATAAGCATCGAAGCAATTATGTGGAAGGAAAATGGTAAAGTATGAATACCACATCAAAATGAAGGTCCCGTTTGTTTTGAGTGGAAGGAAAGTGGACAAAAGAAAAAATGATGGATTATTATGAGGCGTTGATAAAATTAACCTTTGATTTTCTCAAATTTTGCTTCTACTAAACCAAACAAGAAGTAAGATGCAGAGAATAATATCAGTATTAACAAGATACACATTTTCACCTGCTCAAGTGTCTGTCTTTGCCCATGCAATAACATCGTACTGTTTCAAGACATCATATAAGTAAATCCATTTTGATTAAATGTAACTGAACAAACAACAAATAGTAATCTAAAATGAAGAACAATTTATAACTAGTCATAAACTAAGAATGTCAGATAACCTACGGAATTATACAAGATGCAAGAACACTAGTTTGTGAGAGCTGCCATCTTTGATATCTGCGAATTTGAACATTAACGATGTCACCGTCGGCAATGGAATCGGCAGCACGGGAAAGGAGGTTCAAATGTCTAATTTCTTCCTCGCTTTGTTTTGTGTTCTCCATTTTGCTCCTATTGTAGCCTCCAAGAGATCGTGGCCTATAATTAATATAGTTCTCCTGCCATTATGTTAAAAAGATGAATATACTACTCCATGATAGACTTGAGCACGAACATTTTAATCAACAGTAATATAAATCTCATGAAAAAGGAGTGAAAATGTATGCGCTAGTGGCTCATTTATGTTAGTCTCCCTGACACCTCATACAGTTAGGTATAGTTGATGTGTAGTCCTAAAAGAATGGCATTACCCAACAAACACCACTTTTTTGCAGTTTTTAGTAGTTGAGGCAAATTCCTCTGGCGTACATAATCTCTAAAATCGGTCTATCCCAAATATTTGTTCTTCTATGGTATTAAAAGAAGTTCTGGCTTATATTTAGCTTAATGGTTTCCCACTGCACTTATTGATAATGACACTCCACTTGTAGTGTAAAATTGATTCCAAACTTACAAGGAGATGGAATGTCTTTATAAAAAAGTGGAGAATGAAAATCATTACCCTATACTTATCAGCGAATAGATAAAAATGCTCATAAGTAATTGCAAAGGTCATATAGAAATTAGATAAAATACTAAGTAGGAATTAACTCATCATTGCCAGTCACTAACAGAATGATATTGTTTACCAATAATCTGCAACCAATGTAGAGGTAACTAAAGTTGATAGCGCAATTTGCATTAAAAAATACAGGCAATCAGGAGAGAAGAAAGAATGGAAACCGAATTAATTAATTAGCATGATAATGAACATAATAACTTAATTCCATATCTTGAATCAAGTAAATTGTTAAGGATATGAAAATGAAAGATACCTGAACAAGAAGAGGGACCAGATCAGGATCACTCATGCTTAGGTCAACGCGTTCATCCATTCGCAACTTATCAGCAGTAAATAGCCTGCAAAAGTCAAAGGATTTGATAATTTAATTCTCAAACACTTACTTTGAAAAATACATATAAACATATAAGGCACATGAGCTTGTGATAAGAGAGATTTTGATGAATTAGCAGATGATATATCAATAAAATTAGGAGGGAGAGGGAATGAGGGCAACTATTAACACAATAGTCACTTTGGAAGAGGACTATAAGCTACACCTGCAAAAATTATATTGTAAGCTATAAAATGAAAGAGCAATACTTAAAGCAATTAATTTATACTTGTCAACAGCGGTAAAAGGAGATATATCTTCATCCTTAGAACTGTTCTGAAGCCGTTGTCTTATGTTATCATATGCAATTACTGAATTGGAGAGACTCATATACTGCAACTGATTTAGTGCCATGCGCATATCTCCATTCACCCGATTAGCCAGTTCTTCGAGGGCAATCTATAAGCGATAAAATAACTCGTATAAAGGGGTAATGAAAACAAATACACGAAATTTGCCACTCAAATTGCGGGGTGAAAAGGCATACATGTATACCTCTACTCTGACCACAAACTTCAAATGAAGATAGACAGATAGCCAAAATATATCATTTGTTACAAGGTGCAAAAACATAAAAGAGATCTAATAGAATATTGAGATGTTCCCTAGAAGTACATCATAACAAGAGGAAGACTATGGAATTCTAATTGTCCCATCACATTCAAAGCATAAGAATGAATATTTACAATGAAAATAGGCAGTTACCCTTGCCTACTGCTTTAATTACATGACATGATACATCAAGATATTTGTATCAATCTTCATGCTGAAGACGATTCTATTTAAAGACCTTTCAAATGAAACTGAATTTCTTTTAGGGAGGTTCACCTCCGCTAGCTTATCTACTTTATATTTCATTTAGAGAAGGAGAGGAGTAAATTACTAAAAGGCCTTAGGCTCTCCTATATTACCAATAACAAATTATTCATGTGCAACATAACCAATATAAATTCAATACAAGTTAATGGAGAAGCTGTACCTCATTAACTTTCACGCCCTCTGCATTTGCCACGTGCATTAATCTTTTGGCCATCTGTAATTTCATTGTCTGTAGTTAGTAACTCATTGAATAATGTTCAATACTTCAATCATCATCGTAGATGCTGATAAATATACAATAACCAATATGTAATATCTAATATGACATTCACATCAGCATGGAAATTTTATCAAGTTAGAATTAAGAAGGGTTCGGTGTGATGTAAGAGTTTTGCAATGAAAAGGCCTTTCTTTGCGAACACTCATAACATGGAAACTGCTAATTTTAGGGTTTAGGGTGTAGGGGCAACTTTTAACATAACAACTTTCGATCTTATCAAGAAAATCTAAACATGTACAACAAAATCTGCCAAGAAGGTCGCTGCCCTCATCCGCCAGAAGCTCTGTTAGTTTATTTCTAAAACTAATTCAATTTGTTAATTCTGCAATTCATTTATTTTCAGAATGCTTTTCTATTTACTCTGTAATTAATATGATTTATATCAATTAATTTATTTTATACCATTATAGATGTAGTACTACTATTATTCTAGTATTAACTACCATACTACGAAAAACTATCGCCACGCTGCCACAGTTTTCGAAACCTTTACCTCCACGAGACGCTATTCGCTATTCATAAGGAGGAGGCTAACCAAGAGCAACACTGTCTTCTTAATGTCCACTCGAGTGCATAACACATATGTAAACTATGTGTTAGAAAAAAGATTGTACCTGTTGCTTTGTGGGCTTCCGGAAACTGAGCATGAGGCAGTAATTTACAAGACTCTTAAGTTTCTGACTGTAACGGTCATTACAGATGCAAATGATAGGGATTTTTGAGATCTTTATGCTAGCAATTAGATCAGCAACGCCTCCTCTATCCCCACCAGACATTCCATCAACCTCATCCATAATAAGTACAGTTTTTGTTTGATGAGGTCTGAAATTGTGGTGAACAAAGAAGTCAGGCATCTCATTTTCTATATTCAAAAGGTCAGCAATAAGAAAAAATCGGAGGAAGTGTAGGAGT
The DNA here is from genome assembly GCA_003412495.2 of Echium plantagineum. Lineage (NCBI taxonomy): Eukaryota > Viridiplantae > Streptophyta > Magnoliopsida > Boraginales > Boraginaceae > Echium > Echium plantagineum. The sequence continues at coordinate 22,818,005 of CM016564.1, forward strand.
AAACAATCACCGATCCAATGTAAGGCCTAACGAATTATTGCTGACAAGCTCTTTTATTGAATTAGCTGTACTTCCACCGATTCCTTTCTGAATCTTTGCATCAGCTTTTCCACGATTGTCGCTAGCATTAACCTGAAATTATTTAAAGAAACATCACTAACATCAAAGCATACACAAGTAACTGACAAGTTCGAATAAATCCTTAACATAAAGTTCATCGAGAAAGAAAAACTATTTTAATGGGCGACAAAAGTTTCACCTCAACTGCCTGGAAACCAAGCATCTGGCTGACTATTTTTGCAGAAGTTGTCTTGCCTATACCAGGTGTCCCACTCAGTAATACAGCTTTTTTAGCACCAGAATCATTTTGCTTCTTTCCTTTACCCTTACTAGTCGTGTTCAAGAACTGATCATCCCATTGTTTTAGCCAGTCATGAAGCTGCTTTACCTTCACACATGCAGATATAGAATCAAGAAATCTTTAATTGCTACAAATGGTAAACATATCATGGAATGTGATCCATCCTTGTTCACACTAAATAGAGCAAGGCCTTATAACGGATAACATACCAGACTCTGGTTCCCTACAAGATCCGTTGGAATCTTTGGCCTATATTTTTCTGTCCATTGCAAACAATTGGCAGGCTGCTTGCTTTGCTTGCGAGAAGGGTTTCCAGATGTAACTTTTGATGCAGAATTGCCAGCTTGAACTTCTAGTGCAAAATGGTACAAGAATAAGAAACCGACCATGAAAGCAGCACAGAGAATCCTTATATGATTAAATGCAGTGAAAGGAATAGCGTAACTTCAGGAAGAAACATGAGAGTGAACACACAGAAGATACCCCCTCCAGCTAGGGGAGTTGCGATATATGTACTAGCAATTATGATATTTAAAAGAGAAACTGCAAGATTTCACCAGTCTAACACAATAGTACGCAGCCTTACCCCCATTGTAACAGAGAGGCTGTTTACAAATTGAATCAAGAGTGGAATGCAAATAGTATTTATTAGTTCACTTTAGATAAGAAACATAGTTAGTGTAATGAGCCGTTTCGATATATTACACTACAGCAAAGAGCCAAAGAATACAAAATCTTGAGTCCATAGGACATGGAAACATATAATATTAGATGACAAAAAGAATAATCTTTAACGCCAATGATTCAAAATCTCTGTTCTTATATGATATCTAATCTAAGAGAATTTTAGTATTTCCCAGGAACTGCTTGGACTAAACTGCTTCACAGCCTATTAGACCATATTGTCAACCTCCTATACTTCAAGTCCATTTCCCAATACTCTTTTGGAACTGATTCATATAGTGGTTAAATAACAAATTTTATGTTACTATTAGGCATTGGAACCAGAAAGCTAATGATGGGCAATCTATCTTAAATTCCAATCCCTGATGTAGGGTACAGAATTGACTATTGGGAATACTGGAACCCACGTGCCTCACTTAATACATATTACCTTAGCTAACACACAAAGGCATTTCCACCCAATAAAAGATTTCACGGGATGTGAAAGATTTCACGGGATTCCTTTAGTCAGTATACATTATAGGAACTATAACAGGAGGGGCAACATTTCATTCGTTAGTTAGAACTTTCATTCATTACCGTCATGGCTCATTTAGGAACAAAGCAACAGCTTTGACAAGTGTACGAGACTGTACAAATGCAAATTGAATTGTGAGTCGCAACATACTCTTTGTTTCTGATATTAAAGGACTTCTTTTTACAGGAGTGGCAACATTCCTGGTAGCTTTTTCTGTACTCGTTGATTCCGACTTTATTGGACTTGCTTTTGCAGGAGAAGGAGCAGCTTTGTTCAAAGCTTTCTTTTCTTCTTTCGGTGAAGTTAGAGATTTATTTGATTTGCGGATCATAGCGAACAAGCCATCTTCAGTAATAAAAGTGGTTCTACAACGAATAACATGTGAGGAAGAATAAATAATAGCCTGAGAGAAAAAAGGGCATTCTTAATGATAGATTAGCATTTAACAAACCCAAGCTCCTTAGCCTTCTCGGATTTCCTTCCCTCAATATCTTCATCACATAGAAGATAACTCTGCGGGAAAAATGTTTATCACGGTTATTTCTACAAAAAGTAGGTAGATACTGATTACACCATGAAGTGATAGAATTCTGTTGATCATGCACACTGACCGTTTTTTTACTAACTGATCCTGTAACACGACCACCATGGCGCTTTATTAGATCCTCAGCTTCTTCTCTTTCCAAACTGAAAGCAAAGCACAAATAATTCCGAACATAACGAGCCCCATTAATAATGGAAACAAAAAATATTTTTCAGAAAGAAACCAAACAAATCTGGTTATAGGATTCCAATAAAAGAATACTGTTCCCCATAAAATCAGCTGATGACATGGTACGGTGATCTCGGAAAAGTGAAACTAAGTTAATAAAGTACCTATCAAGTGTTCCACTGATTACAAAAGTCAAGCCAGTCAAGCATTCAGGTGCACCTTCTGGAATTTCCTGAGAGAACAGAAGTAGACTGCATAAGCTTGTTCTTACAGTTTCAACTTGCAAGCAGAAAGGAAATATCAACAGTTTGACTCGAATCCTACCTTTTCACCTTTGTGTGGAGGATCTTTTCTCTCCCCAAACATGAATCCACCTCTGCCCCCACCTCCCCTGCCTCTTCCAGCTGATGCACCTCTTCCACCACGACCTCTTCCAGCAGAGTTACGAGATTTATCATCCTCATCATCATCTTCACCTACATCCTTACTCTTTTCATGAACTGAAGTCTTTGGCCCACTTCGTCCACCACGGCCTCTTCCTGCTGGTTTTAGAGATTTTTTAGTCTTCTCATCATCTTCATCACTCTCATCAGATTCCTCGGACTTCTTGGTGATACCCCTTCCAGAAGCACCTTTCAATTTTTTATTTGGAGATGCACCAATGGAACCCTTCCTTGGGGCAGACAATACAAGCTCATCATCATCATCATCCTCAATTTTGTGAACTTTCTTCTGAGGCGGTGGCTTTACATCATTGGACAGTTTATTGCCTACCGTAGAAGCCTTTCTTTTTGTTGGCAATTCCTCAGTTTCCTTTCCACCTTTTTCCTTCTCATCTGAAGCAAAATATTTACTTGTTTTCCTTCTGCCAGAAACTTCTTGGTCTGCTGATCCCTAACTCCCAAAAGGATATCATTGGTAAATGCCACAAAATAGTCTTTAAAACAATTAACCTCAACTGTGTCTCAACAACAGAAGCACCATAACAAGCTCACTTTCAGTTCTCAAAGCAAATATAGTGAAACATTACAAAGTAGGACGAACATAAACCAGCATGTATACTTCAATTCATAATGCGACTAAACAAGAACACCAACTACATAACATCACAGCCAAAGTCAAATTCCGACAACAAATTCAAAGTTATTTGGACATTTCCACTCTAATAATTACTTATACTAACTATTTTCTCCCCGTGAAAAGTATGTATCAGATTGACAGGGGAACAAATAGAACCCAATTTTCTAATAAAAAAAATGAACTTGATGAGACATAAAACTACCATATCCAACATAAAATTCACGTCTAAAATAATTCATTTCCAGAACATGTAATTGACAAGTATTTTTATCTTATTTACTCTATATTATTATCTACTCTTCTCCCCATCATCATAATTCCCAGCCTCCGAGGGATTGCAAAAAGTTAATGTGATCATCAAAATTCTCTTATCATCATTCACATAAAAAACTTCAAATAATATGATTTTCAGGTAAACTAACTGATTTATTGGGTTGTGAAGCAGTGACCGCAGGCTTAGTGGCATTGCCATCTCCTGGACTCTTATCGTGTTGCTTCATAAACCACTTCCTAATATCTGACTGCAGAAACAAAAAAACAAAAACAAAAACGTCTCAAAATGAATATATATACAAACGTCCCCCAGCAGGAGCCAAATATAGAATCTTTAAATAACATGACAAAAACGTAAATTCTCGAGTTTACTTTTAAGCTTCACATAACATTGTTTTTCTTACCATTTTAACTTCGATCAGCAACTGGCTTGAATTTTCAACCTTCTCTAAAAAATCTGAAACATGGTACATAATATCTCTTAAAAAATACCACTACTATAAAAAAGAGACAGAAATCAATAAAATCGTCAGCTACGGAAACTAAATCATTGGCAATAAAAGAAATGGTTTTAAGTCTAAACACAGTATCTTTCTAATTTATTAATAAAACAAATTACAGTTCCTCTTATAATATTATTACTAAAATACATTAAAAACCACTGCATTTGATATATTCTTCCCGAACTACTATCCAGCCAATAAAATTCAAAACTTGACAATGTTTTAGCAAATAAATTGTACAAACTGAAATCCCCAATAACCTAATTATCAACTTACAGTCCTACAAACACCCCCCCCCCCCCCCCCCAAAAAAGCAACAATAACTAGAATCAAGAATTATTAATTTGAACCCAAAAAAACATTAATAAAATCAAGAATTGTGCAACAACCTAGAATAGTATAAGAGGGAGAAATTGGGTATGTAAAATTATTTACCTCTGGAATTTGAGACGTGTTCAAATAATGGATACAGTCGTTAAACCAAGAAATCAAAAGGGTTTTTGGAAAGGGTTTTGTGTTATTTGGGCACTTTGAATTTTGCAATATTGCGTAGAAATTGTTTTCAATAAAAACCCGCCATTGCCACATAGGAAAGCACTAATTTGGGTCGGGAATGATTATGGTGCATAAACTCAAATTACTAGTGGTTAGTATAAATTTCACTCGAGATTAGTGTGTAGTGTCGGAAACGAGTAGAGTCGTGTCAAGTCGGGTACTTGATAGGATAATCAGCGGGGAGTATCTGACCCGTTAATATATCGAGCTCGTCTTTACGCTAATGAGTCTTCTGTTGAATTCCATCATTGTGGTACTCATCATTGCAAATTCAAACACCCTATTATTGTGTAGGATTGTATGTGATTAAAATCTCGCACAATAATATTACTACTCCTTCCCGACAATGACACACTTTTCTCGGCTGTTCTAAATAATAAACATTATTATATATTTGGTTTGTTGTTTGTGTGGATAGTAATGTAATATAATATTTGCAGGAGTAGTTCTTCAATAAATTGGGCCATAGCCGTTTGTTGTTTGACCTAATAACTTGGCCCAATTTACTTAAATACTAGTATCTCCGCTCTTTTTATTTGTCATTATAGCAATTTGCACATAGATCAAGAAGAATGACAAGTAGTCAAAAACTACATTGAAAATGTAAAATAACAATCAATTGAAACTATATAATTGATTGGTTGATTACTTCATAAGAAAAAGTAATAAAAAGGTTAATTGAGAATGTAAATTTACAATTAATGATGCTAGAAAGACAAATATTTAGAAACATATAAAGAATGACCCGGGAACAAGATGGATGATCAATGGCTAAATGACCGTCCTCCAACTTATGTAGAGAGAGAGAGAGAGAGAGAGATTTTTTAGTATTGATCCTTCTAATGTTTTAAACCAGTTTAAGAAAATGGCTACTAAAAAACATCAATTATAAATTTATTAATATTTATCAATATAAGTATCTTTTGGGTCACAAAAGAATTTATAACTCCTTTTCGAACCATCACTATAACTTTGCTAGATCCGCCCCTGATTAAATAGTAACCTGTATTAGTTGAGAAAGTTTGACGAGACTAATATTTGGCATTTGACACGTTTGAAAATCGTAAAAACCCTTGTTAGTTGAGAAAGTTTGAAAAGATTCATATTTTGCAGATTACCAAAATTTCAATTCAGTTAAAATGTTCCAAGTACAAATTTAAGTTACAAGTAACATTAATTGGAACTCGGTATGTTTTTTTATCTTGTTAATCTATTCGGTCCATTGAATTTAATATGGATTTTATCGAGTTCTTTAGCTTTTGTTAGATCTTACTTCAATACTTTTCTATTTGGTATCAATTTTCGAGTCCAATAGGTCCCCATGTTTCGACTCAATGTTCAAAATGAACCCGATTAGCCAAAGTCCGATTAGAATCAGCTCATTAACTCCAATCCCACTACCAAACTGCAAGTTATTAGGTCAATCATGCAAGTAGTAAAATCATCTAGTATTTTTCGGGAGCCAGGTTATCCGGGACTCGGGCAGGAACTCGAGTCACAAAGTTTCTATGTCGTATTATTATATATCTGGAAAGTAAAAATTACAGAAGACCCAAGCTTACCTAGTGATCAACATCCCATTATAGTATGTCTCTCTGCCTATATATATTGAGTCCACCTAACATATGGAATGGAAGAAGACACATCATCTCATGATCTCAGTTCCTACAGGATGACACTCTTTCAACTCACAAAAGGGTTCTTAGAAGTCATAGATTACATATGCCCAATGTGTTTGAATAGCAGGCAGCAACGCTGACATAATGTTTTGCAGAACACATCGATTCCCTGGCACATTACTCTCCACCTGAAGGAGTTCCAGAGTTGCAACCATCGGATAATATCCAAGGTTCCGACCTCAGTACATGCGAATAGCAGCTAGTGTCCTTACCTGTTCATCTGCAACAAAGAAACAATATGCTTCAGAGCTATGCGATAATTCAAGACAACCTTGATCCTGAGAACTTCGATATATGCATGCTTTCTAAGATCCCGGGAAGTTGAATTGAGATTCTGGAAGAGAAAGAAAAGGCCCAACTAAGATGCAAAAGAGAAGGAAGGTAATAGAAAGTCGCAAAGCCAATATTTTTTTCAGCTTTCCGTTGGAATTCCCATTAATCAAATAGATTTTCAAAATAACCACTCTAAACAAATTTTTGTAAACAGATTGTTAGTTCATTGGGAGAAGTGTATTGTGCTTTTTTTTTAGTGTATTGTGCTTAATGCTTTCACTAGAAAATTTATGCATGCGTATGAAATTTTACATTCTAAAAACAATAATGAGTCCGCAAAATGCACATACTACGGCGGTAGACTAATGGAACATCATAGTATTCGGTTCTGCTCAAACAACACGATATGGAAGTTCGGTTCAGTAAGAGGTTCGAATCAACTAAAAAATTCGAAGTTCGATTTGATTGATTCCACGGTTCGAATAAATAATCAATTTTTTATGATAAAAATGAGAGAATTAAAAAATAATATAAATTGATGTAGTTCGAACTGAAACAAACCGTCGGCTCGAATCCAAAGAAGGTTGAGTTCGATTAGAACTATATCAAATCGGACTTTTCAAACCAACTTGCATGCATAAACTTAGACCTGTTCTATCGAAATAAGCAAAGCAGTTTGTGAAACAAATCACAGTTATATAGTAGTCTGTATCAAAAGATTTGTGAGGCACAAGAAATGAGTAGGTTCCGCGATAAGTTACCTCAAAAGAAGAAAATGTTACTGTAATATGCTATTGGATTATAACTCAATGGGAAGCAGAACTAGCAGCAAAAGGAGGTTGACGATTCGCATCAGTTGAGGAGTGACGATCACTAGTCACTGCATTGGGCCGATCCATCTGAGGTGAAGGGGATCTACTATCCAAGCCATCTCTTGTCAAAGACATACCTGTCCTATTATCTTCTGTAGTTCGGAGGCGCTGTATCATGTTTGCTATAGCTGCAGAGCCAGCATCTGTGTCTCTTCTAGTTTCCACTCTAGATTCTGGCATATAGGTGTTTCGTGCGAACAATCTCTCTCTCCAACCTCTGGTGCTCTTGGTAATTGATTCCTTGTATCTTTATATTGATTGACAACGATAAATTATCAGTCCTTAGGTCAGTATGGCAAGCAATTATTATCAAATCAGAAAGTGCAACAATTACCTCGTTGATATTGTATTAAGACGAGTTTTGAAGGACTCGGAGAGTGAGTGAAGATCAGATGTTCCAACACTGTATTGGTTGCTAGGGGACGATGGAGTTGGAGGCCTATAAAGAGAACATTTAACACATTAACAAGGATTGCACCAAGCAGAGATGAGCCACCATATTATGAAATTTGACAATAATAGCATCACAATAAATTAATAACGATTGTAGCTAACATCACATAACTCGAATCAAACATGTTGCACCGAGCAAAAGTTAGAGCAAGTATGGTTCTTTGAGTCACACGTATAAATTAAGCTAAATGTTGTTTCTTTGGATTGCAGATATGACTATCTCTGCCAGATTTGGAGGCATCATATGTCAAAGAACAGTGAAGCAAACTTTACGAAAACCTGAGGAATTTTAAGAGAAACCTCCAGCCAAAGACCTCTCTTGATGGATGAAAAGGGCAGACAAAAGTCACAAGGGAAATAATATGCCATGCGATATAAAAACCTAAACCTGCTGTTTGGCGTGCCATGCGATCTGGAATCGCTAGTTGATCCTAATGCAGATGCAGCAACTTGGTTGGCTCGGAAAGGTGATTGGGGTGTTATCATTTGACCTGTATTTTCTCCAACTGAAACAAGCGGAGAATTTGGGCCACTTAATATAACTGCAGGGGTTGCTCCATGTCCACTACTTTGTTCTGAAGGCGAAACAGAGGCAGAGGAAGTTGCACTAGGATGGGCCGAAAACACCAAATAATGAGAACGCCCTTGAGATGATGGTCTACCTCGCTGACCCTCTCTCCTCACAAGATGACGGGTCCTTCCCATGGTTGCTGCTGCTGCTAAATGCTGAATAATTCGCTCCTCAAGCTCAGAGTCGGTTGCATTAACTGGTAACTGCAGCACAAGGGCAACAAGCTATCAGTAGCGAACTCATACATATCGAATTGGAACTAATTAAGGTCATTATGAAATAAGCTGAAACTATGTACATGTTGAAGTTCAAAGCCTCCCAAGGTTGGATGATGAAATATTGCCGTGTTTCTTGGTTGATTTATCCTTATGTTCCTCTCATGCTCTATACCAGCAAGTAGATCCTGACTGTAGAAGGAAACGACATTTAAATCAGCTCATGGATGAAAAAAGAATAGTTCTTTATTTGATGAAGGTTATTTGACAGAACCTGTTAGGATCCTTCAGACTGATAGATTGCAAACACATCGGACACTGGGAGCTTCTCTGGCACCTACAAAAGAAAAATACTTTGTTATGTATTAAATTTGCAATGGGCCTACTAAACATCAAGACAATAAGAGGTTAGGATGTAAAATTGAATCCGCGGAACCAATGATGTAATTACAAAATTAATATCAAGTCAAAAGCAACAAATAAACAATATTTCATCAACTCCACAAAGCCAAAGTTTCATATAAATAGCTCCCAAAAAGATGGTATGAGAAAGACTAACTAAAATCCATCAACATACAAAGGAAGGGAATTGCTTAGACTATGAGTGTGTTATTTCTCACCCAGTTCTGTTACTACCATACTTAATTACTTCACATATCTTGTTTCGAAGTTGGTTGTTATCAGGATAAAGAAATATTAGAGAATTCTAAGTTAAGACATAAGATATGGAATCCAAAGTAGGACAAGAATTTCATAGAGATTGAGAGATTTGAACAATATTTCTAGCCAAAACAAATTACTTTAATTTTTTGGATGAACCGAATCAATAACATCAACAGTATTGATGGCTTCTTCCAAGAACTTATAAATAAGATGTTAAATATCAAACTAATGGAACACAACACAAATACACCCTATCCAACATATACACTCAGACAAAACATGGGGTATTTCAAAATATACCCTCAACTCCAATGAGCTTCACAAAAATAATGAATTATTACAACAAAAGAAACTTATCTAAGCCTCCATTGAAAAAAGAGTGTTACATATATGTGTATGTGTATCTCTACATATACACTTACACAGATTAACCATAATATGGGTTATTCATAGTAAAAAAATGAAAGAAGCACAAGAGATTTAACAAAAAATAACGATCAGATACAAGAGAAATTATTGTATAGTTGAAAACCAAATTATATGAAGTTTATGGACATAGAGAACACAGTGCACCCAGCACCATAACACCAATGGAGACAAGTAACAACAATGACATGATCAACAATTCATTCTAAAAGGAGACACTAAACAGACCCTAAACCTTTATACTCATATTAGCGACACCAACTACACACGAAAATTGAACTCCACGCAACAAGATTCATTAGATAAATGGGAGAGATGAAAGTATCTCTTTAACTATGATATGCAGGAACTAAATAAACCATTGAAATGTTTGCCTATTATCAGATCTTTTACCATCATGGAACCTTTTATTAGTTGATCATGTGTCAACCTACAAATATTTGTCTATTTCTTCTTTTGAAGAGATTCAAATGAATATGATGACATTCTAATGCTTTGATAAACTTTCAACACTATGAAACTAGAACTATTCTTAAAAAACTTTCTACGTTTCTCTAAGGTTAATTCATAATTCTTATACTACATCCATCCCATATAGATTGTATCGTTTTGATTTCTAAAGAGAGACCACTCTAATACTAGTTAAAGTTGGCTTATTTCTTAAAGTGCATGTGACGATTGAATGGACAAGTTATGATAAATAAAAAATAGAAAGTAAAGAATTTTTATGGGATGGATTGAGTATATAAGATGAGAAAGCAAGCCCTCCAAGAGCTTATCACTATACAATAGAAATGACGGGGAACAAACATGTGGCAAAACCCAATCGCAGATAAAGATCATCAATTACGAAATGTTTTCCATAGAATAGTTGTATGAATAAACCAACACCCAGAAGTTTATTTGATTGTTATCGTCACCATCAACTGTAAGAAAATTGTCATCAATTACTAACGAAATAAAAATATACCATTCGAGAATGCACTGAAGATGAAAATCATGCTTGCAACCAGTAACCTGCAATTGTGAATAAAATCAATGTATAAATATGATATATGACTATTTCTATCACTACAACTAGAAATGCATCATTGTCAGAGGACAAACTGTTGTAGGATCACTTTGACTGAATTCCTCGAGGCATATACTACAACAATCATCATAGGCATCTTGGATACCACCTTCAACAAAGGCGGCAGCTGATGTCAAGTGTGTCTCGGACATCTTTGATTCTTCCATCTGCACAAAATTTTGCAGTCTTTATTGTAGGGCTTCCACAAAACATAATTAGATTACCAAGTCATGCAAACATTTTCATATGCCTTCTTCAATTTAATCAATAGCAACAGGAAAAACAAATAGCTTAAAATATTCAAATTAAAATGGATGTGGATAAATTATAAATGGAATTTAACTAGGCACCTATTGATTACATATATAACTCTTCAGGAACTAGAATAAGTTCGAATAACACAAAAAACATTATAACATTACAAGTACTTTATGAACTCTAAAGTGACCGTATCAGAACCAGCCTCGCTTGCCACATTTATCAATACTTCAAGAAAACACAAAGAAACTAAGATTATCACATCATTTTATGTTCAAACTCTAAAACTAACATGAACATTGAAACTATTTACCGAAAAAAATACCTAATTTTAAATATAGACCTAGGGGGATTATAATTTACACATAACACAATAACTTTACAAGCCTAAATATTGAAACATAAAAACAAAAGATGCCCATTTAAAAAAAACACATAATTCTCTCGCATAAAATAAAAAAACTTAACTACCAATTGGTAAAATGTGAACCTTATCATATTTATATTTAAGTAATTTTACAAATTATATATTTAAAAATAATCATAAAACACATATTAATCACATAAATCATGATAAAATCAACTACCAACACTAAAAATGTAACCTTTATCATATTTAAGTAACTTCATAATCTAAATATTTATAAATAAAAATAAAGGAAGATGCCCATTTGACAAAACACATAATTACTCACATCTAATCATAAAAAAATCAACTACCCATAGTTAATAATGTAATCTTTATCATATTAACATATATAAAAATGGAAAAAAGATCAAACTTACAATAATCAAGGTAAAATAATTGATCACCTTACAGAAAATTGGATAAATCTGTAGATCAAAACTGCTACAAAAAGATGAGTAAATGGTTGATTAATCAAGGATATTTCCTTGATTTTGATATATTAATAAAAAAAAATATAAAGACAGATTTGATAAAAGATTATTATGGAAGAGGGAATATGATGTGAGAGAGGAAAGGAAAAGTCTTGGTGGAATTTCTTTTTGTTGTTTTGGAAACAATTAAACTTTTAAATTAAATTTAATTTATTAATAATAGTACTTTTCTTACATGAAGTTGTCTTCTCAAAACATTTAGGCTTATCTTCATTTTGCACCTTGAACTATGAAGTAAGTTTTAAATTGCACCCTGATACTATCTTCAGCCTCAAATTGAACATTATACTATGTTTTGTCTTATTTTGCACCCTAAAATGTCAAATATGATGGAATTTTTTTCTAAAAGAAGGGCGAACTCGGAATAACACATATATTAAACTGTTGGGGCACATTTTATAAATAACAAAATTTGTAAATTAAAAATAAACCCCATCTCTTCATCTTTTTCATCAAACCCCCCCCCAGCCCCCAACCCCCGTACCACCCCAACCTTCTTCTTCCTCCACCACCAACCACCTGCGACAACCATTATTTTGCTGGAAAACTGCAGACCTGTAAAGCTAGCTACGCTGGTGAAGATGCTCTCAAAATAGTTTTCCCATCCGTGAGTAGACTACTTTGCGATTAAATCAATTGAGTATTTTTTATGTATTTGTTGAGCTGGAATATTAATGTAGTTATGTCAAAATGTGGGGTGTTCTCGTTTTTCTCAAAGTTTAGAACTTTACTCAAATTTGGCCCTAAATTTCAATATTGAGCTCGAATTTAATGTAGTTTTGTCTAAATGTAGATGTTTAAAGTATTGAGAGATTTTATTTTAAGCTTTTAACTTCGCTTGAGTTTGACCATAAATATCAATACATGCATTAGCTGCAATTCAAGAAAATTTACCAAGCATTTTCCTTCAACAACAAGCTTTCGACAATTCTTTAGTCGACGATCTTCATAAATTAGTCGCCTTCCAACAACACGCTTCGATGAATAAGTAAAATGCATTTCAAGATAATATTTAGTTCTCGAACTTGCAGTTATCGAGCTCATCGGCATAATATCGTTGTAACAAATGTCGCTATGCTTATACCCCATAGTCAAGGCGTTTCGCTACGCTTATACCCCGTAGTCAGGGCTCAGACATGTCTTATACAAATAGCAGTGTACTGACGACAGAAACAGAAGATCATAAAGGCCGAGGTCAAGTTTTGACCACATACAGACTTCTCAATTCTTAATCCCACAAAAATACTTCAAAACAGAGTCTTTAAAACATGATAAATTTATGAGAGGATGTAATTCTTAAGAAGTAAGTGAATAATGGGAGGATGAGTTATTTATCCCTTACACCAGTTCAATATATATAGTAAGAGGGTTGGAGTGGTGGGTTTCTTGTATATGAACACAATTGAGAGTAAAAGGTAAGAAGAGTCAAGGTTGCAGCTGAAAAACCGGCCATCCACACGCATCCGCCGTTTGCTGGAGAAGGTTGACAAATCATTAAATATTTATTGATTCACATCCAAATAGTGAGCATAAGGTAAAAGAATAGTAAAGACTGAAAAAGGAAAAGCAAAACTTGTTGGAGCCGTTAGATCTTGCCTTTTCTCTTTTTGATCCGACGATCGACAACAATTGAGAAAAGACACGTTGAATGCTACAAAGAGGCAAAACTTTAGCAACCTTTATATATAGAGTATAATTATCCAAATTACTCAAGGAAGGCAAATAAGAAAGAGTTCCTTAATTTGGAACAAGAAAACACGACGGTGATTGAGTATGCATATAAGTTTATTGAGCTCTCTCGTTTTGCTAAAAAATATGTGAGCACCGAAGAAAAGAGGGCGCAGAGATTTGAAGAGGGATTGAGTTGGAAAATTCATGGTAAGATCTCCGACTGCATATTTACCACTTACGATGAGGTATTACAGAAGACATCTAAGGTGGAGGCTTATATTCGAGAGAAAGAACATTATTTTGGCAGTAAGGACCAAAAGAAAAGGAAGGAAGGTGGTGGTTTTCCAAAAGCAAGGTTAGAGTATGAAAACCCGGCAAAGAAACAACAACCATGGAATAAGAATCAATCACATACAGGGCAGAATAAGAATCAAATGTGTGAACAATGTGGTAGGAGTCACCCAGGAAAGGAGTGTTACTTAAATAGTGGCAAATGTTTTAGATGTGGTCAATTGGGTCATCGGGTGGCAGAGTGCCCGGGAATGAGAGTACCTACTCAAGGCAATGAACAAAGTAACATCAACTCATTTCTTCGTAAAATGAATCAAGGAAATGAAACGAGGAAACCTCAAACTCAGGGTAGAGTATTTGCTCTAACCCGCAAGGATGCTCAAACCTCCAACGCAGTGGTGTCAGATGCTATACAAATTAACTCTTTCTGTGCTTATGCTTTATTCAACCCAGGTGCAAACTATTCTTTTATGACTCCTCGATTTGCTGCAAAGATTGGTTATGTGTGTGAACCACTAGAGTTTGAACTTTGTTTGTTTACCCCATTGGGGGTGTCTGTCATGATTAATCACGTTTTTAAAAATTGTGCGATTATAATTGATGGTCATGAGTTGCTAGCTGATTTGATTAGTCTGGATATGGGTGAATTTTATATCATTTTAGGAATGGATTGGCTTGCAAAATACCATGTGTCAGTTGATTGTAATAAGAAGTTAGTGATATTTAGCATACCCAGTATGGACAAGTTTACTTACCATGGTTCTAGCCACAAAACCCCTCTATCAGTTATAAAAGCTCACAAATGGTTAAAGAAAGGTTGTCAAGGTTATTTGGCATATCTTAAGGACATGAACGAATATGAAGTCCGACTTGAGGATATTCCTATTGTTCGAGAATTTTCGGACGTTTTCCTTGAAGATGTTCCCGGGTTACCTCCGGTTCGAGAGATTGAGTTCCAAATTGATCTCGAACCCGGGACACGACCTATATCGAAGGCTCCATACCGTATGGCCCCAGTGGAGTTGAGAGAGTTGAAGACTCAACTACAAGAGCTCATTGATAAAAGACAAATACGCCCCACTGTGTCACCGACTCACCGTGGGGTGCCCCTGTTTTATTTGTTTAAAAAAGGATGGTATAACGAGATTGTGTATTGATTATCGTGAGTTAATGATAATGAAAAATTGATATCCATTGCCTCGTATCGATGATTTGTTTGATCAGCTACAAGGTGCTAGTGTATTCTCTAAGATTGATTTAAGATCTGGTTATCACCAATTACGTATAAGAGATGAGGATATACCAAGACAACTTTCAAAACTAGGTATGGGCATTATGAATTCACAGTCATGCCTTTTGGGTTAACTAATGCTCCTGCTACCTTTATGGATTCAATGAACAAAGTTTTCAAGCCTTACTTGGATCATTTTGTGATAGTTTTCATTGATGATATTTTGATATATTCTAAGACCAAGGAAGAGCATAAAAATCATCTCAGGAGTATTTTGCAGGTGTTACGGGAAAAAGAGTTATATGCCAAGTTTAAGAAATGTGAATTTTGGTTAGATAAGATTTCATTCCTAGGTCATGTGATTTATAGAGATGGAATTGCTATGGATCCTCAAAAGATCGAAGCTGTGTCTAATTGAGCTAGACCTACAAGTGCATTAGAAGTTCGAAGTTTCGTTGGTTTAGCAGGATATTACAGAAAATTTGTGGAAGGATTTTCTTTTATTATCACACCTCTCACTCGCTTGAAGCGTAAAAATGTCAAGTTTGAATGGAATCAAGAATGTGAGAGTTGTTTCCAAGAGTTAAAGAAACGATGTGTCACCGTTCCTATACTGACTCTACCTTCCGGAGGTAAAAGATTTGTCTTATATTGTGATGCTTCTCGCAAAGGTTTAGGATGTGTACTGATGCAAGAAGGCAAAGTAATTGCTTATGCGTCGAGACAGTTGAAATCTTATGAAGGCAATTACCCTACTCATGACTTAGAGTTGGTTGCGGTAGTATTTGCCCTTCAAATTTGGAGGCATTACTTGTATGGGGTGGAATGCGATGTATTCACGGATCATACAAGTCTTAGATACATCTTCACACAGAAAGAGCTTAATCTGAGACATTGAAGACGGTTAGAGTTGTTAAAAAATTATGACTTGAATATTCAATATCATCCCGGAAAGGCCAATGTTGTGGCGGATGCTTTGAGTCGTAAGACTGTAATGACTGCATGTATGTTGACTCATAAAAAGTCGATAGTGGAGGATATGAAAAAGTTAAATCTTGAAGTATGTGTTAGAGGACATGATAGCTTAATAGCTATTATCATTATTCAAGCTACACTGATGGAGAAAATTATGAATACTCAAGGATCAGATAAGAAACTCGTGAAAACTAAAGGTGAAGTATTGGGGGGGTAAAAAGCAAGAATTTGAAATTGATAACAGTGGTATCTTGAGACTTCGTACTCGTATATGTGTACTTGATGATGCTGAATTAAAAAGAGAAATAATGTCGCAAGGTCATTGTACGCCATATTCAGTTCAGCCAGGTGGCACGAAAATGTACCGGGATCTAAAGGAATCGTTCTGGTGGAATAACATGAAAAAAGATATCGCCGAATATGTGTCGTCATGTCAAACTTGTCAACAGGTCAAGATAGAACATCAGAGACCCTCAGCACTACTTCAGTATATCTCAGTGGCAGCCCTTATCTCATCGTATATTTCTAACTCTTATTAATCATATTTAACAAGCAGCTGGATTTCCATGGGATTAGACTTCATTAATAGATGGAAGCAAAGATTTTTTGGGAGGCTCCTTCAAGTGTTTTCTTCATTAATTATACTATTGTTAGGACTTCACTTCACTTGAGGTTTTGCGGCGAATTAATGGTCGTTGGAGGTGGTTGGGGTTGGAGGAAGAGGAAGGTTGGGGTGGTGGTGGTGATGTTGGGAGTTGATGAAGAAGATGAGTTTGATGAAGAAGATGAAACGGTGGGGTTTTATTTCTAATTTATAAGTTTTGTTATTTATAAACTGTGCCCCAAAAGTTCAATATATGTGCTATCCCTAGTCTGTCGTTCTTTTAAACCGAAATTTCATCATATTTGGAGTTTTAGGGCGCAGAACGAGACAAATCGTAGTATAAGGTGCAATTTGAGGCTTAGGATAATATTAGGGTGCAGTTTGAAACTTTCTTCATAGTCCACCCCAATCCAAAAGAACCATTAAGGTCTACCCGTCGTCGAATATTTGGCTTGAAAGTATACTCCCTTCTTCCCATTTTATTTAGCTTGGTTTGACTTTCACGGTCGTCGAGACACGACTTAAAACGTAGATATCTCGAATTCTACACTTGTAAAATTTATAAAAGTTTGATATTTTAAAAATATACATTGAAACTAATCTAACAACATCTCATATGACTATATTATTTTTTATAGGCTAAGAAAAATCCATGGTCAAAATTTTCAAAGGTTGACTCTAAAATTGAAAGTGGACAAATAAAATGGGATAATGGGAGTATATATATCACCAATATAAGATTTCTACTAGTATTTTTTTATTACGTGTCTAAAATTTAGACATCAATTCTCACCATCTTCTCTACTCACCCAATTCCCGATCTTCCAAATCGCCCCCACTTACCGGAACCCTAAATGCCAAATCCCCAAATCGCGGCCGCCTCACCGGAACCCTAAGTATCTAACTCGGAAACAGCCAAATCGCCTCCCTACCGGAATCCTAACCACCATGAGCATCGAGTCCTTCAACCGCCTCGTGAAACTCGCCGCTCGCGCCTTCTACGACGACATCACGAAGGGCGACAACCCCTCGAAAAACACTCGCAGTGACAACCGTGGCATCGCGGTAGTGGTCCTGGACGCATTAACAAGGCGGCAGTGGGTCCGCGAAGAAGACCTCGCTAAAGACCTCAAACTCCAGACCAAACAGCTAAGGAGAACCCTCCGTTTTTTCGAGCAAGAGAAATTAATCGCGGTTGATCATCGTAAAGAAACCGCCAAAGGGGCCAAGCTATACAACGCGGCTCTCACTGCTGCCGAGGGTGGGCAGAATGGGAACAATAATGGGGATGATAAGGTGAAGATGCATACGCATAGCTATTGTTGTTTGGATTACGCGCAGATTCACGATGTCGTTAGGTATATTTACATATGTGTATACTACCTCCAACTCAATTTTGACGTTTTCGCCAATTTAATTTCATTCATTCTTTATTTTTTTGTACTATGTGGTTAGGTATAGGTTGCATAGGATGAGGAAGTATTTAAAGGACCAGTTGGATGATAAGAATAAGGTTCAGATGTACTTGTGTTTGAATTGTGGGAAGAGGTATAATGCGTTGGATGTTTCGCGGTTGATTTCGATGGAGGATATGAATTTCCATTGTGAGGGCTGTAATGCAGAGTTGGTGGCGGAGACTGATGGGGGAGGGGAGGGGGACGGAGGGGCAGGTGAAGGGGATGATAATGCAAGGAAGAGGAGTCGGGAGAAGTATAATGATATGTTAATGAGGATGGAGGTGCAGCTGAAGCCTTTGGTTGAGCAACTTAATCGGGTTAAGGATTTGACGGTGCCTGAGCTTGGGAGTTTGCAGGCGTGGGAGGCACGGGCTCTTGCTGCTGCTAGGGCAGCCAATGGGGCGAATGGGGGTGATCCTAGGGCGAATCAAGGGTTTGGGACGCCAATGCCGTTTGTTGGGGAGCCGAAGGTTGAGGTTGCGATTTCGGGCGTTGATGATACGGGCGGGAGTGTTGCAGCTCAGAATGGGAATGAGACGATGAAAGTGTTGCCTCCGTGGATGATCAAGCAAGGGATGAATCTTACCAAGGAGCAGCGTGGGGAGTTGAAGGAGGAAGCGATGGATGGAAGTTTAGCCCCGTTGGGATCTTCTGATGACAAGAAGAAAGCCGTCTCTGAACCAGAGGATTCCAAAAATTTGCAAGACGAGTATGTCAAGGCTTATTACGCTGCGCTGCTTCAGAGGCAGCGGGAACAAGACGAAGCTATAAAGAAGGAACAAGAAATGGAAGCCACACCTAGTGCCAGCAATGCTCATGTTTTATCTACTGAGCGTGTTGTTGGCGAGAAGTCCAAGCGTGGAGACGATGACTATAACGAAGAAGATGTGGAGTGGGAGGAGGAAGCTCCGGCCGGTGATAATACGAGCGGAAACTTCAAAGTGGACTTGAATGTTGAGGCAGGCGTATCAGAAGAAGAAGATGAAGATGACATTGACTGGGAGGAAGGCTGAATTGCAGTTATCTAGATTAATAGTGTGCTTTCTGTAATTTAGACTAAACTGAAATCAGCGTATTGTATTTGGCGATTTTCGTGCAACTCAGAACAATCATTTCTAAACATAACAGATATCATAGGTAGACTATATACATAATGATCAAGGACTGTTTTATATGATACTTTTTTACTCCAGTGTTACAATTCATGGAGGAAAGTTGAGATAATTAGGCTACTCTAGTTCAAAATCTTCTTCTATAACATATTATTCAGTGCTGATGAGCAAAGTACTGTCAGTTTCATCGCGGAGTTTCTTGGAGCCACGTTTATAACTAGAGAAATATCTATCATCAGCTAGAAGTGGGGCGATGTCAAGTGACAGGCTTCTAGATTTTCCCTCGTCGCCATCAAGAGGTTTTCGGTTACGTAGAATCTGCAGGACATCTTTCATGGAAGGCCTATTAGAGGGTAATGCACTTGTACATTTGAGTCCTAATTTAAAGATCATGGTCATTGCTTCCATGTGAGTTGGTTCTGCTATTTCCTTATCAAATGCATGTTCAATAGGCTTCCCTTCTCCATAATACTTCCATGCCCATTCTGCTAGGCTCGAGTCGTCTCCATCGTTGGCTTCTCTACCGGTAACCAACTCCAATAAAACCACTCCAAAACTATAGACATCGGTTTTCACATTTACTTTAGTAGTATATGCATATTCTGCAAGAAATTGATAATATTTAACCACTGCTATTCATAAAACTTAAAACTAAAGATACTACAATTGTAACGAGGTTAACTCACCTGGAGCAATGTAACCGAATGAACCAGCAATAGCGGACATGGTATTTGGCTGATTTTCCTTGAGCAATATCTTGGCCAAACCGAAATCAGCGATTTTTGCTTTGAATTCAGAGTCTAACAAGATGTTGCTAGACTTTACATCTCTATGAATGATCGGTGGAGTACAATCATGGTGCATATAGCATAGGCCTTGTGCTGCCCCGAGGGCGATTTGAAACCTTTTTGGCCAATCAAGAACCTTGTTAGGGACAAGATTACCCGCAGGCTCTTTCTTCTGCTTGGCAACATGTAAACACTTGTCAAGGCTATGATTCTCCATGTACTCGTAGACAAGAAGCTTTGAGTCATCACTGGAGATGCAACATAGTAACTTCACTATGTTGGCGTGCCGGATTGAGCCAAGTATTTGAACCTCAGCAAGAAATTCTTGTTCAGATTTGTAATCTAGCATCCCCTTGGTCCGAATCTTCTTCACCGCAACAAAATCACCCTCTCGGCCTATTGCAATCTTGTACACCTTCCCTGAACCACCGCTTCCAATCATGTTGCTGTCTGACATACTAGACAAGATGTTTACCTCGGTGAAATCTACCCTCTGAAATGAAGTCAATTTCCAACTCTCAAGATCCCGTTTAAGATTCTTTCGCCTGTAGTGTCTTACCAAAAACAAGGTAATACAGATAGAAAATAAGAAGACAACCACGCAAAGTACTACAATTATAGCAAGAATTCTCGACGACAGTTTCTTCGATTCTCTTGCTTTAGCATTACAATGTTTGAGGTTTGAGATTGAACTGGTGGCACAAAGATTGGGGTTGTTCAAGAAGCTATTTTCATAAGCCGCGTTGTCAAACTCATATGGAATTCTCCCAGTAAGTTGATTACTAGACAAATTAAGATATGTCAGCCTCAATTGATTGAATTCTGGAGGGATTTCACCTGAAAGTTGATTTTCCGACAGATCAAGATCAATAAGGCGAGGCAAACGGCCGATGGCTCCTGGAATCGGACCTGAGAGCTTATTTCTTGCTAAATTCAGGGTGCTAATAGATTTCCAGGAAATTATCTTACTTGGAAGCACACCCGAAAACGAATTACCATCAAGGTTCAGAGTGATAAGCTGAGGCAGATTGGTCAATCCCTCTGGGAGGTTGCCCGAAAACGTATTGTTGCTTGCCTCAAAGACAACTAATCTTGTCCAAGATGATACTCCTCCAGGAATTCCACCTGAAAATTTGTTGTTACTCAATTCGATCCGAGTCAAATTCCCCGCTATCTCCTCTGGGAGCTGGCCAGTGAATGAGTTGTCACTCAACATCAACCTTGTAAGGTTCTTAACTGTCCATATCCCTGAGGGAACTTCTCCTGAAAACTCATTATCAAAGAGCTGAATAGTAAGCAAGGCATCACAATTTTCGAGTGATTTTGGTATTCCTCCCGACAAATTATTGCTAAAGGCTACCACACCTAACAAAGTCCCTCCAGCACACAGATTTTCAGGCAGTCCACCAGAGAATTGATTATCTGAAACTTCAAGAGCCTCGAATTTCGAGTGAAGTCCAAGTTCAGGAGGCAAAATACCATTCAATTGGTTCTTGAAAACCCTGAAGGATTTTAGACTTGGAAGTTTGCCTATGCTCGCTGGAACTTCTCCTTGCAACTGATTTCTGAACAGGTTCAAAAGCTCAAGATTCTGCAACTTCCCAATCTCTTCGGGTATAGTTCCGGTAAGATTATTCATCGATAAATCAATCTCAGTCAAGCTAAGAGCGACCATCACTGATGGAATGGACCCTGTAAATCGATTTTTGTGCAAGTATAGGTGGCTTAAATTCTTCAACGAAAACAACCCATCTGGAATTTTTCCTTCCATAAAATTGGAAGACAAATCTAACTCCACAAGATTTGCAAGACTAGCAAAACTTTCAGGAATTTCACCTACCAAGTTTGTTTCTGTCATCCAAAGAACCTCCAGTTTACTCAACTTCCCAAAACTCGAAGGCAATTTCGGGTTCAAGAAACCATTAAACGCCATTTTCAATTCCACAAGATTTTCCAAATTTCCAATCTCCTCTGGAAAACTCCCATTGAACAAATTTGCATACAAATTCAAACTCCTCAACTCTGTCAAATTCCCAATCACTCCAGGAACATCTCCAGTAAAGTTATTCGCCCCAAGATCAATGAAACGAATCGTGTTAAGCCTGTTTATATCCAACGGAATTGTCCCAACAAAGTAGTTTTGAGACAGGTCCAAGTATACAAGCTTAGAGCAGTTATAAAGAACAGTTGGAAAATTCCCTGGAATGAGATTGTATGAAAGATCAATATATGTGAGGTTCTTGAGGTCACATATTGTCCCCGGAATTTCATTCGTGATGTTCAAGCCTTTGAGGATCAAACCAGAGACATAACCATCAACCGAACAAGAAATTCCAGGCCAATTACATAGTGCAGAAGACGACGAATCGTTCCAGGCTAAAAGGGATTCTGGATTTCCCAATTCTTGTTTCAGTTTGAGTAGAATTGTTGCTTGAGAAGTAGAAGATTGGGAGTTTACTGAAAAGGGTAGTGAGGAAAATAGCAGAAAGACAAGGGGGATTATTCTTTGAACTAGTTCATTCATTCTTGTAAGAAGAATACAAAACTGAATTTTCAGACGTGGGAAATGGAAGAAAATGGAGATGAATCTAAGAGTGTTTTAAAGTAGGAATTGTGAGATTTGTTTCAAAATTGTTGTCAACAACTGGTAAGAAAAGGAGGAGTTTGTGAGTGAGTGAAGATTCAGACAAGAAACAATGATTGAGGTAATTCAGTTGTGTAAGAAGGCAGCATTTGGAGGAAGGAAAAGTCAAATTTGGCCGCCAGGAGGAGAATATGGATGTGACTACTTTCATGTTTCTAGATGGTAGGTACTAGTGGGATCGTCCTATTCTATCATTATAACACTAAATTTTAACATAAAGTTAAGAATATTGTATTTTATATCAAATTGATAACTCTTTAACCGATCACTAACAATACTGTATTTTATATCAAATTGGTAACTCTTTAACCGATCACTAACATTATTTGTAAGGGTCTAGACGCATCCTCATATTCTATTAATTCAATACGAAATTCTATCTTTTACGGGATATAAGGGTTTTGATTTTTTTTTTTTGGAACTAAATCTGTCAAATGCAAAAGAGCCAACAAGGCAGGACTGGCAATCCTAGGCCAAAGGTCGGCACATTCCTTTCCGATAGGCCCAGTGATGGCAGATCCTTTCATTTCTCCTTTAGGGTTAACAATGACGCCAGCGTTGTCTTCGAAGTACATTATACTTTATAATAGTAACAGGGGTGCCATAGTCATTTTATCTTTTAAAACTGGAAAAAGGGGTTCAGGAGGCAATCTGAAACGATTAATAGTACAGGGGACAATCTAAAACGAAAATAATACTATAGGGGGCCAAATGAGAATAAGCCAAGCTGAAATACAAACTTCATTAATTTTAAACATAGAAAATGAGTTTAAGTCTTACAAAAATAATTTTTTGCACAAAATTTAACATCTCTCCGCACTACTACATTTATGACTTAATGCAACGTGCAACAAGTGTCTAATGCAACACCTTCCTCATTAATACTTGATAATTTAGGTTGTAACTAGTTACTTTATATATTTGAAGTTAATCGAATAGCCTAATGGAAAAGACTCATGCTAATGACCAGAAGGTCTTGGGTTCGAAACTTGCCTCATCGCTAATTTACAAAAAAAAAAAAAAAACTAGTTACTCTATGTTTTATATTACATCTATTGAAAACAATTTGTATTGTTATATATAAATGAAAAAAATTTATTTTCGTTTATTATTCAATCCATTTAAATATGCAGTACATTGTATTGTTAGGTGATTAAAGCTTATAAAATGACATAATTAATACTCTCTATGTTTTTTTAACCTATTATTTGGAATTCGTGTAGCCAAATTTTGAAAACTTAATATAATCATGTTGAATCTTGTTAGATTCGTATAAATCTATATTTTTGAAATATCAACTTTTTATAACTTTTACATGTGTAAAATTAGATACATTTTCGTTTTAAGTCGTGTCTCGTTGACCGTGAAAAGTAAAAAAACTATCTTAAAAAAACAGAGGGAGTATACTCTTGCGAAAAGGTAAAAGGGCGTTGCATTAGCTAATCAATATACTGTTGCGAGAGGATCATAGGGCGTTGCATTAGCTAATCAATATATCGCTACAATATGATCATAAGGTGTTGCTTAGTTATAGAGAAAATTGCCAAAATGGTCCCAGTAAATATGTGCAAGTTGCACTTTGGTCCCCGATTATATTGGGGCTGCGGAAATGGTCCCTGATATTGGTAAAAAAGTAGCATTTTGGTCCCTAACCGTTACTTTTACACGGAAAAGAGTTAGTTTGGGGCAAAAACATAAGATCAACACAGTTAAGCCCTAAAAATGCGATTACAACTAATAATGGGGCAAAAATAGAAAGTTAACAACTAATTTATAATAATTGGAGGGAACAATTTTAGAGGGAATGGGATGGGAGTAGACATAAATTAGTTGTTAACTTTCTATTTTTGCCTCATAATTAGTTATAATCGCATTTTTAGGGCTTAACTATTCTGATCTTACATTTCTGCCCCAACCTAACTCTTTTCCGTTTAAAAGTAACGGTTAGGGACCAAAACGCTACTTTTTTACCAATATCAGGGACCATTTCCGCAGCCCCAATATAATCGGGGACCAAAGTGCAACTTGCACATATTTACTTGGACCATTTTGGCAATTTTCTCCTTAGTTATAAGGCTAATGCAACAGTTTATAGGGCTAATGCAACAGTTTTTAAAAATTACCACAAGCCGTTGCAATAGGGTCAAAAGGTGTTGCGTAAGGCCTAATGCAACGCAAGCGGATGCAACTGTAGCTAGCCGGAGCATTAGGTCTAATGCAACCGTTTTCTTAGACCTAATACAACGGATTTTGGCGTTGCGTAAGATGAGAAATGTAGTAGTGCCGCGTGTTGGTGTTACGATTAACAGAATAATTAACGTGAGCACTAATCTACAACATTTTTTTGCCATTTTTAAGGACTAAACTGCAATTTATTTGGTGACAATATTGGACACTCTTTCAACACTTCACTTTGTCTATACTACTATACTTTTGTTATGCTTTTTTTAGAGAAAATTAACGATGAGAATATGCAGATATAATGGAATCACAAATATAAATATAGAAACAACTACACTTAAAGCAAATATTATATATAAGACAAAATATATCTAACAAGACCTCTTAATTGAAAGCTTAGCGTTATATACCTCTTAATTGCAAACATAGGTGGGCCATCATTAAATATGCAATAATTCAATAGATATTTATAAATCAATATACAATATATATATACACATCAATATATTTGAGTTTAAAATTAAAAAATTAAAAAATTATCATCAAGTAATTTAATAAATTAATAAAATTAATTTTTTTAGCAATGGTCGTAGAAGTAGTGGTGGGATATATGTAAGCCGCCAGCAGCCTGTATTCTGGAAGCTTTCTTTTTTTAATCTTCCTCGTGCAAAATAGTAGTACACCACTATATAAGTAATCGATATTTAATTCCCTCTTATTTTATTTATTTATTTTTGTTATGTTTTAGCTTTTTAAAGATCTTTACGCTATATATTGTCGTAAGCTTGGATTTGTTTGACCCTCAAAGAAAAGACAAAAAATGGCGGTGGTTGCTATATATTGGAGTAGTTACAACTTACACCTATACGTATTACTATTAAAATGACATTATCACTCCTTAGAATATGAAACATTCAAATAATATAATCAGGTATTGAGTAAAATTTAAAAAATTAAAACCTAATTCATAGACCCATCTTGCAACTTAATTATACTATATGTTTGGGTCTACTTTTGAAATTCAAACATTGCATTGTTATAATAAAGATTTTTTAGCCGTTTGCCCTGAGGCATGAATTATGTTTAGATTATCAATGTGACCCTCAACTTTTTATCTTGTC
This sequence comes from Echium plantagineum, assembly GCA_003412495.2. Lineage (NCBI taxonomy): Eukaryota > Viridiplantae > Streptophyta > Magnoliopsida > Boraginales > Boraginaceae > Echium > Echium plantagineum. Next base: position 22,844,147 of record CM016564.1, read on the forward strand.
TATATGTCCCTGAATCCTATTATTTAAATTAATAAAAAAGTGAAATTACTGTTCTGCCCTTCAACCTCAGACGCGCCTTTTAACTACAACACTTATATTAACTAATTTCTTTCCAAATCAAAATCAACTACCTAAAACTCTTCATTTTCTATTACAATAAAAAAACCTGCCAAAATCCATCTTCTTCGTCAATCTTTATCATAGATGTCCCCCCTCCCCTAATGGAAAAAGCTCGAAAAGAAAGGAAAGAAGTGTTGCCAAGGTGGAATTCTGGAAGAACCTGCTCGAGGAGGACGAGTGACATCGATTTTGGAAAGAAGATGGAGAGTCTAAATTTTTTGATCAAGATTATCGTAATTAAATTAGTTACTGTACGATTTCACTTGTTGGTTAGCTTCAACTTGTTTAAATCTTGGTTATTAACAACATGCATTGTGTTCGAACTTTGTTTACGGGAAAAAGGGAATGACTTCTTCACCATAAAGCTTAGGGCTAACAAAACGTTTAAGAATTATGGTGGGCAACTAGTGGATCGGTTAGATATTTAGATTATTGTTAACCGTGTAGAATGACATTGTTGTGGTTGATGAAGTGTTTGAGGGACATGGGGTTGACAAGGATATGTTTTCTGCATCATAAGATGCATATGGCTTCGTTGAGTACTAGTTTAGTTTAGCTTAAGACCCAAGATGATGTGGAAGATATGATTTTGTGGGTAATGGGTGTTAGGAAAATTGGGATGTATGTAACCCACCCTAGTAAAAAGCTTGCTAAGAGTTTGTTGTTAGGCGAGGTTTATAATCAAATGAGAAGGATGTGGCCTAAAGCAACTTTGAAAGAATTTATTGCAGAAGCGGTTTATGAGAGGAGGAAAAAAGGGGAATTTTGTGGTTAAGGGGACATGAACATACTGATGTTGTAGATGATTAGTGTGATGAGGATGATGGTGTGCAAATTGAAGGGGTAGAAGTTGAGGGGATTAAGGACTAAGCATCTGTTGAAGTAAAAGAATAGGGGGTCGAGTTTTAGGGGGTAAAGTTCAGGGGGCTGAATAATTGGGGATGAACATCAGGGGTTAGGTGATCAGGGGTTGAGGATCAGGCAGAGCAAGGAGTTGAGAATATCATTGAGAATTTTTTTTTTCAAATGTTGAGGGGGTTGAGGATCAGGTAGAGTAGAGGTTGATTTCTAAGAAGGTGATGAGATGAATAACCATAGGGTGGATAATGAGGGGGAAGAAGCTAAGGTGGATAATGTGGACGATTTCATTATGGAAAGTGACACCTTTTTTTATGATGATATCGACTTTGACATAGAATAAGTTTTTAGGGATTATTATGACTTTAACGAAGATTATTGACATTAGTGATGATGTAGACGTGGATGATAAAAACAATGAGGCATACAATGAGGTTGATGGGGATGAAGCATGTTTCAATGATGATTGGAAACCCTTGAGGACATGAGACCAGTTGTAAATGATATTGGACCACATAAGGATGAAGTGTTTCAAAATTCCGATGAGCTACAAGAACTGCGTGCAGTAGAAGAAGATGAAGACGAGGTTGATTCGAGTGGTACGAGTAAGGAAAAATGAGCACACGTTTGTGATGCAATATAATAGTTGAGTGCACTTAAGACATGGAAATGAATATACAAGGCATGGAGAACCATAAAGGTTGTTGGGTATCTCATGTATGACAACGAAAACTAACAGTTTGTTAGGTTATGGAGTTATGTCAAGGAGCTGTTTGACATTATGTCTGGCTCAATGTGTCACCACCAAATTTCATGAGCAAAAGTTTGAACGGATATATGTGTGTCTGGCCCTCTTAAGAAGATGTTTTTTGTCGAGTTTGGAATTGGGGTACCAAACATATTCCTTGGTATTGGATACCAAAGGAATTTCAACCATTGATTAGTTAATTTTGATCTTAAATCCAATCTAGTGGTCAGCATTTCTTAGGGGCTAATTAGGTATCAATCTAATTTATCACAGATCACATTTGTAGGCATAAATCAAGGAATATTCCATAACCATTTTTCTCTTTCTCTTTCTTCTTTTACTGTGTTTTATTCTCCATTTCTTCAACAACAACAATTCCAATATCTTCTTCAACAACAACAATTCCAATATATTCTTCAATAACCAATTCCAATCGATTATTCAATAGGCAATTCCATAAAAAATCGCCTCAGTTACTCTATAGTCAACTCCATTAATCTGCTAACCATGACAAATTCTCCAATAGGTAAGCATTTTCTGAATTTTATGATTTGTTGCCTTATGCTTAATTTAATTGTGTTTGATGTGGGTATTTCTTCGTTGATAGTGTATAATATGTGATAATCATTATTAGTTTTGGTTTCTTAATTCTTTGTAATATAGTGAACGATTTGTGATCGATTATGATCGATTTTTCGCATAAATTTTTTATTTCGTTTTTTTCTTATAACATTATGTTATAGTGTCTCAATTATGAACGCGCATTGTTTGATTATTGTAGGAGTCGAAGGTATGCCTTCGGAGGAAGATGATTTTAACAAAATGAGCTTTAGAAATCCACTTTCGCGTGAGTGATGGGATGTGGAGAGTTTATTGATAACCTCCAACCAATTATCATTGTTGTATAATTTCAAGCAATTTTCTACTATTGTACTGTTTCAATCAGTGTGAGCTGTTATGTTTGTGTCATTAGTAATATACACCAAATCAGATCAAAATCCTCTCGTAGATAATCCATTAGATGGAAGATAAAGCAACGTGGGCTGTTATATTTGTGTCATTAGGGTCGATTCGGTTTGAAAGTAGAATTGCAAAGATTTGATTTGGTTCGTAAGTATAGCTTCTAAGGTTCTTCTCGGTTCGTAACCAATTGCAACTATAAAGTGGTTAGTGAATTCTAACCAGTTGTAACTATGAACATGCTTAATTCCATCGCTGACCAAAATACAAACACAGGTTCGATTATTTTTTCGATGCCGACCAAAACACAAACACAGGTTTGATTATTTTTTCGATGCCGACCAAAACACAAACACATGTTTAATCGATTAATTTGTGTTTTCCATAATTATTCTGCAATTCAATCCATCATTTGATTTTGGCGACTCACTAATCTTGTCGAAGTCAGAATTGGGCAGAAAACATAAACCAATTCATGTTTACAAATCTTTGAAACATGTAAATCAATTTGTAGATACAACCAGTTAGAACTCAATAACCACGTAAAATGAATAACTGGTTAGATCTCAGTAACCACATCATAGTTCCAACTGGTTAGAAAACATAAACTAATTCATATTTTACAACTGGTTAGAACACGTAAAGCAATTCATAGGTACAACTGGTTAGAACTCAGTAACCATGTCATAGTCACAACTGGTTAGAGTTTAAGCTTATATATGATGTCGCTTTTATCTAAAACATGAAAGAATATAAGTAAGAATTTATAGATATTGCAATAATGTAATCGATACATAAATTGTGACATTAATTACCAACTTATTCAATAACAAACAAAATAATGAACATGCTTTAATCTAAATGTTCATCGAAGTCTCTATCAAAACAAATTTCTACAATCCATGCTAATACTAAGAATAACGAAACGTTGATTATCATAAATGCTAGATATTGATGAATGATCCGAATCTCGCACTTCTTAGCATTTTCATCTTAGCCTCTGCTCTTTCCGGTTGTCTTTCATCTATGTCAATCTGTACAAATACGAACAAAAATAGAATGCGGTTAGGTGACACTAACCACTTCATAAATGAACTTGGTTACTTCTTGATGAGCAAACAATAACATATAGTGGTTAGTCAACCAAAAAACAAATGCAATTACATATAGAAACATTACATCAACACCAATTTCTGTGAATTTATTGTCAAAATATGTACATTCTCATTAGATTTGAACTTAAAGAAACCAATATATGTAGCTTTTAATTAACCACTACAAATTATCCATAAAAAATCAAAACGAAATTACACAAACAAAATCAAACAAAAATTTATCCACAAAAAATGTAATTACATATAGATACATTCCATCAACACTAATTTCTTATCTCTATGACGTCTAACCTAAGATAAGTACGCAAACCACTACAAAGTTAAAGAGATAGCGTAATTTCACAATTGGTTACGATGCAGTAACCACTCCAAAGTCACAATTGGTTAGAGCTTTGAAACCACTAGTAATTACCCATAAAAGATCTAAACGAAATTGTAATCAAAGAAACAAAAAAAATTGCCATTGAGGTTAGATGCCACTAACTACTATATAATTGAACCTGGTTACCTTTAATGTCAAACCACAAAAACTCAACAATAAACCCATAATGCAATCTTAACAAAGCTCAACATTGTCTATTATGGTTGATTTTAATTAACCATATCGTTATACTCTAACCGGTTAGTTCACTATCAAAAATCACAATAGAAAATTCACAAAATATCATAACAAATTACCCAAAAAATCATCCAGAACAAACGAAATTACCCACGAATGTACAATTTCCACATACCAAAAATCAACTCACACAACAATAGCAAACGAAATTACCACAATATCAAATGAAATTAATCACAACAGCAAATGAAATTACCCAAAAAATTAAACCACATAGCAACAAAACTAACCAAAAAATTACCCACAAATTCAATCAAATTACCCACGAAATTACCCATAATGTCAACAAATTACCCGAAAATTACCATAATAGGAAACCAAAATTTCACACAAAATAATCCACGAAAATATAATCTAAATTACACACAACATTTTTTAGAATAACTGTTTTTTATTTGAAAAAGTAATGAAAGTGACAACTTCTCGCACAATACGCAGGCAAAAATAACAAATTACACAATGGAAATCGCAATTACCCAAAAAACTTGAAAAATCCGTGACGCAAATATCCAAAAAAAAATAGGAACGCAATTACCCACTAAAAAATAATAATAAACGGTTCAAACTCACAATTTCCCAACAAGAATCACAGAATTACCCAAAAAATAACAACAGAAGCAATAGATTGGTTGAATCAATTATATACTTTAATAACCACAATAGAAGATGGTTTTGTGTACCTTGGGTTCTAAATAAAAAAGGAGAGCAACAGCAAGAAGAAGAATCGGCCGACTGAGTCTAACCAAGAAGAAGAAGAAGAAGAAGAAGAAGAATCGCCACAATCGTGTGGAAGAAGAAGATGAAGAATCGTCTAGGAGTTTTGAAGAGTGTTTATGGGAGGCATTAATAGTGGGTAATTGCGATTTGGGTTTATGGGAGGCATTAATAGTGGAATGGTTTTTGCTTCTTTTTTTATGGAATATTAATAGTATTGAAAGACTAATATAACCTTTGGTACTCTAGTACCAAATTTTTTTTGGTACTGTAAGTCAAACTCGTTTTTTGTCAACATGTAGAAGATTAAAAAATCTTGATGGGTGCTTCTTGAAAGGAGCATTCAAGCGCCAAATTCTAGCAGCCGTGGGCCTCGATGATGACAACTGCATTTATGTGATTGCATGGGCAATGGTTGAGGTCGATAATAATTAATACATATTCTTGATGTGGTTCGTTGAATTGTTGAATGAGGATCTTGAGATGGACAGATGGGCGTGGTTTAGGGGTACATTGACAGAATAGAAAATTCAAGGGTCACATAAATAAGATAAATATAGTTCAGGGGGACAAACGATCAAAAAACTTATTACAGAAAATGTTTCAAATAGGGGATGTCTATGTAGTCAATTCGTTAAACCGCCTAAACCAATCGATCATGAAAAAATATCACAAATATCATAAATTTAAAAGATATTTTCTTGAGTTTTAGTTTGGACTTTGTATATATTGTATGTGTATTAATTAGATTTAGTTTGTTTTTTAAATAAACGGCCATAAATCGAACCGGAGCATCATTGCAACTAAATTAGAAGAAAAATACATTCAATAAATATATATAACGAAACAAAAATTAATATCATAATTTCAGTTCAGTTATTGAGTGTTATTACTCCACGTTGAATTTTTTATTTCTATTGAGCATAAGAATTAAACAATATTTGTTTGATATTTGTGAAGTCTTAAAGACTTAAATAAGTAATATTGTTTTGTAATAACTGAATTACAATTTTTTTTAATGTAAACTTATTAAAGCGTTTAAAACATTCATACTAAACCGTCAAACGAAATTACATACATGGTTCACACATTGAATAAATAGTCGATTTTGCTTTTGACTTTTTAAAAACCGTCAATGTAAAGTCGATTTAAAAATTGGGCAAAAACCACCTAAACTAAAACATGTGCACCCATAGCTCTAACCATAACAATATTAAGCTCATTTCTTCTTCTTCGAACGAATCCAACTAATAAGGTCCTAAAATGCTTCTACTCCCGAACATGCTATAAGTTTTGTGTATAAGAAAAATCTAAAAATAGGTAAAAAATAAAATAGGGTTAAAGGCACGTTTGATCACACATGTTTGCCGCCGCATCACCTTTTGATCACACGTGTTTCATTTTGTCTCATTTGGTCACACATGTTTACAAAAGTGGTATTCGTTGCTACTACCGTCAAAATGTAAGTTAAATTTGAAAAATTTATAATATGTGACGTTCATGAGAAGGTCTTACGAGTTGGACAAATTTACAATGTCACATATTTTACATTTCAAAATTTAACAAACATTTTGCCGGCAATAGTAACTAAAGCAACTTTTGTAAGGATGTGTGATCAAATAGGACAAAACGAAACATGTATGATCAAAAGGTGACGTGACAGCAAACATGTGTGATCAAACATGTCTTTATCCGAAAAGTATTTAGTGCTCATTTCGGGCAACTCTCCATCATCTTTCTTTGGCTGAGCGTTCCAATAAAATATTGATCTATATAGGCTAGGAAATTGACAAATTAACACCAGTCAACCTCAATTTTAAATTTTATGTACCATACAATTAAATTTTATTTACAAGAAATATTATACCCTCCCTGCAAAAAGACTAAACTTTTTCATCACCAACCATCACCATCGCCACGAGATACTCGAGTAGCCTAGTGGAAAAGGCTCTCGCTAGTGACCAAAAGGTCCTGGGTTCAAATCTCACCTCATCGTTAATTTACAAAAAAAAAAAAAACCCATCACCATCGCCACCACAGCCACCAAACACCACGACCATATAAAACACCACATCCCTTAATAACAATAATCTTTTTCAATATATAGGGTGGTGATGTAGTAAGTTTCTTTTCTTTCCTTTTTTTTCCCTTGTAATCACCAAAAACACTAATACGTACTATAACAATTAAATTAGAGAACTTTGTTAGTGGTTGTATGTTCACAACAAAATTCTAACAATATTATATTCATGCATGTTTTTTCGGATAATGTTATTATTACATCCAAGTATGATTATGATTATATGGCTTATTACGTTGAATGCATTATATAGAATTATTAAGCATTGTTGACATTATTGAAATATAAATTGTAGCACAAAAATATAAAATATGTCAACCACTAATTATTAATGCATATGTCATGAATCCATTAATTATGTTAACCAAATAGGTCATATATAGTTCCTGTAAAAGTCGCCATCGAATTAGTCAACCACTTAAATTATTTGAGCATTTACGTCAAGACATGCCACCCACATACGATTTTTCAACCCACGAGAACCTTGTATTTTGTGTAGTAATCGACTTCTAAAGTTTGTGATTGACTTATGAATTTACTTTTGTATCCTTCACTCCTTTATTTATAGACTCAATGACAAAATTGAAACAACTACTTACATTAGACATTTTAACAAAAGACAATTTGTGAAAGAACTAATGTGGGGACTAATATCTACAACCTTTTAGTCACACTCTGTTAACAGTGTATGGGGTTCCACTCTAAAATCAATTAGTCATAGAGGGAGTAGTCCAAGATCTTATATATGACCCGGGAAGACACCGATATCCGATGTAGATGTGTATCTTAACACTTTCAGAGACTAAATTGCAGTGGTGTCACTATTGTGGACTAAAACTACTTCAACATGATGACAATATTGAGGACTATTTCAACAATTAATCTAATAAATTACTCCAAAATATTTACTTTTCCAAAATAATAAAGACTTAACAATGAATGAGTTGTTAATTATATAACGAAAAATTATAAGAAAATAATATCCTCAAAGTGTTTTTGAAATAAATCCAATAATTTTGATTTATAATTTTGTTAAAATAATGAATAAAAATAATTTATTGTGTATAAAGTTTTGTTATGAAAATAAGTTAACGAATTTGACAAGTTCGTTAATCTAACATTACGGTTGATTTGGCCTATCACAGAGGTTAGGCAAGGAAACATAAATGAACTCTTAGCTCGTAATAATATTCTGAAGAATGGTGGAATTTGAATTCTATGAAGATGAAGTTTGACTCTTTTTTTTGATAAATTGGCACGGTATAAAATTACCAAAACTCATTTTGACTTAACTTTTAATTGTAACAAAATTTTGGGGCAAATATGTATGTTTGGACGTATTTTAAGTAATGTACAATTAAAGAAAATAATAAAAAATTAACTTTTTTTATGTTAGAAAATTACTTCAAAATTGAGTTTTGGACAAGTTTACACTATCAAAAATAAAATTGAATAATTATTATTATAAATGAAATACCAATTGATAGTTTTTGAAACATGTATCATAAAAAAGTCATTCGAAAAATATGTATGATCGAAACGTAGACGATCGAACATGTCGTTATCCCTAAAAATTGAGGTCTTAGAAGAAGAAGATACATCATTAATTAGGCAATTAGTTCAACATGCATCATTAGTTAGAATATTAGTTCAAGATGCATTAGTCAAGTTAGTTCTTAATCCTTTTGTATATAGGGGTTCGTGAATATATACTCGTTTAAAAAAGTGTTGGTAGAATAAATCGATCTCGTAACATTAAGGTTACAGACTCACTTACTCTACCAACTTGGTTATCATTTCTTGACAAATCCTAAATCTTTAAATGTATCTGCTCTGCCATCATTAAACATCATCTTGGTGTTTACTCCGAATATAAATCCAAATTTGATCAAGTATCACCATAAGAAGACATGAGGTGGATTTACCAAACTATTTCCTATTTACCCAAATATCAAAATAACATATAATTTTTGAAAAGCCATTTTTAAAAGATAAAAATAAAATATATAATGATAAAATTTACAGATAATTATGGATGATTATTATACAAGATGTTCATTAAAAATAAATAATTTTATTATGCGTCCTATATCTTACTAGAACTTGATGCCTCAATATATAAGAACTGGGCTTCATATTATATAAATGTAATTTCAATTCCCCCTTCTAAAAAATATAAAGCAAATAACCTCCTTTTTCTAAAAGATTTATATCAATTACAATTGTAGAAGAATACATCTCATATTCAATATGTTACAAGCATATAACACGATTTATATACTCTTGTGCCAATCTCTCATTAACAATTGATTTTAGGGTAGAACGGAATGAATTATTAACATGAAAAATCATTATTGCATAAAGCACAGTTAAGTAATGCATATCGATAATTTTCTCAAGATGGATCTCATCTCCTAACATCAGTTGCGCTTCACAAATTGATGGGTTCGGCACTACAGGCTACAGCCAACCAGGCGGCTCTTATGAGCTATAACAAGAAATATACTACTGAAAATACTCGAGTTCATACAAACGTTGTCGGCCCGGGGAAAATTCCATGAAACTACTACAGCTTCAGAACGTGATTGAAGGGAGCAGTGATGGCAATAACAGAGCAGCAATAATCATTTAAACTCGAATGAAGGAGGAGCCGGGGCATCAAAGCTCTCCAAAATCTCTGTTTTACTTCCACTGCTTGTGCTTGCCTCCTCTTTCTTTCCACCTCCAAACAACCCTCCAAACCAGGAGGAAGATGAAGATTCTGTAGAGGGTGATGATGATGATGATGATGATGCTCCCATGCTCTGGATATTAACAGGAGCTTGGCCAGGCATCTGACCTGGTGGAAAATACCCCGGGGGAACACCTTGTTGCTCTTCCATTGGAGGAAGAAATTGTGGATTGCTCATAAGCTTGTTGAGCATAATTCCGGCCCCCTCAATAAGAGCAAGCAATACACCACCAAACATTGCAGACCTGGAAGCAGCGCCAAATCCCTGACGCATCTGAAGGAACCCACCAGTGGCTGCACCTGCTATAATTGAGTTCCATGGATCCTCTTTCTGGCGAACATACACCATTGTGCAGTCAAAGGTGGAGAACAGTCCACCCCAAACTGCAAAACTACCACCAACACGAGGTGCATTCATGCGAACTGCTTGATAACCACCAGCAAAACGTTCACCTTGAGGAGAATTGTGGAGACCTTTCAGGAAATGGAAAGCTGCACCTCCGACAGCACCCATGCCAAATGCTCCACCGATATCATCGAGAATACGATCTGGGCATGGCTCACGAGAAGTTTCAGGGGTTCCCATGCAGAAAGTTGAAAGCTGGAGAACAGAAAAATTAGTCCAGGGTACTGGACGTGAAGGTACTGCGTGCCCTGCAATTATGAAACACAATATATGAAACCTTTTTCCTTTGCAAACATTTCAAGCCAACCATGGTGTTACAGTCATCATATTCTGAAATTAATCTGCAAGTCATAATGCAATAAGCTTCTACCAAACTTGCAGATGCAACACAACAAATCAATCAGAAGTTAAACGACGTTAGTTTCTTAATAAGGCTCAACCCTAGTCAAAACAAGTCTTTTTCACTACGTAAGGCTGACCAAGTGGATATGCCAGTAAGCAATCAATATATAATAGCAGACCAGGTACCACATGAATCAGAAGAATACCAATAAGCTAAGAAACACCTGCCAAAATACGGTTGATCAATGAAAGAGTTCAGTAACAGGTGAGGAGGTCAGGCTTAGTCCTTCCTCATACAAATGCATAATAAAATTTTGCTGTCAAAAGGCGTGAGCATGTAAATGTCATTGTTTTAAGAAAATTCTAGGACTAGGTAAACCAATTGAGACTTAAGGCAATGCATATTATAGAAGGCTAAAGCATCGATAAAATTCAACAAGAGTAGCGGCTTAGTAGAAGTTACTAAGTGAAGGAGACAGAAAGCACAAGGATGAAGTAGTGGAGCCTAGAAAAAGGTGATTGGAGTAACAATAAGAAAAGGAGCTACCGCACAGATGAACAAGTAAATTCAGAAGGGAGCAGAAAGGCTAAATTTCATTAACAAATTAATGATGACATCAGAAATTTGGTGGAGCTTTATGACCACTAAACAGACTACTCAAGAATATCGAAGTAGATGTTTGAAGTAAGCATGATCATAACATAAAGTTAGAGCAGAGCAAGAACATAGAATAACATATGAAACAAAAATTTACTGATAATTAACAAAATTATCACATATGAAAAATACTCCCTTGAATCCAAAATGATTCACGTTTTCATTGTCGAGGTGGAGCTTTGACCACCAATTACTAATTTTTATTATTCTAATAATTATATAATTCATATAACAAATTCGTCTTTAATAATAGTTCCCAGTATTCTTTTTCTGATTTTTTGAAAATGTAGTTAAGAATAATTGATGGTCAAAGCGCCACCTAAATATGCAAAAATAAAAATAATATTAAATTGGAGGGAGTACATAATAGAGACAAGAGAATAACACTTAGACAAAACAGGAAAATGCATTAACTCCCTTCACACAACCCTGTTAAGTGGAATATATCCATGTCCTATGGCGTCAAATACTTTACATTATCTGGCTCTTACATATAATGAAAAATATCAAAGTGGTTTATTACACTACCTAATGAACTATGCTTCCTTCATATCTATTGTGAAGTAGTAGATAGTATTTGCACTTCACTCTTGGGTCAATTCATAAACAACCTTCCAGTTATCAGAGCGAAAAGACGGCTAAACAACCTCCCTGTTATCAGAGAGGCAAGACGGAAAAACTATCTAATCCCCCCACCCCCACCCCTTACCCCCTTACCCCACTATGGCAGTCAACTCTTTAAGGATATTGTGGCAGTTAACGTAGTATTTCTTTAGAAAACCCTACCGAAACATCAATGAAACGAAACACGTTTATTTTGAACATATAGTAGTACTAGGAACCCAAATCTTCAACCTAAAATCTCCCCCTGTGAAACCTGAACCCAGAATCGTCTACAAACTTTTCAAGAAGCATATGCATACAAAAACCATTTCTTTATATACTTCTTGCTCAATCAGTAAGAAGCAAACCCAAAACCTTAACCTCGTAAATGAACTACTCTACAAATTCAGCTCTCTCAATCTTATTTGGAGCTAAAAAAATGAAAAACAATTTTGACATAAAGGGTTCCACAAGAAATGAAAAGGGCCAAAACCCACAAATAAAATAGTGGAAATTTACCATTATGACCAAAATTGCACCTGAAAATATCTTTTCAAGCTAAGACATAATAGTTTTCAATAAAAAAATCACATTTTTATGATCTAGATTCTCAAAGTCACCTAAATCTCATTTTTCCCGAAGAATAACATATATATGGATGAATTTATGAATTAATTAATAAATAAATAAATAAAAGATTTACCTTGCAAAAAAAGAAAGAGGTCTGAAGGAGATCGAGGGTTTGGAATGTAAAAAAATGGTGGAAGCAAATGAGAGTGTGGAGAAATACAAGAAAGCTTTTACCTTATTGGGTGAGCTAATTATTGGGCTATATCTTTTCTGGGCTCATAGATTGTTCACAAATCATAAATTTAGTTATGGACCAGCCCAGTGTATCTACTCGAACATGACTCGACTCGACGTGATAGAGAAGAGCATCTAGATAGTTTCAATCGAGTATCGAGCAAGTATCGAGATTCCTGGATAATTTACATCTTATAGTGTGGACAACGCTATAAGGTGTAAGGTTTAATGGAAGTCGGGAATGTCTGAATGTGCACTTAATCTAGTTGGGTAATTTAACAATTGTGTTCGATATTAAATAGTATTATCTTCTCGAACCTGACTTGTTTAATCGTTCTAGCATTTATATGGGGCAAACTAATCGGGGACTTTAAGAAGAGTGTCGAACGAGTAACAAGTTACCTACTCCGTTAACATGAGTTGTCCATTTGCAAATGATATCTAAATCTCGCGCCTCGCGGGACACTTGAGATATTTTTTGTTCATCAAGGCCACAACTTATCTAAGTGGCGAGAAAAAGGAGAAGTTGCTTAACTTAAATTTTAATAAAAAAAAATTAGTTATTTAAGTTCGTTTCATATCTATACTCCATACATAATATATATGAAAGGGCAATTACAAGTTCGAGAATGAAACCCATTTCCTCAAATGTCCATAATTTTACTAGGATAAGTTATTATTAATTTAGACCATCTCCAGTAGCAAAAAACTAGAGAAAAAGAGAAAAAATTGTTAAAAAAATTGTTGTCCAAATAAAACAAACATAGTCTCTATTTATAGATCTTGAAAAATTAAAAATATTAAAAAAAAATTAGTTTATATGTCAAAATATCATTTTTAACAATAAGATAATATCTAATTGACCAATGATGACATGCCACCTCAGCCAACCCATGTGGGCTTAGAATCACTCTCTCCCTTCTCTCTCCCCCACCTCATGCCCCCTCCCCCACTTGTCAGGATAACTCCCGAAATTATTGAATAATTTCTTAAAGTTGGGCAAAAAGATCATCCTCTCAATTATTACATGTTGAACCACATACTCTTCTCAAATATTTCTCAATCCTCTCCCAATAGAGATGGTCTTAAATATTTATCAATCCTCTCTCAATTATAAATAGATTGAAATCCATGAAATGGTTGTAAAAAAGTTGCACACTAACATGAGGGTAATCAGTACTACATATTACTAAATGAATGATTAATTCAATATTAGTACTTTTAACAATTTTAAATCTAGTTTACTCCGAAAAGGTTGGTACCGAAATACATGTCCTATAAGGCTACAATATATTATAGTTTGTACTTACATTACAGAGCATTTCTCATGTACATTCAATCACTATTCACTCATGATCATATTCCTCTGTTCCATTAGGTTGTCCAATTTTCCTACAAGATTTGTAAGACCTATAACATATGAGAAAATACATAAAGTTGAGCACATTAAGAAATGTGAGTAACCAACAATAGTAGTCTAAATGGCCTTTGTTGATGTTGCTTGACAACCAACTTATGCCATCTATTTTCCCTGTAACATTGTCCACAATGTTCACCAAAGCACTCCCAACCAAGTTAGCGATCGCCATTTCGAACGAGTAGAGAGCGACTGCAATGCTGGACATGGATTTGGGAAATTGAGAGTAAAAGAACTCGATTTGACCTATCGCGTTAAATGCTTCGGCCAATCCGATTAGCACTGCTTGTGGTACCAGCCATAGAGCAGACATGTCGACCACAGCGTTGGTATCATCTTGAAGACCAGCTTCTGTTGCTAGCCACCGCCTTCTGCTTTCTATGATCGCATAGGCTGCCATCGCTATAGTGCCAATTACTAGTCCGATGCCCATCCGAAGAATTGGAGTAAGACCGTGTTGATGACTGGTGTATTTTCTAAGCAAAGGAACCAACACACAGCTATAGAAAGCAATCCAAAGAGTTAGGCTAACAACCAGAAATACCCCAAATGAACCTGCTGGGATTTCGACATTTGAGAAAATGTGTCTGTCCATTGTTTGAGCTTGAAGAACGGTAAATGATATTGCGTTTAAGCACACAAGGAGCATTATGCCACTTGACCACATTGGAAGGGATCTTAGAAGAAATTTAAGCGATTCCACCAGCTCCACGTTGCAGAGTCTCCACGGATTTGAAGCTAACCCGTCAGGGTTTAAATCTTTGTCTGGATCTTCAATAACGCATGCATTATTCAAAAACCTAACACATTAGGAAACTAATATGAATTTTAAGATACTACTATGCTGATGTAGGGGAATCACGAAACCTTAGGCTCGATGGTTGGTACAGCAGTTCTGACTATTGAAAAAATCGTGTATGCATGTCAAATTCATTAAGATGTAAAATAAATGAAATGAGATAAAATAAAAATAAAAAAATTCGTTAAGATCTATCTATGTTATAGTCTAAAGATAAATGTTATGTACCTCCAGTCGTCGCTGGGTGCAAGATGTGGCGACTTGCCCTTGCAGTAGTAATTGGGGCCAGAATCGATAAGCTTATTACAAACATTTCTTTTTCTAAATGCAGCTACAAGAACTTGAAAGAATCCAGCAAACAAGCTCTCTCTTGCTTCCACTTTAACATAGAGAGATGAACCGAGAAAGAAGATTAGAACAGAAATGCTCATCAGAAGAAGTGGAACTGCAAATCCGATTTTCCATCCATAACGGTCCTGAATGTAAACTATTACTGTCACTGCAACTATATTTGATAATGCGGCTGAAGCATAGTACCAATTGAAGTAGGCATCAAGAATCCTCTCTTTATTAGCAGAGCTAGAAATATTGGCCAACTGGTCTGCCCCGAACGCAATAGAACAAGGCTTTATACAACCTGCTCCAACTGAAATTAACCCGAAAGAAAGAAACAATACAGCAAGTTGAGCCACTTCTGGAGAGTTGCAACTATTGGAAGACTGATCACAAAACGAGGGCTTCAATTGAGGATATACTGCAGTCAGCCAAATAAGGATCATACCCTGTCGAATAAGAGAATCATACCGTTCTTATTACTCTAGTTTGAGTCTTGAAACAACTGCTGCTGAACAATAAACTTATTCATGAGTTAAACTTATTATTATGTAATCGATTGAGAAGTTAACCATTTATAATCTTGATTGAACAAAATGTTCACTTACATACTATCTATAACCTCCACTAAATGTAAGCGATGGAAGTTGAGCAATCAGAAGCCAAAACTTACATCAAAACTTTGAGAAACATCTACCGATAATAGACAAATTGTGCATTACATATGCAGAGTCCAGATAAAAGGCGAGCCTTCTTCATAACATAAGCTCTTTTGAATCCTGTAATACACCCTTTTCAGAGTTTCAGCTAAATCACTAAGACATACCCCACATCACCACAATGGGTAACTCAAGAGGGACAAGGCGGGCGATGACTCCGTTCAACTTCGAAAAAATTCAGTGTACCATACAATATACTAAGTTCTTTTAGTACTCGCCCCTCCTCAAAAACGAAAAATCTTTCACTTAAATTAGTTCAATATTTATAGCTCCCTCTCAATATTGGTCAAGATCTGCTACCGCACCACCCACCCTGTTGAGTTGTGAAGCCATATTTGCTGAGCTGAGCCAATGGGAGCAGAATTATGGCAGCTGGCAAAAATAGGTTTCAGACGGGCTTTTAGGAAATAATTGGAGTGCAAGAAAGGAAATGTCTTTTCTTGACGGAGAAGTTATTTCCTAATAGCATTAGGCCTAGTATCTCATTGTAGCCTATAAATAGGTCTCTAGCTCATTGTTGTATAGGGTGCTCAAATAGAGAATCATAAACAAAGAGTCTAGAGAGAGATTTATGAGGCTTGTCATTAGGGTTCTTCATTGTATAAGAAGAACACCTAATAGAGATATAGGAATAGGTCAGGAGTCCTTGTAACAATTCTTCCGGTGATTATTAGTGGAATCTGCAGCAGCAACAGGACGTACCTTACACGTTGTGGGGGAACCTGTATAAAATCCTTGTGTCGTTTCTTGTTTCCGCAAGTTATTTCTTCTGTTTATTATAGTCTGATTAGTGGGGCGTCATCCTGGGCGGGATCTAGTTGTTAGATTAGTTTTGGGACGCTTTAATTAATCTTACAACGGGTACAGATTCCTAACAATTGGTATCAGAGCGAGGTTTGACGACCAATCAGACAGGATAATATGGGTGAAGAAGGGGTTTCGATACTGCAAGGGATGAAGCTGTTCGATGGGACTAATTTTCGGTTATGGAAGATGCAGATTGAGGATTATCTGTACACGAAGGATCTGGCTGAGCCTTTATCTGGGAAGCCGAAAGAGATGAGTGAGGAAAAGTGGAAGAAACTAGACAGGAAGGTTCTAGGGGCGATTCGATTGAAGCTTTCATCAAACGTGTCTAATAATGTGGAGAACGAGACCACGACTATGGGAGCGATGAAAGTTTTGTCGGAATTGTATGAGAAGCCTTCTACTCACAACAAGATATCTCTTATGAAAAATCTCTTCAATATGCGCATGGTTGAGAATACTTCTGTAAACACACACTTGAATAATATGAACAACTTGATCAATCAACTGGCAACGGTGGGATTTGTGGTTGATGATGAATGGAATGCCTTGATTATTTTGGCATCTTTGCCAGATAGTTGGGAATCCATGAGGGCTGCAGTGACTCATTCCGCAGGGAAAGAACCACTGATTACCTGTGAAGTTGTGAGTAAAATTCTGGATGAAGAGATCCGGAGGAAGGAATCAGGTGTGGTGATTTCAGGGCCTGCATTATTCGCAGGGGATAGAAGTAGGGGGAACAACCATATAGGTAAGACTGGGAAGGGTAGATTCGAACGGTCAGTTGAGTGCTGGAATTGTGGCAAGAAGGGTCACATTAAGAGGAATTGCACTGAGAAAGAGATCAATGTTGTAAAGATGGATGATGCTCTTTTGGCAACTGAGGTGAGTTCGATTGACTCTTGGGTGTTGGATTCTGGTGCATCATATCATATCACTGGTGATTGTGGCATAATGAAAAATTATGTTGCTGGAGATCTCGGGAAGATTCATCTTGCAGATGGAATGATCCTAGATGTTTGTGGTATGGGTGATGTGGATTTGAGGTTATCAAACGGTTCTATATGGAAGATTACGAAGGTCAGACATGTGCCTAAGCTGACAGGTAATCTTATTTCAGTAAGTCAATTGGATACTGATGGATATAGAATTGCGTTTGGTGGTGAGTCCTGGAAGGTGACAAGAGGAGCACGGGTTGTTGCTCAGGGTCAAAAGTCAGGTACTCTGTATAAGGTGGCAACCAAAGGCGTGTTGCAGGTATCATCCGGGGTTAGCGGACGCAGGAAAAGGCGTGTTAAAAGGGTCTCCCATCCTTTTAAAAGTATGCTAACTGAAGGGAGGTGTTCTGATCAAACACCGAATGTCGATGAATCTGATCAAGTGGGAGTTGTTGGCCAACAAGGAAAAAGGGAGAAGAGATATTCATCGATGACTGATCCGGCTTGGAGGTGTTCCAAGGTGCCTGGGAAGAAGACGAAGAAGGTCTGGCAGGTAAAGAAAGAACATGTTGATGGTTTGAATGTGGGAAAAGTCCAACAGGGCAATGGGTTTGGCTATGTCTCTTCGATAGCCAAGTTGGTGACATTCAAGGATGTTCTTGGATCGGTAAGAAGGACATTGAAGTCGGTCTTGGCTTCAGTGGGAGTTCGGGGATGATGAACTCAAGGGGAGCTGCTGCAGATAGAGATTCAAGACTAATGGTGAAGACGGGATAATGAAATATGTCTTCAAGTGGGAGATTGTTGAGTTGTGAAGCCATATTTGCTGAGCTGAGCCAATGGGAGCAGAATTATGGCAGCTGGCAAAAATAGGTTTCAGACGGGCTTTTAGGAAATAATTGGAGTGCAAGAAAGGAAATGTCTTTTCTTGACGGAGAAGTTATTTCCTAATAGCATTAGGCCTAGTATCTCATTGTAGCCTATAAATAGGTCTCTAGCTCATTGTTGTATAGGGTGCTCAAATAGAGAATCATAAACAAAGAGTCTAGAGAGAGATTTATGAGGCTTGTCATTAGGGTTCTTCATTGTATAAGAAGAACACCTAATAGAGATATAGGAATAGGTCAGGAGTCATTGTAACAATTCTTCCGGTGATTATTAGTGGAATCTGCAGCAGCAACAGGACGTACCTTACACGTTGTGGGGGAACCTGTATAAAATCCTTGTGTCGTTTCTTGTTTCCGCAAGTTATTTCTTCTGTTTATTATAGTCTGATTAGTGGGGCGTCATCCTGGGCGGGATCTAGTTGTTAGATTAGTTTTGGGACGCTTTAATTAATCTTACAACGGGTACAGATTCCTAACACACCCCTCGGCACAATAACTGAGGTCGAGGTGAGTCGTATTACCACCTCCACTAAATGTAAGCGATGGAAATCAAGCAATCAGAAGCCAAAACTTACATCAAAACTTTGACAAACATCTACCGATAATAGGTAAGGGGGGCGATGACTCTGTTCAACTTCGAAAAAAAAAATTAAGTATACCATACAATATACTAAGTTCTTTTAGTACTTGCCCCTCCTCAAAAACAAAAAATCTTCACTTAAATTTGTTAAATACTTATAGCTTGCTCTCAAATCTCAATATTGGTTCAACATCTGCTACCGTGCCACCCACCCCTCGGCAAAATAACTGAGGTCGAGGTGAGTCTTACTACCTTGTTCAACAACATTTCGCTAAATTGTTAAGTCTAACAATAAAAAGGTGGGACTTTATCATCAAATAGCTAAATACTACAACAAACAATCAACTACTGACAAATTAAGAGAGAAAAACTAACCAAAAGGCTTGAAATCGAACCAAACGAAATGACCCAAAATCGTCCAAAGTAGGAATCTGCAGTAACTGCTCCAAAAATGGACAGAAAATTTGAAAGTGCTGACCACAAATAGATTATACTTGAGCCAGTGGCAGCATCAAGATGGTAATCATTTATCAAATAGATAATCATGTTCGGCATCAACCCAAAACTTGCCACTTGCTCAAATGATTCATTCACTGCAATATCACAATAAATACAACACACTAATCATCAAACACCCTAAAAAAATATTCAACGCGGAAAAGATCGTCTACCTTCTTTGTGCCTCCATGCACCCCATTTCTACTCTCATATATTAAGCGATTACATTATAACTATCATAATATTAACGAAACGAAATTATACTAACTTTGAAAGGTAAAATACACAGAACTAACAACCCCATCATGCAGAAAACCAAAATCTTGAAATTATATGTTACCTATGATGAAAGGCATGGTTCTGAAGCCACCTTTTGTTGAAGGTGGAGATTTCTCAACTAAGCATTCTTCTTCAGGTTTAGAATCCATGTTGCCCCCCTTTGTGTAATTTTCAATTGGTAAAATACTTTGGCATGAAAATCTTTATACAAAATCCAATGTAGAAAACAACAAAACTCATTGAAACCAAACATAACGTATGATATTTGTGTACTAAACTATCATTTCTTGACGGTCCATTTGGAGATCATTTCATTATAAAATTTTTATGCTATAGTGACCTTTTTATTCAATATTTGTAATGGAGCAAGACATCACCATACCCTTTTAGGTGATCATCCATAAAAATGGAACTAGTTAGTTCATGAGTTTGATTTCCCCTACTAACACTCTCTTATTTTCTTGATCGAGTTGTGTTAACCTGAGGTCTACCTAAACTCGATATGTACTCTACGAGTATTGATTGGGATCTGTTACAAAAAGAGCTAGGTAGTTTCACATATAATACCCTACTATATGTAATTATTTTTTTGTTATGGTTCGTTAAAATCATAATACATACATGTTCGATTGTTATTATAATTTTAATTTATTTTACGAAAATAAAATAATGCACATGTTACGATTGTAATTGAGTGACATATTACACAAAATGTAACATACTATTATTCATGGATTTGATCAACTAAAGTCACAATTTATTTAATTTTTTGTAGAGTTTGACTTGATCAACTAAAGTTACAATTTATTATATATTGACTTAATATCATGACAAATGTATATTTTAGATTTTCTTTTTTGTAAACTCAAAGAACTTATAAGTTCTGAAACGGAGATTCTTTTAATTAAATAACGATCATAACAAATTTCAACTCAATTCGAAAGCGTTCCACAAAATATTCCCTCCGTCCCTAAAAGATTGTCACATTTTGACTTTTGTTAGTCAAACATTATAAAATTTGATCATGAATTCTCATTAAACGATAAGAAATAATATAGTCTTGTGGGACCTTGTTAGATTCGTCTCAATATATATTTTTAAAATATTAACTTTTTATAATTTTTTCTCATGTAAAACAATAGATATTTATGTTTTAAATCGTGTTTTGTTGACCACCAAAAGTCAAAATGTGACAATCTTTTAGGGACGGAGGGAGTATATAATTTACGCTCCTTTAGATTGTTTAAATACCATGAGTGGCATAGCTACATTGTCATGATATTTGAGATATAAAATATATATAGAATGATACTAACATATAGGAGTAGTAAATACAATTTGAAGCATTTTTGGAAATATATGAAAGTTGAAATGGAGATGTTCAACCAGTTGAGGCGTAGGACGTGTAATAGCAACCACATCATTCGAGTCGGCAGTCGACATATATATGCTTAATGCTTATATATATAACAAGATGAATAACCAATAAAATTTGACCAAATTGCAAACATAATTTTCACATATTTTGGCGATAATGCACACTTTTAAGGTAAGGTTTTTTAGTATAATTCACATAAAAGAATATGACTAAATAATTTCTTTGATATATGACTAAATAATATGCCATCAATAATATTAGGATACCAATCATGATGCCTCGGGCATAGATAAACTAATAGAGGATTAGAGTGTAAAGTACTAGCCGGCAGGGACGGACAAATAGTGTTGTGTGTAGGGCTGTTAACGAGCCGGTTTTGGACCAAACCGGTTGGGACCGTAAATCAAACTGGTCGCACGCGCAAATCGGTTCGTTAATAAACCGGTTTGAATTTTCAATTCGTAATCGGTTCGAAATAAAATCGAATAAAACCGGTTCGGAATGGTTAAAGCGCCCAACTCATAATTGGCGAATTCGTAGGTTCAATTCCTGCTGGATGCACGCCAATGGGACCCTCCAATAAGTCTATTGGAATTGGCTCTGTATCAATGGAATCTCATCATCCATACATGATGTGGTATTATTGATATCATATCATAGATATATGGACAGTAAGAACCAATAGTCTTATTGAGACTCGAACTCAGAGAGAAGAAAATAGATTTATGGATGTAATCTTCATCATTCCACTCCAATGGACTCAAGAATGCGATAACAAACTAATATCCCGTTCAGGTATCTCAAGAATGCGAGAACAAACTAATCATCCATTAACCCCAATTTGGGCGGAATGGTTATTACCTCAAATGAGGTAATTCAATTAACTAAGGAATGCAATCAAAATTCATTGTTATCTACCAAACTAAGTAATACAAACTAATTTAATTTCATTCATTCCTATCTCATTCCATTCCCGCGTACCAAGCACAACCTTAGTAAGAGATTGGGCCGAATTGAATGGGTATCTGGTAACCATGTATGTAGGGGTATAATCGACAATTTGACAGCAAAAGCAATAAAAAATCCAATATATAATATTGGAACCAAAGTACATTGTCTTCAACAAGGAACCAAAACTTATATTTGAGTCAAATGTCGTCAGACTATTGAGTTATAAACAATTTTGGATCTAATAAATTAATTTTATTTAAATATTTTTGTTATAAACATGTAATCTATAACATATAGGTGTAATTATGTAAATTGTTCCATCAAAGGTAGGTCTTGTTGAATGAATATTTTAAAGTAGAAAGAGTATTTTATAAAATCTAATCCAAAAGGATGAATATGACGAAATTAGTATTTTATCTTTGATGACACCTTTTTAATGAGGAATACTAATGGAAACAACTTATCCATCATATATTTTGACATCATAACTTTTTTTGTTTTAAAAAGTAAAATTTTGTTTGAATAAAAAAGAATAATGAATGATTAAATTCTATATTTTGTCTGGTACACACATTTTGCTCTAAGTCTAAATTATAATACTATAATATCAAAATCTATTAATTTTATTATCGAAAAGTCAAATTAAGAATATGAATTAAAAATCTCAACTAACCGATAACATATAAGGTAAAAAATCATGAAAATTAATTGATATGCGGTATATGTTTCACTCAAAGGGTATAGAATCAAGAGAATTCATTATGGCAATTAATATATGTACACTTAAAGATTATAATAGTAACTCCACCAATTAAGAATATTTGCAAAAATGAAAAGAGAACTTATTACATGGTAAAAAGAGAGAAAAAAAGGAAAAAGAAAAAAGAAACTTACATAAAAGACAAAAATTTCAGTTACCAAAATACATCATATTTATGATTATGAAATCATAGCTTTGACTGGAAAAGATTTAATTTTACTCGGAAATTAAAGTACAAGAAGAGGTACATGTGACACTTGGTAAACTTAGGCCACCTTAATATTATCAACCATGCATGCCATATTGTCATAAATACACCTCATTATTACTCATTCATTCTTTTTTTCTTTTTTGATAAGTGCATTTGTGGAAAGATTCATGTCCCACAATTGTTGTCTCAGTTCTCTGAATTGTTGATACTTACTTTGATGTTGGTTTTGTGTTAAATCGTCACACTAACGATCTCATACACCTATATTTTAAGAATACAAAAGAGGTAAATTAGTTTATGTACTCTGATCACGGACTAGAGCTTTATGTCCGTGGAGTAACACTTTTATGTTATTGTGAAGAATGCTATAAATTTTATGAATTGAAGTAGTTGACTAGTTGTTGATGTTTAGATTGAAAGGTAAAATCAAGAGAAATTGAGCATGACTATTTGAGAATATATAGTTGATCAACTTATTTATTTGTTTCAGTTTATGTGTGTGTTGTTTTAGGACAAATTGAGTAGGTGGTGTTGTTTCCCTTTTCAAGAAGGTGATTTTGATTCCTCATTAGTATGGATTTTGCAGTAATGTTACACTGATGTTTATCTTGTCAATTAAAGCTTGAATTGCATGTTATATCATCAAATTGTTCTAGTGTATTATGACGATTTTTCGGGTCTAGGTTCGATTCTCATGGAATGCAGGAAGTAGTAGCTAAATATCGTTCTTTTAAATTTTGACAGGGTTTATAGAGATAGAGGTTAAGGAAGAAGCGAATGTGATGAAGAAATTCATGGTTAAAGTTTTAGGTGTGGCTTCGGAGCATCAATTTGGATGTCGATTAAGAACAAGAAAACTAGTGTGGCTTTTGGCGTTTTTGTTTGCTTCCCTTTTGTTAGCAGAGTATTTTGAGATTCCTTATGGTTGTGTTATTTCATCGTTGCTTTCTGCTGCTAAGCGTAATTTTAATTCCATGAGCACGAGTAATGTTGTTGATCTAACTAGTATAGCTATGAGCCCTGAAGTGGAAATATCACCAGAGAATAATAATGCAGTGGGAAACAACAATGGCGGAGTTACAGTCGATGTTGCTAATGTATCGATAAGCCCAGAGGTACAAATCACACCACCAGAGAATAATAGAGCAGTGGGAAATAACAATGGCGGAGTTACAGTTGATGTTGCTGGTGTATCGATGAGTCCAGAGGTACAAATCACACCTCCAGAGAATAATGATGCAGTGGGAAGGAACAATGGCGGAGTTACAGTTGATGTGGCTGGTGTGTCAATGAGCCCCGTGGTACAAATTACACCGCAAGAGAATCATACTGTGTCGGAAAATAGCCAAGATACGAATCCTGAAGTGGAAGAACATCAAGCTAGGTATGCACCACTACCGAGCATTGAGCCTGCGTTTGCTTCATTACCTTTCAACTATACAAGTGCTAATAACACAATGCACTATGACTCTGTTCCATCTGGTAGTCCTTCAACGCCTCATGCACCTGCTGCAAAACGAAGAGTCAAAAAGCCAATGGGTGCTGTGGTCTCGATATCAGAGATGCGCAATATTTTACTTGAGAATCGTCAATTTTCATCCCTTTCAATGGTAAATATAGGATTATGCTAAGTACTCTTGAATTAATTGGTACTGTAGTTTATCTGCGTTCTCTTTCTTATTGGGTTCTTATATTAGCAGAAGTCATTGTGGCGTTCACCTGCTGATGACGAACTTCTTCATGCAAAGTCAGAAATAGAAAATGCCCCTACCCGTCGAGATCATCAAGGTCTATATCCCGCGATTTACAGGAACATTTCCACTTTTCTAAGGTAACCTCAGAGATCGCTCTTTACATGTTTAGAATGTCAGAATTCCCGAGAGGCTACACAATTAGAAACATATATTGACCATGTGCAAGTTGTTTATTGTTTGATTTTATAATATGACAGGAGCTATGAATTGATGGAACAGATGCTCAAAGTGTACATCTATAAAGAGGGGAAAAGACCTGTATTCCATGAAGCACGGCTCACTGGAATTTACGCATCCGAGGGTTGGTTCCTGAAGCTGCTGGAATCGAGTAAACATTTCATTACTAATACGCCAGACAAAGCTCACCTTTTTTACTTGCCATTTACCACCCAACTGTTAGAGGAAGCTTTATACGTTAGGAACTCTCACAGTTTTGATAATCTAATTCAATACCTTAAGGAATATGTGGAATTGATCAACACGAGATACCCGTTCTGGAATAGGACTTCAGGAGCTGACCATTTTCTCGTCGGTTGCCATGATTGGGTATGCAGAAACAATTTTCTTCTAGTTTTCTGCTCAATTTCTTGAATGACTATCATAATTTTCGGCTCATTTTTTTTTCGAGTACCTCTTATCGAACATTCCATTTTTAAAACATTATGGTATTACTTCAGAATATCTTTAATCTATTTCTTCAAATGATCTATTCAGGCACCCTATGAAACAAAGCGGATTATGACAAACTGCATTAGAGCTCTATGCAATGCTGATTTGAAAGAAGGGTTCCAATTAGGAAAAGATGTATCTCTACCGGAAACTACAATCCACTCTTCGCAGAATCCTTCAAAAGATATAGGTGGAAAGCCTCCCTCACAAAGGAACATACTCGCTTTCTTTGCAGGTCAAATGCACGGTTATCTCCGTCCAGTTCTGTTAAAACACTGGCAGAACAAAGATCCCGACATGCACATCTTTGGCAAAATGCAAGGAAATGATTATTCTCGGCATATGAGGTCCAGCAAGTACTGCATATGCCCAAGAGGATATGAAGTCAACAGTCCAAGGGTTGTAGAGGCCATCATGCACGAATGCGTCCCAGTAATTATTTCAGACAATTTCGTTCCTCCATTTTTCGAGATATTGAATTGGGAATCCTTCGCTGTGTTCGTCCCCGAGAAGGATATTCCAAACTTGAAGAAAATTCTGCTCTCAATCTCAGAGAGGAGGTATAATGTGATGCAATATAGAGTGAAAAAAGTGAGGCAACACTTTCTTTGGCATGTTTCTCCTGAAAAGTATGATATATTTCACATGATTCTTCATTCAATATGGTATAATAGAGTCTTTCAAATGAACAGTTGATGTCAACTTCAGATATATAATTATAGGGAAACTCTAGAAGAGAAGTAATATGTAAATTCAACTCCTCAAATTTCAATATCTCAAACCACATTCTTTTGATGTTGTTTTTCAAGTTTTTGATGTTGTTTTTCGTCAATGTTTCAAATTGCCTCCTAATACTTCACTTTCTCTCATGTTGACCCCTCACTTTGTCTCATGCAATCAATTTTCCCCCTAAAAATAGTTCGTCTCATTTAGAATAGCAAATCACACATTGGAGAAATAGACTTACTGTAAATATGAAACTTATGCACGTCTTATCTATTGCGCTGTAGTAGCTGGTATATGCACTTCATTCTTGTGTCAAGTCGGACACAACCTCCCTGTTTTCACGGGGTAATGCTGCGTACTATAAGACCTCCCCTGCGTCTTATAGTACGCAACATGATTTTCTCAAAGTAGGTTCACCTCCCATTCCAGTCCACTCCTTTCTCCAGTTCTGTGATCTACTACTATGCCCGACAATAAAAATACTCTCTGTACCCATGCATTCTCAGTGTCTTCCCTTCTCCCTCGAGGCCCGAAATCATCTGTCTCACCCTTCTCTCGTCGTCCTAACATTTCTGTTTCTTTTTGCCTGTTATCCCTTCCTCCATGAAAATATTGCACCGATTTCCATGGGCGCCATACCCCTCCTCTTTAGAGGCTTGTGAATATCCAACGTCAATTTATTCTAAGGTACTTACTACCTCGCTCCTGAACAATGCTTCGATTATCCACCTCAACAAAGAATCTATCTGATTAATATACTTGTTGATAGGGGTGTGTAGAAATAACCCACCCGGCCAAACCCAACCCAATCAAAAGATGTGGGTTACGTGGTCAATGGATTGGATTTGGATTTAGTAACCGAAAACTCGAAAAAGTTGGGTTGAGAGTATCGAAATATGATGCAACCATAATATTTTATTTTAATGATGGATTATTGGTTTCGTTAAAATATTAAAATGTTAAATTAAAAATACTGCTATGATATTTTGATTTTTGATACTTTAGTTTATACAATTTGAATATATTATTATTAGAATTTACACAATTTTTATAATTTTTTTGTTCTTGTTTATCTTTTTTATTATTTGGAGATAGTAAATATATTATTTTAAAATTTTAACAGCTAAAATTATTAAGACTTAAACTCTGCCGACCCCCTAAACTTTGCTCATCTGACTAGTTTGCCCCTTGAACTTTTAAACCGGTCAGTTTGCCCCCTCGACTTTGGTCATCTGGTCCCTTTGCCCTCCGAACTTCCATTTTGGAGATTTTTGACTCAAAATGAAAGAAAAAATAGGTATTCAACATATAATAGAAAATTAGGGGTCAATTTATGATATATATGGTAATAAAAATTAGAAAATAATATATAAAGTAATAAAAAATAGAAATTAATTTAAAATTAAAATTAAATTATTAAACAATTTTTTTTAATTGACCCCAAAATATATGTTATATGTTGAACACTTGCAAAATTCCGAAAATGATAGACAGTTTAGAAGGCAAATTGACTGGTTAGAAATGGAAAGTCCAGAGGACAAAATGACCAAAATGAACAAAGTTTTATTAACGTATGATCTGACCAACCTGCCCAACTCAACCATAAAAATCGAAGAATCCAAAGTAACGGGTCAAATAATTTTTAAGCCAGTTTTGGATATAATTTTTAAAACCCAAAACATACTGGATCGGTTCTGGTTTAAACAACACCGGCCCAGCACAATCCAATACATGCTCACCTCTACCTGGCTACTGGTTAATGTATTTGCTTTCATTCTTAAATAAGTGAATTTCAATTTCCGAACTCATCAGTTTCGGAAGAATCTCCATACTGAATTTATTACTCTAAATATTATATGTGGTAATGTATTAAGTGATCCATGACTAAATGTCTAGTGGTATTGAATTTGGACTTATATGATTAAATAATTATTTAAGTTAATTACTTAAGCATTTTTTCAACCCATTGAAATTTTTAAGATTTTGATTTAACGTTAATGAAGTCCTATTTTGTCCAAAAAAAAATTATTTCAAATTTTCAATACCATTACTAATTGACCCTCTATTAAAATTAATTATCTTAGTCCTCGCTGCATTAGAATGTAGCTACATCAGTCTTCCTCAATTATTGCAGCCGTTTCATTTTGTTTCAAATTTTCTTTAATTGATCCTTGTTTTCAATTTAGTTGTAGGTAATTTATTCATCCAATTTTTTCATTTATTTAATTATTCAGAGTTGTGATGAATTTTGTAGAGGCAAAATATTTGGGGTTTTGATTTGTCAGAATTTGTGGTTATTAGTTATTACATATATTGCAATTCATATCATTTTTTACATTGAAATTTATCCTATAATGTTATATTATTTTTATTACAATTGTTCAGATGTTTTGGCCATTAAAATTATAGCAACTTGTCAGAATTTTTGGTTATTAGTTATGACATATATTACAATTCATATCACTTTTTTACAATGAAATTTATAATAGCTAAATTATAGGGAGTAGTAATTGAAATGAGGGGATGATGGAACCTTTAAATGTTTTTTACTACATATTAGTATCCCAATTAAAATAATCATTATTTTCCTTCTATCTAAATTTCTTCGATAAAATCATTTTACTACCCTTCTTAAGCATGATGCTTAAAGAATTGTTTAAACTCCCAAGTTATACTCAGTGATATCTTACCCGAGCATCTATCAATAGATTTTGGATTCAATTCTTATTGAAAATAATATTATTTTATATTTCATTTGAAACATATATTTAAATTGTTATGTTAATACAAAAACTTTTTGAGTTCGTTATCTATAATACTCATCATTATAATACTATATGTGATATGCCCTACACATTAAATTTAGCAATGGCATAGTCACTGCTAGGATAATTTTGGGATTGGGAAAACTACTGTATATATAAGTGTACAATTCTTCACAATTTACTAACCACGCATCCTTCTTATCTTCTACTGCATTGACACATGGATGCAAGAGGGTATGGTTATTAAATAATTTTGCATATGGTGAATTTGGTTACTGTTATTTTCACCTATATGAAATTATGAATAGTATGTATGTAACTAACTAGTTTAGCCTAGTAGTTATCTTTTCATACTTTCTTAATTGAGGTTATGAATTTGAGATTTGGTGAAGATTTAAATATTTATGAATATCTCTATTTTGTTGTAATATAAATTCTCCTTTTTCATAGTACAGAATTTCCTTATTTATATGGTATTGATTAATTAAAAAAATATTATGTAGGTATTATATATGTATGTAGAGCATGATAACATGACTGAATTGAAGATAAGGATATGTCGATATGTATTACTCCATTTGTCCCTAAAAGATTGTCATATTTTTATTTTTGATGGTCATACATAAAAAAATTTGACCATGAATTTTTATTAAATTATAAGAAATAATATTGTCTTGTAGGACCTTGTTAGATTCGTCTCAATATATATTTTTGAAATATCAACTTTTTATAATTTGTTCGCATGTAAAGTAATAGATATTTATGTTTTAAATCGTGTTTTGTTGACCACCAAAAGTCAAAATATGACCATCTTTTGGGAACGGAGGGAGTAATACATTCTATAACAATTATGACTTTTCATTGTAATGATGAATTTCTTCACCTGAGATTTATGATCACTGTTTTCAACTTTGGCATTCAATTATCACTGACTATTGAGATTGAAGGTCTGGACCATTTGGAGGTCTGGACCAATTCAAAAAGATGAATTTATATGAAACATCATATGAACATTAAGTGACTTTAGAGAGTAAAGAGTAAGTTGAATAAAATTGAACATTTGACTCTTTATTGGAGGACATAATTTCCAATTTCTCTACATATATATCAATATCTATCAACATATGGTACTTTAGATGTCAACATATACATGTTTGTGCCAATTTTCTGCTTTTCTATTAATGATGATGGGATCAACCATGCCCAGTTAAAACCAAGATAGAAGTATATATTACAACTCAATAAGGAGTGTTCTATCAATTCTCCTTGTCCTTGAAGAATGAGACGATTTGATCCTACTAAGTTGTATTTTAGTTCTTGATAGTTATATTATTTATATAGACCGGTCTTTGAAAATTACATAAACTAAGTGTTGTAATATAGGAAATTATACTACATCACTTCTAGGGTCACACTGTAGTACTTATCTCACTCTTGAAGACTAACGAGCAACGATATAACTATTTAAGGTTAAAATGTATGACTTAATCTCATTATATAGGACCAATTTGACAATCGACTCTCTAATTCTATATATACACATATCGAATTAAAATGAGATCCATATATAATATCATTAATCTAGGATTGAATAGTTAATTTGATTTAGGCAAGAAAGATTATTAGATGCCTATAAAAACTCTAAACAGAGAAATGCAAAAAATATTCATAACTTCTTTAGTTTTGACAAGATTGGGTGACAAGATTTGGTTCGTTTTATTTATTTGGGTACTACATATATTATATATATACATGGCCCTTAGTACTCCATGTATAGTATGATGTTGTGAAGGAATTAATTGAATATAAGGTAACCCCCTAATAAATGATGTTAGTAAATATGGTCGTTTAATTAATGTTATTATATTGATTATTGTATGAAATTATTTTTTCAACGAAAAAGACAGGACGATGATCAATAGCATAAATGATATATGTTCCATTGATTTAGACTCTCTACTAATATATTGGTTTTTCTATAATTTTTAAAATATAATGTACACACGTTAAAATACTAAGGAAAAAGAACATTTAATAGAAAATTTGTATTTGAAATATTAAAATATTTTTTTAAATATATTCACTTATATACTTATATATACTATATATATATTCTATATTCAATTTTAATTCTTTAACATATATATACTCTTACGACACATTCTAAAAGAATCGTTTGAGTATATATAACTTGCCTTGCCAATTAAATTTATGTTGGCCCAGATGGCTATTCTTGCAATTCATTTTGAGTTATTTGAGTATGGCTTCACTCACAATTGACAAAATTGCCAGACTTTACACAATAATTTTTATAGTGGTAGTATGTGCATTATTAAGATAAATGATTATTTTACTGGAGCTGAATTAAATGCATTTATGACCTCCCTCTTGTTAGGTAAAAGTAGACAAAATTCGTTTGTGGGTGGAGAAAATGAAGGATGTCCCCAAAAGATGATTGCATTTAAATTTACTACATCATTTGATCAATCACATAATTAACATACTCATTCAAGATTTCTAGCATAATGTACAAGATTCGAGCCTCTTTTTAAGAAGTTTTGGGTTCGAATTTCGCGGTGAAATATATTTAAATATATTTCTTCTAATTTCGTGGTTGTATTTACAGCGTTTTCGGGGCTGCTTGTGCAGCATTTCAGCACCCACTATGTGGGATTTCCGGGCTTGCGTAAATTCAGCAGTCGAGAAGCTGTTTATTTGGAGCTTAGACTCTCATTTACTAGTTTAGAAATGCAATGTATTTAATATCACATGACTATTTATAACTTCTATCGTTTGAATGAAAAAAAAACATAAATAACATAGTCTATCAAACAACCATATTTATGAGAAAATGGCAAAACTAGCACCTTTGAAAATGTTTTTTAAACTTGGAGCACCCATGACTTTTTTTTTGCAAAAGAGTAGCACCCTTCCCCATTAAATTTACTATACTACCCTTAATGATAATTTAACTTCTTCCTCCTCATCCTCTTCCCTATTCTCTGAACCCCACCACCACAAACCCATCACCACCCTGAAACCACACACATCGGCAGCCTCCTTCAGCCCCCTCCCGCCTTCTTCCCCTTTTTTGTCCTCAAATCACTGCCGTCTTTTTCTTTTTCGTCAAAAATCGTCAACATCATCTTCATCAAAATCGACAACCTTATCTTCATCAAAATCCACAACCTCATGTTCATTAAAATCTGCAATCTTATGTTCATCAGAATCCATATTATCTTCATGGTAATCGATAACCTTATCTTCATTAAAATCCACAACCTTATCTTCATCAAAATTTACAATGTTATACTCGTTTGCATCTGTTTGTGGAGATTGGGAAAGTGGAAAGGGAGTGAGGGAGGAAAGACGTGGTGGAAAAGGGGAGGGAGGGGGGAGAAGAAGCGTGGGGTTGAAGTGGTCGTGGAGGTGTGAGAGGAGACGAGGTGGTGATGTGGTGGAGAAGAGGGAGATAGGTCGGTGGGAGAAAGGGAAAGGGCGGAGAAGACGTCGGAGGATGAGGTGAGTAGTGGTGGTGAGGAGGGGGAGGGAGCGGAAGTCGAATTGCGCCCATTTTTGCTAAATTTTGCGTTCTTTTTTGCGATTTTGGTGGATTTGAAAACGATTTTTGGGAAGGACGGCGGGAGGGGGAGGACGGCGCGGGGGGGTTGAATGAGGGCGGATTCGAGCCTCTTTTTAAGAAGTTTTGGGTTCGAATTTCGCGGTGATAAATATATTTCTTCTAATTTCGTGGTTGTATTTACAGCGTTTTCGGGGCTGCTTGTGCAGCATTTCAGCACCCACTATGTGGGATTTCCGGGCTTGCGTAAATTCAGCAGTCGAGAAGCTGTTTATTTGGAGCTTAGACTCTCATTTACTAGTTTAGAAATGCAATGTATTTAATATCACATGACTATTTATAATTTCTATCGTTTGAATGAAAAAAAAACATAAATAACATAGTCTATCAAACAACCATATTTATGAGAAAATGGCAAAACTAGCACCTTTGAAAGTGTTTTTTAAACTTGGAGCACCCATGACTTTTTTTTGCAAAAGAGTAGCACCCCTCCCCATTAAATTTACTATACTACCCTTAATGATAATTTAACTTCTTCCTCCTCATCCTCTTCCCCCTTCTCTAAACCCTACCACCACCCTCCTTCAACCCCCCTGCAGCGTCCTCCCCCTCCCGCCATCCTTCCCAAAAATCGTTTTCAAATCCACCAAAAACGCAAAAAAGAACGCAAAATTTAGCAAAAATGGGCGCAATTCCACTTCCGCTCCCTCCCCCTCCGACGTCTTCTCCGCCCTTTCCCTTTCTCCCACCGACCT
The DNA here is from genome assembly GCA_003412495.2 of Echium plantagineum. NCBI lineage: Eukaryota > Viridiplantae > Streptophyta > Magnoliopsida > Boraginales > Boraginaceae > Echium > Echium plantagineum. The sequence continues at coordinate 22,877,711 of CM016564.1, forward strand.
ATCTCCCTCTTCTCCACCACATCACCACCTCGTCTCCTCCATTTTCACACCTCCACGACCACCACTACTCACCTCATCCTTCGACGTCTTCTCCGCCCTTTCCCTTTCTCCCACCGACCTATCTCCCTCTTCTCCACCACATCACCACCTCGTCTCCTCCATTTTCACACCTCCACGACCACTTCAACCCCACGCTTCTTCTCCCCCCTCCCTCCCCTTTTCCACCACGTCTTTCCTCCCTCACTCCCTTTCCACTTTCCCAATCTCCACAAACAGATGCAAACGAGTATAACATTATAAATTTTGATGAAGATAAGGTTGTGGATTTTAATGAAGGTAAGGTTATCGATTATCATGAAGATAATATGGATTCTGATGAATATAAGATTGCATATTTTAATGAACATGAGGTTGTGGATTTTGATGAAGATAAGGTTGTCGATTTTGATGAAGATGATGTTGACGATTTTTGACGAAAAAGAAAAAGACGGCAATGATTTTAGGACAAAAAGGGGGAAGAAGGCGGGAGGGGGCTGAAGGAGGCTGCCGATGTGTGTGGTTTCAGGGTGGTGATGGGTTTGTGGTGGTGGGGTTTAGAGAAGAGGGAAGAAGATGAAGGAGAAGGGAACAAGTTGAATTATTGTTAAGGATAGTATAGTAAATTTAATGGGGAGGGATGCTACTCTAATGCAAAAAAAAGTCATGGGTGCTCCAAATTAAAAATTGTCCCCAATAGGTGCCAATCTTGCCAAATTTTATCCGAGTTAATTTGATTTATTTGCTTTTGTTCACGAAAGCATCTGTTACAATTTTGAGTAGAGTTAATTAAGTCTTACATTAATAATTTTAATAATGAAAATGACATATTAAATTACTCGAGAAATCGTGTTTGAGTTAGGAGTAGAATAAATCAATAAATTCATAATGATTTCGTGACATTATTCATAATTAGATATTCAGGTATTAATCAACGAAATTGTATCTATTTAAGACTAAAGTGTAATCATTTTCTATTATTTGAGGCTAAAACATCAATTAACTTCCTTGAAAATAATTGCCCTTATTATTATATGCTAAATATACTTCTTTTATTGAATAGTTATCATATTTTGCAACAATTTGAAGAATGATTTCTTTATGCAATAATCCTTTGCTTAAAATTAGCACGATAAGAATATACGTACCATAATATAACAAAAGAAAATTAAAATTTTTCTAACTAATAGCTAATTAGACTAAATATGACATATATTATGTCAAACAAGTTTTAAATTCAAGATCTTTTGATTAGAGGCTTAGTCAAATGTCATTAAGTTATCTAATTATGGTCTTTTATGCAATAATCCTTGAATAACTAATTTCACAAATCTTTTACTTGATGCATTGAGTTCGATATCTTTGAGCTTTCTGCTAAGAATTCTCGTTAAGTTTTGCACTCATAGAGGCAACCCATTATGTTTGTTGGGTTCTTGCATGTCTCGCATGTCTCTCTTTTGATTCTATATTTTTGTAGGTATCAAACGGTTGTCCATAGTCCACAAGCTAATTAAAGTTCCAATTCAATTTACCACTTAAAATTGTTGTTTGGTCTCGATAAGCAGAGCAAATTGCTGAAATGGTTCTGATAATATAACCGAGTTACATTTTGGATCCAATAGTTACACAATTGTACATTAGTTCCCAAAAGTGGTAAAAAAGTTGCACCTCAATCCCCACGTCAACTTTTACGCTAATATTTTAGGTTAAGGCGTTAATATTGGGGTAAAATTATAATTTTAAAGATTCAAAGTTGATTTTTCCCCCAATAGGTGCCAAAATGAAACTCCACAACCCCTTCCCGCCAAAGCTCCCTTTCTTCTTCACCCCAATTAGGGTTGTGGAGTTTCATTTTAGCACCAATTGGGGCAAAGAATCAACTTTATATCTTAAAAATTATATTTTTATCATAATTTTAACACCTAAATCTGGAATGTTAATGAAAAACCTGACGTGTGGACTAAAATGAAACTTTTTGACCACTTTTGGGGACTAACATGCAACCATATAACTATTGGATACCAAAATGCAACTCAGTTATACTATCGGAGACCATTTCAGCAATTTTCTTCCATAAGCAATACAAAGTTCAACTTTCGTATCCGTGGAAAAATAAGGAAGAAATTGTCAATTATTGACAATGCATGCAAATGAGAAAATTACAAAATAAACTCTTTTTTTTTTTATAAATGCACATACACAAACATAAGATTAATAACACACTTTCACAAAAACAATCAATTATGAACAACATATAGGGTTTATACAATATTACAAAAAATACATCTATTGTTGTTATTTATCATCATCAATGAGAAATGTATCTCATGTAATTAAGACACAAAGTTTTGTCTCTATATATATATATATATATTTATCATTTCTTTCTTAATGTGATTTTATTTTATTATAAAATATATGCAATGCAATTTATATTGTGAGGAATCTCTTCTTATTATTAGAAATTAAAAGATGTATATTTTCGATGTGTACTAAAAAATTGGTATCAGAGCCAACATAAAAAACCAAAATGACTTCATCTAGTTGGACCGTCAAAGTCAGAAAACATAAAATAGAAAAATTTAATGGGAAAAATGATTTTTTCTATTGGAACATGCAAAGAAATTTGTTTATTTCACAAAATTTGCATATATTTTGGCATGAAAAGAACAAAAACCCAAGAATAAGAGGCACCTCAATCCGGGATTTATATAATTTTGATAAGATTATACCAAATTTATTTATATGTGAAGATAGACGAGGAAGTCCAAACACTTATGTTATTACTTTGGTTGCCGAATGCTTACAAAAATCTGGTTCAAACTTTGATGCTTGTAGGTGATACTCTAACCATGGACGAGACTAGAACATTACTTTTAGTGGAACACCTTCGAAAGGTTTCAACAAGTGGAATGTTGTCTACTAATGGAAGAGAACAAGATCAAGGATTTTTTGCATCTAGAGGAAGGATGAACGAAAGAACAAAAAAGAGAAAAGTTTATATCAAAATCTATTCCACCGGTAGAAATAGCATGATTTAAATATGGCGAGGTTGGACATTTTAAAGCAAATTGGCCAAATCTTACTATATATAATTAGGGAAAGGGGGAGTTAGAAGTTATTTTAAAGCCATATGAAGCCTCATGTTCTCCTAATATATAGGAGATATAATTAATTAAAATTATTTATTTATTTTACAAACATGTACAATAATTATCCATAAACATTGCAATATTTTACCTTCATTATTTAGAAAATGATTTAGTGGGTGTCTTATTTTTTCTAAATAAGACACCCACTAAATCATTAATTTTTTCTGATTATGTTCAGTACTTAATTTTTTCTATTAACAAACAAACTTAATTAGATAAGTACTGAATACATTAATTTTAAGTGCTGAATAAACTTTTTAACAAACAGGCCTAAAAATCAATTCGTTGTTAGCGGTATATAAGAAAAGTATGGATTTAACTACACTTTCTTAACCTTATATATAAGTTGTAAGGACAAAAAATATAAGGTGTCTTAATAGGTAATTAAAATAAGTTGACAAACCCAAAAACCCAACTCTCCCTCTCAAACTCAAAGTCGACAGTCCAAAACCCTCCTTCAAAAAATTGCATCTTCCCCACCCTCCACCAATCGTCATCTTCCCCAACCCTCCTTCAAGAAATCGTCATCTCCCCCACCCTCTACCAATCGTCATCTTCAAGCTAAATTAAAGTAAGTTTGCTTAAAATTCTTGCTTTTATCGTTTATGTTATGTTAAAAATTAAATTTTTTTGTTATTAATGCCCTATTTTCGTGCTATGTTGTTCAATTTTTGTTGTTGACAACCATCTATTGTTGTTTAGTCAATGATAGACAACAATATATGGTTTGAAAGTAAGGAAGCTAAATGTTAGGATTGTTGCTATTTTCATACAATCATAAAATTTCAAGTTTGAGTGAAATAAAAAAAAAAGATGAGTGTTCAGGACAATTTTTACTTGATGAAGGTGTTTTTTTCACTAATTACTAAAAAATGTTGATTACTCAATTTAGATCTTCGTTCCATTGCGTGTGAGTGAACCTAAGGTCATTTATTCAGACGTAGGAAGGTCTTATATTTTTTGGTGGGATTTTCAAATTGTGGCTCTTGCTATGCCTCCTCTTACTGATTTCAAGCTTACTGATTTGAGGCTTAAAAATCATCTGAGTATTTGCTTTGTTTTCTGTTTTGTTCAATTTTTGTAGGATACAATGTTTACAGAAACCAAAAAAGCCTTCCAGCCATGCTAACAATTTCACTAAATGGGCCGTAGACCCCAGAGTAGCTGAGATTGTAAAAAAGACATGATTCGGCCATTTTTTAAATTTTAAGTCACAAGATGGCCTTCTAGTGAAGCAAGACAATCAGTTGCTCACTGCCTTAGCTTCTTACTACAAGGAGAAACGTTACTTCGAGTTCTCAGAGACTTATGAAGATGGAAGCTCAAAGGCGTATCTTGTTGATTTCGGTCTTCAAGATATTTTATATATCACAGGACTTCCCATTAATGGGCTCCAAGTATGTTGAGTATTTATTTTATTTCCTTCATTTTGCAAGTATCGTTTGTTTCTTTGCAAGCTAACTGTGGTATTTGATGTATAGGTCTCAGGTAAGGAGATGATGCTTAGTGATGATGACAGTGATATCGTTCAACGACATCTTGGATTAAGAAAAGAAGTAGCTTCTTCACTCTATGTCCCGACCAAATCCCAGAGTGGTCTGATTAAGCTAAGTGAATTGAAGAAGAATTTCGAGGAAGTCCCTCAAAATATTTCCGAGGACGAATTACATTATTATGTAAAAGCTTATATTTTATTTTTGTTGGGGCAAATACTTTTACCCAACACAACACATTCCGTTTCACATGCTTATTTACCACTTCTTGAATTAGATAGTATAGATAGTTATGCATGGGGGGCGGCAGTCCATGCAAGAATAAAATATTCATTAATGGAAACGAAAAAGATTAGGTTAAACTGTTTTAGTTATGCCTTAATGGTATTTTGTTATGAAAGATTTGAGTTTCTTCGAGTTGGAATTGAAAAACCAGGGGCCTTCCCTTTTTTTTTGGGCTGGATGGGTGTACTGGACAAACTTCCAAGAAACAGCTCGAAATTGAAGGCAGATGAGTACAAGGTGCTCTTCGATCAGATGAAGGAGGATCAGGTAAGTTTACCGACATAATAATTTAACTTTCTGATCAGGTAACTTTCGAAAGCATTTGTTCACTATATACTAAACCAACTTGTCCCACCTAGGTAAAGCATTAGTCATACTTAGCTGTGAAACACCTAGGTAGAGTCCCAAAAGAGGTCCAGCTAGAAGCATCTGAGTAAGAGGATCTGTTGATGGTGTGAGTACTGCAGCTGCAATCACAGCATCACAGCACCAACAACCACATATCTCCATATTGAAAGCATTTGTTCACTAGATATTAAACCAACTTGTCCTAGAAGCACTTGTATTACAGGAACCTGGAGAGGAACACGATTCTTTAATAGACTCTACCTTGCTCGAGCTGCTGAATAGCTTTCTGAATTTAGCTTTCAATCAGAATAGATGATCCTCTTTTGTATGTTTTTGTAGGTGGATTGGCAGCCTTATGGAAGGATCGAATTGCCGGAGCAACAAGCCAATCAAGAATGGATGACATATGCATGTGTCTACACCATTTGCTTCGAAGCAATCGGAATCGCCTGTCCTGATATCTGCTTTAAGCAGTTGGGGCTGCAAAAGAAGAATATGCGGAAGGTCCCCAAATTAACACAACTAAAAACTCAGAAGCTAAGCATGCACAAAGGAAAAGACTAGAGGACTGCAATAATTTTTACATACGCTGCAATAAGATTTGGTCGAATAGAAAACATCATATTGTGAAAAAAGATGTTCAAATTGATGAGAACCAAGGTAAAAAACTTACGATTGTTATTATGTTACGCCTATGAATATCGAAGTTAGAATTAGTTTTATGATCTTTTTTTGAGGCATCGGAAATAATTGTTTTTTGAATTCGTGAGTTTAATCCAAATGTTTGTTTTGTTTAAATCAGCTGACCGAGAGGATGAGGAAGTTCCCATTATGCCCATCGGGTATGATGCTGGTGGTGATGCTTCTGAAGATGGCAACAATGGTAAGTTTCTCTTATAAACATTGCATATGTTTTAAATGATATTGTTCGAAGATTTTTATTATTCAATCCATTCTATGGTAATTTCATATTTTTTTGAATTTATATATCTCCAGACAACATGGAAGCTTCTTTCAGTATGTTGAATGAGGAGTCTTCCATTATGCATATTGGAGATAAAGATTTATTTATCCTCTCTTTGGGATAATTTTACAGGTGATTTGAATGTTAGTATTGTTGGAAATAAATATCAAACGAAGACCACAAAGATATGGCACATGCGGCCTGGGCATATTGTCCGAAAAGGGTCTATCATTGCTAAGTGGAAGAGGCTTATTGAAGGACATGAACAAAACCACAAATGAAGTTTTATGAGCTCTGTGCGTATGAAAAATTTCACAGGGTAAGGTTCTTTAAAAGCAAATACAAAATTAGAGGGTTATTAGACTATGTACATACATATATGGGTTAATGGCTTGGGACATCACTTACCTTTCCATAATATTACCAGTACATCACTTACCTTTTAAAGCGTCTCAGTTAATCACTCACCTTTTAAAATTTGTCCCAGTTGGTCAATTGGTCATTTTTTTGGCTGGTCGACGGCTGGTCAACACACGTGATGACCATTAGTAAGGGATTCTTTGTTTTTCTCATGTCTAAATTAAGCAAAAAAAATAAATTTGAAAATTAAAAATAAACTCAAAACCGACCCTTAATTTCGACATGAAAAGGCAAAAAAACCCTTAATAATGTCATCTCAAGCGTTAATCAGCCGAAAAAATAGTCAATAGACCAACTGAGACAAATTTTAAAAGGTGAGTGATCAACTAGTGATATTGAAGAAAGGTAAGTGATGTCTCCGGCCATTAACCCTACATATTTGTAGAGTCCAACCAAAGTTTCTTCTAAGGGTGGTACCAGGTATTTTGTTATGTTTGTTGATGATTATTCTAGATATGCTTACGTCTTCCTCAAGCATAAAATTGAGGTATTATATTTTCAAGCAATGGAGAGAAATGGCCAAGAATAGAACATGTAGAAAGCCAAAAATGGTGAGCTCCGATAATGGTATCAAATACACCGAATGAGCTTTTAAAGAACTTTGCAATCGGGAAGGCATTGTAAGACACTGGACAGTGAGAGACACAACTGAACAAAATGGAGTTGCAAAGAGGCTGAATCGAACACTACTTGAGAAAGCAAAATGTATGCTCTCAATTCTGGATTTGACGGAGAATGGTGGGCGAAATCGGTTTACAGCTAGATATATTGTAAATCGGTCTCACATTCTTATTCGATGGAGAGATACCTTTTAAGGTCCGGTCGGGGGAACATGCAACTTATGAGAAACCGCCCGGAGTCTTCGGATGCATAACCGATTACCACGTTAAGGTTAACAAGCTTAATGAAAGAGCCAAGAAAAGTCTCTTAGTGGAGGATGATGAGCCACTTACCTTCAAACAACGTTACAGAGACAAGGATAGAGAGGGCTGATTGGTTGCTATGGAGGAAGAGATGTTATCTCTCCATAACAACAATACATGGGAAGTTGTATCATTGTCCGTAGAAAAGTCTGTTGTTCTACAAAAGAAATGAGGATCCTACCAAGTCAACCAGTACAAGGTACAAAGCTAGACTAGTGGCTAAAGGATCTGCACAGAAAGAATGTGTTGATGACAATGAGATATTCTCTCCAGTAGTTTAACGTACTTCTATTATATTCTATTAACTATTATTTCTCATCTTGATCTTCAACTAGAACAACTTGATGTAAACACCGCATTCTTGCACGACTGTCTGGACGAGAAAATTTACATGTATTAGCCTGAGGGATACAAGGTTGAGGGTAAAGAGAGCCAAGTTTGTCGCTTGAGGAAATCACTTTATTGATTAAAGCAATCTCTTCGCCAGTGGTACGAGCGATTTGAATCATTTATGTTAACTGAAGAGTTTTCTAGAAGTGCTTATGATTGTTATGTATAAATTCATATATTACATTTATCTTGTTATAAATAAAATACAATATAGAATGAAACAAGAGGGAGATAGTATTATTATTCTCTTCAAATGTACATTACAACATAGGAAGAAACCATTTATGTATAGGCTTACTCTAATAGCTAACATTTTATGAGCCTTCAATAGGAATATACCAAAGGTCAAACATATTTAGTGCTATGTTTTATTGCTAGTAAAAGACATCCACAAATATTCATAACACTCCCTCTTGGATGTCTATTAATCAAGAACATGCCTCGTTAAAACCTTACTAGGAAAAACCTTATCGGAAAAACCTTATCGGAAAAACCCTAGTGAAGGAAAAAGAGTGCACTATCCCTAATATACACATGCAATGTTGCCTCATTAAAACCTTGATAGGAAAACCCTTTTTGGGACAAAACCTATATCAAGGAAAAAGAGTACAACGCGTATTTAACTTCTCCTTATGAATGCATCATATCACATCCTTCAATCGACGAAGTCCTATGCCCTTTTGATAATTTCTCGAACGTTGAAGTAGGAAGTGACTTAGTAAAAATATCTGCCAAGTTCTCACATGAACTTATTTGTTGAACATCAATTTCACCATTCTTTTGGAGACCATGGGTAAAAGAATTTTGGTGAAATATGTTTTGTTCTATCTCCCTTGATATATCCTTCATTTAGTTGTGCAATACATGCAGAATTATCCTCATACATTGTAGTTGGAGCTAATTTTTCAAATGATAATCCAGTATACGCATATAATGTTGCCTCATTAAAACCTAGATAGGAAAACCCGTTTTGGGACAAAACCTGGATCAAGGAAAAAGAGTACAACGCGTACGAACTCCCCCTCATGACCACATCATTTTACATCATTTAGTTAAAGTAGTCTCATAACTTGGATGATCTTTCAAACGTTGAGGTAGAGAGTAATTTAGTGACAACATCTTCCAAATTGTCACATGAACCGATATAACATCCTTTATCCATAAAGAAGAACTTTGATGATATATGTTTTGTTATATCCCATTTGATAAATCCTTATTCAGTTGTGTCACTCAAGGTCAACGGGACCAATTTTCATATTATAAAACACAAGTAATATGATCTTCTGGATCAAATTTATCAATCAAACGCATTCACGATTTTCTTCGTGTATTTAAAATTTATGTGTGTTTAGGTGATGCTGTTAATATAGTGTTTTATAAAACTCAGTGAAACATATCAGCCCCAAATATTCACCTTGTATGTGATCTTTCAATATATCACTTCTTTAGTATATATTATATGGTACTTCAGGACCAAATAATTCTTTTGCATTTTCTCTTCATATTAATAATGCGCATTTATTCATATCTAATGATATATAACATTTCATGTGCTCAATGAAACATATCAATAATATTTTATAGCAAATTTGTTCTTCAATAAATTTACTACTTTTGGATGCTCTTCAGGAGTTCCAATAATACTTTCATTATCGTAAATTAGCTTCCTCATCTTTACATTCAATACAATGTCATATAATATCATAATTCTCATAACCTTCTTTGGTTAATTAGTCACTAGGAAAATCTTGTGGACAAAAACCTAGTGGAAAAAGAGAGTTATTTCTCCTTAGATATGCCTCAAGTAATTGTCTCATTAAAAACCTTACCAAGAAAAACCCAGTGGGAAAAAACTCGGTGAAGGGAAAAAGAGTACAATGCATATCATATCTCCCCCTGATGAAATCATCAGTAGCATGTCCAAATCATGCCATTATCACTTATCTTGCATGGTCGTACAATCATGTGTTCCTTTGTAAGATATACATTAGAATTGATTCTTCAAGACCAAATTCATATCTTTCGATCCTCAAGACCAAGCTGAATTAGCTTGTATACACCTTTACAAGGTATTTGATTCCAAATCCTTTTTGTAGACAATTTTCTAGCAATTGAGAACTCTTTTGAAATTACTGCTCTATTTGTTCATGATAATTTAATAATTGACAACTTCTTCTGGAGTTTCTATAATTTAGAATCGGATCTTCAGTGATATTATGAATATTCAGGTTATCAACAATAATAATTATATAAGTTATCAAATGAAGATACGTAAGATTCACATCAACTCACACAAATTAACTCAAACATTTGACCCCAGATAATAAACAAACAAATATATCATATAATCACGTTGCATATAATAATAATGCAAAACAAAGCATATATGACATACTATCGATATATTTATATATTCACGTAAAAATTAAATAGGAAGACAATGCAAAAATGTCTAACAATGCAGTTCGAACTGTAATCCATCTTCCGGATGGCTTTCACTTTATTCAAGTAGTTATCATATTAACTCAACTGAGTTAAGTTCCCGGGAACATATATATGTGCTTCAGGCACCATCAACGTATAGATATGTGCTTCATGCATCATACATCTTTTTACATGTTTTCATGTATACATTTTCTTAGCATTATGCTATAATATAAGTTATATACGCATTTTCAAGAGGATATATTTTGTTGCTACCAAACAAATATAACTTTAATACCCTTTATCAATATGTATGTTGTGACACCGTATAAATCATTTAGTGCATCAGGGTACTAATATTTTGTGACAAAACTTACTTCAGTTATTTTCACAAGTACCCACCTAAGACATATAATGCACTAATTTCATGTTTCATTAGACTTCAGGTTTAAATTTCTCAATTGTATAGTGAGTTTAGCAATACCCAATATAACTGTAACCGTATCATATTTTCTTAGACTTCATGTCTAAATTTCTCACCTTAAACAATGAGTTTAGTTTACTCTTGATTGCGTCTTTTCTCTTTGGCCATTCATAAATATATGTCTATTCACTTAAAGACTTAAGATCCACATATTGCTTGCATCTTATAGAGTTTTTCATTTGTATGCAATATTTCTTGTCGACAATCTCGTTTTCCTTTCTCGTTCCACCATGTTCAAGATAATTGAGATCTCATTATATTCATGAATATTAGCATGTAAATGTCTTCCAGACATTTATAATATCTTTAACTTATTCATGAGATATATTAGTCATTTATCTCTTCTAGAGGTGTTCATCTTCTAGACCATCATCAAATATTTATTATTTTAGATTTCAGATGGTGGAACTATTCGATGTACAATGGTTCTTCAGGAACCTTCACTCTAACTTGAGCTTTACAACTGGTATACAATTTCATTATTATTTTGAAGTCAGAAATTTGTTTGGTAGTGAACTTGTAGTTCATAAATGTCCTTTTAACTTCTTGTTCATATTTATCCTTTGAACTTCTGGTATTATCTCCTGAACTTCCAGTTCATATTTACTCATTTTGAGGATCATATAAGGATATTACTAAATTATTTTCCAGTTGTATATTCTCTCCCCCTCAATGTTGAAAACATTGATACATTACAACGGAAAGTTACTATTTCCGAGTATATAGATGTCTATACCTTATAGGTATGATGAAAATTCGAATCACTTATCCATCGTGCATATTGTTGTAATTATACGATGCACGGTCGAATTTCAAGGGTATTACATTTGGTTTCTGACCAAACTAAGTATATAAGGGGAGTTGTATGATAACTTTTCGGCTTGATGCGGAACATGTGTAACTGCACGTAGTATAACATTTCCCAACAACCAATTAAGGGTGTATGCATGTACTATAACATGCCCCCTAACAATCAACTGGGAGTTTACAACATGTAGCTCACAAAACTCTTTAAACTGGATAAATAAATTGACTCTCCGGTTAGCATTCAATTGAGTTTCATATTACTACTCTTCGCATCGTACATGATCCGGGATGGTCTAACCGGTCATACAAAATAACAAAGTTATCGTAAATCTCAAACTTCATGTTTGATACAAATATGTATATATTTCAAGTAATAATACATTAGCTCTTCGAAAGCCTTCAATTGACATTGTTACATTATTTTCATATATTAGCTCTTCTGGATCCTCCAATTGAAATTGCTCACGTAATAATTAACTCTTCAAGAGTCTTGACTTGACATTGCTGTACTACTGTCAAATATTAGTTCTTCTAGAATCTTCAATACTTTTGTTATATTATTGAAATATGCTAGCTCTTCGAGAGCCTTCAAATCAATTTTGTTTATATTATTGAAAAATATTAGCTCTACTAGAGCCTTCAATAATTTTGTTACCATATTAGAAAATACTAGCATCTTCCGGAGCCTTCAATAATATACTTATAGTTTTGGCTTTGTCGTATGTATAACTATAAATTTATTCAACTAAGTGGACCGAGATCAATAATTAATTTGTACATATAAAATTTATATGACAACATTCACCACTTCAGGGGTGTGATAATAAACCCTTATATATATGACGTTGTCGGGTATAAAAATACCACCGCCACTTCAAAAGTAACAATGTTTTTCAATATATAAGGTACTTCTGGACCTTTAATTGATTGTATATATTTGAAAAACAAAGCATGTATATTGAAATTCTATTATTCAACTTGTATGAGTTATCCAATCTCACAAGTGATCCATAAGACTCCATATATTATATTTCCAATACAATAAGAACTAATATTCTTTACTAGTGATAACAAATTTTCTTTGTATTTCGATATATAGTCAAGTCTTCCAGACTGATCACAAGTGTAAACACTCGAAAATAAACATTTTAACAAGTCTCCTGGACTATTGTGAATATCAAATAATGTAGAGATATTTTCATCACTTCAGGGATGAAATATTTGTTCTGAATAATTATTTTCACCTATGTATAAATTGGCACCTATGTAACTCATTAATTTACCAATAGGTATTCAATATACTCGTCTTCTGGACTGTAATTTAATTACTGTACCAATAAATCTTCGGGATTTAGGTGTTTGATAATCGTCTTCCGGACCGATCAATTATAACAATTTTGACATTGTTATAAAACATACAAATGTAATATATGAACTATACAAACCGTATAAGTATAATAAAATTAATCGACATCAACATATATAAAATTAAATAACAAAAGTAATCGATATTGTTATAGAATGTATAAGTAAATTGTCTTCTGGACAAATATAAATTAAATTTGTCTTCATGACACACTAAAATTATATTATCTTCTGGACAAATAAAATCAAATTCCTCTGCACGACAAATATAAATTTGTCTTCTGGATTCCTCAATGTAAATATTATGACTAAGGAATTATCTTAAATATATATAAAAATTATGTATAATAAATCGAATTTATATAAGTACAATCCACATCGAATTGTGATACATGATGAATACAATATAAAATTGCATATAGATGATTATGAAAACAATCAACAGTATTATATATCAAATCTAAATATATGTGAACTCTTAAAATATATTAGATCATGTAACAAGAATATATAAACTTGATTTCGGCACTGTTAGATCGACAACAATAAAATAATATATGATGATGATGATTATATTCGCATATAATAAAGGATTTTCTAGTGTCATACGAACTAATAAACTTTATAAATTTATTTGAAGGTCGAGTATTACCTCAATTGGTTAGAGACTCATGCTGATAACGTGTTATAAATAAAATACAATATAGAATGAAACAAGAGGGAGATAGTATTATTATTCTCTTCAAATGTACATTACAACATAGGAAGAAACCATTTATGTATAGGCTTACTCTAATAGCTAACATTTTATGAGCCTTCAATAGGAATATACCAAAGGTCAAACATATTTAGTGCTATGTTTTATTGCTAGTAAAAGACATCCACAAATATTCATAACATATCTTGTATTGTATGCTGATACATGCTTATGCCTTCGAGAAGCAAGGTTTAGATAGATAAGTTAAAAACTCAACTTGGTAAAGAGTTTGAAACAAAAAATGGTACGAAGCTTAACAGAGAGAGATTAAATCGAAAATTATTTCTAAATCAAAAAGACTACATTGAACGTGTTATCGAAGGATTTGAGATGAAGAATGCTAAATCAGTGATAACTCCATTTGCCCTACATTTAAAAACTTTAGTAAACAATCTCCTATATCACAACAGAAGAAAATGCATGTATGAAATACGTACCATATGCTAGTGTAATTGCCATCTGGATGTATATTATGATTTGTACACGTCGAGATATTTCAAAAGCAGTTAGTGTTGTTAGCACATTCAGGAAAATCCAAAAAAGGCACATTGGGAGGCTATGAAATGAATTTAGGTACTTCAAGGGTGGCACTAACATAGGTTTGTGCTTTGGTGGAGATACATGCAACTTAAATGATTTTGTTGATTCAGATTGTGCTAGTGATCTGGACTTAAATGATTTTGTTGATTCAGATTGTGCTAGTGATCTGGATTCAGATTGTGCTAGTGATCTGGATAAACATCAATCAACTACGTATTTAAAATAAATGGTACGTCAACAAGTTGGCGATCCGGACGAGGGCTTAATGGTATGGGTGGGAAGTTCTTTATATCCTCTCCCACGACAAAAACAAAAGTAATAATGAAACCTCATAATACTATCATATAAAACATATTGAATTTATGGAAGAAGATGGTGATTATTGCAATTCCCTCGCTCTATCTCTGTATATTGTTGATAGAGATTAGTTGCTGTCAAAAGGAAAAGAAGGCACTTTCGGTTATCACATTCAAATATCTTTCTCAGGGCTGTAGTTACCCTACCTTGAATTGCCAGTAAAGCATGAATTAAATGCGCTGCATTTTGTGTGGTTATCAAAACGATCAATTATCAATTTGCAGTACAACTCGCTTCAAGAATCTCAACTTGTAGGACCTCAACATATATATTTCATCATCAACACTTAGATTCTTGGCCGGTGAAATTATATTATATATTTGTATTTTATATCGGAAGTCGATGTCCTCCAGCAGAGTCAATAATATATAACAGTTTGAGCTACTTAGTACTTACTTTATAGTCAATTAGTTTTAGGGCGGAACCCTATAGACTCTTAACATAGTATCATGAGTCACGCCCTAATTAATGTGGCATGTGTAATCCCACCGCTGTTGTCCAGGAAAGAAATTCCGCATATGATCGGGTTACACGTGAGAGGGAGTGTTGAGGCAAGTAATTCTCGTGAGAAAAAATTTCATTGATGATCGGGTTACACGTACGCAAGGGAAAGTGTTGAGATGCACATCCCACATCGAATATTGTTGTCCTCCCGAGTCAATATATATAAGATCTGAGTTACTCCCTTTATTTATAGCCATTGTATAACACTTAATGTTACAATTATCAAAAATAAAAAGTGTTTAATTTTTGTTTATAGAATATACTACTATTACTAATTGTATCACTAGTAACACAAAGGTGGTGTAACCTAGTTAATGTGATACTTGTTGAAATAGTCTTAGATAATATGTCAAATTAGAATTTAGTTTCTGTAAATTTAAGGTCTATACAAATGGTCCCTAATAAATTGGTCGAAAATGTGCACTTTAATTCCTCTTTATTTTGACGAAAAAGTTTAATTTTGATGGAATGAGAGTTAAAATAAAATTTTCAACACTTCGATACTTTTTGAAAATGTGCTAATATTGGTCAAAACGTTGCACTTAAGTCCCTTTTTCCATCAAAATTTAACGTCTCTTTCAAAAGAGGGATTAAAGTACATTTTCTACCCAATACCAAGAGTCATCTATGTAAATCGTACATTTATAGTGGCTAAAGTGCAACTTGACCATATTATCTGAGACCTTTTTGAAAAAATTTCTCTTAAATAACCCCTATATATATTTAAATTTAATTTGAAAACACTTCAAGAAGAAAACTATTTATAATATTTTCAATATATAGTAATTACATAAGGCGAATAAGCTCGTACAGATTAAACTATACACAAACCGTTAGCAGTAGCACTAGGTAAGTCACTAACTACATCACTCTTTAATCCTCATGATGTCTGACTATCTTGCATGGCTACATGGGATGATTGGAGCCTGTCGACAATTTCATATGATCCAAGAGCTTGTTGTCGCGTAAGCGAATGGGTATAAAGTTTTAGGGGACATTTGACATTTAGATGAGTGGATTACAATCGATGTAGTACTACAATATTTTCAAAAGAAACACATGAGCAACAAAAAATGCAACGTCATTTTCATGCTCAACTTAATGGAAGATAATTGGCAATTGGGCAAAAATAAAAGGCACTAGTCTATAGCTTTATCATTCATGCATGGGTTGGAACTTCACTCGTCTATTTTTAGGTGAGGTATTTTTCTCATTTGCACGAGACAATTTGCACTATTTGAAAATGACACAAATATTGTAGGATTAATGGCACCAAAGATTACTAAAATTATCTAATATTTTCAGTTTGATCACCCTTATTTAAAAATGTCCATGTTGGATCACTCAACTACATTTTTCGGTAAAATTTGGTCAGTGGAGCGTTTTGAAAGATTTTGGGTCATTTCGTAAGCTTTTTAGCGAGTGTAATCTAAAAAAGAGGAAAAAAAATTCTTAAAAAAAGAAAAAGAATTTAAAAAAAGATGATTGAATGTCTATAAATATGAATGGACAAAATTATCCTCGTTAAAAAACTTTAAAATGACCCAAAATTTTTCAAAACGAGCCAGAGACTAAAGTTTATCGAAAATGCAGTTGACTGATCCAACAGATACTTTTATATGAGGGTGATCAAACTTAAAATAGTAAATGCTTTAAGTGATCTTTGGTATACCATTAATCCAATATTATAATATGATTCCTGATGAAACTGATAACGAAACTATTAAAGGGTGACGGATAAATTCGTTCGAGTGGAAGTTAATTAAGTTTTATAGCAAAATTGCAATGGTTAGACTTCGTTGATACTTTTGCTCACATCACTCAAACCTCAATCCATTATTCATTAGTGCAAACATCTAGCTTCCTTTTACCAACAAGCTGCAAAGCTAAGGAATTAAGTATGCATGCATGCATGTAGTACTACTCCATTTTTTCACGTTCATTTTAACAAAATAACAAATGATACATTTTATATACATATACTTACTCGACTCTATTTTTTCAACTAATTTCAATTTTCGAGAAAAAAATTAAAAACGTCAACTAAAATAAATTAGGTAAAATACTACACATACATAGAAGTGTATCATGATGATTTGGCAAGTGGAAAGTGTAACAAAGGCAACTAATAATCCACAATAGTGAAGTTTTCCCAAAGCCAGGCCTCAATCAGATTACAGCTCGTAGTTTCACATAAACTAATAAACTTAATATGATTTGATTTATTTGGTATTTTTATATACGCAAATAATCGAATTAATAATTAACAATTTGGTCCTAAAAATTGAGACCAAGTTACACTTTGGTCCTCAATAGTTCAAATATTACGATTTTGTCCTTGAAGTTAGTTGTGGGATGCGATCTAGTCCCCGTGTTTGGGTCTCAGACAAATCATAAATTTGACCTCTCCCTCAAATTGAGAGTCCGGTTTCGGTGCATGAATAATTTCATGCATCAGGTTCATCAATGTACCCATTTAAAGGTTTCACGTGGGTATTGTACCCACTTGAAACTTCATCATTGGTACAAGAAACAATATCAACATAACTTGTACCCAAATTATACTATAACAATGGTACAGTATCACATATTTATCAATCCAAAATAAAAGTAGTACAGTACCACATATTTATCAATCCAAAATAAAAGTAGTAAATATATATGTGATTTGTAAATTGACTCACAAATATATAGATAATTGTAGCGTGACCCTTAATTATATAGATAATTGCATCGTGGCCCTTAATTTATAAGATATTATGCTCAAACCCTCTTGATGAACCTGATGCATGGAAGTATTGATACACCCAATCTTTTCACGAAATTGAGGACGACCAAATAGCCACTTTCTAAAACTAAATCCCAACTTCTAAACTGTTTTGAATCAAAATGTAACTTGATCTCATTTTCGCTTCCTAATCGATTAGCAACCAGCTAAAAAACTCAACCAAGTTTTTGAGCAATAATACAACTATCTCTACTAGTCTAGATTTCCTAAATTTGTACATGGTTGAAGGAAACAACAAAGGACACTTTCCATGTGAGGCCAGAGAAATAATCGATGATTGATACACGAAAGAATGGTCTACTAAACGTCTGAAATAGCTTCTGGACAAGTTGATGGACAATTGACATCATTTTTTGAATTCTTGCTAAGATACTTACAACAATAATATTATTGCTATCAAATAAATAGGTAGATAGTACATAGAGCTCGTCGTCTTTCATCATAATTATTTGTTTTGTTGTGTGTTGTATAATTTGTGAGAAAAGGTCCATCTTATTTCCATGCATATGGAGTTATATAGAGAGAGTGCCCACAAAATTTAGGCACCTAATTAATACTAGGATTTTATTGCTTTCAAGATTATTGCTTCACCTAAATTTGTTCAATAATATATATGGGGTCTTGGATGTTACATATCATATCAATTCACTACTATATAGATTTTAATTTGAATTATACATATATACTAGAAATTTATTTAAGTAATCATAGTAATTTTTTTAAAAAGTTGATGAAAAGGGTATAACAACAAGACCACTTAAAGGAGTTTCGGAGTACATGCTGAGTTGTTATACACACGCCAACACATTGGCAAATATTATTTTTCAAGGAGTTAAATGGCTATTTTGCCCTCGTATTTGTACGTGTATTTAAATTTTTAGGAAGTTTCATTTATAAACAAAATAGTTATTTCGTTATTTTAAAAAACATTATTTGAGTGTGTATAGTGGTACCCGAGTGAGTACAAGATATAGTATAATTGTAATAGGAATTTGAGTAAAAATAATGCTACTATCTTTGCACAAACTAAATGATTTTGATGATGTAATAATAATGGTTAGACACTTCACTTGTAAGAATATAGGCTACACTTCAAATAATAACTGCCAAAATTAGGATATATATAAGTGATTTTTAGGCTAAAAGTATTTTATTAATTAAAAATGTATAAATTAATTACGAATGTATACAAATTTTTTCTTTCCCCTTTAATAAAGGTAATTATCCCACTTTAAGATGAGAAATGAAACTTTTTTTGGAAAATTTCAATAATAAAAACATATTCATTTTAAATATAAATAATTGGCCAATATAAATGGAGGGAGTAGAATATTACATTTAATAAATTATAACAATAATTATCTCGCCTCATGAACAATTCTTTGTATTCTCAAATATATGGATTGTTGCAGATGACTCAATGGTCTAATGGTTTTCGATCCAATCTAAAATAAAAAATATATGAATTATTAGTGTGAGGTACGTACCTCAAATCCTCAACTAATCCAAGCCAATGGTGACTATGACATTGTTTTGCTAATAATCTTCATAAATTGATTTGGTTTCATTGTAGTGATGGCTTTAATTATATCATTATTGATTAAGACGTCCGACAATTATTGATTGGTTCTCTCAATTAAGGGTTATGTCAGTAAGTAGGCGTTTTATAAATGTTAGTTGGAATAATCGATAATCACATTCCAAGTATGGCATAATAAACAAAATAAATACTTAGATAATTACTAGCTTATTATAGTGCAATAGTTTGCTTTTGTGTCAATCCCTTCTAAATGATTTGATTTAGATAGCTATATTTGTTGAAATATTTTTTAAATTAGCGTCATCAGCACTTGGATTGGTACTTGGTCAGTAATTGATCAAGTTTCGAAATCCGTTATTCTTGTTATAATGAATTGTTTGTAACTTGGAGCCCGTGGAATAGTTCTGATACATTATTAAGGTGATCATGTTATATTTTTGGTGTTCTTTAATTTATTCTTTAATTGAGCAAATTGGTGAAATAGTCCCCTAAAGTGGGTTCAGGTTGCCTTTTGGTCCCCGAAAGTACAAAAGTTGCAAAGCAGTCCACGATATTGGCCAACGGTTGCAGATTGGTCCAAAATTTAACGACGCTGCTAAATGTTAACGGCCCACGCACCTCGTGAGTTACATGTGTTGTTAATAAGTTAGAACGTTAATAATAAAATTAGCTTATGAGTGAACTACAATCGCCATTGGGGCGTTAAAAATTAACACCTTAACTAAATTTTGGACCAATCTGCAAGCGTTGGCCAACATCGTCGACTAAGTTGCAACTTTTGTACTTTCGAGGACAAAAAGGCAACCTAAACCCACTTTCGAGGACCAAAACGCAACCTGAACCCACTTTCGAGGACCATTTCAGCAATTTACTCTTCTTTAATTCGTGCATTTTACATAATTCTTTGTCTAAGATTCACGTCCGATATTTGGTTGATTCGCTTTAGCCGCTATAACAATATTTACTGCAGAGCATTTAAAAAGAATAACACTTATATTGTATTATTATCTCTAAAAGTGACAAAATACATTCATCCCTATTATTTCAGGAATCATACTACAACGTTTATTACTTTCAACAACAGTATAACAATATATATAATATTTAGTGACTAATTTGAAATGGTATGTATAACAAATATTTGAAACTATAATGAAATTTAATTTTACTATAAGGATCAAATCGATAATTAAGTCTCATATATCATTGATCCTCTTGGTAAAATGAAATATACTTTTATAGGACATACATGACATCCATCTACCTTTGTCCTAATACGCCTTTTTTCTACAATTTTCTAACTGAACTTTGCACTAACACAACAGCAATGGAGGCGTCGTTTAATGTTCACTTAGATAGCGCACATTTGAGTGTTTTTTAAGTGCTTAGACAGCGCACAACAGGAGTGTTGTTTAAGTGAATTTCACATAACACCTCTTATAACGATACTCATTTATGCTTTTAAGTGTTTTTCTGAATGTTGTTTAAGTCTTTTTTATGGTAATGTTATTTTGTTAAAAATGGGTTTGTGAAATAAATTTGGATTCTCCTCCCAGTTTTGAAAATTTCTTTTATTCCGACGTCATTTGTTCCAGTAATTATAGAACCAATGTTTTGAGAAATAAGATTTTAACAACTAATAAAATAATAGCTTACGTCAAAAAAATTTAATGATCATTATTCTTATTCAATACTCAACACGAATGACCATTAAATAAACAAATACAAAAAATTGATGGTAGATTTTTAAAACTGAAGACATTTACATTTGTATGATTGTATGAGACCATAAGATCTATCTCGTTGCAAGTTATAGACCACAAGTCGTTTTGGACACTTAGCTGTAATGTCCATATTGTTAAAAAATAAATACTTATGGTTAAAATGATATGGAGTTTCACTCTAAAATCAATTGATAATAGAGGAGTAGTTCAAGATCTTATATATTGATTTGGGAGGACTTCAACTTTCGATATAAGATGTATGTGCATCGGACCGGTTACGGTTCTCTTAAGATTTCTTCTCTTAAGAATTTTCTAATGCATTACATGCTTGTACTTCATGCAATTTACACAAAATCTAGGCACGTATTACTCAATCATCGGCGAAACTTTCCTCGCCGGAACAACATCGGCGGGGTTACACGTGCCTCATTAACTCGGTCTTGGCTCATGATACCATGTTAAGAGTCTACGGGGTTCCACTCTAAAACCAATTGGTGACAGAGGGGGTAGCCCAAGATCTTATATATTGACCCGGGATAACACCGACTTCCGACGTAAGATGTGCATCTTAGCACTCCCCTCACGTGTAACCCAATCGTCGGCAAAATTTTCCACGGCGGTATTAATTGCCGGAACAACATCGGGGGGTTACACGTGCCTCATTAACTCTGGTTTGGCTCATGATAACATGTTAAGAATCTATGGGTTCCACTCTAAAATCAATTGACAATAGAACGAATAACCCAAGATCTTATATATTAATCCGGTATATACGTACATATTAATATTTACCTATAAACAGTACATAATAAACCGTTCATTTTTTATTAAGACTACATCCACGATGTCCCATCCGAAATAATAACCCTTATATATTGAGTGGAAAAAGACATTTTATATCGATGTTGGACATGTTAATACATCATTAACAATTTTTCTTTTTAAAAATTAGCAATGAATTAAGATTAAAATAATAGACACTTGAAGTAAAACACGAGACAAATTTATCTAAAGCTACACTTAAAAAACATCCTACATAAAATAATGACGAAAAGTCAAATCATATTTCACTATGCTATATATCATATTAATGTGAGTAAGAACATAATAGTTGGTACTTGAGTATTAATTACTTAGGATTTTACGTAAGTTGTCTTTCGAAAAAATGTCACGGAACTGAACCAGGGAATGTTTTTATGTATTTGACCCTTTCTCAGCTACTCCGTATTAAATTGGAATCACCTAATTTTTTTGTTTTACTAATAAAACAATAATTCCTAGTCGTCTATGAAGCAAAACTGTAAACTTCATTTATTAGGCACCGTCTATTTATATTACTCCCTCTATCCCTAAATGATTGTCACATTTGACTTTTGATGGTCAATAAAACACGATTTAAAACATAAATATCTCTTACTTTACATGCTAAAAAATTATAATAAGTTGATATTTCAAAAATATATATTGAGACGAATCTAACGAGGTCCCACAAGACTATATTATTTCTTATCGTTTAATGAGAATTCATGATCAAATTTTATTAGAATTGACCACAAAAGTCAAAATGTGACAATCTTTTAGGGACGGAGGGAGTATTATTTGCCCCCACGTTGTTTTCTTCAACTTATTAGATTATTTGTAAACGGCTGTCTTTTAATTCTAAAGAAAAGAGGAGTTGATTAAATTGATAAAGAATTAGAGTGTTATGTACTAATAATGAGTTAATTTTGTATTAGTGAACTGATTAAAAGGAAAGCTTCTCTCTTCTTATTATGTGATGAGACCCATTCTACAATTTATTTCTTTTACGTACTTGAAAACAAAAGTGTGTAAGAGTGGTAGTATGACACTTTCACATATTTAAGAATTGAATTCACCATAAATGTTAGAAATTGTACTCTCTTGACTTGCCAAAAATAAGTTGGTGGTAATTGTCGAAATTGTCTTAGTAAACGGGTGATTATTGCACTTTGATTTCTATAAGTGCGTATCATGTGCACAAATGGTCCCTAAACTAACACATGTGTGAAAAGTTAACTACTATACTTACTTTTGGGTCATTTTTACAATTTAACAAAACTAGAGAAAAGTATTATTTGTACGTTTTTTTCTAAACGGTCGCAAACGGTCCCCGTAATTGAATACGTATCGCGATGGTCCCTAAACCAAACTTCAATTTTCCATCTCCTTTAACATTTAACGGGGTTGTTAGTTTGGGGACCATTTACGCATATATTACACACTTATATGGACCATTTGCAGATGAGTTAATTGCTGAAATGGTCCCAATACGTAGGATGGTGCAGTTTCGTCCCGAAAGTGGCACTATTGGCGAAATGGTCCCTGAAAGTGTGTACAATGGTGCATTTTGGTCACTGATCCATTAACAGTATTGGTTTTCGGCGTGAATAGTGAAGTTTTGGGGCAAAAATGAAACTTTTGATAAGTTGGTTACCTTAATGAAACTGGGGGCAAAATGACTAAATTACCCCGATACTTTGATACAATTTTCTTTTCTTTTTTGATTTAGTTTTTCAATTTTCATTTTTTTGTTATCAATTCTTTTTCCCCTAGTAAAAAGAGTTCGATTTTGGTAGTTGTTTTACATAAATGTTTCGGTTTTGGAAAAGTATTTGATTTTTGATTTTGATATTTGTTTGTAAAAAAATTACGAAAATCGAACCTTTTTTATTTCGAACATTTTTGCCAAAAACCCAAAGCTTTTGCTCAAAGAAACTACCAAAATCAAAACTTTTTTACTAGGAAAAACAATCGAAATTTTTTTAAAAAATTTTGAAAACAGATGAAAAGTGTATCAAGGAGTAATTTAGTCATTTTGTCCCCTAGTTTCATTAAGGTAACCAACTTCTCAAAACTTTCATTTTCGCCCCAAAACTTCACTATTCATGTTGAAAACCATCAATGTTAACGAATCAGGGACTAAAATGCAATTGTACACACTTTCAGGGACCATTTCAGCAACAGTGCCACTTTCGGGGACCAAACTGCACCAGACCCTCATTTGCTAAGACCATTTCAACAATTAACTCATTTGCAAATTATTACCACTTTCAGGACCAAGGTACAACAATCGCGCACTTATTATAACGATATCATCAATTATGTCCAATAAATAATTATTCACTAATCACTACCCTTCCTCATCTCCGAAACAGTTAAAATCTTAGTGTTATTACTTGCAATGTAAAACAAGAAACTTCAATTAAATAATACTATGTCCATTCTGTATTGTTTGTCATTTTAATTTTAATTGTTGTTTCTAAATATTTGTTTTTCTAATAATAATTAATTATAGATTTATATTTTTAATGTACTTTTTTTTTATTATTTATTCTTATGAATTTATCAATCAACCAATTACATGATTTTAATTGATTGTCATTTTATATTTACAATGCACTTTTTGACTATTTTCTATTTTCCTTAATTTATGTGCAAATTGTTAGGATAACAAATAAAAAATAACGGATTAAATATTGAATTATTAACATCAAAAGATAAATTAGATTATGCTATATATATTTGCTATGACATGCTTTGTTCCAACTAACTTCATGCTGACGTCGTGTTGCATAATTTCTGTAGATAATATTGAATGATTAGACAATATCAAGTAGTGATTGGGTGATATATATAGTGAAAAAGTTTGTCTAAAGTAAATGATGAGTTAAAACCATCATTAGATTTTGACATACATTTTGGAATCGCTTGGATTATTAGGCTGCCCTACATACAGAAGAGACCATGCATTCAACAATAATTAAGGGGCAATTTAATGAAGATGGGTAGATGTTTTAATGCCATTTAAGTGGGGCGAAAATTGTAAAGATTATAAAAGATGTTAAAACATGAAACATGAGGGATAAATTTCATTTGAAAAAAAAGATAGCAATTAAAGTAATAATATAATAATATTACAAATAGTGAATATATAAATTTCGACGAGATTTGAATTGATTTATCAAAGTAGACACCTCGATATATGAAAGATGACAATTAGTTAGATGAAACACGATGTTTTTTTGTGATAGTGAATATATTAGGCGTATTTCTATATTGGCACCTGAAGTCTCCGCATCCTTTTAAATTTGAGCCTAAAGTATTTTTTTTTTATCTAGGCACCTGGACCTTAAATTTGACACATAAACTTTTATTTTTCAAATTTTTATGAATTTCTCAAGTTTTTAGATTTTAAAAAGTCCTTAACCTGGGGCAAGTTTATATAAGTTCATTCTCAATATGAGATTGCGTCCTGTTATTGTTGCAGATTTCACTATAAAGAATGAACATTATTTAGATAGTGTTGCTCTACTATTTTTTTTATGATTATATATGTTAATCTCTAATATTCATAGTAAAAGGGAAAATGTAGTTACAATAGAACCCGAAGTAAAAAAGCCCGTAAATTCGCCTCCGGAGCCCGTCTGTATCAGGACTTGGCAAGTAATGATCAAGTCTTGATGAAGTCCCGAAGTTCTTCCTACCATATTTCGGTATATTCCCATTAAGTCTCGACCAAGTACCGATTAGACCTTCGTGATCCGAACTTGCAAGTCCCGATCAGCCTCTAAGGTAATTGCTGAAATGATCCCAAATAATATGTCCCTATAAATCTTCTTGTCTACGCAAATGGACTTTTCAACCAATATCATGATCAACATACGCATTTCAAGAAATATTTAAGTTTTAAAAATTTAATTTTGGACCATATTTTTGTCAAAAATCTAACGTTTCTGTGAAAGAGAATTTAAACTGCACCATTTAAGGCAATATCAAGAACCATTTACGCAAACCATCGATTTACTAGGACTAAAATACAACTTACACATACATATTATCTTGGACGATTTTCGTAATTTTCTCTACATACATTAGAAAGATAATAAAAGATAAACCTGTGCCAAGTGCCAACAATAAGTGCGTATTTGCCATGATTGTGTTAAAAGCATTTTACCGAATTTGATCAATTACGACCATATATACCTTTTACATGAAGTACATGGTTGTACTCAGCTATTCAACTCCTACATATGATATCAGAAGGTGGTGAGTGGTGACTTATATTCTAGTACTACAACAATTGAACTAATTTTATGTTCCATTTGCTTGTACTTAATTCGATATTAATTTCTGAGGGATGTACAATTGACTGATGCATACTGTATAAGTCCACATACATTCATGCATTCGATTTCAATCAAACGTACAGCTCACCTTCTTTATTGTACGGTATTACAATGCAATTTCCTTGTAAGATCATTTACTCCATCTGGCATTATCACAAATAATACTAACCAAACATAGCACGCCTTGCCAGCTTTCGTTTATTAATGGGAGTTGTGGACTTGTCTAGGAGATATTGTTCCAAATAATATTGGGATTCTCCGTACTTATTCGTCCCAACTTTTGAGGTAATTGCTGAACTGGTCTTGGTAAATGATGATTAGAGACGGTTGCATTTGATATGCGTGTAAATGTCAACAATATGCATTCAAATGATTCTCATAAAATGTATATCATATATGTGGGGACGGACGTGTTCAAGTTCGCGCCCGTTCAGTCGAATATCCATATTTTTTTTGGGAAAAAAATTATGTGTATAGAAAGAAAAATAAAATGTAAAAATTGGCATTTAAATTTAAATTTGAATATATTTAAGTGTTTTGAACACATATTTCAAAACTATATCGATTTCCACAGACATTTTGAAACACCTAAATCCGTTATTGATCATATGCACAACTCTCTAAATAAACACCCCTATTTAAATATTTATTGGGATAATTTCATGAATATTTAAGGACAATTTTTATTTTTAAACCAGTAAATTTTTTACAAATTCGTTTTTACTATATATCTTCGTCATTTCAACATCATGGCTTAGGCACGGTATTATTGTAGAATTGAGGTTATCCAACTTTCTGGATCGATAAGACTTTTCGATATAAAAAAATTGGTTTTGTCGATTCGTTGTTAACAAAAAAGACCCTGTTCGATCGAAGTTCTATATATCTCAATAATGTGATTGAATTCCGTTAATAGAGCAAACCTGTTATAATGGTTAACAATCCTAGAGTAATAAATTTTAGACCTTAATTATTAGTAGTTGAGGTACAATTTACGATTTACTAATTTTGTGTACAAAAAAGTGCGAGGCGACCTTTAAAAAGTTAATGTGATTATAATTTGTAACACACTGTGAATTTATAATATCATAGCTATGAACGTTAATTTAGGATAGAATATTATGAATCTTGTTAAATAATGATAGGAGTAATAATGTTTTATTTGTCGACGAAGATATTACAAGATCTTGTTTATGAAATATTGGAGCACCGATAGCTCCGTGTAAGTCCGTGTGCATTGTGTGTATTATTGACGTTCGTACGGTCAATATAATGCAATATATCTATCTGGAGAAGATGGAACATTTGGAAAAACGAGTGCCAATTTGTACAATTAATTAAATATTAATAATAAGACCATACATTGATGCTCCATATCACCACCTACCAAAGATGATTGTGATATTTTTTTTGTAATAGAGGACAAATATATATAAATCAAATTAAATGAATCATAGATTACCAAAGTATGCATGCATGTAATTAAAAAGAGTTACATTCGCCTTCAGACTATTTTGTATGCACCTTAATGAAATTAAGTATGTATGTAGACTAATATCTAGGCATAGGTTAAATGATAAAGAGTTTGGGTATATGATATCACGTCTTGCTTCTTCTAAATTGTGTGGGTTCAAGTCTCCTAACTATATATGAGGCAGAATCTAATGTGTAGAAGTGATTAACGGGTAATCTGAATTAAATTCCCTTACTATCTGATGCACATCCCGTAATTTAGCTTCTCACGAATCTTCAGAAGGGTACGATGGAGCGGTTAAGATTACGAAAACCTTTTTTTTAGACAAACAATGAATATTATGAAACCTATCAGTCTATCATTGATGAATATAATGATACCTTTCTTTATTTGTGAGAGGATAATAAGTTGTATATGGAATACTAATAATACATACACGAACATGAATTATTTGACCAAGTATATGTCTGTTTGTACAATTATTGAAAAGTAAAAAGAAAAAGTAAATACAAGATATTTTTTCTTTCATGGCGATTATATATGCATAGTGTTTAATTAAAAGATAAATGGTTTTTGTTTCGAAGGATGTTACATGATAGTGAATCGGAAGTGCTAATGATAACATCTTTTAGATTTAAAAACATCGAGAAAATTGTCGAAATAGTTTTCGCTCGATAGTGGGACCGAATCACTTTAGCCCCCAATAGTTATACGGTTGCATTTTAGTCCTTGAAAGTGGCCAAAATATTGCACTTTAGTCCCCATGTCATGTTTTCCACTAAAGTTGGGGTCAAAACATGATTTTTAACAGTTATCGGATCAAGCTATTGTCTTAAAATTGTATAACCAACCCCCAAATTGTCTCAAAATCGCAACACCCCCCCAATTAACTTAGATGTTAAATTATGGACCAAATGTGTACTTGCTAGCCACTTCGAGCATCCGCAGCAGATTACTTAAATTTTTTCCCTAAAATCAACTCCTTATACTACTTTATCAAGTTTAGGAAGTATGTTTTAACTTTTGCACAAATTCAGATTCCCTATTTATTACTTACAACAATTTATGTGAAGAACAAAAGTGGTTTAGGAAAGGTGTAAATATGAGGCATTCCCTATAATATTTGAGAAAATTTTTAGAGATAGGAAATCTACAACAATTTATGTGAAGAACAAAAGTGGTTTAGGAAAGGTGTAAATATGAGGCATTCCCTATAATATTTGAGAAAAATTTTAGAGATAGGAAATATGATATTTAGTGCTTTTTTAGTTTTTTTGCTTTTGCCTATTCTAAATATGAAATAGGAGGTGTTATAGGGCATCTCTTGCGAATGCTCACATAGACCATTTCCGCATCTGTGTCACTTATTGGGACCAAAGTGTAACATTGACCCACTTACTGGGATCAAATCAGCAATTCCGTCTTTATTTCTATAATGAATGAAGATATATAAGTAAAAACTGTGAGATTTTTAATTGTTATGCCAAAGTCTAAAATAATAACTAAAAAAATATGGGAGATACCAAAATACTATATTATGTCATTCAAATCCGTTTGTCTCTACTTTTCACCTACTAAATATAGTAGTGAGTGTAATGCAATAATGTCCAAGACAATGACACTATGATCACCACTTTACCAGCAGTAATTAACTCATTGTTTATCCATGGTAACATTCACTTTGGCACTTGCCTATTCCTACACACTTGTAGTTACTTTCTGTAACACAAATAAATTTATTAAGGATTAATAAATGCATTCTTTAATTTAAAGGCTCCAAATATTCCAGATATCAACTTTAGATATTTATTTCTTTATTTTCATTTCCTTTTCTTGTTATAAGAGGCAAGAAAAGTGGCTTTGGGAAAGGCAAATACTGTGGTTATGCTGTGACATTTTTCTCAATGAAGAAAATGACAAATATAATAGTATTTGTCAAGTTGATGTACCATCTATATGATATGATTACTTAATAATCAAATAATAATAATAATTATATGGAGAGATTACACTATAATTATAAATAATGGGGACAAGTATATATAATGAAATCATGCATATCATTGTTTCTTCTTAAGTGGGACCAACTCAATATATATAAGTAATTATAATCAACAAACAACATTCTCCTTAATGATTCTAAAGAATTACATAGAAACGTCATGAAACATCTATACACACATGATATACCCCTTATAATATAGTATACATCTATATTTTTCATTAAAAACTTCTACTCCCTCCGAGCAAGGTTCATTTTAATTTTTCGATCAAACTTTAAAAACTTTAATTCTGGTTAATTGCTATTTTTTTCTTTTTTTTGGTAAATTAGCGATGAGGTGAGTATCGAACCCATAACATTCTTGTCACTAGGTTAATTGCTAATAAATAATCTAATCAATCATGTGAAATTTGTTAGATTTGTTTTAATATATATTTTTGAAATAAATAACAATTTCTTATTCTTTCTACACGTATAAAATTAGAGATTTTTATATATTCAAACATGTCTCTATGACTGAAAAATCAGATGAGCCATACATTTGGGATGAAGGGAGTGAAATGTAACCCTAAATATTTTTATCAATCTTTTTCTTAATGTGTTATATATAATATTGAAGACTTTGGAAGAATATCATTGTCATTGGTGAATGTATCTTTTTCACTTTATTGAAAAAACATCATACTTAACATGCGAAATGATACTTATAAGTTGAGCAAATTGTTGAAATGGTCTTCGATAATATGATCGAGTTGCACGTTGGTCCCCAATAGTTAGATGGTTGCACATAAGTCCCGGACGGTGGCCAAAAAGTTGTACTTTAGTCTCTACATCAAATTTTCTAATAACATTTCAGGTTTAAGCGTTAAAATTTGGGTTAAAATATAAATTTTAAGACGTAAAGATGAGGATGCTAAATTAACTTCAACAAAAAAAATAGATTTCAGAATAAAATAAAAATAATTAATTATCCTTCTTGATTGCAAAAAAATATGAAACTTTAAATAAAATTTCTAGTTTCTTCATTTCCAAATTAAATATAGTGTTAACGCAAAACACTAATACCGCTACTTTCTTACACCATATGAGCTGGATCATAATTATTGCTAAAATTGGCCGTTAACAAGGTTATAAATACATTAAAGTGATATGACTCAATCCCTTTGGCCTTATATATATAGTTTCTTAGTTATTAATTATGAAAATGATTAAGAATTTTATAATTAGGGATAAATGCCATGAAGTCCGCAAACATATTAAACTGATTTGGCACAATCCGTTTGGCTTTATATATTAGTGCATTGATTTAATTCGAAGATGATCATTATTTGTACCAAATTAGTCAACAAATTTATTAAATCATCTCTTTTATCATTGTGTTAGGAGTTATTTAATTATTAGTTAAGTTTTAATTGAAAAGCTAGATTCTCTATTTTGATATTCACAATACACTTTTAGTAAATAAAAGTGACTTGAGGAAGGAACAAATGTGAATTTAGCGCACCTTTAATCTAAAAGTTTGTTGAAAATATATAAACGTAGGGAATACGATATTTCATGTTTTTTAAAGTTTTTATGAGCGACTGTTGCATTTTGGTCTTCGAAAATGGTATTGATGAGTAAATGATTTTTGTGAGTGTGTTCTATGCCCAAATGGACCTTAAATTAACAGCCCCTTAAACGTTAACCGAGATGAAAAATTTAATTTTGTTTTGGGGATTATTTGCACAAAATACACACTCACGAGGACCATTTGCGCATACGATACACACTTACGAGGACCATTTGCGATCATTTTGAGAAAATCCAAAAATAAATATTTATCTCAAATTTTCTTAGAATTATAAAAATGACCCAAAAGTAAGTATAATAGTGAACTTTTGATAGAGGTGTTAATTTAAGGACCATTTGTGCACATAATACACACTTACGAGGACCATTTGTGCATCAGCACATTGTTGCCACTTACGAGGCCCAAAGTGCATTGGTCACCCACTTATTGAGCCATTTTGGCCATTACCTCTAGGTATATCCTATATATTTAGAATATGTTTGGGTTATAAGGCTTGTAGTCCCGATGCTACAAGGACGCTTGAAGATTTTTATCGGGATAATGGGACGAAATTGCAATTTAGTGTCAAATAGTTATACTATTACCGATTAGTCCCTGAAAGTGACACAAGTATTGCAATATAATCCTTAAAATTGTCAAATAATTGGACATTCTTCCTTTTATTTTATTTTATTTACGAGAACCATTCTGCAATATTTGTCATTTTATAGGATCAGAGTGCTACACTCGGATCAGATTCACGGACTAATATAAAACAACGTAATTATCTAGAGCTACAGTATAATCCCTCATACTATCAGAGACAAAATCAAAAATTACGAATGACCTCCATGAGATAACTGCTAAAGTGGAGCATGGATTGTAAATTGACGGATGTAACCTGAAATCGTTACATTTACGTGGTCCGGTGATATTTAATTTACTATACAACGTCCCATACTCCCATTACAATTAATAAAGTCATAAAAGCATTATTTGTTGATGATTTACATCTATGAGCAATAATTTGAAGGAAGAAATATTGACTGATGATGAACCCACAAGAACGAATTATATACATATTACACACGCATTTGACAATGGTGGTCGACAAAATATATTGGAAAAGGATAAAAGAACAGTGTTACTTATATCGACAGAAGCTAAGGTGAAATCTCTGAAAGCATTAATTCAAAAGCAAAGGTATCAATCAAAGTTGAATTTATTTTCCAAGAATTAGTGGTTTCAGAATGGGCCCCCTAATGTCTCTTGTATCATAATTGCTTCAGTTTTCAGACCAATTTACCTATTAATTAATTTGGTTTCTTGTCTACAACCTTAACTAATTACCCATTAATCGGTTGCTAAACAATTTGGAACTGTGTAAGCACTACCATATAGTTATATTTAAGGAGTAACGAACTTGAGTGTGAATAAGTACTAGTAATATCGTCTTTTTCACACTGTGTACGTGAGTATGTAGGTTCGATTATCATAAGAAGCGAATAACTTTGTGTTGAAGTAGTTAAAAGGAAACTTCTAGTCATAGCCGGACTCAGGAAGCCGATTATAGTGGTGCAAATTTTTTCTAAGAATTTTTTTTTTGCAGCAAAAGATGTTGTTATTTTATTCTATTTTTTTAAACCTAGTCTACAATGACTTTGTTTTAGACCTAACATTTTTATCCTATTAATCAACCAAAACAAGTTCATCCACTATCTAGTACTATATAATAAGGTGAATATGAACTGAATTAGATTCGAATCGAATATCATCGAATTTAAATTTTTATAGTGTATTGGAGTTTGTATTCGTAATATATCCGAATACGAAAATTGGATCCGAATTTGATTCAATACTATTCTACCAATATTCAAATCAAATTGGATATTCATAGTACTGCTATAGGTATTTGTATCCGTGTTTGTTTACCATTCGACCCTCCCTAATTCTCAATCAGAAAAAATAATTTACATTCTTTTTTTATTGGTATATGAGAATAACACATTTCATCTTAACTATATACACATACAATATATCTTCATATTCTAAATTAATATCGGAGCAAATCATATGTCAAAATAACAATAATATAGGGAGAAAATTGTAAAACAAAAACAAACATGGGAAATAAAAAAGGCTAATGTAACTTTTACAATTTTCATAAAAGTAACTTTTACAAATTTTTTTATAATGAAACTGATTAGTTATTACTAATTAAAGTTATGCATGGAAATAAAAAAGGCTAATGTCTTGAATTGGATAGAGTATTTGATTACTTATTTACTCAATTAGTAAGCCGTATAAGGTTAAAAATTAATTTATAATTCTATTATTCTAATATTAATGTCTTAATTACTTTATTAGATAAATAATATAATTATTTATTTAATTATCTTAATTGGTGGGTAGTTTCAAGCATTTGAAGAGAGAAGGGCGCCGATAAAATTGTATTAGTTTCAATTGTCATTTGATTTTGTGAATGTAATATTCATATTCTTCAAAAAATTATTGAACAATTTTATATATTAACGTTAACTATAATTTTTATATCTGGAAAATGAATAAATACCCCTTTAAAAATCCTGAATCCGTCCCTGTTCCATGTGTTTATGGCATTGGGGTTACTTCATAATATTGGCGCACAATCTGTATAATTGTCCATAAATAGCAAGGTTACGTTGATTGATCATATATATGCTATATGCCTATATTTGTTTTTAGTAGCTTAACTGTGTTTTTAGTAGCTTAACTGCCTCAAACTAACAATTAATTACATACTACCAAATTTATCGTACCATAACAATTTTCACTATACTTTTTGTCTGAAACAAGGTGTAGTTAAATAAAATTATAAATATTAATGAAATTATTTTAAAAAAGATAATTCTTAAGTGTCAATAGCAATTCGCGACAAATGTAACTCTTATTATCTCTAAAGCAGAATTGTGTCTCATAAACTTCGAGTTGAATTGAACCTTTAAATAATTATATAAAAATTGAACTGAACCTTGTAAATTCGAGAAAATACGGCACGGCTACATCACTAGGTATAGGCAGATGTAACACTTTAGTTTCGTATACTACATATATAATTGTAATTTTGTCCTTATAATTTGCATAAAATATTGTTAATAATAGCCCCAATTTTTGCAATTATCGAAGTGTCACAATTAAGTTCAAGTTTGTTTGTGCCAACTGCAAATTAGTCTCATAAAATGGGATAAAATTGTCATTTGCTCCTCGAAAGGTCAAAAGTTACAAATTGTGGTTCCTAAAGTTGATAAAATTTGCATATTTAATCCGAAAATTGATGGAGGTATAAAAAACATACTATATTAGTGGAACTTCTTTCTCGAAAGTGGAGGCCAATGGCATAATTACCGTTATATTTTAACACACCTTTGTCAATTTCTCGAGTCTAATTTCCATACATTACATATATAGTTGTAATTGTGCCCATATAATTTTGCATAAAATATTTTTTTTGCCCCAATTTTTTTTAAAAATTGTCATTTAGTCCTCAAAAGTTCGAAAGTTACAAACTAATCCCTGAAATTGAACAAAAATGCATATTTAATCCGAAAATTGATGGAGGTATAAGAACGCGGCGGTTTTTCTTTTGGGCTGCTCTTCACCGTTGGATCTCGCCGATACAGCCCCCTATCGTTTTCGTTGCCGATATATCCTTTTTTCTTTCTCGAAAGTGGAAGCCAATCGCACAATTACCGTCATATTTTAACACCCCTCCATTTCTAGAGTGCAAATTCCATGACCAATTTACAACTCTTGAACTTACAACTTCCAAATGACAATCTTGACCAACTTTCCACGAACAATTCCACCAATTCAATCAACAAAGTCACCCAAAAGACATTAACCCAAAAGACGAATAGCATATATTTCACTTTCTATTTGTCCAAACAAAAGCTAGATAAAACAACCTACATATAATAAAATTAAACATGTCCTACTCCCATCAAAAGAAAAAAAAAACTAGCAGTTCCAGCTTTCCAACACTGTAATTTTGTTTGTGAAATAAACACAAAAATCCAACTTTAACTTGCTAAGGTCCACCTCTCTTTCCTCTCTTTATATGTGTCATCTGACTCTTTGTTAAATGATGGCAACCTAAACCTTTCTTCTTCTTTCTTTCTTCTTCAGTACATTCCAATCATTCATCATTCATCATAATATTCTTCTTCTGCAATCTTTAGCATATATATATATATATGTACTAAAGAGTGTAAAGATACTCATAATATGTATATGTAGTTTGTGCATTTTTCAAGTTCTGAAAACTATCACCATCTTGTAAAAAGAGGCTAAAAGTTGTGTTTCTTTTCACAAAAAAGGGCAATGAGTTCACCAACAATTCAGAACAAACGTCCACTTTCAGGGTCATCGTCGAAATCGAGTAAAGACGATGACATGACTACTGCATTAGAGAGGCCGGATCAGGAAATCAAGAAAATGAAGAGAGTGAGAGGTAATGGTGATGATAACAAACATCCTGTGTACAGGGGTGTAAGAATGCGGAGTTGGGGAAAATGGGTGTCGGAAATTCGCGAGCCGAGGAAAAAGTCCCGCATTTGGCTAGGGACGTTTTCTACGGCGGAAATGGCTGCTAGAGCTCACGATGTTGCTGCATTAAGCATCAAGAGAAATTCAGCCGTGCTGAATTTCCCTCAGCTCGTCGGGTTGCTACCTCGCCCTGCTTCCCTTAGCCCCCGCGACATTCAAGCGGCGGCAACTAAGGCAGCAGCGATGGAGCAATTTGATACGGTGTCAACGTCGTCGTTATCCACCTCAGCATCATCATTGCAGACACCGTCATCATCCCTAACGTCGTCTTCCTCTTCACCATCGACCTCCTCTTCATTGACTTCACCCGTATCACCCAAGGAAACCTCATCATCAGAGGAAGAATTGTGTGAAATAATTGATCTTCCTAGCCTAAACGACGGGTTCGACTCGGTTGATTTGTGTAGAGAGTTTGTGTATAATGACTCAGTTGATGGGTGGTCTTACCCTCCAACTTCAATGCCATGGATGAACTCATTGATTGATGAGAATATTGAGTGCGGAATTTTATCGAACAGCTTGGGGTCGTTATTATGGGATCATTATTAGGTAGTTATTTTAATAAGTGTGTTTAGTTCTCTGAGTTTGTGCCTTTTTTACAGGCTTCTGATTTTTCTGTCTCACTTTTCTTGTCTGTTTGCTTAATGTTTTGACAAGCTACTTCTTGAATGAATGTAAAATTGTACAGTTTTTTTAAAAAGGTGTGTCATAAATTTCACCTTCAGTGTGAAACAGTGTGCCTATCTATATACAATTGATTCCATCTTTTTTATTTATTTTGTCAAAAAATATCATATTGAAATTTATATTACAATGGAAGCAGAGATATCAATTTTATTAGGATGTCTTATCAGGACTCGATTCAAGACCTCCAATTATGAAAATTGGGTCGATATCATTAGACTAATGCCACTGGTTCAATTGATTCCATCTCCCTCTGCCTTTTTTTTGGTTGGTTGGTGGCTTGGTGTTGTTTCTTTTTTCAAACAAAGTTGTTAAATTTTATGCAACTATTAAATCTCTAAAGTTGGTATTCATTTTTTTACTTTTTCTAGGGAGTAACACTTATAAAGATACTAAATTAACACATTGATGGTTAACGAATCGAGTTCCAACGAATATAGTAAACATTTGATAAAATATTTTAGTTCAGTTTAATCCTCTAAAATTCTATATTAGTATTAAGTTAACTATTTTGGATCAAATATTAATCAAGGAATGAGTTACTCATTAAATTCACAACATTAGTGGTAGATTGCCTAAATAAATTAATTAAATTTAAAATAATATATACATATCATTTATTTTCTAGAACCTTATCAGATATTTAGTAGAGACGGTTTGGATGTATTCGAACAGGTATCGACTACCAATAAAGTAATACTCCTATGTGTGTATGATTTGTTAACCTTTCGGATGGATTGCGAAATAGGATATTTCGAATCGTTTGTCGAGCAGGTATTGATACTTAATAAATCTGATTATATTACAGTTAGTAAAACTTGGCAATTGTCGTGGGTACAGGTCAAGTGGTAATGTGTTTGAGGTGAATAGTATCGCATCTTGCCTCTTCTACACCACGTAAGTTCGAGTTCATATGAGGGAGAATCCGATACAGAAGTGATTGCATTTCAACTTTATTTTATAATAAAACTTGTCAATATATTAGTAAAATGACTCTACATAGACAGACACATGTTTGTAATACCTTAAATAATTTTGGATTATTTCCCTATCTATGACTAAGACATCATAGTCTTAATAAATGAAGATGATAATTTTTCCACTTATCATTAATAAAGCTCTTCATTCTATAGTTGATGGAGAAGAGAGAAGCATTTATTTATTGGACTTTACCTGTATATCAAGTTCAAACTATTACTCCTATCTATTTTTCAAATAATTAAAGGTGTAACAAGTCACAAAAGTACTACCCTCTTTCTGTTTTTAAAACTAAATCAAGACTTATGTGTTTTTATATAGATTGATAAATAAGCATGATGTGCAGGAATATAATGGAAAACAATAATTCAGAATTGATTGTGTATGTTCATGCCAAGAACTCCACAATAGTCAAAATTATAAGTGAATTCCATAGGGATATAATTATTAATGAGGAAAATTTGATAGAATACTTATACTGAGGAACAATTTTTATCCAAATAGTACCGGATTCGAGCCTCTTTCCAAGTGGTACTGGATTCGAGCCTCTTTTCAAGAGGTCTCGGGTTCAAATCTTGCAGAGGAGTATATTTAAACGTACTTCCTCTGGTTTCGTGGCTGTCTTTACAACGTTTTCGGTTTCAGCACCCACTCTGTGGGATTTCAGACGTTTCGGCGATTTCCAGCACCCACTTTATGCAATTTCCGGGCGTTTCGACAAGTTCGAGGATCGGACACACAATCAAAAAGCGAAATTCAACCATTACGTGGATTGGATCAACTTGTATGTAGTTGCAATCATCTCACAACTAAAACTGTGACTACATGTAATATTCATTGTTATACAAGTATTACATATTTACTTCTTTCGTCCAGGGCGAAACCAGGATGAAAATAGAGGGGGGCCAACTTCGAGAAAAATAAAATAGGGGGGCCAAAACAAATAAAATAGTTAAAGTATCAAAAAAGATGTCAAAAATGAACCTTGGAGGGCTTGAATTCATGTCCTCTACCAATTAAATGATGATTCTAACCAACTAAGCTACAATTCTACTTAGTTTCATTACAATTTTTAGTGTATCTATCACAAAAATTTAAAAAATCGTATATATATATAACGATATCGAAAAAATCTAGGGGGGCCGGTGCCCACCCCACCCCCTGGGTCCGCCCCTGCTTTTGTCCCTTAATCTAGTTCCATTTTTTTCAAATAGAAATTTTTTTCCACTTTCATTTCGCCCAACTAAGTAAGAAAAATTGGAGGAAAAATTAAACAGTGGTTCGATAGGGTCGATTTCAGTACCTTTATAAAGTTTTTGACGCGACTAATTGGGCTACTAGGTTTGTGAGAAAAGTTCAAAATTTTCTTTAAATTTTGTAGAAAGACAAAATTAGATAAAGAAATGAAAAAAAATCATTATTTGCTTCCTGTCAATTAATTTTTTTATTAAGAGAAGAGGAAATAATGCCTATATATTCGAAACACTTCAACAACGGATTATCAATACTCCTATCATCTTACACCGAGAATGTTAAATTATTTGCAAGAAGTTAGGTCCTATGTAGATTACACAAGTTTGATGACATATCAAACAATTAAAATTATTAAAATATTTTAATACCTTTGGAAGGTTGTTATATCCATACACTAAATTGAAAGAACGTCAAATTTAGTTCGGCGTAGCATATTTTTACACTTTATAGAAATATGATGTTATATTTTACTTTGTACATATGATAAATGACTAGGAT
Organism: Echium plantagineum; assembly: GCA_003412495.2. NCBI lineage: Eukaryota > Viridiplantae > Streptophyta > Magnoliopsida > Boraginales > Boraginaceae > Echium > Echium plantagineum. The sequence continues at coordinate 22,917,185 of CM016564.1, forward strand.
AATTATTTATGTTTAGGTTATGGAGCTAATTGATCAAGTGTGTTTCAAAAAGATTCTGGTAGATCACTTATTCACTCATATTAAAAACTCATTCTTACCGCGTACTTTGACATCCGATAAACCTACCATTAATTAGCTTATATACACATTGCATGACAATATTTAGGGCTAATTTAGTTATTTCACACCAACTTTTAGGGTTAATTGTATTTTTGTTCTAAATAGTTATACTTTTGATGACTAATCTAAAAAGTGTCACTAGTGTTGTACATAGTAGGGGTAATTAACTAAATAATCCTAGTAACTGGGTGACCGCTGCATTTTGGTCCTCATAAGTGTCTATCGTGTGTGTAAATGGTCTCTAAATTAACAACATCATTAAAAGTTAATCATTACACTTACTTTTGGGTCATATTTATAATTTTGATAAATTTATTTAATTTTAGGTTTTTTCAAAATGAGCGCAAATGGTCTCAGTAATCGTGTACCGTGTATTCAAATGGTCCCTAAACTAGACTTACATCTATCTCAGTCAACATTTAACGGAAGTGTCAATTTAGGGACCATTTGTGCACCCGATATACACGTACAGAGACCATTTGCGCATCGTTGCCACTTACAAGGACCAAAGTGCCGTAGTCAGCCACTTACTGAGACCGTTTCATCAATTATCTCATATACATCCTGAAAATTAAATTGTCAATCGTTTCACATTTGTCCCAATATTTTATATCATTTTTTAGGGTCTACTTAGTGGTTCTTTAACAACTTAATTGCTGGAATGGTCCCAGTAAGTGGGGGCCTGGTGCAATTTGGTGCCTGAAAGTGGCATTATTGGGGAAATGGTCCCTGAAAGTGTGTATAATAGTGTATTTTGGTCCCTGATCTGTTAACATGGACGGTTTTCGGCTTGAATATATATAGTGAAGTTTTGGGGCAAAAGTGAAACTTTTGAGAAGTTGGTTACCTTAATGAAATTGGGGGACAAAATGACTAAATTACCTCTTGATACACTTTTCTTCTTTTTTCGATTTTGTTTCAATTTTTTTTTTCAATTTTTTTCCTAGCAAAAAATGTTCGTTTTTGGTAGTTGTTTTAGCAAAAAAAGTTTCGGTTTTTGGCAAAAATGTTCAAAATAAAAAAGGTTCAATTTTCATAATTTTTTTGGCAAACAACTATCAAAATAAAAAATCGAATGTTTTTGGCAAAACCGAAACTTAATCTAAATTAAAACAACTACCAAAGTAGAACTCTTTTTACTAGAGAAAAAATTGAAAGAAAGAATAAAAAAGTCGATAAAAAGAAAAAGAAAGTATATCAATATATCACGGGGTAATTTAGTCATGTTTTCTCTCCAAATTTCATCAAGGTAACCAACCTCTCAAAGTTCCATTTTTGCCCCAAAACTTCACCATTCATACCGAAAACCATCAATGTCAACGAATCATGCACCATTATACACCACTTTCAGGGACCATTTGTCCAATAGCGCTAATTTCGGGGACCAAACTACAATAGGCCCCCACTTAGTGGGAGCGAGCATTCTAGCAATTAACTGTTCTTTGATTATATAAGACTAAAATGTACATTCTCGTTCCACTATCTAGATCTAGATGTAAGTTCAAGATAAGCTCAATAAAACTATATGTTTGAATACATACAATATTTTAGTATATGCTTACTAAATATTATATAATATATATAAAAATGTTCAAGTTCAAAAAAGTTCATCATATATATAAATTGGGAGTGAGTGAAGTTTTCTTATTCATAAGTGGACTAATTTTTAAATTTATTATCTACACAATTCTTTATTTAATAGATATGGAGTAGTGCAATAGATAATGATATTTAAACTTTAGGTGTGGTTTCCTTGATGATGTGTTCTTTGACATATTCGAAGTGCAGACTTGGGTGCCGCAAACGCAATCATCAGGCCTTTGAGGAAACTCACACGAACGTTTACAAACAAGGGTTAGGTTCATGCATATGTATAGGTCAATACCTATCTATCTAGCTGGCTAATATATATGTCAAAGTCAACTATTATTACAATAAGGCACGTATAATATATAAATTATACTGATTTAGTATGAGGTGCTTTATATTATTAGTATATACTTCCATACTTACTTTTTCTGATGCAATTCTATTTAGAAGTTAGGAGTTTGATATGTATAGCAAAATGTAGCGTGGCAATTATCGAAAGAGATGCTATTACGTACAATTGGTACAAGCATAATAAATATATTAGTTGAAAGAAGCAATTGACATTTTTCAAAACGATCATTATCTATGTTTTATATTAGCCATTTCATTTACTCATGTTAGAAGTGTTTTAATTCTCTCACTCATGAACGAAAAGGTAAATTTTTTAGTTCAATCATATATTTCACGTTAATATCGGAATTTTAATTAGTATAACAGATGATGAGTGATTTTTGTAAAGGTAAATATAACATTTCTTAATTAGTAGAATATGAAAAAGAATACAAAATTCACCCCAGATGAAACAAGGTGAATTTCATTTGACGGAATTGACGGTGGAACAAATGTGAGTGAATGAAAACATTTAAAATATGGGTGAGCAAATAAGAATATTTAAAACAGTAGCAAATGAAAGAAATTCAACAAGAAATACATAAAATAAGAAATCTTTTATAAAAATGAAAACATTTGTAGCTATATATAGTTCCTTCCTAACCACTACTAAACTTTTTTTACCAATAAAGTCAGTTGACAAACTGATAAGAGTTTATGAGGTTCCACTCTAAAACCAATTGGCAATAGATGGAGTAGCTCAAGATCTTATATATTAACCCGGGAGAACATCGACTTACGATGTGGGACGTGCATCTTAACACTCCCCTCACGTGTAATCCGATCATCGGTGGAATTTTACTCGCCGGTAATATTTGCCGGAAACAACATTGGCGGCGGAGTTACATGTGCATCATTAATTCGGGCGTGGCTCATGATATCATGATAAGAGTCTATGGAGTTCCGCTCTAAAACCAATTGCATCTTAACACAAACAAATTAATTTTAGACCATAATTTATATATTCCCGAATAGGGTGAAAAAATTGTCCACAACCAAGACCTCATTCTAAAATTAATTTATAACAATAAAGCTTATAATTTTATTGAAATAATCCTGAAGATTTCTGAAGATATTTTTTTTATAATAAGTTTTAAGTCAATTACTTTTTTGTTCGTTTTCCCGTAATTATAAAATACGTACGATTAGCTAAATAAAGGAACCTTAGCACGTGTGTTGTGGAATTGGGATCAGTAATTTGTAGGCATCTGAAATCAAATGAGTCCAATGTGAATTTCCAGATATTACAAGCTCACTTGCTTACAAAAATGTACTTAATTAATCATTTATAGGCATCATTGTATTTTGTTGGGCCATCAAAATCTTTTTTTTGTTCATTTTATTGATTTTCTAAAAGGTCCAAGTTTTTAGATCCAATTATTGAGAAATAATTGAATTAAATCACATTTGATGTATCTAGAAGTAATCTGAAAAATATAATTTTAAAAAGTATAATAAATTATTTCTTACTACAAGGAGGAGATGATTATATAACTTTTTTTCTTTTGTAAATTAATGATGAAAATTACATAACAAATATAAAGTAAAAATTAATTACAAGAAAATAACGTATACGTAAATTAAGGGTTAATGTCTATAGTAATCACCTATGTTTGCAAGATACATGTATATTTCCATCATCACGTATATATCTTTCAAAATGTTCCACCCCATGACCATCGCCTCTTTTGTCAATATACAAGCAAGTACAACATGAGTGAAGACGTGGGTTTTCAATGTCATTAAATAAAAATTTGGACAAAAACGATGACGAATTGAAACATTTTGAAAGATAGGCAATAGATAATAACGTTTTAAAACATGTATGATGAACTGTAAAAACAGGTGATTGTTGTAGCCAAAGGTTTATAATAGCTATTACTCCAAAGATCATATATGTCCGACAAACAATATGTTTCCAACAAGAGTTGAACGTAAGACTTCGTAATAGAAGTTCGGGTCAGATATCACCAACTATAAAATCATCCATGCATTATATAGATTTAATTGCAGCAATGGCCCTAGTAAGCGGGGCCAAGTTGCACTTTCGTCCTAGTAAGTTGCAGTGTTGCAGATATGGTCCCTGAAAGAAGAATATATGGTTTTATTTTGTTTTTTCATACTAAAATTATTAGAGTCACTGAAAGAAGAATATATGGTACTCCCTTCAATCCAAAAATATTGTCCTTCTCACATATCGACACAAATGTTTGACCTTCAATTATTCTTTAGTTATTTATTTATTTTTTAATTAAGAAATTACAATATGAACATACTATTGAAAAGATAAATCCAACTATACAAATTAGTTGTTTGTTAAATTTTTTTATATTAGATTACATGTGGATTACTCGTATTTTAAATTATTTGTACTGTTACATTACTCATATATATTACCACATTTTTCGTATTTTATATTATTGTTAACTGAAAATACGTGAATACATATAATATAGGATCAATAGGAACCAAGTGTACGTTATCAAGGACCATTCCTGCAACATTGACATATAATCGATCGAAACTTGTGAAAATTATAATTTGAACCCAAAAGTATTAACTATTACATTTTAGCTCCAAAATATAGTAAAAATTATATTTTGCCCCAAAAGACTGTAAATCTTCTATTTTGGCCCACAAGTTTTAAAAAAATTATATTTTTTAATCCAAAAGTCTTGAAACCTACATTTTGGCCCCAAATACGTCTATTTCTAACGGAACTGTTAAATTTTGGACCAAATGAGAACCATGTACACACTATCTCGGACCATATCTGCTACACTGCCACTTACAAGGATGAAAGTGTAACTTAACCCCACTTAATGGTTGAGGGTTCGTCGCAGGGGCGGACCTACATTGATCTTAGCATATTCACATGAATACCTTACATAAAAATAAAATAGCTCAATAGTTAAGTTCTTAGTAAATTTGTTAGAGGTCTTGGGTTCAAACTTTCGCATAATCACTTTTTTTGTTACTCTATTCACTTACATCTTCTTAATGAATATCCATATCTATTTTTTGATATTTTAAATGATAAACTGAATACCTCAATTATAATTCTGGGTCCGTCCTGGTTCGTCGTCTCCGTTGATCATCCTAGAAACTTGACCGATATATGTATTATGTATAGATGGCAATTTTAGTTGAATCTTCTTCCCTAAAGAGACCAAAAAAGATCGAATTTGGGGTCTTGATGTATAGCTACGTACGAGAAATCAAATCACCGTCCCATGTCTGGTGACCCCATCTCTTAGCTGTGATCTTTCAAGAGAGCAAAGTCATGACTCATGGTGGTCCACTGTTATTGTCTTTTTAATTTGACAGTTGAATATCTCTGCGATTTTGATTAATTTTACGATTACATTATTTGAGTAAGAAAAATTATTTCCATGTGCCGCCAGCAATAAACTAATCTACTGAATGTAAATAATGACTACAAGATTGGTAGTAGTGGTAAGTGGTAACTCATACGGGCGCGCATATGATGGAAACTTTGTTTATATAATATTAGCATTTAATATTGTTGGTACCAGAAAAAAAATCCAATTTATATCCTTGCAACAATAATAATTAATTATAGAATCGTTGGCGGCGAGCGGTTATCGTCGGACGAAATCTGGTTCGATGACCCACCAAAAACTAATTAAACTTGTTTTGATATATTCCAGATCGGAATTTTCGACTCAGAATCGAACTGGGTGTATCTGGAATTGGACTAGTACGTCACTTCGTTCTTTGAGATCTCATTTAATTATTTGTCTATATTAGACAAAGCTAGTTTTGTTTGCTCGAGCACGGCGTTTCGAGTCGATTGAAGTGTCAAACAGTTCCCATTTGTTACAAAGTCGAGTATATATGCATCAAATTTTTCCTTTTTGAAGTTAGTGCCGGGTCTAAGTTCGATCCTAACCGCTGCCTTGGCTCGTTTTATTTTCAGGTTAGTCCGGGTATTGGACACCCGGACCGGCTAATATTTGTTACAACTTTCATTTAAAACAAGCTTTTTGGCCGTTTGCTCCCCAAACTACTTTTATCTTTTCTATGTGCCACTAAACTACTTTTATCTTTTCTATATGCCCCTGAACTACTTTTATCTTTGTTGCTATTAATATTGATAGTATTTGACACCCCCTTGTTGGGTTTAATCTAAAAAAAGTACAAAATAAAAATATTGATAGTATTTGATGACTTTTCGGTTCTAAAATTATAAACTTAAGATTTATTATTTAGGCTTTTTTTCATATACTATCAAAAAAATATTAATATTTTTAAAAGGGCACCTGAACATTCATTATGCTTAGATTTATTATTTAGGCCTTTTTTCATATACTATCAAAAAAATATTAATATTTTTAAAAGGGCACCTGAACATTCATTATGCTTTAAATTGGCACCTGAAGTATTTTTTTACCAAATAGCCACCTAGACCCTAAAAATGGCACATGAACTTTTGCTTTTCATATATTTCTGATTTTTTAAGGCTTTTGACAATTAAAAAATCCATAACCTAAGGCAAGTTAGTCATATCGAAAATATAATTTTTTTGAACTGAAAAATTTGAAAAAAGTTAAGGTGCCCGTCCAAAAAAAAGATACTTTATACTTCAATAATAGGAAATAGTTCAGGTCCCACCATCAAACCTTTCTTCAGAGGGCTTGAACACTTTACCTCTATTTTTTAAAGGAAGGACTTAAGCATCTAAGCTACACTTCCACATGGTTTACTTGCACTTTTTATTATATATATTACAAAAATTCGAAAAATCACATATACAATATAACGATTCCGAAAAATCTAAGGGGGGCCGGTGCCCACTCCACCCCTTAGGTCCGCCCCTGCCAAGGAGGAAACACTAACACATATATGCTCACTTACCCTCCCACCAATTCTTTATTTTAAATCGTATACTTTTACCAATTAAAATGCTTTAGATATGTATCGAAAAAGATATTAACATACAATATATGAGTGTTTATGCACAAAATATTTAACAGATGTCCAATCTGATGTAGGTATTAGGCGTATATCTAGATGGACAAATAAGCCAACCACATCAGCCGGCTCCTACCAACCACTAAGCTTCCATTCTTCTTCATGCATACCTTCTCCATGACCTAAGGGGCCCTCCCTCCATCAGCCTGCCGTTCTCGGCCACAACTTTAGTCTCCTCGACGCTATGAATCTGCATCCGATATTTTAGAAGCCATGGAGGCAAGGTGCATACACGATTTTGGATTGGGGTGGGGTGTAAAATTGAGAGAAAATTGTCGGTTTTGTTCCAGTAAATATGTGTAACTTGTACTTTAATCTCAATTAATGATAAGGGTGCGGATATGGTCCCATTAATTGTTAAATTTGGTGCAATTTAGTCACACGACCTTAAAAGTTTATGAAAAATTGTAACTTTGGGCCAAAATTAAAGTTTCAACATTAATTCAAGGTTAAAACGCAAATTTGATAAAATGTAGCCTTGAATAATTTTTATGGCGCACTTTAGTCCAATTTGCGTTTTTACCTTGACTTAATGTTAAAACTTCAATTTTTGCCCAAAGTTACAATTTTCCCGTCAACTTTTAACGTCGAGGGACTAAAGTTTACCAAATATAACAATTATTGAGACCATATCCGTAGCCTGGCCATTAAGTGGGACCAAAGTGCAATTTGCACATATTTATTGGGATCAAACTGGCAATTTTCTCTAAAGTTGAAGAGGGTGTTTCCAATTTAATCAATTCAGTATTTTAATAGGCCGATTAGATTATGAAGTTTGGTTAGTATATAACGGCATTGAATTAGTTTTAATTGTTGTTGACTATTTTTCGCTTCTTAAAAAAGTTTAAATGGTTAAAAAAATGTGAAAATGTTAAAACATGAATGTTTAAGTGTTATTTTTAGGGGCCAAGTTCCTATTTGATAAAAAAAAACTTCAGGTGTTGATTTGAAAGCATAATAAATGTTCAGGTCCATATATAAAAAAGCCTATTATTCAATAAATATGATATTTTTGATAAACTATTATTATTAAGTAATTACTATTGACATAAGTTAATGAAATAGCCTAGTGGAAAAGTACTTGCTAGTGACCAAAAGGTCCTGGTTCGAAACTCATCTTATCTCTAATTTACAAAAAAAAAAAGTAATTACTATTGATATCATTATTAATTTCTAATTTTCTAAATCAATAATATATATATATAAAATTCAGAATTTTGTTGCCTCTCTAAAACGTGGGCCTAGTGCTATTGTCCCCCGCCCCAAATTTTGGGGTTAGTTAAGGGCCCATATGTCAAATAAATTATTTTTTCTTTTTTAAAAGGTTTTTATTATTTAACTCAATTCTTCCTGTGGGTTATTATTATAAAATATATTTTTCCTGTTAAGAGTCTATGGGTTCTACTCTAAGACTATAGAGGGAGCATCCCAAGATTTTATATATTGATTCGGGAGGACATCAATTTTCGATGTGGGATGTGCATCTTAACACTCCCCCTCACGTGTAACTCAATCGTCGGCGAAATTTTCCTCGCCGGTCTTATTTGCCTGAACAACATCGGTGGGGTTACACGTGTTTCATAAACTCGGGCTTGGATCATGATACCATGTTAAGAGTCTATGAGATTCCACTCTAAAATTAATTGACAATAGAGGGAGTAGCCCAAGATCTTATATATTGACCCGGAAGGAGTTGACTTTCGAAGTGGGATGTGCATCTTAACACTTCTTCATTCATTTTTCCTGAGATAATTTTAAATAATTATTCTCTCTTGATTCACCTCGATTCAAATACACCATAATTAAATCGGAAGGTGTACTACATACAATAGCTCAAAAAACCATGGAATACAGGTACGTAGTGTTCACTACTTCTAGCAAGTTAGTGACATAATAAAGCATGCTTAACTAGTTAAGTAGTACGTGAGTTATCGGATAACTTAGTAGAAAATATTCTTACTAGTGACCAGAAGGTCCTGGGTTCGATACTCACCTCATCACTAATTTATAAGAAAAAAAAACTAGTTAAGTAGCACGTGCTTAAAAGATGTAATAAGCCGAAATTTCTCTGTCAAACTATATTACTCTCAATTTTAAATTCTTAGAAGAACAAATACAAAATTTGTTCTTAGTCAAACACGTTATAATGACATTTAGTACTATGTGCTTAATGTGTTGTTAATAACATTTAATACTATGTGCTTATTGGGTTGTTTGAATAAGAGTGGGAAGATTTATATAATCTTCATCTAAAGCGACAAATAGAGAGAAAATTATTGGAGTGGTCCCATTAAATATGTGCCCGTTATAATTTGGTCCCAGTTAATTGTTGGTTTGCTGAAATGGTCTCAATAATTGATATATTTGGTCAATTTTAGTCCCCAACCATTAAAGATAGACGAAAAGTTTTAACTTTGAGATAAAATTGAAGTTTTAGCATTAAGTCAAGGTTAAAATGCAAATTTGGATATAAATTATAACCTTGTCTGTTTGTGAGAGAATTGCTAGAATGGTCCCAGTAAATTGAATTTTTTGACAAAGAAATCGAAAACAAAAATTGAAAAAACAAAGAAAAATCCAATTTATATCCAAATTTTAGTTTTAACCTTGACTTAATGCTAAAACTTCAATTTTGACATAAAGTTATAATTTTTTTCGTCTATATTTAACGGTTGGGGACTAAAGTGCACAAAATGTACAAATTACTGAAACCATTTCGGCAGACCAATAATTAATTGGGACCAAACTGCAACATTCATATATTTACTGAGACCATTCCAGCAATTCTCTCACAAATAGACAACCTTGCCCTATCGACACAAGCAGGGTTTCTACTTTCTAGCCGGTTTTGGGTTTTATTTTTATTTTTTTAATACTATTTCTTATAATTTGTTACAATATAATGTATACATTGTAAAAAATGTTATTGATGTCACGATGAGAATTGTAAGAATAAATTGCATAGAATATATGAACAAACTACCCATGGTAGAAACTTTACTCATGGGATCAAATTGAGTTCGGCTCGCAAGGTTTCAAACTTTTGGGTGTATGGTTGTAAGTGGAGTGATGAACTAATACCGAACGTAATTATACTTCAGTTCGGTCTGTTTGGTTTCGAATCTTACGTTCGGCTCGTCTGAAACTATACCAAATCTTACGTCCGATTCGATCAGAAATGTGCGAACTGGACCAAGCTATTTGAGTACTGTGCGAACAAGTTTGGTTTCGTTGGCAAAAGATTTAATGTAATTGGACATTTAGACGGATGAGAGGGTGATGACTGATTAGTAGGAAATGAAGAGATGTGAACTGAAAATGATTTTTATGATTTAGATTAGACTTAAGACTTTTAAAATTGAAATTAAGAATATAACTCGGGCAAAGTTCTAGTTAAGTGAATATTATTGGCCAATTTAAAATTTATGTGATTGACTTAGAAAAATGTGACTCAACTTAAGTGTTTTCGTTTTCGTTGTCTAATGAGTATTGTAATAATATATAGAGAATATGAGAGGGATCATTACTTATGTTTGAATGATGACTTCAGTTGATCATTTATATTTAAGAAGATTTCGATCGATTATTTATGGTACAAAATCAATCTCAGTTAGTACATTGGTCTAATATTTTGTTAAACTCACTGTTAAACATGTCACGTAACTCTTACATGTCAATTTTTGGGGGGCAAATTAACTATTTCACACTTAATGTATTTTTATTAAAAGAAATAATAATCATTAGATGCAAGTACTAACAGACACATTTAGCAACATAGGTGATCAACCGTAACCATTTAAAAATATAAGTGATTATTGACCGGAAACAAAATTCAAACATAACTGATCATCCTTGCCTTTTGACCTAAAAAATATTTGATATCAAAGTTAACACATCAAAATTAGAAAGTCTACAATAATGATGAAAAAAGTACTTACATTTTACTTATTAACATGATAATTTGGGCTGAAATCAAAGCTATGTCTAACGGTTAAAACTAATTTATTAATTTTGTTGAAGGTAGTGCTACTTAAATTATTTAATTTCTATATTTACAAAAAATTATGATGAAGGTAGTACTACTTAAATTATTTGGTTTCTATATTTACATACTTATGACAATCTACTTGCACTTGTATATGTAAGAGATAAAGACCTATGTCGTAGAAACTGTGCTCTAGTTAAGTGACTATAATACTCCTTTCGTCTCTAAATGATTAGTTCATTTTGACTTTTCATGATCAACAAAACATAATTTTAAACATAAATATCTTCTATTTAATATATGAAAAAATTACAAAAAGTTGATTGTTTGTAGAAATAGAGAGGGAGATATTTTATTGATGATTCTTGCTGTTGTTCATACAATATAGAGATCACCTATATTTATAGGTGAATATAACTAACCCTAATGTACTCTACGGGCTTATGGGCTAGGGTTGCCCATTAGTCTAACACCCTCCCTCAAACTCATGGTAATTTATAGAATTTCCATGAGTTTGTTAAATACATCAACAATAATCATAAAAAAAAAAAAATTGGATCAAGTCGGACCCGTGCTCAGTGCGTGTCGGATTCGCCAGACAACGCGTATCGCCAATCAATAACCTGGCTCTGATACCATGTAGAAATAGAGAGGGAGATATTTTATTGATGATTCTTGCTGTTGTTCATACAATATAGAGATTACCTATATTTATAGGTGAATATAACTAACCCTAATGTACTCTACGGGCTTATGGGCTAGGGTTGCCCATTAGTCTAACATTGTTCAAAAATATTTATTGAGACGAATCTAACAAGATATCATACGACTATATTATTTTTTATTGGTTAATGAGAATTATTGATCAAAGTTCTTAAAGTTTGATCATGTAAAATTAAAATTTACCAATCATTTAAGAACGGATGGAGTACTAAAAAGGGAAAATTAATTGTGATGACCAAGCTACACATTTATGTGTTATCATCTTATTGTTATACTACTCTCTTCATTTTTTAACGTATTGTTTAAGTTAAAGTTTTTTTTATATCTTTTTAACTATATTGTTTAATATTTTAATATACCTTTGTCACCATCATTTCTAGTTTACCCTTAATAAATTAAAGTAGTAATCTTTTTACCAAATTTATTGATTTTTCAACACAAAACTTGTGCTCGAAGCTTAACAGTGACAACTCCAACACTTCATATATCATTTGAACAAGAGTTCATATTGCAAGATATATAATATTTAGCTCACATCTTTATATTAACTCCCACATAATGTGTAGAATAGTAATGTTTTTCATATCCTTAATAAAACAAGTTATTGTTAAACAATATCTTAAGAAATCGAGGTAGTAGTAATGTATATTTCAAAAATATTAAGAGGTACTCTTGTTTACATTACACTTAAGGGAAAAGAAGACATGGATGATCACTTATGTTTTCGTTATGTATCGGGTCAATCACTTATATTTTTAAATGATATTGTTACAAAATTATGTTTCTCTCGATTGGTACATGTGTCTAATTATTTTTTTACGAAAGATTAATAACTGTGAAATGTCTAAATTGTCCTTAAAAAATTGACATGTGAGGGTCACCTAACCTGTTTAATGATGAATTAAGGACAAAAAAAATTAAGCCAAAGTATTAACTGAGACTGATTTTGTAACAAAGTGATCGCCCGGTACCTTGTTAAACATAAGTTATTGACCGGTTATATAGAACCAAAGGTTTGCATTGTAAAACTTTTTCATTATTAACGTAGTAATTTGTATTTAATCAATGTTTTTTTTGTATTCCATCAAAGACATTAGTGTTATTAGTTAAGGTAAGAAAATGTTTATGGGCTGAAGATAGCATAATTAATCAAGGTATGGTTATTTGATAAAGATAAATCAATAAGGCCAGGAGCCTTATATGGCATATGATCCATCTCAATAAAACTCAAAAAAAAAAAAATATGAGTTAATCGGATAGCCTAGTGGAATTAAAAAGGCTCTCGTTTGTGATCAAAAGGTCCTGGTTCGATTCTCATTGGCTAAGTTTCAAAAAAAAAAAATAAGATAGTAATACTTTCATATATTTTTCATTTAAAGTTTCATATTATTTACCAAGGTTTACCTTCTCGGTATGAGTTGGTGTGGATTTATATAATTTGGAATATGTTTGGATACCTATTTATTTTATTCGTATATATCAAATACTGACCAAATACAGCACCCAAAGAGTATTAAGTGGCTCTCAAATGTGTGACATAAATTTTTGGATATATTTTACTTTGTTCACAATCAAATCATCATCTTAACGTCTTTTCGAATTCTTTTCTATATAGTATTTGAATGAAGTAAATTAAATTGTGAGATGTATTTTAACTGATCATGAGACTAGTGTTTGTTAAGGTGCAGGTACTTACTATTCTAGTACTTTACAAGTTGAGTTTGCAAAATTTACTTTTTCATTCTTTTATTTAAGAAAATAGTACTTTTATTTAGATATGTATATATATATGATTGAATTGAATTAAAAAATTTATATTTGTAAGATAAATTTAATATTTTTATTTTGTATAAAAAATAAATCATACTCCTTCTCTTTCAAAATACTTGATCATTTAATCAAAAAGTATTCTATAATTATACCCTACATAAAATAGATAATTACTCTGAAAATAAAAATAATCTCAAAATAAATCAATTATTAGGATTAAAAAGTAAAAAATAAGTTAAAAAATACATTGACTCTCTAAATAATAAAGTATTAGGATAAAATATATTCGTTAAAAATAAATTAATTATTTTGAAATGGAAAAGGTACTTGAAAAGAGAAATGGAGGAAATAACAGCGACGTTCCTTTTATTTGATGTGGTGTAATTATAAGTTGAGCAAATGGTTTCGATGATCATTGACATTAGTATGATTTTATATACTTTCAATCACCAATGTGATATTATGTACACTTTGGATCTTTCACGTGTTTTTTGGTTCAACTCGCAATTTCTGGACATTTTTAACATATTTGATAGTGGTATTTTAGTCATTCTCTTATAAGTTTGTCATTAATATCACCTAATACTCATCGAAAATTTTAAAAAGTCATAATTTATTTATAACAAAATTAAGAAAAAATTACTAAAATAGTTATCAATGAAGCCATTAGTATAACAAGTTTATTACTCGAAAAGGGAACCTTACGAAAGCCTAATAAGTAGTAATTGGCTCTGAAAAGTGAGACATAGATTTTCCTTGGCTGAGTTGGGCGACTACTTCTATGTTGATAGTGATTGTCGGCACTCTCAGCTTTTGACACGTCATTACTACAACTACATACCTTTTTCTATTCGACTCTGTCTTTTTCCTTCAAACAAAAACAAACGTCTAACATTACATTTTAAAGACATAGTCTAGTGATAATAATTTAATGGTAATTAATAAGTTGATTAACATTACGTATTTATTTGAGTAATTATAGTGTAATTTGTAATTTTGGTTTAATGATTAGCAATTTAAATATTTTAAGGTTTTGGATTCTAATCCTAGCAAATATTTTAATAAAATAGATATAATTTGACAAAAAAAAATATATTTGTTTGATGGTTATTATTAGAATATATACACATCTCAATATATAATCTGACTAATCAACCAACCTCTAACATAAATTAATTAAAGAGATTTAAACTTTCTTATACAAAAAGGGTGTCTGAGATTATGTACAAATGCACAATAACATTGCGGAGTTTTTTACCATCTTAACTTAAGTCCTAAAATTCTCCGTATTTATTATACTACCTTCATTTTTAAACTAATTTGTCATTGATTTTTAATAACATAAGGATAAAAATAATGTATTACTTTATATCTTTCTTCTTAATTATTTTACTAATTATTTATACACAAGTCAATTATATAGAGTATTTTCTTTTTCTTTTGCATAAATTAGCGATGAGGTGAGTATCGAACTCAGGACCTTCTGGTCACAAGTCAATTATATAGAGTATTGAATTCTTTTTATTAAAACTATAGATTAATAACAATCAATTAAAACTACATAGTGTATTGATTGATAATTTAATAAAAGAACACTTAAGAAGTATATAGAAATACAATTTTGTGTGTTAAAACAACAATTAGGTAAAACAAACAATAAGCATATAAAGACAATTAGAATAGGTCTAGAATATGGGAGGGCGTATTAACTAACATCATTTTTGTTTGAGTCAAAATGATCATATTAATAATAAAATACACATAAAGTAATACGAGTGAGGATAAAAGTAAAACGCGTAGGAAATATTGTTGGTGGTTTGTGAGGCCAATTTGTAATAAAATAACGGCCCGATGTCCTCGGGCGGGCACTACAAATGGTATGTTGTCCACGAATGTAAGAACTAAGTGTTATGCGGCGCAAAGTGCTATGTCGAGGAAGGGAGAAACCTCTTGAGGCCGTATGAGTCACTGCTAGATCTCCTACGAAGGGTATGGTTTAGCGATGTTGTGTATCCACAAGGACGTTAAGAGTTGAAGTGGGGGACATTGTAAGACCCCGAACAAAAGTGGCTGATTTGAAAAATTTAATATGCTTTCATTGATGTTAATCATACCATCAAGATGCATCTTCTTTTTGGAAATTCATTCCATAGGAACTCCAATGTTAAACGTGTTTGACATACATAAAGTAATTTTGAGATATGTGGCCCATTGTAGCGGAACCAGGGGTAGGTGGGCCATTGCCCTCCTTAAATTTTCAGATCTTGTTAGATAAGAGGTAAATCGAATGAATACCAAATATAGTTGTGGATGAATTGGTGAAGTTATTAGTGATTTGTGTGAATGGCCATGGTTCAATTCTCATGGCTAGCATTATTTTTCCTTTGGTTTTTTTTTTCTTTTTCTAGTCCTTTCAACAATTTTTTCTTTAGTTAAATTTTGGCACTTTATATGTTGCCGCTTCTTAAATTTCATCTTGGTTCCATCTCTGGCCTATTGAGAAGTTTTCTTCTTTTTAGAAGCTCATCTCATAAAATGTTAAGCGTGTTTGACCTGGAGTAATTTTGGGATGGATAACCAACTGATAAGTTTCCTAGTGAATACGTGAGTAATGACAATACATGATGGATTATAATAGTTTAAGAGGTCAATCCATCAAATCTAATAACGTAATATCTAGACGGTGATACAATGTAAGAATAGCGTGCTTACCTATAATCTAAAAATGTTTGTAATATTTTAATTTTCTTACAAATTGATGCTTGTTTCTTTTTTTCTTGTTTCTTTTTTTTCTGATAACATGTAGAAATGTTAATTTTGTAAAGAAAACAGACACACACATATATATGTATATATATGTGTATACATATATATGTATAACATATATATATATATATAATCAACCATCACTCATTTTTCGAAAAACTGTGGTTTTAGAACCACCTTGACATATTACAAATCACAATAGTCATGTAAGTCATGCTAGGTAAGCCTTGTGTTATAGACTCAACTAAAAAAATAACTTTACAATCACAAGTGTTTCTGTTATATTAACGTAATCACACTTACACTACTTCTATTTTAATTCTTGTGTATTACCATAGACGATAGATAGATTGAGTCAAATTTCCCAAATTGCATACCATGACAGATCGCTTAACAATTACAAACACATTCTCTATAGCATAACAAAAAGAAGATGCATTCCCCATCATTAATATGTTTGCTCACGGCAATTATGACCTCAATCACTTGTTATCGTTTAATTTCAATTTAATGTTGAAGCCTATCATATAAAGGTATTCTAATTGAATCAATGATTGATTTCTAGATTTCATCGTAAACTTGATTTCATTTTTGTATCGAGTCTCAGTGGAGACTAAAGATCTTGATGAGAGGCCAATCCGGTATAACTAATTGAACGTGAGAACCAAATGAATCAACGTTCATGTTTGTTTCGAGAAGGGATTACGAAAGTTTTAAAGACAAATTTAATAATTCACTTCTCCTATTCAAATTTTTTAAGCGCGATGTTAAAGAGATAATTAATCACATAAATGGAATCGTTTGAATCACCGTTTGGTATAACCGACCGAATCTGCTGACCATATGATATATCTAGACTTTTGTAAGAGCTTTTGTGGTATAACATATTGCCTTGTGTATATAATACCAATCGAAAGTGATGAAATGACTTTGAAGCCTTATGTCCACATGCCACAATCAAACATATACAATTGATGCTTCTAAAATTGCAACTTGTCTACACAATAAACTAGCCAAATAATTACAATTTAGACAACAAATAAATTTGTTGTTTTCAACATTAAAGAATTGAATAAAATATTAATAATAATGCAAAACAAACCATTCTTACTTTGGACTTATTTAGAGGAAGCTTGCATGGGTTCAGAATCATGAATATAATACTCTAGTATTTTGTAAGGCTTATTTTCATATTGCACCCTCTACTATCACAAAAATTTCAAATTGCACCCTAATACTTTCCTAAGCCTCAATTTGCACCTTATATTTCAATTTTTTTCATTTTGCACCCTAAAACCCAAATTTAGACCCTAAACTAATGTAAAAACAAGGGCAAATTTGGAATAACACATTTAATAGTGTTTGGGGCACTTTTTTAATAATATCAAAATTATTAGATTAAGAATTAGCCCCATCCTCTTCTTCTTCTTCACACCCTATCCCTACCCTCATACACTCCCCACTCACCACTCACCACCCTCCACCATCCATGCCTCCACTAATTATCAGTTGTACTCATATTTTGGATCTCTACTCATATTTTGTAAGGTCAGCGAAAAACTTGCTGTTATCAGCAAACACAATCCCTTAAAAGAGTTAAGAGATGAAGAGTCGAGCGGGTCAATGATAACAAAGGCTCCTGGTGACACTACCATTAGTCTGGCTGTGAAGGACATTCGGATAACGTTTCTAGAATCTTCTTCTAAGGATAACATTGGAGGAGGCCCTCTGGTTCAATTTGTTGGACAGTATTTCATTGCCAAATTTACTCATAGAACACTAGGAGGTGCAATGGCCATTTTGTCTGATCTAAGGTGGGAAAGCATTGAAGTGGATGATGAGCTTGCTCTATACTCAAAATTGCGCCTTTTAGCACAATCAGATTTCAATTTGATGCATTAATCAAAATTTGAACTTTTTAGTTGAAATCAATATTGCAATTGTTGGGTTTTCTAAACCACAATTGAAAGTTCAAGTTGATGAAATTAAAATGAAGCATACCCAATATATTCCCATCTAACCATTAATGGTCGTTAGAGGTAATTGAGGTTGGAGGAAGAAGAAGGTTGGGGTAGTGGTGGGGATGGGGATGGGGTTTAATGAAGAAGATGGGGATTTGATGAAGAGGATGAAGGGTAGGGTTAATTTTTAGTTTATAAGTTTAGTTATTTATAAAAAGAGCCCAAAAGTTTAATATATGTGATAGGTCGAATTTACCCTTCTTTAAAAACACAATTTAAGCTAAAATTGACGTTTTAGGGTGTAAAATGAGACAAACTGTAATATAGGGTGCAAGATGAGGCTTATGAAAGTATTAGGGTGCAATTTGAAATTTTGGCAATAGTAGAGGGTGCAAAATGAAAATAAGCCATTTTGTAAGGACTGTTTCGAAACGTCTCTTCAATGGGATTGTATCTTAGTATATTATATCTCAAGAATACGACAAAGTATTTCTATTTTGAGTAATATGTAGTATAAGTTTGAATATAAATACAGTATATTATTTTCATATAAGATTCCTTTCCTGTTTTGCCACTATTGATCCCATCATCTCATTCTTAATCAATTGTGACACCTTTATTATCAAGGCAATTATTGTCTATTCTCACCTATCACTAAGCCTAGAGAGTATGACACCAAATTATACTTTAATCCTGAATAATATAGCGATAACAGCTTAGTCCTTATAACTTCATAAATAATGTAGAAGTTTTATCTTTGGTTCCAAACTAATATTTCGATTAAATTTTACCACTTGGAGTAGCACTTTGCGTCTCTATAAATTGCACACAAAGTTACAATTTGATCCTCAAATTAACATCTCACTTAATGTTAAACTGTTAAGAATAATTAGGGAAAATATTAGTTTAGGAACCAAAATATAACAACTATATCACTTAAGTGGATTAATATCGAAAACCCACTGCAGCTACTTCATAAGTTTAAGAAGAGGTCTAATTTCTTGATTTAATTAATTCGTAGTTTTAAACTTGATTTCAGACTCACTCACTAGTTATAGAGATTAGTATTTTGTAGGATATCGGTATACAAATTTAGTTGATGATACTTAAAGCAAAATATGAACTTTAATTTCCTTTAATCATATTTATAACAAATTTAATTTCCTTTAATCAAATTTAATTCGGCTCTATGTCAACTGTTATTCTTTTCTCCAATTTCGCATGTTGTACATTTAATCCAAATTTTTCGATAGTTATATTGTAACATTTGTTACTTTCAAGCTCATAATTTAGAACTTATATCACTTTTAGAGATTAATTTATGAGAACATAACATAATTATCTAAAATCAAATTGCAAATTTGTTTCACTAGTGTCTAGAAATATAAAAAATTAGTAAAAATATATCAGAGAGTTTCGTATAAAAGTATAACACAACACCAACAACGACATATACACATATACTCCATATTATAATGACAAATACATGGACGATCCTGCACAGTTACAATTATTTTATCTTAGTGAATAACATATATACAAAAAAAATTAATGATCACAAATAAGGGCATGTGGCCTTTTGTGAAATAATTGTATGGATCAAATACATAGACTAGTTTATTCGTACATACTTCGTGTAGCTTTCAAAAATGACACATTTCATCAAAATAATTAAATGCAGTAATAGGAATGATAATCTTGGCTTTATTTGGTCAAATCATGATCTTTTATGCTTTAGGTGGTCAGATTTAGCAAATGAGATCTCAATCAACATCATGGATACTGTTAAATTCTAAGAAAAATGGCCATAATACATGATTCTCGAAATTTAGATATCATTATTATATTTAATCATCATTGAGCATTGTTTTTTTTTTTTTTTTGTAAACTAGCGATGAGATGAGTTTTGAATCCAGGACCTTTTTGGTCACTAGCGAGAGCCTTTTCCACTAGGCTATTCGATTAACTCATTATTGAACATTGTTAATTTGGAAAATTACAGTTCATTATTAATCTTTTTGTTCATTAATGATTAAAAGTATAAATTATAATCTCATTTTATAATATATTTCCTTTTTCTTTTGGTCCAATTTAGGTAACATATGTACAATTTTTCAAAAATAAATTTATTAATATCAACTATCTAAATTTATTTTTTTGTATTTTTGGTACTTTATAACATTTTTGCTAGTGACCGGAAGGTCTCGAGTTCGAAACTCACATCGTCACTAATTTTTTTGAAAAAAGAAACTTACTACCAAAATCGAAATGTTTGGCAAAAATGTTTGGTTTTCATAATGACAAAAAGATTCGATTTTGATAGCTGTTTGCCAAAAAGTTTTCGTAGTTTGCCAAAAAGATTGGGTTTGCGTAATTTTTGGTAGTTTTTTCTCAAAAAATATTCAATTTTGCCAAATTGTCTCAAAATCGCAAAACCCCCAAATTGACGTAGATGTAAAATTATGGACCAAATGCGAGCGCACCTGCTAGTCACTTACAGAGATCATTTGTACATCTGTATCACTTAGTGGGACCAAAGTACAACATTGACCCCATTTACTGGGACCAAATCATCAATTTCCTCGTATTAAATATATATGTAAATTGATGAAAATTAATGAACGATACCATTATTAATGTTGGCGGAATTGATTTTGTCAATTAACTCTCCCATCAAATCATTTTTGAATTATATCATGGACTTGGGTGGACTATTCTTACGCTCATCATCTTGATTGATTCTTGAAGGAGAAAACTTGCATCAAATGAATTTGACACACTAAGCAAAAAATTGCTATAATACCTTTAACTGAAATTAAATTAATAACAACATTATAAGATTAATGGTCTAGTACATTGTATGAGGAGAACAAAAAAATTACATGAGAAAAGTTGAGCTTTCACAAGCTATTACATTCTTCTCATTTCATACAAAAGACCAGTTAACAAACATGAAGCAAATGCATTGGGCAGTTTCTTCCTCATTCAACACTTTCCAAGCTACTGCCCTCTCGTACGAAATCGGCCGCCTCATGCTTGACAAACATATACCACCTTGGAGACATGCAAAGCCCTGTACCACCAACATGCCTCACAACTTAATTCATAGCCATTTCATCGACGGAATAAATTAAAGTATTGATTTGTCGACGACCATTAGCTAGTACGTCGTATGTGAATGATATAGTGACGTACCTGTTGCATAACTTGTGGAAGTTCAGAGAAGAGTGATTTCCTTCCATTGTCATCAAATATCGTTTCTAGAGTAATGTCTTGTAATGCCACCAAAGTAGTCTCGAGCATATCGAGTCCGGCTTGATTTGCAAATGTGAAAACTGGCATTGCCTGCATAAGCATTTGCGTAATTTTAAGTCTAGGTTAGTCAAATAAGCTCCAAAGTTTATTTCAATACTCCATTGCAAGTCTCATCAGTTAGATGAAGCAATCGAGAAATTGATAACTCGAGACAAACCTCTACTGAATTAAACGGAAAAAACTATATACAAAGGTAGTGGTATAGATCCTGTCCTCACTCCTCACTCACCTTTAACGAACAACAAAGTAGTGCATCCGAGTGGTGCCAGAGTGTTTTGAGCGGCAACTCATTTCCTTCGTTATTAGGTTTGAGAAGATCCATGCCTAAGTAGAGCCTGAAATAGGAAAATCCATGTTTGAGTAGGTGTTTTGACAATATATAGTAGGGTGAGTTCATCTACACGGTAGTCAGATTTCGTACCTATAACTCTGACAAATCCATCTTGTAAGAGTTTCTGCTTCAGGCGTGCCTGGTGGTGGCCGCAAAGATCCTGGAATACCAAGATGAGATGGGGAGAGAGCCAATGCCACCCTTTGAACGGATGATATGATTCCACGAACATATTGTCGAGCCATAGCTGCTATACTTTCTTGAAGGTGCAGGTTAAATGCAAACTGAAAAGCTATTGTCATGACTGATTTCGTACAACCAGATTGCTTAGGGCAGTCTCTACTCGTTCTGTTTCCAGTTGGTCCAACTTCAAGGGCAGAGGCAAGATCAAGGGTTCGACTTGGGCTAGTGGGATCCTACACAGATCGATTGACAATGAACATTCCAAAATTCGACTAGGATCACATCAACTGAATCATATATTTTCAATATAATGTGGATGGAAGTTTATTTCTTACTGCATTAGAATCGAGTGGAATGATACGGAATCCAGATGGAAGAAGAGGTGCATCATCGGAGAAAGAAGCGTCTATTGGTGCAAAGATGAGCTCAGCACCAGTACCAACAGTATTTTCATCCACTCCGCTACATAGCTGTGAAACAAAGTCGGGGGAGGCATCATTTTGAATGTCACAAATCACTCTGCAAAAATAAAAGTTCTTCCTAGAAATCAAACTTACTTGCAACAGAAAGATATCACCCGGCATAATCATGTCCTCTCTGTAGTGGCCAATGTTCTCGAGCTTAATTACCTCCATAAACTGATAAAGCATATAACAGTAACAACTTAGTGTGCAATTGGGCATAGTTTACGCTAGCTAACGGTCATTCTGAGCTCCCAAGCAATGGGAATCAAACTATTTACCTCTTCATGTTCAATAGTGTGAGCCAGTGGAAGAATAACCTGCCCACCATAACTTCCGCCTCTGGATACTGGTATGCTACAGGGACCAGCTTTGACCGCAGCTGCTGAGTAAGCATCGATGTCACAGTCTGCCCATTCTGATCTGTGTTCCCTTAAAAATCTAAGTAGAATTGCAGGAGGTACGTTCTGCCAATATTGAAGGTAAACACGATGAGAAAGGACTACTGCAGAGGTAAAATAACGGGATATTGTACTAATTGACAGGAGATCAATGATCTCCAAATTGTAGTCTATAGTATAACTTGTAGGGAACTACTATTTTCTGCAAATCATAATATCTTTAAGTCACTCTGTAGTGCGTACATGTAAGAGCATCGAGGCCTTTGCACAAAGCACAGCGTTGTTCACAGGTGGGAATCCATTGGCATAACTGAAATTTGCACCCATCAACTTCCCGGCAGACGTATTGACAAGAACGCTGACATCATCTATACCATCATTGTCAATCATCGACCATCCCTCATCCGTGAAACTATTTACTGCTTCATTAAAGCCCCTGCAGAAAGTAGAAAATTATCTTGTCAATTCACATGTTCTGAGGAAAATTTATTTCGTCACTCAAGTATACCACATACCTGCTCAATCTTTGACTTAGAGCACGTAAAGCAGCAGGTCTTCTGCCCCAACTAGACATTGTAGGCTGCGAAACTTCTTGGGAAATCTGCCTAAGCTGATGTAACGCCTGAAAGTAATAGGATATTTTTCACATCAATTTAATGGCAGAAAGAATTAAGCTCGCCCTTCTAGTTTATAACTTAGAGTATTCAAATATTTTATTTGATCAGAAGAATTAGAAAGATGAAATTAGATTGTTGAATTACCGCCATTGTTGTCCTTTGAGACAGTAAAATCGATGACTCATAAAGCGGGCGCAACACCTCAGGTACGCTCCAAGGCTGATGCATAAATTAAATCCTTGTCGATCAATGACTGGTGAAAGTTTCAAACGAAAAACAGTAACTTGGCCCACTCACCTCTAAATCAACGTGGTCAACTATATGAATTATGGATCCACCTCCCTCGCAAGGTCTGATCAAATAACCGCTAGGTAGCATTTCTGCTCTTACAAAATGTGGTACTTGAGGCACGGTTGGACCATTCTGAGTGTTGTTCAAGGATCTCTCACAGATCTATGATGAAACAAAATCAATATGCAGTTAGCCACTTTATACACAGTACCAATACAAAATTAAGTTAATTTATATAGCGAAAGAGATGATAAGTACTGATTTTGTTTCTTAATAAATACATAATTACTCGTGTATTTGTCAGATGCATACCACAAGACTCCCGTCCTCCATTAGGCATGTATAACGCATTAACCAGAAATCACGAGCTGGAGCCAAAGTTGTAGGCGCATATTGCTGTGCGAGAAACAAAATTATTATAAGCCTCTTGTTCCTAGATCTTATACGACTGAGTTATAAAATCACCAATTCACCACATTCAAACCTGCATGTAAAGTAATTCAATGGTTCCACCATTGCCAGTAGATAATGCATTAACAACATCAACAGCTCTGACATCTCGGCACCATGAAGTTCGATCTTTGAGGATTTCGGCAACCTGAAACACGAAATGTTGTTAGTTACTTCCCTCCAATCATTGATTTTTAAGGGAGTTCAACAAACTACTTACTCTTGTAGGTTCCAGTCCCACAAGGCCGCATGCACGTGATGCCACACCAGTGCAACCATGAGAAATAGCAATGATTCCAATGGAATCCGGACCAGGCTGTGACAAAAGAATTCGATCTTCATTTCATTTCACCAGTCAATTTAATTCTATGAAATTTGAGGCTCAAGAAAGCGTAATGGACAAAGCAAAATTTTAAGGATGCACAGAAGGAACAACGACATACAATATATTATGCACATAAAGGAAAAGTGAGTCAACTGATAGCAAGCATTGACATAGAAACCAATAATTTTGCAAAATATGATTACATTAAACATGAGTAATAAACTATGGCTTAATACGATTACGAGTACTTTTAGCGCAAATCTTATTGAGCTAGTTAGAAAGGTTTAAATTGGACAGCGGCAGACGTGAGTTAAGAATTATCTAACAGGAAAGTGCCAAATCATTCTTGGAGCATAGTTAAACTAGCACTACGCCTTGCACAACCAGGATATTCGATTTTAAAAGAATAACAAGATATACAGAATAACAAGATATTCGATTTTAAAAGTAACTGGCCAACTAATATACTTATGCTGGATCTATGACATCTGGTTTTGTAAATGTTGGTGGAGCAAATAAAGTAAACACAGCAGTTGATGGTTAGCTAACTGACCTTCATTCCAGGCAATTGAACCCACTCAATGGCGGTTCCAGTGGCCTTGGACAGAAACTCTGTTAAAGTCTCTTCTGCGATGGACATGAGTCTACGAAAAACAGTTGTAAGTTAGATAACTGATGAAACAGTTGGAGAAAATGGAATAATCTATTTAGCAATACTAATAAAAATTACGATTTCTGGTAACTAACCCTGCAGGACTTGCATCTTTTGGTGGATGCTGAGAAGCAGCGTGATTCTGACCACTTGTCACCACAGAGTCACAACTGTTATCCGTTGTAGCCAGATTTGTCTGCTCAATTGAGGATCAATGTCATTATTAGCAAGGCATCTACGAATGACAGGAACGTTATGCAAACTCGAATCTAAGAACTTTATGTACAAGTTATTGTTATTACATTGTGAGTCTGTTGGCGAAACAAACTGTTCTCATATACCAAATGTGAAACTTGCTTCTGTAACCTATCATTCTCCTCCATCAGAAGTTTGTTCATAGCTGTCAACTTCCTGTTCACAGCTTGGAGACGAGATGCTTCTTTCCGCTGCTTCTCTCTGCATCTGTAGCAGTACAAAGTATCGAAATCATTAAACAATCACAAAATTAGCTATATTCAGTTTCACCATGAATGGACTAGTAACCATACCTTCTGTTCTGAAACCAAACTTTGATCTGCTTAGGCTCAATGTTGGAGAGGATTGGACACTCGCGGATCAATTGCTGACGACGAAGAGAACTAGGCTTCGGACACTCATGGTACAACCTCTCAAGTGCCTCGACCTGCTCCGGTGTGTACCTCACATACTTCCCATTGTCCAATTCCATCTTCCTGCTGTCTTTGCAGGCCGACGTTACCGCCATCATTACTTCAACACCAGATAATTTACAACCACAACTTTATATTGCAAAAAGGTAAAAAAGGACAAGACAGAATCAGGAATCTTTCAGGAAAATGAAATTCAGAAACTACCCCTTGTTCTCAAATCAAAAGACTCAATATTCCCTATTCAAAATTGAACAATCTCCTTCACCTTTCACTCCTCCCAATGGAAGGAACACTAAGAAAGCAAAAAAAAATCCCTTCTTTTTTTCAAACACTTGCTCACTTTACTAAAGAAAACAAAATAATTTGACTCAAATTCTTGAAACTCACAATCAATTTCAACTTTACCCTTCTTTTAGATCAATCCATTTCACATAAAGTTCATAAATATGCTTCTCAAACACCTAACAAAAAGAACCAATCCTAATTATCTCTTTAAGTAGTAGCTCTTGTGTGCCTTTCTATGAGACTAAACTTATCATATTTGTCTTAACAACCAATACTTATATTAAAATCCCACATGTTTAATGTTAAAAGGAGGAAATAAACAAACAAAATACTTCAATGAGAGTCTTGTGTCTGAAGCTTTGAGACTTTCAAACACTTCCAAATCAAGAAATCTATAGAAAACACAACCCCAACAAATATCTATGTAGCTATTGTTATCCTCAATGTGTTGAATGTGCTAAGACTTTAAACAACAAAAACTACAACAACATATATCAAATGATGCTAGCAATATTAATTTTAATTCAAATCAAAGTTACGTGTCAGTCGAGACTACAAGCACCTTAAACTTTAACCATATAAAATCAAATTGGATAATATTTTCGGGATGAAGGGAGTAAAAAACAACAATAAATATTTACATATGTATGAAGTTAAGGCAACAAGATTTATTACCTAGTGCTTTTCAAAGTTGTAATAAGATCATGAAATGAGTCTTTCTTTGCCCACCCTTATCCAAATGAAATTATCTCAACATGCAAATGAATCAAATTCTTGAAAAAAAACAAAGACCCTTAAGAGTAAAAGTCATACAACTAATAGTGCATGCATATATATAAACAAAATAAGCATATATATTGTATATTGGTAGGAGAGAAAATGATGATATGATCTCTATGTGAAAAAAGTTGAAAAAGAAGTAGGGGGCAAAATGAAGTGGAGTATGGGGACCGTTTTTTTGTGGATAATTATAATAATAATATTCATTGTCATGAGCCATGATGTTGCTTTCTGCGGATTTCCCAAATTTATTGTCACTTTTCATATAATTTATTGTCTTTTTTTTATAGTTTAGGTTGTTAAATACTTAAATTAATTGGATGGTTATGCTTTTGATTATATTCTCCGAGAAATATAGTTTTAGATTTGGCACTTGGAGTTGAAAAGGATGTTTTTGACAGCTTTGTAAATTAAAGTGAAGCTAATAATAATTATGTTATGTTATCTAATGTGTGTGTGCTGTCTGAACAAAATTAGGAGTTGGACACAGCAAAACACAACTATTAAAAGACACAAATTGGGTTTAGTTTGTGACGATGTGCTATAAAAATCTTATAGAGTGATGCTTAAGGAAAAATAAAATTTGATATGGTGGTTGAATATGGTAATATCGTAATCGAATATATTAATGAAGTGTATATGTAGCGGTAACATCGTTTAATTTTCTCTAAAGGAAGTCCAACATCCAAAATTTGATCGTTGAACTCTATCGTTACAATTAAGTATCAAATGACTAGGATAATAATTTTAACCCAACTCGACGGATGTCCTACCTAACCCAAGCAATCAAACCCAACCCTAATAGGTCGGAATTATAGGGTTCATTTCGGATTGTGGTTTTACAATTCAGAACTCGGGCGAGTATAGGTCGGGTTGTGGGTATAGGTAAACCCTACCCTCACCCTACCCATATATATATACACATATATTATAATAAGTTTCTATTTAAAAAGCTAAAGAATTTTAGTATCCTATCAATATGAAAAAGACTAATTATGATGATGGGAATTAAGTAAATTTATAAAAGCTTATGATTGAAATTTGAAAGCTTTTGAATATAGGGCATATTTAATAAAATGTATTATAACTTATTGTTTACTTGCTTATTTTCACTTAAATTTATATATGTCTCCACTTGATCACTTCTTTTTATACTTAGTTCTTATAGCAGTGAAGCACTTATTTTTTGTGAATTTTTATTTTGTCCAAAGTAGAATTGAATTGTTTGAACTTCGCCAAAATTTTTGTGACTTAGGTAACCCACGGGTATTACCTGTACCCATCGGGTTCTGTAAATAAGGGTAGGGTCGTGTAATGGGTAGGCATAATAATGGGGCGGGGAGGATTTTCGATTATACTTTTAAGTTAGGGTCGAGTAGTAGGTATAGCAAAAACCCTCCCCAACCCTACTCATTGTCATCCCTACAAACCAGTACACCATACACCAGATTCCTATTCAATTTAGAAAGTTAACATGGAATGAGTTTTAATTGTATTATGAAAGATAAATTATCATTTAAAACAACTAATTAGCAGCTCAGCTGGTTGGTGCTCTCCTCTACAATAACGAGGTTATTGGTGTCTTGAATATCGAATTTTGAATGAAACCTCTTTTATTTTCATCCTCATTTCGTTCATAATTTGAACTACTAAAAAACGTTGATGATGATAAGCTTTCCTTCTTATTTTAGTTTAAGTGATATGAACTTTTTTTCAAAGATATATATCATTAGATGATAATAAAAATAATACATTTCAAGCAATTAACTAATTAATCTATTTATCAAGATTTAAGTATATATAAATATAAATATTAATTTTAAAAAAAAGTATATGTTCAACTAAACCAGTGCGAACGTGCAAGTCCCCTCGGGCCGGCATGGGTGTGTATATCCGTATAGTACTTTGAGCTTGACAATACTTTAATTGTCGTAAGAATTAAGTAAAAATAACAAGTGGTGTATATTTAAAAAGCAAGTGAAAAAGATGAATTGGCTTTTAGCAAAAAAAATGAAAAAAGTAGATGATGCGTGCAATGGTGGTAGATAAAAACAATTGGTGGAGTTGATTCATGCGTGCCTTGTTATGGAACAACATAGATAGATCCTTGTCTGTCTGCCTTCTTTTTTATCGTTTGTTTTAAGCAATCAACGTAAAAGTCATTTTTCCAAAGATTGAGAATCTTGTTCTTCAAGATTGGCATGCACTTCACAACAATTTTTACAAATTTATATACATATCAAGACAAGAATTAAAGGCCAACATTCCTCCGTCTTGTATCACAAATACAGGCTACATATCATCTTTTTTTTTGTAACTTTCAAAATTTTGTGGAGAAAAAGATTCTCTAACAATTATTAAGTGAGCAATCATATGCTAGCATATTTGTATTAGGTTGGGATGAAGCGTGAAAGATCGAATTGATACTAAAAAATAAAATTGATGGGTCAATAGTCTGGTGACATGTGACACAAGCTTCTAAAGGAGGTCTTGATTCAAATCTCGTTTGAGACGATTTGTGCGTATTTATTATAAGGGCAAATGGCTTTTGACATCATTACGTTTGGAAAAAAGGCCAGTTAGATCACTCATATTTCAGACCGACCAAATATGATCACTAATATTTCAAAAGTACCTCATGCGGGTCACTCCGTCAATTTTTGTAAGAGTATTTCAGTCCAAACACATAAGTCCTCAATAATTTAGCTCTTATTCATCCCTAATCAAAGTTCAATTAACACGTTGACTTTTGATATTGAATAATTTCTTTTGTTTATTCTCCTTACAATTCCCTTTTTGAATAAAATGTTATGGAGAAATAGGAGATATAGTTTCATAGAGTTGTTATAATGTTATGATTTTTGGTATTGGAGAAAGAGATGGGTCAATGTGTTAATTGGACTTGCATTAGGGGTGAATAAGATTTAAATTGAGGGTTTATGAGAGAAAAAATGTGTTTGAACGGAAGTACTCTTCAAAAAATTGTCTGAGTGATTCGAATGAGACACTTTTTAAACATTAGTGATCATATTTGATCGGTCTGAAACATGAGTGATCTAACTAACCTTTTTTTTTAAATGTAAGTGATGTCAGAATTCATTTACCCTTATTATAATTGTCATTAGTTAGCACCTGATCCAACGGTTTATTAGTTACTAAATTTTTTATTCATTATTTGTAATACTATTGTTTTCATTCTTTCATTACTATTTCACAAAAAAATCTATGAAAATAAAGCCTAATATAACATTTATGATTGAAAGAAATAGTATGTAACGATGGTACATTTGGTGAAGTATGTGAATGTTATTTTATGTCTTATAGGTACAAACTTAAAACAATCAAGACAGAAGATCTAAAAACAAAGTGTGACAAAGGATCATGGAGTTAATTCGAAAGAAAAAATGAGAAGCAATCAATCATTGAGTATTTGGCAATAAATGAAGAATCTTGATCGTGGCATTAAATAGAGATTGTTGTAATTAATTGGGGAGCAAACTAACCAAGGCATTTAAAGAATTCACTTATCTAATGTTGAGGAAAAGCGTTGAAGAGATTGTTTTTTTATTTTTATTTTTATTTGTAAATTAACGATGAAGTGAGATTCGAACTCAGGACCTTCAGATCACTAAGTGTTGAAGAAATTGTTGAAAGCAGGTAAACAATCTCATGTATACATTTGAAAGATAGTCGTTATAATTATCATTTATCAATTAAGTTCTCAAATTGTATCAAAGTCTAGAAACAGAAACACCCTAAATGCTCAACCTCATATACACCCAATAATCTTAAATGATGAATGTGTTCATATCACAAGAGAATCAATGATCCCCTATTTAACAAAACTAACTTCATGTTCTTATATTTTTTTAATGAGAACTCATATAGATTCTTAAGATAATTCACAATAAAATATAGTAATAGAAATTAATGACGATCTACAAGTTAATATTAGATTAAATGGAAAACATGTGTATATAATATCAAGGACCATACATACAACAGTAAAATGTCATTTACTCTAACGCAAGTACAACTTGATGATATTATTTATTTAAATGTAAGTACAACTTAATCATATTTAGTGGCGGAGCAAAATTAGAAAAGAATTAAAGGGGAAGCTATTTTAAGGGATTCGAACCTGTCCCATTATCCTTGCTAGGGGAGCCAAATATCATTTGAGCATAATAATGTAATCTAGAAATATATATACACGGTAAATATTATTATTGGTTTTACTAAAACCATGTATACATCTTTTATAGTAACCTTATCTTAAACTTTATAGATAATAATAAAACAAAAGAAAAGAATTAATTCCATAAGTAGAAAATAATCTAATCCAAAGCTGGTGACAATTAATTTTGACATCATACTCTAAGGTTCACGTTTTCATGAATTATTCCAAATTAAATGAATCTAAAGTTGACTAAAGAATGACTTGTAATAATGGACTAGTATTTATGTTCAAATTATTTTGGCACCTACGAATTTGTATTAAACTCAAAATGATCATATTACAAAATTATTATTGTATAGCAATTGATGATGAGTATGAAATTGTTGTATGGCAATGATTATGAAATTATTGTTATGGTCTCAAGATTAGTTCTATTTCTACATTTGCATTTTAAACGTAATCGATCATGTTGTAGAAACACTATTTCGTGTAAGACTTGAAAAGACTACATCAAATTTAAGAGAAAAAATATATACAGATATTTGTCAATCTATTTATATCATATGTGTGCTAAGAATTTATAGTTGGTACTCCCTCCTTATAAAAATAATTGATCCTCCTCTAGAAAAAAAAATTATATTTTATTACTTGATTGTTTATATTCTTAACTCAATTTGTATGAAAATGTAAATCTTACTATTGTAGATTCAGTTGTACACCAACATTTGGAATAACTTAATCTGAAACATAAGAGATTGAAAGTAACACACCCATAATGATAATAACCCAGTCCAATACCAATAAAGCACCTATATATGTCTGGAGGCAGTCTGCCAAAAAACAAATTTATTATATGAAAAAATATTATAAGATGGGACTTATGTGAATACCCACATTCTTCGTGAAAAGATTGGGTGCATCAATACTTCCATACATTAGGTGTATCAGGTACTCATTTAAAGGTTTCACGTGGGTACTGTACTCACTAGAAACTTCATTATTGGTACTTGTACCCAAATTGTACTATAACAATGGTACAATACCACATATTTATCAATCCAAAATAAATATCAATTGTATAATTTTCGAATTAATAACTAAACAATAATTTAAAATTAAAGTTCTACATAAACACTCAAAACCAATATCACTAAGAGATGATGGTAGTGTGTACTAGTGTGTGATAAAATTTGTTAATTTTTCATTTGACAATAGTAGAACATGGAAAATGAGAGGTCGGCACGTGGCATATAAACAATGTCTGGCGTGATGGTGAC
The DNA here is from genome assembly GCA_003412495.2 of Echium plantagineum. Lineage (NCBI taxonomy): Eukaryota > Viridiplantae > Streptophyta > Magnoliopsida > Boraginales > Boraginaceae > Echium > Echium plantagineum. The sequence goes on from CM016564.1 coordinate 22,949,701, forward strand.
GATAGCAGACAGCATCTGTGTGGTCCACAATGTTGGGCCCCGGATGGGCCGTGAGCTTCAGGCGTGAGAGCCTTTATTCGTCTCGTGCTTCTAACCCAAAAGGAGGCAATGTTTCTATTCTTTAATGGTGAGACCTATTTTTACGGTATTTATTTCTGACTCAATAATTTCTACCTGTATATTCTTATTGAGAATATGAAATTGTTAATAGATTGTAATTTTGTTGATAAGATATTTCCTTATTTTTGTTTTTGAAATTCTACAATCGAAATCATGGAATTATAGTTAAAATATTATTTCAATGATAGAACCACAAGTTTTTTCTTTTTTGATAATTAGCGATGAATTGTGACTACAATGATATTACAAATATGAATACAGAAATTGCTAACTAATAAAAAGTTAGAGTATAATATGAGACAAATATGTCTCCAACAAGGTTTGAACCCATGACCTCTTACATGAAAGGTTAGGCCGGATGCCACTAGGCTATTGAGCCATCGCCAATGACAGAACCACAAGTTAGATGCTCCATGTTGGGGTGTGGAGGAAAATCAAAACCGAGCCAGACCGAACTGGAACCGAACCGAAAAGAACTGATTTTGTTGGAACCGATTTTGATTCCGCCTTAGAGGAAACCGAATCGATACGGTTCGACTTATGGAAGAACCGATAAAAAGCGAACCGATGACTAATTTTATGTAGAAAAAATTAAGCTTAGTAAAGGATAATTGGCGAAAGGATTCAACATGGTTTATGTTATTATGATTTAATAATAGACTAGTGAATATGTTTTAAGCAAATAATATATGGATACATATACATATATATATATATTTAAAAAGTGGTACCGTGTGACGAATGTGTATATAAATTTCGAAATGAGTTCCAAAAGAAGCTCGTTAAACTTATATAGAGTAGATATATCTTTGAAACTTAATTATGAGTTACATTTAATATAAAACAATACTAGTCACATTTAGATTTGAGTCCAAAATGAATAATAATATTAGCTAAGAACGAACAGACCTAAAATTTCAAAGCCGAAAGTGGGCTCAAATCTAGGTCCAAAATACGAGGCCCAGAACCGAAACCGAACCGGAACCGACTTGGAACCGATATGAACCGAACCGTTTAGAACAGAACCAATTTCGGTTATGTCTGGCGTAGAACCGATGATGTCGGTTCGGTTCTTTTTTTTGTCCAAAACCGAACCGAACCGTCCACACTCCTAGCTCTATGTAATGATGATTTTGTAGGTTGAGTTGTTTGTCTCATTTCATCATTTTAATTTACGCTTAATTATTTTGTAGAATTCGAAGTACTATTATTCAATATCTTATTAAACATGTATAATGCTAAATAAATATAGTTCTAGTAACATAAGTACGAAAGTTACAAGTCACGAGTTAACGCCCAACTATAAAAAATATAAGAAAGTGATATAGAAAATAATTTTTTAATTTTTCTTTTTTTTTGCTAACCTTATGTGCATATAAAACAATCTCATACCTTAAAAATATTAAATTCAATTATGTATATATTTATTATTAAATGAAATGGAGGTGAAAAATTGACTTCACAAAAGGTGAACAATTAATATCCATTCATTTCTATTTACCTAAACACATCAATATATTTCAATTGATACACACAAGAAATAGACGAATTCGTAACTTTTGTTCATTTTCACGTGGGGTCAAAATTTCATTAGTATCGGTCAAGAGAATGGCCCATCGGCCTCTTATGTCCATATAAAGGTCAAAGCAAGCATAAATACCCTCTTTAGCTTTTATTCTAATGAATTAAATATCTTCTATAGGGAATATGGGACGATTTTTTCTAAGGTAATTTCTAACAAAAAATACATATTGTACTATTTTTCTTTTTTCGACCTCTTCTTTTAAGTGCATCATAATCCCAAAGGTTGTGGGTTTTGTAAGATTCAAAAGTAAATCGGATATTTTGTTTTGATTATCAAATGGATGGAAAATTGTTTCGCCTGAGTTTGAGATGTATGGTGACTTGTGGGCGTTTTTCATTTATTCACTTGAACTTTTTTCAATTTTTTAAAGCAATATCTAAAGTATATTTTTACCAAGTAGGCACCTGAACCCTCAAAACGGCACTTTACTTTTGTTTTTTTGTCTTTTTCTGAATTTTTCAAATTTTTGACATTTAAAAAATCTCTAACCCAAGGGCACATTACTCATTAAAAATATAATTTTTTGCTGAAAAAAATTCGAGAAGAGTTCAGATACTAGTCCCAAAAGTAGTTCTTGTACAAACGGAGTTAGGGGAGTCTAAAACCTACGTTCAGGAAAAGAATGTACAAAGGAGTATAACCCTCCTCGTGCTTAATAAGGGTCTCACCCTCGTAGGGTAATCGTATTATAAAGGAAGAGGAATCTCGTAATAGGTGTGGATGTTGGAAAGATTTACATGTGAATTTATGGGAAGTGACTCTGTTATGAAGGAGGAAACCTTACCATCTGTAAATTCAGAAGGTCGTCCCCATTGACCTCGTCATCTTCTTCGGTAGCCTCGGTTTCCCTGGTCCCAGATGTATTAGCAGAATATACAGCGGGGGAGGTAGTCCTCACCCTTGGGGGTTGATCTCCGCGGGCGAAGGGGACGAAAGAGAAGGAGGATTATTTAGCAGATTTTGAAATTCCTGGTCTAGGTCATCAGACTCGACCGCTCCAGGAGGATGTATCTCTACCAAGGACTCATCTGAAGCTGTTGGGGCAACCTCCTCTCGGACAGAAGGATCGTTCACTTGACGAATGGAGTCTCTCGGAGGAGACGAGACAGCTGTCTCAATTGGATCCACTGGAGGAGACATATGGATCTGTACATCATGAAAAGGGTCAGAATCAGGAGATATTATCAAACCTGGAGCTAAGGTTGTCGAAACTCCCATAACTGCAAGCCATTTAAAATGTTCTATCTGTTTAGGCTCGTACATAAATAACTCATCATCAAAACAAAGGTCGTCGGGTTAAACAGGAAGATCTTCGTGAATGGAAGGAAGAGTAAAGAGATCTACCTCGTTCATCAAGGGCTCGTTGGACTGATAAGCAGACGAGTTGGATCTGTCCATAGATATTTCTACACAAACTCAAGAGTCATGTTAGAAGTTAACTCTCAGAAGGAGGAAACCTAAGAATATAACGGGCGCGGATAAGAGACATCCTTATTCCAAAAACAAGAAAATAGTCCGAGAAAGCCCAACAGAAGATCAAGGGCAAGAATTTGAAAAGGTTTTTAGGCAGGATAATGATAAGAATTCTAAAGGTCAAGTGACTGTTCATACCCCCTTCAAACCCAAATTCCTAGAGAATACAGAAATAACAGATCAACATGAACATAAAAAGGAAATTAAAGAGTGAAAAGTTTAATCATCAACATTGAGGAAGTGTCCTACCGTACAGTTAGTAAAAAAGGGATGTTTCCGGCGATGAAAAGTAGGAAGGCGATGAGAGGTTCTTGAAAGTGTAGAAACTCGAAAAACTATAGGAAAGTTCTTGAATTTACAGGAAAACACATGGATTACCAAGAAATCTTTGAGTTTGCAGGAAAAATATGGAGTTGGGGAAGAAGATAAGAAAAGATAGAGAAGCTCCGAAGTTCAGAAAGGTTAAAAGATTGTGAAAGTACAAAATGAAGCCAGTTCTCACCTTTTATAGAGATGTAACGGTTCAACTTCTGAGATAATCTTGTAAGGATACGTGGAACGCTAACGCAAATCCCAATAGGAAGTGTCGAGTTGACGAAGGGAGTCTGAGTTTATCTCTTCGTCTTCACCCATCACCCATGGTCTCGGATTAGGCGGCTTCAGAATGAACAGATAAAAAGGGCAATGATGTAACCCTAAACAGAGTCTTGGGCCTCGTCCGTACGATAGAAGGATCGGCGCAAGAACTCACTAGCATCTAATGAGACGAGTTGCACTAAGGGGCACGAGCCACCAGATGGTTCAGCCCAAAATTAGTAAACTCGCCCTTTGTCCAAAAAGGGCCAAAAGGCGAGCCCATCCGTACAGATGGCTCCTCAGATTATAGCCAAGTGTCTCACATCTAGCCGTTGAGGTAGTATCTTTCTCTCTCTTATGTCTATATATATAGAGTAGACTATTCAGGTGAAGGTAATTGTTATTTTACTACTAAAGCTATATTTACTTAGACGCTCGCCCGATCGTTACTGACTTAAGCATCGGAGTTATGTGGCCGGCAACGATCACGCTTCCAGGTGTAGCTGTAACTCATAGAAAGAGAGGATCACTGGCTCCTAAGGCGCGTCCGGTTCCCAAGCATACCATCTCTACTCGAAGGTTCAAAGCTTCACCTGAGACCCAGGCATCAGTTGGACTATCACCTATCCTTGGCCCAACACTTGAGGCTCGGATAATACATAGTTCATCATGTATAATTAAATTCAATAAGTTCAAACGCATGTATGACCAATCGAGCGAAAGTAATTGTCCGGCTCAACTATAAAAATTTACCATCTTGCGTAAGCTAATCAGACGCGAGCCCCTCCTCGGACGGATTCCTCTCTCGATCCAGAGGCCTTAGGAAGAGCCATGCAACAGATTCGGGACCACATTAGCGGTCAGAAGGTATGTGAAAAATAGAAGCCAGGGACAGAGAGATGCGAGGAAGTGAAAAGTACCCAACATCATTCAAGGATTTTTCCCTTAACGCTTTAGGATAATTTTAGTCGTAAATCTAACTTGACTTCGATCCTATCTTTCCAAAGGAGTAACGTAATGGTGATAGAATCGATAGGTTTGTTAACAGCTATCGCTGTTTCTATGGCTTATACAAATTTAGTACGTACCATTATCAATGGTCCATAATAAAGCCGTCCATCCCATAGTAAGCCTAGACAATAACATATATTCCATTTAAATGTTTGAAATTAGAATAAAATTTTATAATGAGTTCAAATCTTTGACCAATAATTTTCATGATCTATGCATGTCAATGTGTCTTTCTGAAATTATTACCACGAATTAAGAGGAAAAATATAAGATGAATATGACACATATACAACCTTATTAATCTAACTAAAATGGATTGTGTTGTTGACACTTAGCTTGATTTCTCTTTTTAAGTTCATATCTTAAAATTATTTAGTTGTTCAAGTTTCAACTATTTCGACCTAGTCATCAACATATTATAAAGTCAGTGATTATTATTAATCAGTGACGGATTTAGAAATTTTAAAGTGTTTATTTGAAATTGACATAATTTTCAAATTGTATGTTTAAATCACTTAAATATATTGAAATATAAATTTAAATACGAATTTTTACATGAATTTTTTCTTTAAATATATATAATACAAAAAAAGGTGTTTATTCGACTGAACGGACGCGAACAAGAACATACAAGTTCGCCACTATTAATAATTCAGTAATATCTAACTTCAACTTCTACTAAGAGGTTTCATATTTAACTTACTGTTACTTAGTTAAACATCTATGTATAATACTTTTAATTTCCTTATTAATTAATTATAATTATCGTCACTAATTTGTAAAAAAACATATTTTGGAGTTCATTTTGATTCACCTCTCCATTTTTACCTTAGAGAGAAGAAAAGTCATTCTCAATACAATGTCAAATTTGTAATAATTTTACACAAATGGAGAATTTTATTGATTCATGCTAAAACTAATTGGTCGTAGATGATTACAAATATAAAACATATTTAATGTGGGCCGATCTTGATACCATGTCACGAATTCATGGGATTTCAACCTAAAATTTTACTTTTTGTAGATGGATAAAGCTCGTAATCATATAAACTACTCGTATACTTTGTCATATTCAACGTGAACGGAAAATGGTTACATACCCGAACACTATAAATAAGCAGATAAGAGATCCCATAATGCCAATTAGTTAAAAGACAAAATCATAATAAAAAAGATTAAAAATGGAACAACTCTCATTATCACCAACAAACTCAATGACCAATTTATCCCACAAACTCATCTCCATTGCTGCCGGAGAAGCTCATACTCTTGCTCTTTCAGGTAACCATTCATTTCACTCTATACTTACTTTGTCCCAAAATGGTTGTCCACTTTCGAAAAAATAAATTGTCTACATTCGAATTTTATGTATTGTTATCAAATTAAGATACCAAAGTTTGTTTCTTTTGACTAGTAAAGATTGAACTAGGCAATTTTTTTGTTAGATGGGGAGGATATTTTTATTTGTTCTCTCTTTTTGCTGAATTATGGGTGATTTTATTGATTATTTATTGCAAAATTGAGTAGGAGATGGGAGTGTATATTCATGGGGTAGAGGACCATTTGGCCGGCTTGGAACCGGTTCAGATAAAGACCAGCTTTTTCCGGCCCGGGTCGACTTCGCCTGTGAGGATGCTGATAAGAAGGTCAATATTGTTGGAGTTGCTACTGGAGCATATCATAGTCTTGCTCTTTCAGGTTCTTGGATTTCCTTTGTTCATAGCTGATGCATATAGTATACATCCTGTTTGTTTGACTGTTTTGGTTCTTATTTCGGTTAGTCGAGATTTAGAATTTTAGCAACGTGGTCTAATGCCCTAAAGTGGCTCCGGTTCAAGCGGGGTAAGGGATACCAAGGGTGATAGATGAGATTTTGTTTTTGAATTGACCCGAAATGAAGTGCAAATACTATCTACTAGAGGAAGCGTAGGTAGTGTAATGAGTCATTTGATTTATTTCATTATAAAGTACAAATTACAATACCTTTGGCTCTAAAGGACATGATAAGTTGTGGTTGAACGCCAACATCAGCATGTCCCAGTGTTTCAAGGAGACTCTCGCCTAAGCGGGTTAAGACACCCCGGATTCGGTGCATCAATAATTCGGTGCACCCGGTGCATCAGGTACCCATTTAAAGGTTTTACGTGGGTACTGTATCCACTTGAAACTTCATCATTGGTACTTGTACCCAAATTGTACTATAACAATGGTACAATACCACATATTGATTTTGGATTGATAAATATGTGGTATTGTACCATTGTTATAGTACAATTTGGGTACAAGTACCAATGATGAAGTTTCAAGTGGGTACAGTACCCACATGAAACCTTTAAATGGGTACCTGATGCACCTGATGCATGGAAGTATTGATGCACCCAATCTTTTCACGGTTAAGAGGGGGGTTGGATAGTAAGCAGCCTTGTTCCTGTGGTAAAGCTTTTGTTTAAAAGGAGAGGTTTTTCTATGCGTCTCTGTGTCTTGGTGATCAAGGTTGATTCTAGTTGTTTAGGCTTCTTTTTGTATGTTGTTCATTTTGCTCATTGTTGATATGGTAGAACTGTTGAACTGAAAAAAAGTTTCTGACACATGTATAAATTTCTAGTCCAGTAATTGCTCTAACATCCTCTTTTTGTATTTATATTTTGTGACAGATGATGGATCAGTTTATGGCTGGGGTTACAATACTTGTATCCTTGATGACCTTATCATTCCAATAGCTTACATCTTATTTAGTGACTCTTAAATTGTTGTGTTTTATTGTCCTGTTCGTTACGTGCCCTATTTGTATTTCATAACTTGACTCTTTCATGGATGGCCAAATTGGTGCTGATGAAGAAAATTCTCTCATACCTCGTATTGTCAATGGGTTTTCTGAGTTAGGATCAGATAATACATTGACGGAAGAGTCTGAAACTGGGAGCAAAAAGCCATTGAAGGTAGGGGAAAAAGACTAGTCCTGTACTACACACTTATGAAGGATATTTTTACTTCTGAAGGCTTATCTGGAATCTAATTCTATATCCGCTGCCCATCTACCAGGTTTCTTCAGTAAAAGCTGGAGGAATGATGTCACTAGCAATTGATGATATTGGAGGCCTTTGGATATGGGGGAATTGCCCTCACCCTCAGCTTAGTATGTCAGAAGAGGGAGAATTTTCTCTTGTTAGTAGTTCTGTGCCAATTCCTATTTGGAATTTCCATGGCCATACTGTAGTAAAAGTAGCATGTGGTAATGAGCATGTAGTTGCCTTGGTAAGTGCTGGAGAAACACATACTGGTGGAGATCTCTTGTGCTACTCTTGGGGAGGCAATAACCATGGTCAATTAGGTTTGGGAGATAAAAAGAGCAGATCGGCTCCGGAACTCATTGAAATGTTCAATTTAGAATCACCTTTGGAAGTATATGAGGTGTCATGTGGAGCCTTTCACACAGCTTTACTGACTCACAGAAAACGACCAAGTGATACGTTAAAAAGCGTTTGTTGGACGTTTGGCCTGGGGGATAATGGACAGCTTGGTCACGGAATAACCAAAAGTTACTTGTCACCAGAACCTGTAAGCGGATTGCCAGATAGTATATTCCTAATTTCTGTTGCCTGTGGTTTATTCCACACCTGTGCAGTTTCATCTGCTGGCGATGTATGGTCATGGGGAATGGAGAAGGGCCTTGGCTTATGCCCTGATGCTAGTTTCAATAGGTCTGATTCTGGGGATGCCGTGTCTCCATTAAGTATCCCATGCACTGGTGTGTATGGACCTAGATTTCCAGAACCTGTACTTGTAGCATGTGGTGCTGCACATACAGTTCTTCTCGCTGATGCTGGATATAAACTATGGTCTTGGGGAAGAGGGAGGAGTGGAGTTCTCGGGAATGGGAAGCAAGTTGATTGTTTTACTCCAACTATCGCTATGTGGCCACCACTAATTGAGGACTTCAAGGAAAACAAACCAGATAGTAGTGGTGGAGATGAAAAGACAGAGCAGAAAAGTTCCAAGGAGATCCAGGAGATGGAGAAGAGACTGTCCATCGCAACAGAAGAGATGAAGCTTCTTCGTTCTAAATATTCCGTGATGGAAACATATGCCAGCATACTTCATGGTTCAATTTTTGGAAGGCCTTTCCAAGAACAAGATATTCCCTCTTCACTGCAGAACTCCGGGACATTCGATATTGCTAAAGAATGGGAGAACATGTTGGAGGCATCTGATCGAGCGAAACTCCATAGGCTAGAGATGTTTTACCGGACTATGACTGCAGGCATCAAGGATAAACTTATGAAGAAACGGATACAAGAAATCGTGAAAGAGTGCCTGCATTCCGGGGCTTCTAATAAGTAATACTGCTGTCCTCCTCTTATGATTCCCATTATTTTTATTGTTGTGTATGTTCTATCTTGAGTTTCTACTTCCCTTTCGATTCTATTCAAATCACCCCTTATTTCTCTGATTTGCATATATATATATATATATAGAATGGTTATATGTGAGTTTTGTAATAGATACAATAAATTACTATTTACAAGAACTTTTGAGTATGTATCTTGTAAAATTTAGTGAAATCTTTAATTTTTTATTATAAATAATAATCTACATCAAACGAAATGGATCGTTGAATCTCGCTTTCTATAATTCATTATTATGATTTTAAAAAGTAATAATTTTTAGGAATATATTAATGACGTAATCTACCAATTAAAAATGATAACATTTTATTACCATGGGATTATTTTGGTGTTGGTGGACAACTATGGGAGGTTTTTTCATTTCAGTACTATTTCTAAGCATCTTATTGTATCCATTTTCTTGGCAAATCTACTAATATCGGTTCCTCATTTCGTACCTATAGATTCACAAGCTTATATGCCATGCATTAGTTGGTTACATAATAAAACATGAGACGTGATAATGAATATAAAAAGGGAAACGATCATAACAATTACCTATGTTTATAGAATGTTTTCAGTTCATCACCTACATTTTAAAACGTCCTTATCAATCCGTAATCAATAATATTATGTGAGGGGCACGTGACTTGTCAGTAAGTTTATTTAGGTCATTTATTTTAATATATTTTGGTGTAAAAAAATCAAAAAAATCAAAACAAATTTTGAATCTGAAATAACCCATTCACAACCCGTAGTTAACAAAAAATTTAACGTGCGAGACCAAGTAAGATATATTTTAAAATATATGTGATTGACAAGGATGTTTTGAAACATAAATGATAGACTGAAAATATTTTATAAACATAGATGATTGTTGTGGTCATTTTCCCTATGCAAAATGAGTCGGGGGCTCGGGACGATCTTATCCGGTAATTGCTGCATCTGGTGTGCAGGGGTTGCTGAAGCTTTACGTTTATGAAAGCGTAAAAAACACTACTACTTCCCATATTCCACAAAAGCTAAAAGTCCAGAAAGGACACATAAATTTTCAATCAAACATGCTTATAGACTAATCTAGGCTTCATTTGGCACAGAAACAAAAGAGGGATCTGGAAGAATATAAAACTTGAACAGTTTAAATGGTGGGGCAATGGTCGGCACATTTTTGTTCACCCAATAAAACAATACACTTCCCGGTTTTTCCTCCCAATTCATCATTAGTCTTCCATCTCCAATGTTCCTCAAAATATCGAAGTAAGGATCAAATTTTCATTTCGAGACATAGATCGTGATAAAAAAATTTTATTCTCTCCATCTTTTAATATAAAGATCATGTACTTTTTCACAAACTTTAATAAATCTCATTCACATTTAAAATTTTCCCTTCAATACTGTTTCACAAATGAGACTTCATTTAGGGATTTCTAAAAAATGAAAATGGTTCTGACAATTAGGGATGGAGATAGTATATTAATTTCGAAAACTATAAGAATCTTTATGAAAATACTATAAATTATTGAAACACCTGAAAACAAATATTAAGTACTATTAATTTATATCACATGGATTTATTTCTTGAAATTGACTGTGTTTAATTCAAGTATGATGAAATTAATTTGTAAATCTTCAGGAACAAAACATAACTTTTTTCATAAAAAAAACTTTAAATATTATTTTTCTCTTTGTTCAAGAATTTTGATCAATTGACTGTCATTATCTTATCTTGAGTAGCATTTGTTTTTAAGTAAAAATTCAATTGATGAGGTTTATCAATTGAATATTGAATAGTATTGTTTTCGAAACTTTAGACGAAAAACATGAGCAATGGAGAACTATGACATGGTTTCCACGCAACCATCACCTTTGGAAATCCCTTTTGGAAATCCCCTTTGGTAACATTTCGACAGTTTGAAGAAATAAAGGAAAAATTCCGATTGTTACGGTCATTTCGTATCGAAATTATGAACCTTGATCGCAGTACCGTGAGTCCGTGATTTACTCTATTTCGAACCTTCCACACACTAAGCGCTAACTTCGTAAAACCGTGATTTACCCTCTCACAACTTTATCGAAAACGTGATTGACCCTCTTACTACTATATCGGATCAGGACACGAGGGCACCAAGTTACGCGTACGTAAAGAGTAAAGACCAGATTTGTAGTTGAGATCAAGAGTTGGAGTCTAGTGGGAGTCGTACAACAAATTTTGTGGGAAATAAATTAATTTATACATGCTCGCCAAATGAAGCAACAGATTCAACATTCGCCTCTAATCTTACAATCTCAAAGACAGTGAAAAAATGTAGACACGACGAGAAAGAACAAATGAATCGTTGAGGATGAAGCACTGCTTACAAAACAATACACAAGAATGAAACGAAATAGGTATTACTCTACGACTTAACGATCTATATACGACATAATTAATTATACTATTGGATCTCGATACCGCCATCTCCTTCGAACAGTTGAAGATTCTGAGAAATCTAGCAACTGGATTCAGATGGAAACACAAGCTTAATAAATTTCAATAATCAAGCAATATGTTCCCACTTGGAGAAAGAATACCCGTGTCTCCAGCATGGAAAGAGGGAGATGTTGACAGTTCAACGACTCCCGAGTGTTCCTTGTAGTGACTGTGCTCGGGAAGGTAATACCAGGGTCTAAAGAAATTCACAACTTCTTGGGTAGATTATAAGTCTTCTTAAGGAACCTTGAAGCTGCTTCATCGTTCCGGTAACATAGAACACGCAGCAGTGTGTTTGGTTCTGTTGGGTTCCACTGCCCTGAGGTTGGAGGCAATGGAAGTCTCGACTTCACGGAGGAGCCATAGGCTTCTAAAGTCAAACCCTTGAATTGATCAATTAAGCTTTCAGAATCGGTGCGGAAGAGTGGAAGTACCTCCCTTACCGTTGTGGAGAACTTATTAATGACATCAATTGGCAATCCATCACCATTGGCATAAAATAGATCTTTCAGTGCCTTGAAATCATCCTCAATTATTTGGGAATCCTGCCGGGAGAAAGCCCGTGAAGGCCCTCCAGCAAGCAAAACCAACAAGAAACCATCCAAAGTGGCCCTCATTATGTCGGCAATAATACGTGTACGGACTCTGTCATTAACAGTGTCCACTATTGTAGTTAAGCTCCGCTCTAGCTCCTGCAGGAAAGGCTCAATCCTAGAAGCTGACGGCTCTCCAACATACAACGCATCAGAGAGAACATGACTCAAATCATGAAATATAAGTTTGTACCCCAGTGCCTCAGAGAGCTGCTGGATCCCTTCAATACAGACAGATGGAGTTAGCTCAAATTTCTTTGCCAATCCATTTGAGAAGTCCTCTACCTGAGCAGATTCAGAATTACGTAGGAGAGTGACAATTCTCTTTTCAATAACTTCTAGCTCAGCACGAATCTTATGGAATGTATTTATGCGAACGCAAAGCTGAGGAATTCCAAAAGAATTGTCCCCGTTCACTGTAGCAACTTGAGGACTTCTCCTCTGAGAGTTCACTGACTTCTCTTTCTTCTTAAAAAAAGTTGTTGCAGTCGAACATCGGGTTAAGGCTGGCATGGTGGGGAGGTAAGTGCTCCTTGATCCTACAAAGGATATTACAAATATGTTAATACCACATACTTTTACACTTTCTAATACATATTTTCGCAGCCTCAAAAGAATTACCACAGCCAGATTTTGCTTTGGTGACATAGTACTGCAGACACCCGTCTAGGCCAGATATCAAGTCGGGGAGTACAGCAGGATGCATTGGTATTGGCAGCTGAAAGTATGCATCTAATGTCTCATCAATTAATCGCAGGACTTCAACAGCAGAAGGAGCAAATCCTTCTTGATTCGCTTGATTACTCCACACCTTGTGGAAAAATGAACAAGTGAGAACTCGGCATATTTCTATTTCCTATGTCCTTACTTTATTTTATATATATAAAATAGGATTAATAGATTACAGTTCCAAAAATTATGGTCGAGTTTTCAGCTATTCTAACTGAACATTAGTTATGAAAGATACCTCTTGCTGAAGATTCCTGTTCACCCACTCTTTCGATTTGTCTATCCTTGTTTTAATCCATGATTTCACCAAGCTTTCTACTATGGATTCAGCTTCATAAGGAGGCATTTCACGGATAATGGCCTTCCCACCATCATCACTATCCACTGAATCTTCTACTGCAATCTGTACGAGATCTTTCTCCAACTTCTCTGCAGCTCTTAAGATTTGAACAGCATCAGGCGTCAACTCGGTTATACTTGAAGTAAATTGCTTTAGCTCATTTCCATAACAAGCATGAAGGGTGGCAGCAGCAACTCCAGCAGCAAAAGGGTGCCAGATCTTAAAGATAGGACTGAACACCTCTTTTTCCTTAGTGGCCAGAGCTCCTACATCTTTCGCAAGGATGACAAGAAGAGGAAGGGAATTTGGCTTATTTTTTGATGCCCTCCTGCTTGAATCTGCCTTTTCCATTTTCTGCAAAGTTATCATTCTCAGTAGGCAGCTCAAAAGGTTACAACATATGGCAAATGACCACAATAAAATGTCACATCACATGACCTGGTAGTTTAATAGATAATTGATGGCAAGAAACATGTTATCTCATATACCCCTGTTACTACTTGTACCATTAAGTTGCAAACGAAACAAAAAAGACCTGCTATTAGATATGAGAAGTTAGTCACTTCCATTCAATAGTTTTTTAATATGAGATGATTTTGAGAACCCTTGAGTATTATGTGTATGCTCCAGAGATTCATGTGTATGTTCCATTGTGACAACACTCATTCCATATATAGAAGATAACCTGAGCAAAAGCAGTGTGGAGTGATGACTTGATGTAAGTGTCAATTCTCGTTCGAGCAACATCAACTTCATTCTTTCTCCTTCGCCGGTACTCATTGGAAATATCTTCAACTAAAACTCTTGCTGATGATACCCCAAGAGACACAATGGTTTGCATTGACCCAAGGTTTATGCTATCAAAAGTGTCATGGTACGCAAGGAGCCTTTTCTCTGACCAACCTAATATAGCAGTCAATGTTGAACTCAGAAACTTGGCGTATGTTGAATCCTTTGTTGCCTTCGCATCTTTGGCAACTTCAACCAGCTGAGTGTCAGCTGCATGCAGTAGGCCATTTGCTACTTGCCCTGTTGCTACATAGCGATTAAATAGAACCCACAGAAAGCAAAGATTATGAAGGGCTTGATTCATTCCAAGAATGGTCCAAGTCTTCTTAATAAGTTCTATAAGCTCATCACTTTCTTCTATTATGACTGTATCATCATTATGATCAAAACATGCTTCTAGAAGCAACTCGTAGATTCTGAGATTTAATGGGAAACCATCTGCCCAGTGACTTGACTCAAAAAGAGATCCATCAGATGATCTACTTGCTAGAGCCATTACAGCATTACGCAAGACTTGCATTGACTCATTATTTCTCCCAGTTTCTATTGGCCTTTCCAAAGCCCCATGTATAATCTGGCGTAACCGCTGACCAGTAGCATTTGACTTGTCCAAAGGCATATGAGGATGTAAAAGAAGCCCAGCTTCAAGCATTTTTAAGTTTCTCTTTTGCCATGTGTCATATTCTCCTTGAATAGTAAAATCTGAAGATTTGAACTGTTGTAAGAACTCAAGCGGCAGAACCATTGATTCAATTTTTCTTCCAGCCTATATTAAAAACAAATGAAACAACAAGTCAAGTTTTGAACTTGAAATTATCCAATACATTAGAAGTTCATAGCTTGTGTCAACCGACATCATTACTAAAAGCTCTTTTCACTTTTCTCAGAGTACGGTATTCGACTTTCCTAAAGCAATGCTAGGCATTTGTATGTGTAAATTTGAAACAAAAAAATATCAGCAACAGGAAACGGCAACTTTAGCATAATAAGATATCAACCAATGACAAAAAGAGGGGCACATAACAAACACTCAGTAAATGACAAATATATAGATATCAGTCAACTTTTCTTAAAAAATGACAAGGAAGTCTAAACAGAGTTAACACATATTGATGTTTCAGTAAACATAAATTTGCATCTCACTAACATCCAAGAACGATCACACCAAAAGCATCAAATTAGCACTGTGCGTAACAATCATCAAATATACTCAATTCTTCCGAGTTCAACCTCACAATGATCAAATATACTCTACCAGATCAACTCTTAGACAATCGAACTCAATAGTAAAGACCCCAATTATTTGGTTTTAACATCTATTGCCAATTTTGATAGGAACACACATATAATCTCAATCCAAAACCATTTCTATACACATTTATGACAACCTAAACTTGAGCTTCAACACTCTCAAATTCTTTTGAATCAACTTTCTCGCTTTTTGAGTATTCGTCAACAAATAACTTCTTAATTATATTATGTTAATAATACTAAAATAACAAAATCCTAAAAACAAAATTGATTTGACTTGAAGTGGACCTGTCCAGCAGCCATCCTAAGCAAAGCCCTTCGAATCCGTGAATCCACATTCTCAGGTACCCTCATCTGCGTCCTCATCAACTCCCCAACAGTCATAACCTTCTTCCCTCCCTTTGATCCCGCCCCGGGACTAGATTCATTACTACTCTTCCCAACAGGCGAACTACTCGATTTCATCCCCAACGCCTTCTTCATCTTCGATGCCGCAGTAGATGTCAACGATCTATGCATCAAACCATCACTATCCTTTTCAACACCCTTATTTGACCCTGAAAATATTAAAAACCCATTATTGTCCTCATTGTCCTTGATTGATCCTGCGAAAAGATCTCTCCACAAAACATGACAAATAGTACCTCCAATTCAATTTAATCAACGGTTTTGTTTTTCCTTGTGAGTATCAAATTTATAATTATTATAATAAAAAATTAATTGATGGTCAAAAAGTTTAATACGGAAAAACGTAAACATCAATCAAACCGACGAATTGGAGTGAGTAGACATTGTTCTCACCATTAAGCTTAGCTGAATCAAAGGACGATCTTTCAGCAGAAAACTTCGATAACCCATTACTCTGAATTGAGTCGAAAGACGACCGTAGTGAAGAATAGCCATTAGTGTAGTCAGTAGAGTGATGAAGTGCGTTTGATGAGGATCTCTCAAGGGGTTTGTTGGAGGAGGTACGAGTGGCGGCGAGGAAGATTTCGTAGGCGGAGAGGTGGAGGTCGGAGGAGGAGAGGGAGGGGGTGAGGTCGCCGAAGGGGGTGGGGAGGGGGGAGAGAGGGAGGGTGGGGGTAGGGGTATGGGTAGGGGGGGTGGAGAAGGATTCGCGGCGAGAATGGCTGAAGGAGGAGGAGAGATTGCTGCTCAGGTCTCTGAAAAGAGACGCCATTATTGTGATAAGAGAGAAGGAGGGAGGGGGGTGGGGTGGGGGGTCTAATAGGAGTAGTAGGAGAGAGAGAAAAGAAGAGTGTAAAATACTAGAGAGAGGGAAAAAAGTGAAAAGAAAGAATTTAAGAAATATCTATAAAAAAATATGATGACACACTCATCGTAGGGATCTCGTCACACTCTCTACCTATTGGTTATGAGTATATAAATTGCGTTATGCATCATAGAATCAGTAGACTTGGATTTGCCTATTGCAAGCATCGAATTTATTGACTCGTATGTAAATATTAAATTATTTATTATCGTTATTCAAAGATTACATAAAGGAAAAACATAAAATTGAGAAATTGAAAAATTCAAAACAGGTAAAATCATGAAAAGAATGTAAATGAATTAAAACTGCGATAAAGTAAATTTTGAGTCAAGACCCTATCATTATTAATAAAAGTATTTTTTAATATATTATTCGATTAGCTCAAAATAATAGAGGTACAAACTAAAAAAAGTGTAAAAACGAGAGAGAGAGAGAGAGAGAGGTGCTGATTTGCTGGCTGTATTGGTGCGCTGGGAAGACAACTAAAGTTGTAGGTGTATTGAGTATTCACACCTAAATAACACCATCTACCTTTTCCCATCTTTCCTTCATATTCCTTTTTTTTTTCTGGTTGGCTAACCATCATCAAGTGCATGCTCATGAGCCGGTGACGCATTACATTTTCGATAAATTTTGAAAAATGCCATTGATATATTAATTTTTTAACATCTTTTCTATTTTTTTGCTTAAATAATTCATATTCTTGTAAAAATACAAAAGATATCTTATAATTTTTTCTTCTTGCTCAAATCCCCACGACTTTTAATCGGACTTCAGTCTGCCAGCAACCACCTCCACCTAACAATACCTCTACCTCCTACCCACTTCGAGCACAATTGTCGTAACCCTACCCCATGTCTCACTCCCTCTTGATTCTTGAATGCCCCTAGCTTCGGAGTGCTGGTTGATGGGTGTCGGGAGTAAGGGTGGTTGCTTTTGGGCCGAAGATGATAAGGGTGGTAGTGGTGAGCAGTGGCGGACCTGCTCATGTGCAGGTCCGTTCACTCGAACAGGTACTTTTTTTTTTTTGAAAAAAAATTTATATATATTTAAAGTAAAAATTAATGTAAAAATTATCAATTAAATTTATATTTGAATATATTTAAGCATTTTGAACAGGCACTTTAAAAATTATATCAATTTCGAACAGGCACTTTAAAACTTCTAGATCCGCCACTGGTGGTGAGTGAAGGGGTGGGGGCAGGGATGGTCTTCGGGTGTGAGATGGAGTTGGGAAGAAAGAAATGGGAGGATGTACTTTTGTCTTTCACTCGAAGTAAGTGTATTTAAATTAAAAAAATTATGAAGAATGGTAGAAATTAAAACATGCATTAACGAAATGCTATTTTTAAAATTTCTCTTAGATTTCGACTGAACGTTTTATTATTAAATTTTTCTCATTAAATTGCATGTTTGAAATTTAGAAACTTGGCAATCAATTATTCAAGGTGACAAGAGTTCGATGAAAAATTAATTTAAAAAATGTTTAGCATGAAAATGGTATCTACTAAAATTGTACTATATATATTTATATATACTCGTTTGGTAAAAATCTTCATCTCAACTAAAATTTGTTGCACCTTTTTCAAAAGAATCACAGCGGTATAGTACTCCGAAAATAAATTTAAGATTTCTGGAATTAGACTCACTAAGCCATCAAATCAAAGTTATAACAAGAACATAATTGTTTGAATCATCACTTGTTTAAGTAGTATAACCAACCTTTAGAACTAGAGTGGTTGTCATCATAATTGAGCAACTTAGTCTTCCAAAAGTCAACCTGCTATATTATTATACTTCAATAAAATACAAGAAGAATTATTTCCAAAACCATGGCTAGAAAGGATAAATAAGACTTGAAGATTTGTCAAGAATTTATGGTTCCATTCTTAAAAGTTAATTTTTTTTTTTTTTTGTAAATTAGCGATGAGGTGAGTATCAAATCAGGACCTTCTAGTTATTAAAAGTTAATTGATAATAGAGAAAGTAGCTTAAGAATTTGTATATATTATTATGGTAGAACACTGATTTTCAAAGACCATCGTCCGAAATTACCTCACCAGAATAACATTAGAAGATTTACAAATGCCTCATTCACTCGGATTTTACTCATAATATCATGTTAAGAGTTTATAGAATTTTACTTTAAAATCAATTAACAATAATAGAGTGAATAGCCCAAAATCTTACATATTAACTTAGGTAAAATTAAGGAACATAGACTTTAATTTGAATGTATGATTCTCAACAGAATTCCTACTACGCCAAGAGTAAATAAATATTTGCTTATTTACATAATTCGAGTTATACAAGAAAGCTAATAAGATTCTAGTTAACAAAAATTAAGCAAGGATGCATGATCGAAACAACAAATGAAATGGTTGAAATTGTGGTAAGAATATAAGCATCCTGATAATTATATATTCAAATTTTTAAACTAGAGATAAGTACATTCAAAACAATGGCTAAAAATAAGACTATGAAGAATCATCTTTTGTTCACTTGGTGTTATATAAGGAGTATATGGAATAACGAATTTAGATATTTTAGATTAAATGTTTGACATTAATAAACTTTTTGAGTATTTGTTCAAAGTATTTTACGATCTTAATCAATTAAGATACATTCTACGATTATTGCAGACAATTTTAAATTTAGATAAGAAACATCAGAGGATTGAACTTTTCTCTGAATTAATCAAGGATTTAAGAAAGTCAAATTGTTGAAGATAGACCGTTTCGTTTTCGTCCATTGAGTATAGTTTATGATTTGGACAAGCTTAGACGACGACGTATGCAAAGAACAGAAGAAGTCATAACAAGACAAATTGACATTGTGGCCACATGTGGACGGTATCATGCAAATATTGATGTTTTACCAAATTATTGGCATTCATTATTATATCAATGCCGACATATTAAGGTTTGTAGCTTTATATAAAACTAGCTTAATGGGGCCCGTCGACTGACGGGCCGCTATATCATTCTTTTGAATGCGGGACTAACTAACCAAAGCGAGATTTAGTAACTCATAAGACTGATAAGAGTGGTAAATATAATAAAACCTAAATACTCAAAGGTTCATACGTGAATTTTTTACATTAGTAGGTGGATGAAAAATTGTGATCAAGATCATTGTAACATGCTTGTAGACGGTGATTAAGCTAAAATAAGCTGCCAAATAAATCATATCAATTCATAAAGATACGAACTATGTAGCTCACTTTGCCAGAAGGTGTAATGCTGTCTTAAATAGATTGATTTGCACTTTCAAATTATCCAAAATGTTGAGAATTCTAACATTTTTCTCATAGTAATAATCATTATTCATGGAATTCCAATACTGCTAGCTAGAAGACCAAACAACTCAGATGAATAGATGATGATACCCAAACAAATCCAAGAAAACTTATTTAGATTTCAAGGATTAAGGTTAGTCTCCTGGTCTCCTCAACAATATGCTTCAATTCGCCGAATCGGTAACGAGAGCAATCCATTACCCTCAATTTGAGAAGCAAGAACAACATGATTCCACATAAAACAGTAGCACAAACAAGCATCACAAAAGACTCTTCCTTGCTATTCATATCCTTTGACAAATAGGTAGCAAAATTACCAGGATCTAGGAGAGCAATTCCATCATCTTCTTGTCCCTTTTTTCGATTGTTGAATGCCATACATCATTTCCTATATGCTTTGGCTATAATCAAATTATAATCAAGAATACAAAAGATTAGTACATAGATTTAAAAATAATACTCACTCGATCTCTCAAATATTGTCAAGTTTAATTGAATTGTTGCAATTACAAACTATGTAGTCTTAATTCACACATATAACCTTGATTTGAACAAAATATCGTTTGACTTCACAGTCCACGAAAGTCAACCATCAAAACCAAAGACTTGGTTTGCATTTCTAATTTCTTGATGGGGGATTGAAATAAAAAGAAAGAAATTAGGGATTACCCATCTGAATATTAGTTCTCATATTCATACAATAACAAATCCAAGTAAATTCAAAAAGATTAGATTTTTCTAAGTACTTTCTTTACATTTAAGTTTTATTCATTAATTAGGGTTTAAAAATAAAACAAAAAATATAAAAAGGGGGGGTTACGCTAACATGAGCAGCTCTATGAGTGTAATAATGAGCACATTCCAACTATGTTTCCCAATAATAATACGGATTCCGATGATAGTCATGTTTGAGGATGATAGAGTAAGGTGAGCGCGAGGCAGAGATATGGGGGAGTAGAGATTGGAAGGAAAAGGGGATGAAGATCTGTCATGGAAGTGTGGAATCTTTGAGAATGATGGATGAAGAAGGGGATGAAGATGTGGGTTGTGCAAAATGTAGGCGTGTGTACAACTACCATTGCGTAACGTACAAGCGTCTGATGCATGAAGCGGGCGTTTGTGCCTCACTCTCTTTGACGTGTGTGGACACTTGACCTTCGGTATAACGTATGAGGCACAACGTACAACTTCTGATGCAGTAAAAGTAAAAACAAAAACAAAAAGACCAGATGCGGGGTCGCGTATGGACCACGCGCGTGGGCCACACGCGATCCCGCCTTTATAAATAAATCTTAGATGCAATACTTTACTCAAGTTTATTAACCAAGGAATATATCTTTCTCTTTATTCCTATTATCCAATCATATGTTTCTTTAGAATCTACCAAGTCTATGTTGTGTGTATGAAAGTTTTTTTTTTTTGAAAATAAGGGATGTATTAATAATCGAACACAAATACAATTATAAAAGGGATAATACCAGAGTTAAAAGTGGACTAGGAAATCCACTACACTATTTGAACTACAACATTAGTCATAATTCAGCTTAAAACAGAGTGTTAACAGCCGGACCTTACTAAGTGAGCTGAACCATATGTAAATGCCCCGATCAAAAAATGTTAAAATGTCAATTTTGTTCTAAGTCATCTATATTTAACCTCGTGTGATAAACTCGATCAAAAAATGTTAGTCTGAATTCGAAGTCATGCGAATAAGGTGAAAGTAGTGACTAGAGGAGTTTAGCTTGTAATGGTTGGCAATTGTGAATTTACTCTTAATCACATTAACGATCTAAACTATTATTCGCTCCATCCTTAAATTAAAATAATTGACATATTTAGATTTTTGTTGGTTAAATTTTATAAAATTTGACCATGAATTCTCATTCAACGAGATATACATCATAGTCTTATGAGATCTTGTTGGATTCGTCTCAATATATATTTTTGAAATATCAACTTTTTATAATTCTTTCACATGTAGAATAAGAATATTTACTTTTAAATCATATTTTATTGACCTCAAGAAGTCAAAATGTACCAATCATTTAATACGAAGAAATTATCAGTTAATTTGAATTAAATATATTCTTTCTCATTTAAAGTATGAAGCTCTATTGCATTAGTGAGATTTGTTCAATTGGTAGGTATACATTACCAAATCTTTTTATTGATGAATTAATAGTTTGTCTCATCTATCCTATATAATTGAGAAATAGAGTAATTAAAAGTTACTTTTGAAATCTAATATTCTCAAGTCTAGCTCCTTAACTACCGTAGGTTTTAATAATATAGGTCCTTTTTACACATATTTTATACAATAATTACTCATCAATATCGTCAATTATATTTATCTTCGTTTTTTAATTATAAATTAGTAGCGAATGCAACTATCAGAATAGTGATCGACGAATATTATAAATATAACAAATAGAAAAATGACTAATTAAAATAAAAATTGCAATATATACTACAAATACAGAGATAATATGAAAGAAATATCGTAAAGGAACTCATTGCTATTTGCAAGTTTATCAATTTTCTCATAAAAGTAATGGGTGCCCCATTTTTATGTCTAGTTGGGCCTTGTGGGTAGGGGAATGGGCTTCTACTACAAAGATGTTCAAATTCAATTAATTGGCCCATAATTAGATTGCACTAGCCACCAAGATTTTATTACCGGAGAAACCAAAAGGATTTTATTACCAGAGAGAAACCAGAAGGAGACAGAGCTAAGATAATAAAAAAAATGGTGATATCTTCAATGAAAACCTCTGGTTCATTCCTCTTCAAAATCTCAAATGGGGTTTCAGTTAAACCCTCAACTACCACTTCCATAGCTCCACTATCTAAAGGTCAGTTTTATCTATAAGTTAGGAGCTTTATCTTTCTTTTTAGTGTAGGTTTGTAAAGTATAGAACTTTATGAAAAATTGCATTTTTTTTCAGGTTCAGTTGTGTTAAGTAGAAAGATATCTTCTTCTTCATGGTACACATGCATTTCATCTTTTGACAAGTTTCTGGTACCAATTGGACTTGAAAATGGTTGTTTGGATAGAAAGGTTTCAACTTTTGGACCTGTTTGTATGGGAAGGAAATCTGCCAAAATTGCTGGAAGAAAGGTATTAGAATAGTTGGTAATCGCTATATCTCGTGAAGATTGTCTAGTTTGATTTTCTTATGGTCAACATTGATATCAATATGATCCAATGCTATGAAGAGGCTCCCATTTTAACAGGGTATGGAGTCGGAATCGATCCAACTATTTCTAAATTCATGGAGGAGTGGAATGCAAACACTATCAACTACTTCACAATAGAGAAAAGAAGCTTACCTAGCATAATGAGCCTATTTAATGGTCGAAATAAGTACCTTTGTGGCCTTAATTGACATAGATAGTTTCTAGTTGAATCGAAATTAAAAGGGTATAGTGAACTAAATTGAAAATGCTGTATTTTGATATATCTTCCGGCCTTAATTGTATTTTTGGTTATTTGTTGACATTTGAGCATGTTTTCATAATTGCATTGTAAATGATATAAATATTGAATTGTTGGTGATTATTGCTTTTGTTGGAACTGTGCTGTTAGCTGATTTTAATAGGATGGTGTATATTGGTTATTCTGCCTGTGCTACTTTTTCATAATTATGCAAGAAATAGTAGCTTGAATTGATGGTGAAGTATCCGAAAAATGTGTTGAGAAGTTAATCTAATGAAAAGTGAAAACTATCTGAATCCTTTGTGCTAGATGGTTTTAGCAAAATTCGGTTGGGTAAGAGGTCTGCTACGAATGCTTTGCACTCTCTCCATCTTAATTTTATTCTATTCCACTGTTTATTTTTGGCTTTGAGAAGATTCGAATGTCTGTAATTAGTGTCTGACAACCTTATCCAGTACAGGGGGTCCAAGATGCTAAAAAGACTAAGGTGTACGGAAGAATCGCAAAAGAAGTTATATCAGCGTAAGTATATAACTTCTTGCAATATTTAAGTTAAAAGTTAGAATGATCAAATGTTATTGTTGTAATTAAAACAATAACAATGCAGGGTTAAAAAAGGTGGCCCTAATCCATTAGCCAACACTGCACTGGCTGCAGTAATTGAAAAGGCTAAAGAACTAGATGTACCCAAGGATATTGTGGAGCGCAACATTAAGAGAGCTAGTGAAAAAGGACAGGAGGCATATATCGAGAAGTTCTATGAGGTATTGTGTATTACTTTTTCCATTGGCTGCAGTTTTTTCACTATTATTGCATTTCTGCACAGCAAATATCCATAATCGCCCATGGTTTGCTAGTTTCCTGGTTAAATGAGCTCTGTTATTCACCAGTTATATGGTTATGGAGGAGTAGGAATCATAGCTGAGGTTTTAACTGATAAAGTAACCAGAGCAATGCTGATGATCAAAGGTGTTCTGAAGGAATATGGTGGGAAAATGGCAGATTCTGGGTCCATTATGTTCAAATTCAGGCGTGCTCGGGTTGCTACTATAAAGGTTACAAATGTTGACAAAGATCAGCTACTTTCGATTGCTTTAGAAGCAGGTGCTGATGATGTGATTGAACCTTCATTTGATGAGGATGACATTAATGATGACAGTTCAGAAAGGTGCGAAGAGTAGTCTATGATTTAAGAAATCTGATTATCTGTATCTTTTCTGGAGGTTGGTCCACCACATCTGGCAACAACAATACAGTGCACACCATAGTGATATATCACCTGGAGATCCATTGATAGCGGCATAGCACATAGCGTGAATCTTAAACATAGCGGTCACCTTGTCTTCAATATTAATATGTATAGTTTTTCTCCCTTGGAAGCACGGGAAAAGGAAATAGTGCTTAAAAACATTAGCATTTTCACTTAGTTGGCAAGTATAGTGACTTAATAGATCATTGTCTATCTTTTATAAGGTGGAAGGTCATAGAACCTTGAAATTTCTGTTTACCTCGTCAACAGTGGGCGATGTTTTTGACACTATGCTATGTTGAAGTGGTTCTTTAACTTGTCAAGAGTTACAGAGCAAGCAAACTGTAGCACTTAATTTGTGAATTAGTTAGTTTATATAAACCTGTAGGATACAGTAATTTATATTTGTTTTACTGTTATTCTAGGAGCGGCACCCATCTACATAGCCTGCACTGTAAAGATTATATTGTCATGAACCACAATGAGTGATTCTCGCCTTTTGGCCTGAACCCATAAAAAAACAAATATGATATACAGTGTCTCAGTGTCTGCTAAATGTTACTATCTTTTGACGTAATAGTGTGTAAATTATTATGAGTGTTTCTGTGATCTTTGTCTAGCAGGAAGACTTACAATTTGCAATAATTTTATGTAGGTATTTTAAAGTAGTAAGTTCAGCTGAGAACTACCCAGCGGTATTGTCAAAGTTGCGTGATGATGGAATAGAATTCGAGACTGACAAGGGATTTGAGCTACTTCCTCTTACACCAATAGAGGTTGGTAATTTTTTGAGTCTTTAGGTTCTCTATCACTCTGATCTAGCATCAGGATGGATTATGTGATATTTGTTTGCATCTGCTAAGCATACTGCTTCCATTTTGTATCATTGTTATGCTATCTGTCCCTACATTTTCTAGACTTGTTTACTTTGTGAATTGCCGACTTTGATCATGTGATGGAAGATCTAAAGTGGTCTGAAAGTTGCTTTTTCATGTTTATATACTCATATTCGCCTTTAAACCAATGGTATAATCATACATCTACATAAAGTCATTTACTAAACTTCATATTTGTGAAAAGGTAAGGAAGGTGAATCAACTATAATGGAAGAAGTTGGTAATCATCTAATGACTTTTTTCAACCAATCTCAATCTATGTTCTATTAAATGATAAATTCTTCATTAAACTTGATTCGAATCACAACAATAACTGAAAATAGAAAGTAATTTGAGTCTTTTTTCTTTATGTTTTATTCTTTCATATTTTGTTTAGTTTGGTTTTTTCGTGGCAACTATCAATTTTCAACTGATCCCCTTAAGCTTGCAATAAGTATATTTCGCGTTAGTTAGTCCATTGCAAGAACATCATCACATATGCATATAGCCTTAAAGTTAAGTGACTTAACTCAATTTGTTGGAGAGGGCAGTTCTATAAATGCGACGATAAGATAATCGCAGAGATTTTTTGAAGTTAATTATTGTCGTACTACATACACAAAATCAAAGGAAGCATAATCAAACAGGAACATATTGAATAAGAATTTATTATGTCTTCATTAAACTACTACTCAGGTTCTTTTGTGACGGGGTACCTGCAGCCGACACCCGCTGTTACTAGTCATATTCTTGGGTATATAGAAGTGATAAATAGCTCTATATGTTTGCATGCAGGTGGACGATGAAGCAATGGATTTGAACAAAGAACTTATTAACAAACTACTTGAGCTTGATGATGTTGATGCAGTATACACAGATCAGAAAGACTAGATTTGACCATCATATAGTTAGTGTCGAGCTATGTCTACATGAGCTTCATAGCCAGAGGTTGCAGTTTTGCTCCAACCATGGCATCAAATTCCAGGATTTTGCAAAGGCGATGATGGTAAACATTCAATAGCTCTAAGACATTATTTTTACAATAATAATCAATTTGGTACCCCTATCCTTCCTTTAGGAAACAGTGTTTCTTCAACGTTTGTCCAATATGGAAGACTATAAAATAGAAAAGAGCTTGTTTCGCTTTGTTTCTGGATGAGATTTGAGCAGGAGTATGTATTAGATGCCAGTCTTTCGTGTACGGTGTATTGAGTTTCATAGCTGGTGTTTCTTGCAGAAAAACGTTCACTGTTTGACGTGCTTGTAAAATTGTAAAATTGTGAAGTTACCATCAGTTACGACAAAATATTTATTATATGATAATTTGTTTTGAAATATAATTTTTTAAATATTTATTAAAATGAACTATATATATAATGAATGATTAAAATGAACTTTGTAGGTGTTATATATTAATAAAAAAAATTTATTTAGGAGTTGACCTCATGGGTACACGTATCTTTACTTACCAACTAACCAATACATGTTTTGATGATTACACTAAACCACCTTGAATAATAGCAGCTCCGCCTCCAAGCAGGACCGTTTTATAAATAATGTCAGTCATGACCTCGATAATCCTCGAAGCAAAGTCATCAGTCAACTCTTTATAACTAATTTTATTAAAAAACATTATTTTCAATTGTTATCAATTATCAATCCATTACATATTCTTTATATATAAAGTTGGTCTCAAAGCAGTTTGATTTCTAAAAGTGGAGATACCTAATAAATCATATGGTTGAAAAAAAAAAACAAATAAAAGATAAAGGACATCAAACAAATTGTGAGTCCTAATATTCCAAGAGTCAACTTTAGCATATTAAAATACACATATTTTATGTCTCCACTTCCACAAAGAAAAACCTGAAAGACCATAATGATTACAACTACTAAACTCAAAAGTCAAACATAATACCTAATGGCTAAATAGACTCCAATTCTTTCTCCATATTCTCCACCATTCCTTGTAGAATTGATTCCAAGAAACCAAAGTAGCTTTCAAAAGTGAACCCCTCAACTGGTTCACCAACAAATGACCACTCAATTTGGCACCCAACCTCCTCTTCATCACTTGGCAACACTTTGATATTTGCTTCATATGATGATATCCCAAAATTATTGTCCAAAATTTCATACTTCAAAGACTTTTCTATTGGATTTATGTCAACTAACTTCTCATTGCACCACTTGATTTCCCCTTCATTTCCAACTTGTGCACCACAATAACGGATCGAGCCGAGCCGAGTATTCCCCCCTTCAACATAGTAACATGTATCAAGAAAAGGATGGTATTTGTGGATGTTGCCAAAGTCTTCAAAAAGAGGCCATATTTGATCATGGGTTGAGCCATGAAGCTTTTTTGTGAGCTTTCCTTCCCACTTGAGTTGTTCTTGAGTTGCCATGTTGTAGAGTGTAAGAAGAAAAACCAAGTGTGTTAAGGTTGGTGTATGTTGTTAAGAATTAAATAGTGTGAATGTTAGGTAAGAACATGGTTTTCAAGAATGGTAGGAATATTGAAGTTAGAATATAATAATCTTGATTGAAATGAAGTTAATTTAAGGGTTGGACCACCTTTAAAGTTGACACGTTTGTGTATAAATATAGAGTTCGATGGTGCTAAATGTTATATTGATAATAAATTACCATTTATTATTATCCACCATTTGAAAAAGAATGATGTATTTTTAAGTTTTGATAGTTGACTTTTTAATATTAAATTGGATAATATTTGATGACAAATGTATAAAAAGATAATATCGAAGTAGTAGTTTTGATCACTAAAAAGTACATAATTTGGGTAAAGTTAGTATCGAGGATCATTAGGATGATGGTTTAGTTTTTCGTTTACTCCACTATATAAATGTGCGAGATCGTGAGTACGACGATTATATTCTTTTTGAAAAAATAACTAGCATAATTTTTCATGAAAAAATTAATAGAACTAACATCGTCAATCATTAATGAACAATATTACTTCCTTAGTCTTTTTATATGACATTTTAGATTTTGTTTTTTATTTATTAAAATTATCAACTAACCAATAATATAGTGACTATCAATTTATATTTTATATTATTAATGTACATTTTGGTCTTTTTATTTTTTTATAATCTATATAAAAATATTTAAATCGTAATATAAAAAAGGAACGGAATAATAAGAAGGAATTGGTTTGAATTGATAAAGGAATATTATCGAAACTTGTATCCAGATTGAAGTGTAGTAAAAGATTGGATCACATTTAAAGTTGACATTGTAATTCTATTCGAAGAATCCAAGGATAATTACTCATGGAACAAAAAGGCTTATTTTCGTCTTGTTTCCCGACTCTCACTGAAATTTTAAAAGACATTTAATATTTTGTTAAGTTTTAAATTGCCTTTTATATTTACTTTTTTCTTTTTTCATCTTAAATTGTAATATTTGCTCTTGGACTAATATAAAAGATAGGGTAAATATAAAATAACAAATTTATTAATTTTTAGAAATTTGTTATTATTTTTTTGGTCACTTTGTAAAAGAAACTAAACACGTGTATCTACTCTTAATAAAAACAAATGATTAATTAAAAAATTAATTAAAGCAATTTAAAACTCTTCAACTTCTTCATTAGACACCCCTAGTCCCTTACCCCATTCATCTTCAAGCACCTACCCAACCCCATTCTCACAACAAATTCATCGTAACCTATACCTTCTCTAGCAACCGGGCGGGGCTGGGGGTCGGGGTTGATTTTGGTATGTGGTGGTAGTAGGCTTTGTGGTTTTAGTGGCGATGACGATGGTAATGATGGTGGTGAGTATAGGTGGGAAGAGTATGAAGGTGGGATGTAAGGAAGAAGATAAAGAGTGATGAAGTTAATTTTTAATTTACAAATTTTGATATTATTAAAAAAAACCTAAAAAATTAATAAATGTGTTCTTCCAAATTTTCCCTTATTTTGGACATTTTTAAATTTCCACGATAGCTGAAGAGGCAAGACCAAAGAAGCCAAGAAGAAAGCGGTCTCAAACAACCAACGGGAAAGTGGATTGAGTCCATACCCAAATTCTCATGGATCAAATTCGTAATGGGACTACGGGACTCAAACAATTGGATTCACCTACAATTAGACGTGCCAAACGAACCGGCCCGGCCGGACCCAGTCCATTAAGGGTTGGATCGGCCCGCCCCTCGTATATGAGATGGGCCCAACGGAGCTGACAGCCGGGCCGGGCTGAGCCACAAACGAAAACATGGGACCCGTCCGACTCGGGCCTCACGGTACCCGGTCAGAATTTAACGGGGTCCGTTAAACCTAGCAAAGGTCCCTTAGATGAAATTCTATTTATATCACAAAACCCTCCAAATAAATTTATGGAAAGATAACACAACATAAATTTAATAAGAAAAAAAGATTTGACCTCTCCTGCAGAATTTTCTTCCTTCTAGAATGGTCATTTTTGGACAACTTTGCTCTTCTAGATGTATTCTTCAACACATATATATTTGCATTCATTTCTCACCTAAATTCTGGTGGATAGCTACTGCATTGAGGGGGCAATAGCTAACATTATTATTACCCATACACTAACTATAATAGAAGTAAATGTTTGGTCTTGAGTAATGGTTAACGATCCAGCCTCCTTAACTGGATCTGGAGGTCCTAGGTTCGACTCTTGACAAGATATTCTAATAAAATTAATGTATTTGCCTCCATTATTGGGTAGATTTCCGCCTCCTGATAATGTACGATTTACTTTTCGTATGATATCGTTTGACAAAAAATAATAGTACCAAAAAAATTATAAATCAAAGTCTCAAACGACTAATGTAAAGCAGCTTAACGAGAATTATCCGCCCTAATAAATTATAACGGAAGTTAATTAACCGAATTCCCTAAGAAAGAACTCTAATAGGTTACAAATTGTTCACTCATTAGTTCATTTTCTTCCTTTTCTTGTTCATCATTTATTACTTCACCTCTTGTGAAGTATATGTTTTTTTCAATTTATTATTTTCTATCAAATTATTTTGTTGCTTCAAAATAATTATAATATCATGTGTTGAGAAAAAAAACTTTACTTACATTTTCATCATTCAATTATTTAACTTCTACCTACTAACCTACCTACAAAAATTATCCGCCCTAATAAATTGTAGCTCAACAAACTGTGTTTCTACAGAATTCCAAGAGTTTTCAAATTTATTCCCTGTTCTATTTATTTATTAAATTATTTATAGACGAATCTGCCCATTCAAATCATCATATTCAACAAATTTTCACATTGACTTGAATCCTCCACTAAAAAAAAAACAGAAGCATTTCTCCAACGTAGCTGATGTGCTCACATAAAGAAACCAAATGTATTGATCACAACATCAAAAGAATATTAACCAGAAAACTATCCTACATATCTATGACAAAAGTGCCCCAAGGCGACACCATAAATAAAGATGATGCCCAACATCTCCAGCCCATACTGCCGTGTCACTAGGCCGTCTTTCATGATCAGATGACCAAAAGTGATGTTCAAACTATTGGAAATATGAGATCATTTTATCTCATAAAAAGTGCCCGTTGAACAATTAAATTGTTTCAAAGATTAGTACATTTAGAATAGAGTAAAAGACATGAATCATCATTCATGTTTAGCCAAAATCCATATACGCTCACATATGAATTAAAAGGACTCATTCGTTCATTGACGTTTTAAAAATGGACTCATCCACCATTTCCGTCACAAATTCCGGCAACTGAAAAAGATGTGTTATTGTCGGGAGGGAATAATATTATGTACTGTATAATATTTTATCACAATAAAATCCTATAATATAATAGGTTATTTGAATTAACAATGATGATTATCATAATAAAATTCAATAGCCACCATTATGAATAAAATTAATTTCACTATGTAAGAATGAATAACATTCGTTCTTATTTTTCCACTATTTATTATTCTCATGTTTTGATATAACATTTGATAGAAGAAACCTCTCCCCTCCCCTAAGCTTGGCCCAAAACACAAGAGGAAGAAAACTTCAATTTTATTTTTCATTTTCTCAAACAAATACATCTAATGTTCTAGTATAATGACCGAATGGTTTGGGTAATTCATTGGCGTGGATTATATCTTGGAGTGTTGGAATTCAAGCACTAACAAGGAGGAGTTCAACCATTCCGTTGCATTTCCTAAAAAAGTACACAAATACTAAACCTTCTATGAAATGGTCAATATATGTTGTAGGATCTTGGTTTAATGAAAAGCGAACGTTATTAAAATATTTGTTAAAATATGTTCTAAATCCCTTCACAAACGCTGTTGAACCTCCTTATTGTCTGTCGATGCTCCCATGAAACTATTGGCGCTACTGGAGTAATTGCCCCTGAAAGTGAACGAGAACTATCCTTTTGCGGCTCACTACTGGCCCTAGAGTCGCTTTGCTCCACTTCTTTCCAACACCACAACATGACACAAAGAGCATCCTACCTTGAAAGACATACTAGGTTTCACGAACTAGACATAAAATCGTCATACCTTGGACATACAAGGTTCCATGAACTACAACATTTCAACTTACATTACAATCTCTGTAGACAACTAACTCTTTACTTTCTTAATTCCATATCGCAGTAGCACACGCCAATCACATTCGGACCCATCATCTGCTTACTGAAAAACTTATTCCCGATGTATGATAGTGAACTTCTCAATTCTTGTGACTGCACCACTCATCTTTTTTCACAAATTAGAACCACCAACATAAGTTCTCGATACCCTGAATTGAATGAGAATTACCATATTTATAAGTTTCCTTAAAGAACCTGAAAGGAAATTACTTCTTCATCAAGAACAAGGTCACATAGGCAATGTCCTATCACGCTTGAACATTGTGCGACTTTCATATGTTAAAATAGTCTCTTTTTTTCATCTAGATACACGAACTTCAATAATTATTTCAATTAGGCACCTGAACTGTTGAATATTTTATAGGGCAAATGACCAGGATGATCACTTATGTTTGGGTAGGGGTCCCGGTTGATCACCTATGTTTCAAATGATCCTGGTTGATCACTTATGTTTCTAAATCGAGTCTCAGTTGGTATTTTAGACCTAAAATCTGTTAATTATCACCTAATTACCTCACGTGACCGGCACATGTCATTTTTCAGGGGTAATTTAGTCATTTCAAGTCTTTTTCCCAATTTTTTTTTTTGCAAAAAAAAAAATCGAAAAACAAGTGAGGTTGATTTAGAAATATAAGTGATCAACAAGGACCCTTTGAAACATAAGTGATCAACCGAGACCCCAACCCAAACGTAAGTTCCCTTATAATGTAAAAATCACAACAGATTAAGTAAAGAATAAAATGTACATTGATTGTTAGAGATAATACCCCTCCATCCTTATTTTACAATAATTATTTTATACATTTTATTTTTAAGTTCAACTTAATGATACATATTTATCTCTAACAATCAATGTAAATTTTATTCTTTACTTAATCTGTTGTGATTTTTACATTATAAGGGAACTTACGTTTGGGTTGGGGTCTCGGTTGATCACTTATGTTTCAAAGGGTCCTTGTTGATCACTTATATTTCTAAATCAACCTCACTTGTTTTTTGATTTTTTTTTTTGAAAAAAAAAATTGGAAAAATGACTTGAAATGACTAAATTACCCCTGAAAAATGACATGTGCCTGTCACGTGAGGTAATTAGGTGATAATTTACAGAGTTTAGGTCTAAAATACCAACTGAGACTCGATTTAAAAACATAAGTGATCAACCAGGACCATTTGAAACATAGGTGATCAACCGGGACCCCTACCCAAACATAAGTGATCATCCTGGTTATTTGCCCTATTTTATATAGGTATCTGAACTGTACTTTTAGCACCTAAACTTTCGAAAAACGTATTGTTGACATATGAACTTCACTTTAATTATCATGGATACTTTGGTCTCAAAAATACATTTCAGGTGCTTATTTGAAATGTTCAACCATTCAGGTGGCTATTTGAAATAATTATTGAAGTTCAAGTGCCTAAATAAAAAAAGCCATTTTAATACTCCCTCCGTCAATAAGATTAATTTTCCTAATATAACAGTTCCTTTTTGAGGGTCTTATTTTACTAAATTTGGTAAAATATAGTGGAGGAGAAATTATATTACTGATGAAATGAATTCAAATTTATTTTAAGCTTCATATAAAAGTAAATAGTCCTTACAAAATTGGAAAGAAGGATTAACAAATTCCTTAATCACACTAATAACATCAAAATTAGACATAATTCCAATATTGCCAATTACCCATTAATCATTTTGCAATTCACAAGTTATTACAAAGATCCTAAATCCATTATTAGAACAATTTCTCAATCAAAGACACTGTGCTTGAAAGAAGCCCCTCAAATGTTTCAACAGCTACTTTGTAAGTAAGCCCACCAAAAGGAGTTAAAATAATTCTCCACTTGAATATGCATCCATTTTCACCAGCAGGCAACACTTGCATGGTTGCCTTCAACTTCTCAACTCCTCTGTTATTTTTTCCTATTTTATAGGTGACATATTTCTCGGTCGTGCTAATTTTTAGCAACTTCTCCGCCACCCAGAGGACCACAGTCGAGTTGGGGTCTGATGGGGACGGAGACATGGAAATACTGTAACGGTTCAACCCTGGTTGAACCGCGGTACCTTTGTCACAGAAAGTGACATCTGTAGGGTAGATTTTGTAGAGGTTACAATAATCTGCTAGGTAAGGCCAAACTTGGTCAGCAGTTGGACCGTTTATTTTGGCAGTTAAGGTTATTTTCCAATCTTTGGTTGCCATAATGGTTTGGCAGCTTGATAGAAGTAGGAGGAGGAAGATAGCTGCCATATTTGAAATTTTGAATTGGTGAATAGATATGATTTTGAGGAATGTTTAGTTGAATTTCATTTGGTTTTTGTGCATTAATATGGTTTATATAGAGGGACAATAAATGTCGAGAGTCTTTTTAAAGGGGCCTCGATTTGTAACTGAGTCGATCTAAACAAAAATTTCGTTATGAAATTAAGTAAAAGATATAAAAATGAAACAAAATTCGACTATGAACATTCATCAGTAGTATATATATATATTTTTCTATAAGAATAAGTAAATGGAGAATCAGTTAATTTTATTAATTCAGTTCTGTTTTTTGATAATTAAAGATCACAAGAGTTTTGAATTTAGAAACTTATGATTAATAGAAATAAATTTTTTTCATTAATTTATTCGATTAAATCGTTTATCATTAGATTATTCGATTAACTCGTTCTTATTAGTCCAGTTGTATCCATTTCCTAAACTGATGCAGAGGCAGTTGACTATATATGTCCGGATCGGCGGCTATTTAGTGGTATTATTTTACTGATATGGAGTAATAAACTAATTGCTTGACTTATTGGTAGACATTAGAGTTGTGATGAACCGACTTATAGCGAGCAGATTAATTAATTTACGCAAACATAAATTCGAATATATATATATATAAATTCAATATTATATTATTTCCATTAATTCATATTGCATCTATATATGAATGATGACGATTTTGTTGAATGTTTAGTGTGGCAAATCCAAATTTGAATTTGAAAAGTGAGAAAGTCTCATGTACAAGAGTCTTAAGTTTTGCAACCACCTTAGAAGGAGTTTGAGTTGTTGATGTTGAATGAGTAATAATATTATGTCAAATCCTCTTGCGGGGGAGAGAGGGTAAAAATTATGGATTGAGCTTGGAAAAAATTGTGAAGCCAGGTGTGTGTGCACGAATGCTATTTCGAAAATTTGGGCTCTTCGTGCGAGTCAAAGCTCGATTTGCATTTGAATTTAAAAGAGGTGTAACGATTTGTGTATTGATTAGCAATGAAGCGTATTATCTTTTTTGTTGCAATCGTTCATTGTTTTTTTCTTTGTGTAATTTTCGATTGTAGTAATTTTAATATTGTAGGTTTAGTGTTTGGTTGTTATCATAGTTCATGAATTTGTATTTGTTCTTTTGTAAAGTAGTATTGTGTAGCTTCGTTTTCCCGATTAGCAGTCTACTAAGGACTTTTTTATGGTAAGAGCACTGACATGAGTCTCCCAATAATTTTTCCTATAATACACTTCTCATTGTCAATTTTTTATTTTTGACAATAGCTTTTTACGCGTCTACTTTATCAGCTTCCCTATTATTTACCCAAACTTAAAAATTTCAAATTCCAAATATGTCAATATTTTTTTAAATTCTCAACAACTATATTTTTTAAAGTACAAAGTGATTTTAATAAGTTAATAAATTTCATTATCTCTTCTTTTTTGAATTTTAGATGAGTTTAAAAGTTTCTCATTATCAAATTAATTAAGTTTTATAACATTAATTCTTTTTTATTTTATTTTTTCTATTTCACGGTTTGTTTAGTATTCAAATGTACAATATAGTACAACTTATTTGTTTCATACCCAAAAGAACCAATATTTCTTTGTATTTTGTACAAATTCTAATATACTCATGCAATTTCTATGGTTGTATCCTATTTATGTGCGATTATTTTTGCTAATTAATACGTAATATATAACATATCAATTTTTGTTGGTGTTGAACTCTGTAACATCAATTTGGTGCAAAGATTAATCGTAAAGATAAATGGTAAAGTTAAATCGTGACAAATTTGAGTTCATTGTGAATTTAGACCGATTAAAACATATTATAATAGATTATATACATTATAATAATAGTCATTTCAACCCAAAAAACTTGTCTAATACTATTAATTTTTCATTAAGGGTAAAATAGTCAGTTCACCCTAAAAATGTGGTATTTTCTTAATAATTTTTTTTTGTACATTTTGACAAATATTGAGCTCAACTGTGGTAATTTCACAATTTTCTCCCATTAACCCTATTACAAAGACCCAAAGATGCAGAGCCATACATACTCTGTTCCATATCCTTAAAACTTTTCAGACCCAAACCTCCCTCTGTTTAGTTTTTATAATAAACTCTCATTTGACCTCCATTAGTAAATAAAAGCATTCATGCCAGTAGTTTGCTTTGCCAAAAATCACTAATGATAAAAGAAACCTTAGTCAACCACGTAAGTATTGCTAAATAATGTCTAATCCAGTCAAACTAGAATTATGCAACAATATTGACAAAGTCATTTTAAAAAAATAATATTAATACTATTAGACTCATTCTTACAAAACAATATTAACAAAGTCAATAATTATTTGCACCTATAATGTTAGTCAAATGAATTATGCAACAATAAAATGAGAAAATTGTCGAAATAGTCCCCGATAGTGAGATCAAATTACACTTTAGCCCCCAATAGTTACACGGTTGCATTTTAGTCCGCGAAAGTGGCCAAAAGATTGCACTTTAATCCCCAGGTCATGTTTTCCAATAAAGTTGGGGTCAAAACACAATTTTTAACAATTATGGGGTAAAAACACAATTTTTGATGGTTGTTTTCCAATAAAGTCTACAATTATGGGTTAGCTAATGGACAAACTATAATATAATGGTTGCCGTAATAGTCCCTGATAATGGGACCGAATTGTTAAAAATCTTGTTTTGACCCCATAATTATTAAAAATCGTGGTTTGACCCCAACTTTATTGAAAAACATGACCTGGGGACTAAAGTGCAATCTTTTTGCCACTTTCGAAGAATTAAAATGCAACCGTGTAACTATTGGGGACTAAAGTACAATTCGATCCCACTATCGAGGACTATTTTGACAATTTTCTCACGATAAAACTATAAGTCTGTAAATTGATGAGTAGCATCTTATTCAAATGTCAAGTATTTTTTGAATACTAAAAATAATGGATTTATTTTTTGATTGTGATAGTTCTTTCTCCGATGAAGATATTAAGTCTATTATTTTCATATTGCAATAACAATTTAATATAAAAGAGTCCTAATATATCATCTCGAATTTTCATCAATCATGATGTTCTAAGTGGGCACAAATGAGTCGTTAATATAGTCCTCGTTAGAGTCACCAAATTGCAGTCTAGTCTTCAAAAGAGGTCACAAAATTACATATTAGTCTTCACATTAATTATTTATTAACCAACACACGATAAAAGGTTAAATTTGGGCAAAAATGAAATTCTTTTTAGCTTCCAAATGAAGATTTATTAGATACCAAAATTGAATCTAACTCAAATAATCATTTTTTGCCCCAAATCTAGCTTTTCATAGCGTGAGGTGTTAAAAAATAACGGAATAATTAATACGATGAGGATCAATTTGTAATTTTTTTGCCAATTTCTGAAACTAAACTATGACTATCACTATTAAAAACTAAATTGTAATTTGTTGATACTATTAATGATTCTGTATGTAATTTGCTCGTTATAAATATTCTTTACTTTTTTTTTTGATAACGAGTGATATATTAAAATCCCGAGACGGGAAAAACCCAAACTGTTACACAAACCAACCTGAACACTAAACTACTAATATTGGGCCAAGTCTGCAAGAGCATCAACTCGACTCAGCCCATAAGATAAGGGTAATGGCGGGCCATGGTCAACCTGAGCCCAAAACCATCCCCTAAATAGTTCTACCTTAGAATCCTAGGCTTCATTACTTTCATTCTTCACCGGATGCAGGGAGCTTTGGGGTTGTTGACCAGGCTTGTAGCTGAATCTTCTGCCTCCAAAAAGTAAGTCCCAAATTGAACAATCTCTTTTGGATTTTTGCAATTGTTATCCCATAAGAGTGTGTTCCTTTGATGCCACATCTCCCACATGCAAATGATTCATATTCTGAACCTATCTGGTGGTAGATGTTTTTTGTATTCCATGAATAAATCTGTGAACTGCATGTTTGAGCCTTGTAGATCTTTGATATGTAATAAGACTCTGATTTCTCTTGAAAATATACAATCCTGGAATAGATGTATGTCCGATTCCTCATATGATGTGCAAAATAGGCAGTTGACACATAAATCCACATGTTTCTGTAAAAGGTTGACTTCGGTTGGTAGTTTGTTGTGGCAAGCTCTATAAATAAAGTGTCTAATCCTGCTTGGCACTTTTATTGACCACACTTTGTCAAAAATTGAGGTCCTGATAGTACTAGTACTGGTCTGATTCTGGACATCTCTATGTTTTGTGTGCGATTCAAAAATGTGTTTGTATGCTGACTTGACTGAAAAAACACCATTCTTCCCACAATTTTATGTTGGCTTGTCTTTTAAATGCAGTACTCTTAAATGAATCTGTAGTATTGCTTCTACATCAATTGGATAAAACAGGGAGTTTACTAGTCCACTTTCCAGATGCCTATTTCCTCATCTATCAAATCTGCAATTTTATAGTCTTTGCATGCTTGATTAGTGGGAGTAATAATAGTATGTGAATGGGTATGAGTTACCCATCTGGTTTGCCATATACTGATATCGTTACCATTTGCTAATTCCCGCTGTATTCATGTTTTGACGAGGTTTTGGACGGACAGTATGCTGCGCCAGGTGTAGCTAGGGCTGACTCCCAGTGATGCATTCCAAAAATCTGACTGAGGGAAATACCTTGCTTTATATACCCTGGTAAGAATTGAATCCGGATTCTGAATAATTCTCCAAGTCTGTTTACAAAGAAGTGTCTGATTGAAGCTCGAAGTGTCCCGGAAACCAAGACCACCTTCACTTTTAGATTTACATAAAGTTTTCCAAGCAATCCAATGTATCTTTTTGTTTTCTGGATCTGATCTCCACCAAAAGTTAGATAGAATAGTATTTATTTTATTATATATCTGTTGAGGTAGTTTGAAATAACCCATTATAAAACAGGAATCGTTTGTAAAACCGATTCTTTACTTTTGAGATAATAAATATCTTTCTACTCAAACATCATCCAAGTCAAACTATTGATGAGATCCCAAAATTATTGTAAATTGTACCACATGCGCTGATGTACATGGTCCACAATACCTCAATTTTCTTATCCTTATCCTTATCAAAAACAATGTACCTTATCAATAATGTTAGATGACCATTTGTACGGTTAAACTGAGAGTATTTAATGTATGTGTTAAAGAAGTACTAATCGCTCAGTGAATTATTGTTGTACTTTATGGTCATCGTAAGTAGATGTTTTAACTTTTGCTTAAAGAGTACATAACACCGCCCTTTGAAGAGGTGCCTCTAAATGGCATAAGTAGAGGGTGTTTAAGCGCCTTCTTAATCTAACTTAGAGAGCGCTTCCCTTCTTGAGTAAAAAAATTGTTCCTAAATTAATGTTTTTGTTAGATTGTTAAAGGTTAAAATTTATTATTGAAGAATTTTATAACTTTGATAAATATCTCAAATAAATAATAATATTTTCAATTTTATGTCATTTTTTATACATTCTTCTCCTCAACTTGTTGAAACTAAGTTAATTGTCGAAATGGTCCCAGTAAGTGGAGGCCTGGTGCACTTTGGTCCCGAAAAGTGGCACTGTTGCGGAAATGGTCCCTGAAAGTGTGTATATTTGTGCAATTTAGTCCCCATCCCGTTAGTTCCGTTAAATTTAAGCGTGAACAACAATTTTTGGGGCAAAACCAAAATTTTTTATAACTTAATCGATGTTGTAGAATTTTTTTCCGGCTGTTTTAGAGAGTTAGAAGAACGTTTGAGGATATGAAAATGATTAAACTGAATTGATCTCTTAATTTTAATGTATTTAATTGTTTCTTTTGCCTTTAACTTTTTGTTATTTACAGTTTTGGCCCCAAATGGGGCTATTAAGTTATAAAAAGTTTTGTTTTTGCCCCAAAATTTCTATTCAAGCTTAAATTTAATGGAGTTAACGGAATGGGGACAAAATCGCACCAATATACACACTTTCAGGGACCATTTCCGCAACAGTGCCACTTTCAGGGACCAAAGTGCACCAGACCCCCACTTATTGGGACCATTTCAGCAATTAACTCAAACTAATACCTTAAATATTATACTTTATAATAAAGGGATTGAGTTTATATTTTCGCTCTTAAATATTTTCTAAATTAGTAATTTGAAACAAAATAGACTTAAGTCTTCTTTCTCCGCCAACAACTAATAGAGCCGTTAACTTGGGGAACATTTCAAACCGTTTGTGCTCGTGTTAATTAGAAGTACCAAAGTGCAACAATGGTTGTTCCCACTTAGTAAAACAATTTCGATAATTATTACATGTGTTAACACAAAGTTCACTTCATAAGAAACATTTATCATGCAAAATAATGGGGCGAATTGCATGAATAGTCCCCGATAGTGTCATCAAGTTGCAGTTTAGTCCCCAATAGTGGAACAGTTACAGCGTGTCTCCGTAACCGACCAAAAGTTGCATAGTAGTCCCCATGTTAACTATTATGTTAATTTTTAACACCAATAAGCGACGAAAGGTTAAATTTGGGGCAATTTTTTTAAGACTTAAACTCATTTTGGTGTTAAAAATTAATGAAGTTTTGTATTTGATCTTCGTTATAAATTTCATTAGACACCAAAAATGAGTTTAAATCGTCAAAAAATCTTTTTTTTTGCCCAAATTTGACCTCTCTTCGCGTGTTGATGTTAAAAATTAACGGAAAAGTTAACG
Organism: Echium plantagineum; assembly: GCA_003412495.2. Lineage (NCBI taxonomy): Eukaryota > Viridiplantae > Streptophyta > Magnoliopsida > Boraginales > Boraginaceae > Echium > Echium plantagineum. Next base: position 22,990,726 of record CM016564.1, read on the forward strand.
TGAAGACTAATCTGCAACTTTATTGCCACTTTCAGAGACTAAACTACAACAATACCACCGTTAGGGACTAAATTACAACCTGACGACACGGAAGCTGTTCGTACAATTCAAATAATCTTATTATTATTACGAAAATTTAGTGCATCATTTTCATTTATTTCGTTAGTAACTGATAGCGAAAATAAAAGCACAATAAACAACAAATGGTATACTTATTCATCCTCATTTTTCAAGAATCAGACGAATAAGTTCTGGACCAAAGTAGATATGCCTGAAAAAATCCCTTGGAGTGTATTAACAAATTCTTGGTAAGTTTGGTTATTAACAGGAGCACCAACAATTGTCCACTGAAATGAGCTTCCTTCTTTAGCAGGCAAAGCTTGCATGGTTCCCCTTAAAAACGTTACCCCTATGTTATTCTCACGAAATTCATACGTCAGATATCGTTTTTTCTTGTCAACCCTAATCAGAATCTCCCTCGTGTAGAACACGAAGGTAGTGTTGGGTTGGGTCCCGGGAAGCTTCCCCGTGCTGAACCGAATCTGACCTGGCTTTCCATCGACTCCTTCAGTGCAGAAGGAGTTATCACTAGGGAAGATTAAGTAAAGGTTACAATAATCTCTAATGTAAGGCCAGACTTGGTCGGCGGTTGCAGCATTAATTTTGGCAATAAAATTTGCTTTGTAACGAGTTTGAGTTGCAGCTGAAATGGTATGGCTGCCTCCTAGAAGAAGAAGAAGGAAAATAATGGCTGCCATATTTGTAAAAATGGATACATATAATTTTGCTTATAATAAATGGTTTGTTTTCAAGAAAGCCTTTTGATGTTTTGGCTTATGAATTTGTCACATGGTTTATATAGAAAAAAAAGATGGAGGGCTTCCTTTCACTATCATGTTTTTTATAGTTATTTAATTATTTTGATGTTCAAAGAAAGAAAAAATTGTCAAAATAGTCTTCAAGTTGCTCTTTGGTCCCAGTTATTCAGTTAATATTGGTTCTTCGAAATGCTTTCAATTATTGATACAAAAGGTGCGTTTTAGTCCTTAACCGTTACTTTTAGAAGGAAAACGTTAATATGGACAAAAACGTAAGCATTCAGCACAATTAGGCACATAAAACGCGATTATACCAACTATATGTTGGGGCAAAAATGAAAAATCTGGGAAAGATGATTTGCTATTTTTAATTTATGAATCGATTTAATGGGTATATTATTCATATTTTTGTTATTAGTTTCAACTTTTCTCGATTAAATGATGGAAGGGATAATTGCAATTCATACAAATCTGGGGATAAGTTCTATATTGACCCAGCGAAGCTTTTTCCATTAGCAAGATTTCTTCCTCAACCTAAGTATGTCTTCTTGACGATTTGCTTTTTTTAGCTTGTTCGTTTTCATCCTAGTGATTCAACGTTGAGGTTGCTTAGAGGCTACGATGTTGGTTTTGTGTCTGATTGCTACCTTCTATATTCAAGCAATAGTATGATGTTAATAATATAGTCATTGCCTTTATCATGGACGCTCTCACCTATACGAGACTCATGAAAAAAGAAGGACAATTATCATTGATCACTTGGTTATGTAGTTGAGCTTTCAGTCCTTCAACTTCTGATGTACTTTTTATTTTTCGCATTTAATTTTGCAAACTCAGTGAAGTCATTCATCCCATTCTCATATTCATTTGATAAACTATCGGCGGCCATCCACTTTCATTCCATAATTTCTACCACATATTGATTACTACCATAAGATGTACCAAGAAACATTCAATATTTTTCCAAGAAACATTTAAGATTAGTCAATTTAGGTGAACAAGTACAAACATTTAATATTTTTCAAAGAAACATTTAAGATTAATCTAAGATCTAATAACATTTTATAATTTTATATCTTAAATCATCCCATCTTTCAATTTTTCTAACTATGACCTAACATTTTACAATTTTATATCTTAAATATTTCAATATTTTAATTTTTTAATCATGGCATAACATTTTACAATTTTTCATCATAAATAACCCTAAAGTTAATATTTTTTTAATTTTAAACTAATTATATCTAACTAAACAGACAATTTCAATAAACAAACTAATCTAATTTCGAAATAGTTAGTAATAATTACAAGTTAACTAATAAATGCAAACTAATTTCAATAAACAAAATAACTAATAAATTTAAACTAAAATTACAATATATTAAACTAAAATTACAAAAACACTTACTTGAACTATGTATGAGCCTTGAAATTAGATGTCGGACGTGGTGGTGATGTGGATTTACCGTTAGTAGGGTGTAGTACGTATGAATTTTGGGTGGGGGTCGAAATGGGAGGTTTTGGAATGGAGGAGTAGAAGAAGGGGAAGGGGAAGAAGGAAGGAGGAGGAGGAGGAAAGGAGGAAGAAAAAAGGAGGACGAGGGAGGAGGAAGGAGGAGATGAAGGAGGAGGAATGAGGGTGGGGGTAGGTTCTCTGATGTGTTGCGTGGAGTTCTGGGGGTTATTGGGGGGGGGGGGGGTGTGGGGGGGGGGGGGGATATTCCGCCTAATCCTTATTAATCCCTTTTTTTTAATTTCTTTTAAAATAACTTAGACGTATAGTGTCGTTCAAGTGGCCACTTAATTGACGCTTCATAGGAGTGTCGTCTAAATGCCACTTGGACGATCTTTTTCTGAAGTGTCGTCCAATTGAATATTGTCCAAGAGCCTTTTTATAGTAGTAAGAATTTGCTTAATTTTAAGAGATCCGAATTCAGCCGTGCGAATGAAAAGCGAAGTTGGTGCTTAGCGCTTTTTAGAGCATTTGCAATAGATTATTTAAAAAATTCTTTAAAATCGACTTCTTAATTTTTACCCAAATCCACATTTGTTATTTTATTACTTCCATCACTTATACCTTTTAATATTAAGAAAAAACATAGTTTGAGAATGTGTAAAGATAAGACATTTCCAATAATATTTGAGGAAATATTTTACAATAGGAAATTTGAATACTTGATATTTTCTTTTTTGTCTCTATATTCTAACTATAAAATTTACTTTTTGCACCAAATTTGACCTCTCTTCTCGAGTGGATGTTAAAGTTTACGAAATAGTTAACGTGAGAACTAATCTGCAATTTTTTTATCACTTTCTAAAACTAAACTGCAATGATGTCACTATTGGAGACTAAACTGCAATCCCATGACACTATCAAAGACCATTTGTGCAATTCAAATAATCTTATTATATATGACAACAATTTAGTGCATCATTTATTAGTCGATATCAACTATAAAAGTACATCAAACAACAGATTGTACTTATTCCATCCATCATCATTTTTCAAGAATCTCTGCATAGATATATATTGATAATCAGATGAATAAGTTCTGGACCAAAGTAGATATGCCTGAAAAAGTCCCTTGAAGTGCATTAACAAATTCTTGGTAAGTTTGGTTATTAACAGGAGCACCAACGAGTGTCCACTGAAATGAGCTTCCTTCTTTAGCAGGCAAAGCTTGCATGGTTCCCCTCAAAAACGTTACCCCTATGTTATTCTGGCGAAATTCATACGTCAGATAGCGTTTTTTCTCGTCAACCCTTATCAGTATCTCCCTCGTGTAGAACACGAAGGTAGAGTTGGGTTGGGTTCCAGGAACCTTCCCCGTGCTGAACCTGATCTGACCTGGCTTTCCATCGACTCCTTCAGTGCAGAAGGAGTTATCACTAGGGAAGATCAAGTAAAGGTTACAAAAATCTCTAATGTAAGGCCACACTTGGTCGGCAGTTGCACCATTAATTTTGGCAATAAAATTTGCTTTGTAACGAGTTTGAGTTGCAGCTGAAATGGTATGGCTGCCTCCTAGAAGAAGAAGAAAAAGGAAAATGGCTGCCATGTATATTTGTAATAAGAATGGTTTAATTTGTTTTCAAGAATGTTTTTTGATGTTTTGGCTGATGAATTTGTAAGATGGTTTATATAGAAAAAAATGGAGGGCTTTCATTATTCACTACCATGTTTTTCTCATAGTTGTATTTTGATGTTCTAAGAAATAAGACCATTGACTAAGAATTTGATTTTTTCTAGAACATATTATAATTATTAGAAGACAAGGTCTTATTTTTGAACAATTCAACATATGAATTATGAGAAAATTACAGGAGTGCAACAATTGTTATATTTGCTTAAGATAAAATGAAAACCATCATCGAGTCTCGAGCTGAGAGATGTGATTTAACTCATTAAAGAATTATAAATAGCTTATATATCTTATAACAATTTGAATACACCCTCCATCCATATTAATCTTTTTCCATTTTACTTTTTCACGATAGTCGAAACACGATTTAATATATAAATATCTCTTATTTTACACTGAAAAATTATGGGAAGTTGATATTGTGAAGATATATATTAAAACGAATCTAACAATATATCACATGACCATATTATTTATTAGCTACTAATAAAAATTTACGCTCAAAGTTTTTAAAGTTTAACTCCCAAAATAGGAAAAAAAATTATGTGACGGAGGGAGTATAAGATTTACTTAGTTATAAAAGATCCGAATCTAACCGGGCAAATGAAGAGGCGATATTGGCGGTGCTTAACACCTTTTAGAGCGTTTGCAACAGATCACTTAAAAAACTCTTCAAAATCAACTTCTTAATTTTTACACAAATCCAAATTTGTTATTTTATTAATTACCTCCATCACTTATATCTTTAAGAAAAAATATAGTTCATAAATGTGTAAAGATAAGATATTTCCTATGATATTTGAAAAAGCTTTTTATGATAGAAAATCTGATACTTGATACTTTCTTTTTTTTCTCCATATTTAAAGTATAAAGTAAAAAATCTATATTTTAAGATATCTGATACAAATACTGTAAGTATTTACGAATATGAATTTATATTTTCTAGTGAAGACAACTACACATACGACTTTGTCATCATCTCCTCCCCGCGGATTTAATTTTATTGGAAATATGCTACGCTGGCTGCTCAAGTTATAATAGAATGACATGTTGCCCTCATTATAATTTTATTTTATAAAATACTAGAAGTCTAATTGCATGGGACATGGGACTAATGATTGATTGATTATATTGATTTATTATTAATATTACAATAGTCTATCTCCTTTTATTTTTAATTTGATTGGTATTATCATTTTCCTTTCAAAAATTCAATAATGCAAAATACTGTTCTATTTGACTAATTAATATTAAAACTATGTATGTATTACGACTTACGAGTTATGATGGAAGGGAAAACAAGAAAACGATTTGGATCTGCCTAACTTCAATCATTAGGTAGAACTTTATTTATCTCATAAATTAAAGAAGAAATTCTACATAGTTCGAAAATTGCAACTTGTTTGTTATCATTGGATTTAATTTCTGGAATGGTCTCAGTAAGTAGGGGTTTGGTATATTTTGGTCTTCGGAAGTGATATCGTTACAGAAATGGTTCTTGAAAGTGTGTATATTGGTGTAATTTGGTCCACATTCTGTTAGCACCATTACATTTCGAGCAAATTGCTGAAATGGTCCCCGATAATATGATCGAGTTGCACTTTGGCCCCCAATAGTTACACGGTTGCACGTTAGTCCCCGAAAGTGGCCAAAAAGTTGCACTTTAGTCCCTACGTCAATTTTTCCGCTAACATTTCAGGTTTAGGCGTTAAAACTGGGGTAAAAATGTAATTTTTAAGACGTAAAGTTGATTTTTTGCCCCAATTGGTGCTAAAATGAAACTCCACAACATTAATTGGGGTGAAGAGAAAAGGGAATTTTGGCGGGAGGGGGTTGTGGAGTTTCATTTTGGCACCAATTGGGGCAAAAAATCAACTTTAAATCTTTAAAATTATATTTTGACCCCAATTTTAACTCCTAAACCTGAAATGTTAACGTAAAACTTGACTTGGGGACTAAAGTGCAACTTTTTGACCACTTTCGGGGACTAACGTGAAATCGTGTAACTATTGGGGACCAAAGTGCAACTCGGTCATATTATCGGGGACCATTTCAGCAATTTGCTCATTACATTTCCACCAATATACACATTTTAAGGGACAATTTCCACAATGGTAACATTTTTGGGGACCAAACTACACCAGAACTGAGACCATTCTAGCAATTGAAGATAAGCTTGTGTGATTAAGTGCCTTGAATATAGAGTTTGTGTTATAATAGATAGATGTTTGTTCATATACACTAGTTAGTATATCCTATTTGCAACTCAAAATTGTAATTAGTCGATCAACGAGTTTATGTAGCCGTATTAGCATACGTAATAGTTCGTCAGTTTTTAGGCTTGTTTATTATAATATTTTGTTAATTTTGAGGACTAATTTTAAATTTTATATTGTGGAGGATCAAATGGCAATTTTGGTCCAATATTTAGAATCTTCTTGACAATTACCTCGTAAGTTAAAGCTTAAATAGATACATTCAAAACCGAAAAATATGAGTGTGACTTACGGTACTAAACATTTTTTAATGTAACTATAGATTTGAATTTTGCAGAATTGAACAACAGGTTCAATGAAAGAACTAATGAATTGGTGATGGTTCTTTGTGTGTCCTTGAATCCTAAAGATAGATGGCTATAAAATGTTTAATGTGGAAAACATTTATAAGCTTGTTGAGAAATTCTACCCTGAAGATTTCACATATACAAAAAAGACATTCTAAATATGCAGTTAAGGCATTACAAGGAAGACGCCTCCAATCATCCAGAGTTTAAGAATATTTCAGTGATATCTGAGTTGTGTCAAATACTTGTGAGAATGGGAAAATCCACTATTTATCCTCTTGTTGATAGATTGATTCGGCTTGTTCTAACACTTCCAGTATCTACGGCAATGGTTGAGCGAGTATTTTCTGCTATGAGCCATATCAAGACAGACGTTCGCAACAAAATGGCTGATAGATTTCTTTCAGATTCTTTGGTCATTTATACTGAAAAATGAAATAGCTAAAAATATTTCTACTGAAACTATTATCAATGATTATGATAGAGTAAAAGGTCATAAAGTACCTTTACGATAAATTTTATTATTTTTATTATATAGTATTTTATTTAACTATCTAAAAAAAATTTATAGTATAATAATTTGATCCCGAGTTTTCAACCTGGTTTCGCCCCTGCACACAAATTTTTCCTTAAACGTTTATCATGCAAAATAATCTATTGATGATGACAATAAAAATTAATGCATCATTTATTTTGTTAGTAAATGATATAAGATAAATAAAGTAGAACAAACGACACAAGGTACTTATTATACCATTTAACATAAAAAAACAAGAATATAAAGTCCACCATTATTCCTCAAGAATCTACATATATTATGATATATATACATGTATATATATCATAAAATGATATATATATATGTATATATATATTATCAGACGAACAAGTTCTGAACCAAAGTCGATATGCCTGAAAAAGTCCCTTGGAGTGTATTAACAAATTCTTGGTATGTTAGGTTATTAACAGGAGCAGCAATAACTGTCCATTGAAATGAGCTTCCTTCTTTAGCAGGCAAAGCTTGCATGGTTGCCCTCAGAAAAGTGACCCCTATGTTATTTTGGCGAAATTCATACGTCAGATATCGTTTTTTCTTGTCAACCCTTATCAGTATCTCCCTCGTGTAGAACACGAAGGTAGTGTTGGGTTGGGTCCCGGGAACCTTCCCCGTGCTGAAACGGATTTGACCCGGCTTGCCATCGACTCCTTCTGTGCAGAAGGAGTTATCACTAGGGAAGATTAAGTAAAGGTTACAAAAATCTCTAATGTAAGGCCACACTTGGTCAGCCGTTGCACCATTAATTTTGGCAATAAAATTTGCTTTGTAACGAGTTGTACTTGCTGAAATGGTATGGCTGCCTCCTAGAAGAAGAAGGAGGATGAAAATGGCAGTCATATTTGTCAGAATGGAATAATATTGCTAATAATAAAAATGGTTTGTTTTTAAGAATGTTTTTTCATGTTATGGCTTGTGAACTTGTAGCATGGTTTATATAGAAAATGGCATGTTATTCATAGTTGAATTTTGATGTTCAATGAAATAAGATCATTGACTAATAATTTGATTTTTTCTATAGAGCATATTATAATTAGAAGACAAGGACTCCTTTTTTTTAACAAGTCTAGATTATATAAGAATTACGAGAGAATTAGCAGGAGTGCAAAACTGTTATATTTTCCTTAAAAATTAAGTAAAATAATGAGACCGTCATCCTCATAATCTCGAGAGATGTATCTCAAGTTCTCAACTGATTAATTAATTAAAAAAGTATATATAACTTATCTTTTAACCATTTTAACACAACATTTTATTATAATGGAGCCGAATCCCCATCATATGCTAATGAAGAGGCCTTGTTAGTACTACTTGGCACTCTTTAAAGTATTTGCAACATACAAATTATTACTCAAACAAATCTTTAAGAAATCAGCTTTTTATACTACTTTATCAAATTTAGATGTTATGTTTTAATTTATACGCAAATCCAAATTTCTTATTCTATTAGTGACATCACTTATATTTTTTAATGTGAAGAAAAAAAATAGTTGGGGAAATGTGTAAATAAGACATTTCATATAATATTTGAGTAAAATTTTGAAGGTAGAAAACATGATATTTAGTACTTTTTTGTTATTTATTTCTCCTTATTATAAATATAAAATAGAAAAGTGGTTTAAGGCATTTGACACCAATAATGTTATACTCCTTCCATCCTAAATGATTGGTACATTTTGATTTAATTTTTATGGTCAACAAAACACAATTAACGTAAATATCTCTTATCATACATGTAAAAAATTTATAAAAATATGATATTTCAAAAAATATATATTGAGACGAATCTAACAAGATTTCACATGACTATATTATTTTTTATCGTTTATTGAGAATTCTTGATCAATTTTTTTAAAATTTGACCACAAAAATCAAAATATACAAATCATTTAAGAACGAATACAGTAACTATATATTTATCAATTAAGTTATGTCCAAATTTCATAACTATATATATCTTTATGTTATAGAATACGAATATATATTTTTAGTCAAGACAACTAAGTCTACGCATACGACTTTGTCATCGTCTCCTCCCCGCGGGTTTAGTTTTATTGGAAATATGCTACACGTACGCTACACGCTGGCCACTCAAGATTATAACAAAATGACATGTTGGCCTCATTATAATTTTATTTTATAATACTACAAGTCTAATTGCATGGGAATAACGATCGATCAATCGATTATATTGTTGTATTATTACTTAGTCTATCTCTTTTTATTTCGAACTTGGTTGGCATTATCATTTTCCTTTTAAAAAGTCAATGCAAAATACTCTCCTATTTGGTTAACCACTAGCAATATACTACGTACTTGTATTACGACTTCCGAGTTATGATGAAAAGGAAAACAACAAAATCATTTTTTTGTCTAACGATATCGCACTGATAGTAAATCATATATCAGCGGGATAGAAAAATCTACATTATAACGAGTAGATGCATTAGTTTTTATTAGGATGCCTTGCCTGGACTCGAATCCAGAACCTCCAATTGTGGAGGTTTGATCGATAACTGTTACGAGTGTATGAGTGTCCATCCTAAAACCAATTGACAATAGAGAAAGTAGTCCAAGATCTTATAGATTGACCCGGAGGACACCGAGTTCCAATGTGGGGTGTGCATCTTAACACTCCCCTCACGTATAACCCGATCATTGACGGTATTTTTCCTCGCCGTAATTACTTGTCGGAACAACAACGACAGGGTTACACGTGCCTCATTAACTCGAGGTTGGCTCATCATGATACCATGTTAAAAGTCTATGAAGTTTCACTCTAAAATCAATTAGAAATAGAGGAGTATCCCAAGATCTTATATATTAATCCGGGAGGACACCAACTTTCGATGTGAGATGTGCATCTTAACACTCCCCTTCACGTGCAAAACAATCGTTGGCGGAACTTTCCTCGCCGGTGTCATGTGCCTGAACAACATAGGGGGGTTTACACGTGCCTCACTAACTCGGTATTGACTCATGATACCATGTTAAGAGACTATGGACTTCCACTATACAATAGAAGAAATAATCCAAGATCTTATATATTCACCCAGGCAGATAGCTATTTTCGATATGGAATGTGCATCTTAATAATTGAGAACTTTAGCTCATAAATTAAAGAAGAAAATTTACATAGTTGATCTAGATTGTTATGCGATCCTTCATAGTTGGAAAGTTGCATACTTGCATATCATTTGTTGAAATTACTAGGAGTTGTAATTAGTCAATCAACAAGTTTATGAAGTCGTTATGATATCTGCACCATATCATTTAATTTGTAATGTACTGTTAATTATAAAGCATCAAATAATAATTTTGATCCACCATTTAGGATTCTCTTTGCAATTACCTTATAAGTGAAAGCTTAAATAAATAGAGAAAATTATCAAAATAGTCTCAAATAATATAGACAAGTTGTATTTAGTTCCAACAAATATATGGATTGCGCAAATGGTTAATGATATAAGTGTAAAAGGAGAAATTTAGTCCATCTTTTGACGAAAATTGGGCCAAAATAGAATTTCAAAAGTTAAATATTTTTTGAAAATATGCACTTTAGCCCCTGATATTGGTACAAAATTTGCAGTTTGCTTCCTCTTTCCGTCCAAATTTAACGTCTCCCTCGAAGGAGGAACTAAAGTGCCCTTGACTAATATCAAGAACCATTTGCGTAAACTGAACATTTATAGGAACTAAAGTACAACAAATGCATATATCGAGGGACGGACAAATGATTTTAAGTGGGTGTATTCATTTTATCATTTAAAAAGAAATAGCGAATGACAATATATAAATGGTGGGTTAAAGGTTGAGTTGGATATTGAGGAGCATGCATGTTCAGATGGTACATTACTTGAATTAGCTAGTAATTACACCTGGAGCCTCAAATCTATTTTTTTATGTATCCTAAAAATAGATATAGAAATATAGTTAACAAGTAATCACCAATTAAAAAATTAAATAAATAATTATATATTTAATATAATATTATGTATACAAAAATTAAAAATATAATTAACAACTAATCACCAATTAGAATAATCAAATAAATAATTCTATATTTAATACATTAATCAATTTAGCTACTTACATATTCTTAATATAAATTCTTTAATATTTTTCACAATAGTATATGACAAAGTAATTAATATTTTTTACCATCTTCTAAAGGAGTTAAGAAATCATAAGAATTATGTGAGGATTATAATTAAGTGGCATGAGGGGATTTGAATCTGAACTTATGCGACATTAGTTAACACAATGTAACACTAGGCCAATTCTTTTTCATGTTAGGATAACCATGTATATACTCTCTATAGTAATATATTAAGTCCGTCCATAATATTATCTGAAATTATTTAAGCAATTATCTCTATATAAATAGATTCGAGTCCAAAATTTATTTGTTGCCTTTTAACCGAATTAGCTTAGATAAAATGATTTCCCCATCTATTCGGGTTTTCGTTCTACTATCATATTTTGACAAGGTCAACTGAAGATATCAGCTATACAGCGTTATGATTCAATTCATTATATCTTTGTTAATGTAAAACCATTCTATGTATTTATCCTAAATAATACTTACAAAATAACACACGAGATTTCCGGTTGGGATTTTGACACGAAAACTTGATTTGATGGAACGATATAAATGGTTAGTAGTATTTGTGGGAGATAATTATATAGATTTCGTTCAAATAATAATAAATGAAGTTGAAGTTTGGTCCAGATAATTATATTGTTGCAGATTAATTCATGAAAGTAATATAAGTGTTGTGATATAGTCCTCGAAAGTGACGATCGTTCCGGGGTCATGCTCTAACGTTTGTCACTTTCGGGGCCTATCTACACTGCAACATTGTGTCACCTTCGGGGACTAATCTGCAACGTTATAATTATCTAAGACTAAAGTTTCACTTGTGAATAAGATTTTTCTTGTGGAGAATTACGAGAGGTCTTTCTGATCGGATCAATGCGGTACCCCCCGTTTTTTGGTTCCCATTGGATTTACCTTGTTCACAGGTCGACACTTGTTGAGCAACCTACTCCTAATGAAACCTCTTTGCTTGAATTATAATTTATACCCCCAATCTGAGATCAAATTAGCAATTAATTCGTATTTGTGGAGCATTGCATAAATATGTTTTTGTAAAATGTTCATCAAGAGTTTATTACAAATTATGAATAGAGAATTAACTAATGAACAATCACATTGAGTATGTATCTTTGAATTTTATTGAAGAAAATATAAGCAAAATTATGTCTCAAATAAAAGTTAAATTTACGCGATCTCTTAATTAAAAATTTGAGTCAAATATCTTTAAGCTATAATAACCCATTGTTAAAAAGGTCGATCACAATGTCAACTCTATCTTGAATCTTGATAGACATATATATGTTGTGGTACCATTTAATTTAATATATATAGAGATAAACGACTGAGTCATACTAAATCTTTCGACAATGATTTTTGATATAAGATGCTTTAAATTAATAAAACGAAGAATGAATGGCCTTTTGAAATTACACATCGTATATTTGATGCTCTGTAACATAAATGCCGGGAATTAATAAATAATAGGGTTAATGGCGCAATCGATCACTCATCTTTTATAATATTCACCATTCGATCACTCATGTTTCATTTTGTCCTTTTCGATCACTGATGTTTGGATATCATATCTCATTTGGTTTGTGGGTTGACTTTTTTATTAAACACAATTTTTGACCAAACAAAACCTTAATTAGAAGGGGTAAATTAGGGAATTAACTTAACAATCATTTTTTTTGATTTTCCAATTCGACATTAGTCTACGCTCCAAGGTTCATCATCTTCATCTTCTTCCTTTCTTTTATTACGTCTTCTGCAATCTTATCTCATTTTTGTTAACAAATTCATTTCGATTCTTAACATTTTCTCTCAATTCAATGTTTTTAAGTTTTAAAGCGATCTAAAATCTGCTATGCATATCATACCAACTTTTTGAGGTTGCTATATGGTTATTTTGTTTATAATTACCCAAATCAACCGATTGGGCATTTAAACAACTACCCAAATCAACGAAAACAACCAACACTCAAATTCCCAAATTATTAAATTTGCATAATTATCCCAATAAACAAGACAAATCACCAAATTGGGCATCAAAACAGCTAACCCAACTCCGAATCAGCTTCCAAACGCAAGCATTCAAGTGCCTTCTAATGTGCCCACGTCTCGATCGTCATATCAAGCTTAGCACTTAGTCCAACTCATTTTCTGGAGACGCCATGTGGCAGTAGAGTCCGATTGAACAAGTACCCGTTTGCCTCTCCTGATGACTTGTTAAAATCAACAAGTATAATTGGCAGGCTTAAAGTAATGTCTCTTCCAGTTTATTCATGATGCTTAAAGTCGTTCCATTTAATTCGTGAATTGATTAAAGTCGTTCCATTTGATTCGTGAATTGATTATCAAATTGAACGAAGAATATTTAGGGTTCTTATTTTAGTATATGTTTCAATTTGAGGGTTCCATTTAAGGAAAATAGTATGTTGTTTGATTTGATTGAGTTAAAAAATAACTTTTAAGTTAATTGTCTAATTTACCCTTCTAGTTGAGGCTTTGTTTGGTCAAAAATTGTGTTTAATGAAAAAGTCAACCTACAAATCAAATGGGTTATGATATCCAAACATCAGTGATCAAAAAGGACAAAACGAAACATGAGTGATCGAATGGTGAACGTTATGAAACATGAGTGATCGACTGTGCCATTAACCCTAAATAATATATTACTACTTACGTTATAATTTAAAGTTTCCAGCTTATTATGTGGACCCTCATCTTTATAGTATCTTTTTTGGGTTAAATTGAACCCTTTTAATTCGATGCTTGTTAATTCAACATTCAAAAGCGAGATTGTGTTCCGTTCTTCACACAACTACGGCACATGTTCATCTTATCGTCCATTGCTAACCTTCTTTTCTTAATTTAACTTGCCAAAATATAAATATGGAAGTAGTTGGTGATATAATTTGCTATAATGTTATTAAGTTGTAGTTTAATTCTTAATGACATAATGCTCTTGTAATTTAAGCCCCAATAATTACAAGAAGTTGTACATTAATCCTAAATTTATTTTTTCAATTAATAATAATTTGTCACGCGAAATTAGTAAATACATAGGCAAATAATGAATTTTAAAAGTTAGAATTTATATTGTTCATATTATTTTTGGAAATTGTTTTGAAGGAAAATGGGTTGGTAAAAGCTTTTTAGGCTAAGACTTCAAACTTTTGTTGGAATAGTCCTAGTAAATATGTGTCTGTTGCAGTTTGGTCCCAGTTAATTGTTGGTCTGTCAAAATGATCCCAGTAATTGGTACATTTGGTGCACTTTAGTCCCCAACTGTTAAATATAGACAGAAAATTATAACGTTGGGCCAAAATTGAAGGTTTAGCATTAAGTCAAGGTTAAAACGCAAATTGAATATAAATTGGATTTTTCTTTGTTTTTGTTTTAATTTTTTTTTCGATTTCTTTTAGATATCTTTTCAATTTTTTTCGATTCCTTTTCTTTTTTGACTTTTTTTTTCCTATTTTTTGCTAGTAAAAAGGATACGATTTTGGTAGTTTGTTAGCTAAAAGTTTCGATTTTGGCAAAAAAAATTGGTATTTGTTGTCTTTTTGCAAAAAAGTTCAATTTTGATAGTTGTTTGACAGAAAGGTTCGGTTTCGTACATTTTTGACAAAAATATTCGATTTTGATAGTTGTTTTAGCAAAAATGTTCAATTTTTGACTTTTTTTCGTAACAACTACCAAAATCAAAACTTTTTCATACCAAATTGAACATGTTTGTCAAAAAAAGTACAAAACCGGTGTTTGTCAAAAAGGTTCGATTTTGTACTTTTTTTGACGAACATGTTCGATTGGGTACTTGTTTAGCAAAAAGTTTTGATTTAAAAAATTGAACATTTTTGCTAAAACAACTCTAAAAATCGAATCTTTTTGTCAAAAAAGTACGAAAATTGAACCTTTCTGTCAAACAACTATCTAAATTGATTTTTTTTGCCAAAAAACTCACGAAAACCAATTTTTTTTGCCAAAATCGAAACATTTAGCAAAAAAAAACTACCAAAATCGAACCCTTTTTACTTGGAAAAAATAAAAAAATAAAAAAAAGGAATCGAAAAAAATCCAGAACATATCGAAAAAAATGAAAAGAAATCGAAAACAAATACAAAAAGGAAAAGAAATCGAAAAAAAAATTTTAAAAATTGACAAAGAAATCGAAAACTTTTTTTTTTATGAAAGATAAATCCAATTTGCATTTTAACCTTGACTTAATGCTAAAACTTCAATTTTGGCCCAAAGTTACAATTTTTCGTCTATATTTAACGGTTGGGGACTAAAGTGCACAAAATATACCAATATTAGGACCATTTTGGCAGACCAAAAAGTAACTGGGACCAAACTGTAATGGGCACATATTTATTGGGACTATTCCAGCAATTCTTTCTTACCCCATACAAGTGGCTTGTAGCTAGGGCTGTAAACGAGCCGAATAATACCGAACATCGGAAGATTCTAGTTCGGCTCTATCGTCCTCGAGTCGAATTGTAAACGAGCCGAATAATGGTCGAACATCAAAATGAGAAGCTCGGCTCTAAGTTTGTCAGACGAATTCGAGCCGAACTCTTGCCGAATAATTTGGTTTGAAGGTGATGAAACAAAATTAAATTCGACTAAATATGCTAAATCTACCAAAGAAAATAAAACTAAAGTATATATATTTACCTCAAAATTCAACCAAATATGCTAGATCTATCAAGGAAATGGACGATTAATCGATCTCATATAAATCTATATTACAATATTATTACATAATTTCACATGGTGAGTCGAGCCGAGTTTTTGCGACCGTTTGCGAATCGAGTCAAATATTGATTTTCAAGATTTGGCTCTACGTTTGCTATTCCGAATCGAGCAACGAACCGAACTTTTTCGAGCCAAATACCCCGAGCCTAGTCGAGCTTCCAGGTTCATTTACAGCCCTACTTGTAGCTGCTAATTATTGACGAAGAAATTAAATTGGGGACCAACATGACAACATGCTACTTCTTGCCATTTTGAAGACTAAATTGCAACAGTACCATTATAAGGAACTAAATTATAACCTGTCACAGATTAATTCATCAATTGACTCAATAAATATGCATTAAAAACGTAAAGCACAAAAAATTTAGAGTAAATTTCAAAAACTTTAATGTAAGTATATGGTTTAATTTTATGTTTAATATAAAAATAGATCAGATGGAGTTATTTAATTGCCTTCCTATTTTAATTTTGTACTAGGGGTAGGTAGTATTATTACGAAGTATATACTATACAGACGTGTGCATTGATGATTGATTTATTATGTATATTATCTGCATTATAATATTGTTTGCAACGTCTTGACTAATGCATGTGACAGTTGATTGCCTTTGTTTGCTATCAAGGAGTATGATTTATGAATAGCACTTATTTCAATTGTATCTACAGTTGAGTGTTTTTATATCTACTCAACAACAAATTGTATATAATTACGTAGGAAGTAATGTATCTTAAACTAATACTCCATATACTAGTAAGAAATATTTGATACTATCTTCATTTTAATGTATAAAAAATCTTGTCGGAATAGTGCCTCCAATCTTACAAACCAGCCAGTTATCGTGGGTCGCAACCAGGGCCGGCCCGAAGGTGAAGTCGGGTGGACGACCGCCCAAGGCCTCCAAAAGATTAGGGCCCACAATTTTTGAAAAATGTATATATATATATTACGTAGGAAGTAATGTACTAATGTATCTTAAACTATTATATGTATATCAGTATATATGATTTGAACAAAAGTTAGCTCTAGAGTGTATATGTATATATGATTTTGACAATATAAATTTAAGGTTAAATGCATGGATAAGAATATCAAAACTATACTAACATTGAAAATTTAAGGTTAAATGCATTGATAAAAATACCGAAGCTATTCTAACATTGAGTCCTTAAACATGAAGCAAATAGACAATCCAATTCAAACAACAAATTCTATTTAGATAATTTACTTTTTAAAAGTATCAATACAGTTTTAGATCAAATATATGTGCTTTAACGTCAATTAGATTTAATTTCGAACAATATTTTTTATTTTTTTCTATCATATTTTTAATCTAAAACACATTTATTGTTGATTATAATTTTAACACTCAACATATAACATTTTTTCTTTGAAATGATATTTTTTTATACTTATGTGTTTTTAGTGTGTAAAAATTCTATTGTTATTAATTTTTAAAATATTTATAGTTTAATCTTTTTCACAATATTTGAAAAGATAATGATATAATATAACTTTTTTTGAAATGAATCTTTAATTTTTTATATTTTCAAGACAAGTTTAACAATGTTTTGTATTCAAAAATATTAATTATTTTCAAACTTCATATAGTATAGATATACAAAAATTTAAATTGGAAGAATACCCTTCTCCTCCACTTTTTTTTAACTTTTACCCTCCTCACTAATTTTTTTGCTTGAATACCCTCCACCCCCTCAATAGTCCGAATTTACCCTTAATAAAAATGTTTGCTAAAAATATCCCCCTCCTTAATTTTTTTTTTTCCTTCTTCTTCTTCTTCTTCTTCTTCCCAACACCACGCACCACCATCACCAACATTCTTCCTCTTCTTCTTCCCAACACCACCACCATCACCAACACCAACATTACCACCACCACTACCACCA
The DNA here is from genome assembly GCA_003412495.2 of Echium plantagineum. Lineage (NCBI taxonomy): Eukaryota > Viridiplantae > Streptophyta > Magnoliopsida > Boraginales > Boraginaceae > Echium > Echium plantagineum. The sequence continues at coordinate 23,008,571 of CM016564.1, forward strand.
ATCAACACCCAACTTTTTCTTCTTCTTCTTTCTTTCATCTACCCAATTAATCATCTTCATCTAGCTCCTCTTCTTCTTTTTCTTCTTCTTCTTCTTCTTCTTCTTTATTCTTTTTCCTTCTTTCTTCCTTCAAGAACACCAAATCAAAGAAATTAAGGAAGGGGTAAAAGTTAAAAAATAATGGGAGAGGGGCATTCTTCCAATTTCTCGTTAATTGAATTACTATATTTATATTTTGTTTCATCCATTAAAGTATGAAGTAGTTAGTTTAATGGCCTCATACATCCTTATTCAGGAATATAGGAAGAAAATAATTACGGATATGCATGTGTAAACTGATTAGAGACTAGACTTTATCTTTCAACGACTTTAACACAAGGTTCGTTTCTTAAGGGATTCAAAAGAGAGTCGAAAACCATCCAAACGACCTCTGAACGAATTCGTTCTTGCTCCCCTGATGAAGTAGTTCTCGAAGGTCCTAGAGACGAGTTGTGGAAAACGAACAAAATCTAATTTGACCTATGTCGCCTCAAAATGTGAGACTCCATGTACTTTGTATTTACTCTTTTTCAGTTGAGCTAACCTGGAAATCGGGGCTATTATTTATTTTTATTGATCATATTATAGTCAAGTCTCTACGATCTTGGTATAATTTTTGAACAATTCTAAGTTGGAATTATTTGAAAACTACAAGAGTAATAATTAAGGTTCTTGCGATCAGCACGACTTATTTTTTTTGTTGAAGTCAAGATTGCTACTCCTAGACGACTTTGTCAAAGTACGTTTCCATCGCGTTTTTTCAATATTACAACATGATAATAATAATAATAAAATTACGTGTTTTCGATCTCTTATCCAATACTCGTTGTAAACTTGTAATAATTCATGATATTATAATGAAGGTGTGATTGCTTGCTATGCTTATAATCTGTCTCGTTCTTTTATGAAGTCTCTTTTATTTGATTGACTATGTTATATTTCAATGTTAAAATGACTTGTGAATCATTAATTGACTATTACTAGTGTTTTAATAATTATATTATTAATTTTGATATTATTTATCGATGATTACGATCAGAGGCAGACCTATTTTAATGCAGGCCAGTTCAGTCGAACAGGTACCTTTTACAAAAAATAATAAAATTTATATATGTCTTTAAAATTAATTAATCTAAAAGTTAATATTTGTGTTTGTAGATTTTAATGTATTGATTGTTTCGAACACCCAACATGACATTTTGAACACCCACGGTATAATACTCAGATCCACCACTAATTACGATAGAGTAAAAGGTCATAGATAGAGTACCTCTACGATAAATTTTATAACTTTTATTATATAGTATTTTGTTTAAATACCTTAAACTATTTATATTTCAATTTAATCCATGAGCTTTCATCGTAGTTTCGCCACTTGTTACTGTAATTATCTCCTCAATATGGAAGTTACAAAAACATGATTAAATTTTAACATTTACTTCATCATAGTTGATAATTATAACTTATTAAACCGAATAATATGTAATATACAGTTTAAAATCATAAAGTAACTTATTAAACCGAATGATATTTGATATCACATCAAATTATTACAACCATAGATGGTTACAAACAAATTAGAAGGAACTCGAAATCCATAATTGTTTCAATCAAAACAAGTTCTGAATCAAGCCAACAATTCCTGAAACAACCCCTTCAAGTCCTTGAACAAATTGTGGATATGTTTGGTTTGCAACTGGAGCCCTTTCAACTGTCCACTTAAATGTGCTTCCATTTTTAGCAGGCAAAACTTGCATGGTTGCCCTTAAAAAAGTTACCCCTATATTATTCTCACGAAATTCATACGTCAGAAATCGTCTTTTCGAGTCGACCTTGATCAGTATCTCCCTCGTGTAAAACACGAAGATAGAGTTCGGTTGGGTACCCGCAATCTTCCCTGTACTGTACCGGATCTGACCCGGCACGCCATCGGTCCCTTCGGTACAAAAGGAGTTATCACTAGGGAAAATTAAGTAAAGGTTGCAAAAATCTTTAATGTAAGGCCAAACTTGGTCAGCAGTTGGACCATTTATGTTCCCAGTTACTATTGCTTTCTGATTTTGAGTAGTTGCTGAAATTGTATGGCAACTAGCTAGAAGTAGGAGGAGAAAAATGGCTGCCATATTTTGGAAAAAAATAAAATGGTTGATATATAAATGATTTTGAAGAATGTTTTTTGGGTGTTTTGGGTTATGGATTGAGATGATTTATATAGACAATACATGGCATACCATAATGGAGATTGGAGGGCTTACACGTTATTCACTGAATTGACCAAGTTGGTCTTCATAATAATAATATTGTTTCAATTTTGAGAGCAATATGCATGCCAATTGACTTACTATTTATATTTCTTAAACGAGAAAGCTGTCATTGTAACGGTTCCATATATTTTTATCGTAAAATATATGAAGGAAATAAATCATGAAACGTGTCTCGCTCAACTAACCGAAGAACTAAAACTATTTCAGTACAAGACTCGCTTTTTAAAAAATATGTATCCATGTTGTGTGGAAAAACGAAGAGATTATTACATACACTTAATACTCTAACCGGACTACATGATCTATCTAGGTCTAATTTTTGAACAATTCTAAGTTGGAGTTATTTGAAAACTACAAGACTAATAATTAATGTTCATGCGATTAGTGCGAATTGTTTTTTGTTGAAGTCATGATTGCTACATAGACGACTTTGTCAGCGTTTCCATCGCGGGTTTTTCGGTTATTACAACATAATAGTAATAATGATAATAATAATAACAATAATAATAATAATAATGCTAATAATAATAACAACAATAATAAAATGACATGTTTTCCAATAATCTAATAATAGTTGTAATTAGTGATGTACCTAGGGAGAGAGTATTGCTAGAATGGTCATAGTATTAAGTGAGGTTTAATTTGGTACAATTTGATATCTAAATATGTTACTTTCGCGAAAATAGTTTCTAAAAGTGTGTATAATGGTGCATTTTAGTTCCTGATCCGTTAATATTGAAACTTTTTGGAGTAAATGGTAACGTTTTGAGCCAAAAAATGAAACTTTTGAGAAGTTTTGAGAATAGTTTAGGTCATTTTGGCCCCCGAACAAATTTTCTAGATCTAGTTGCCCCTTATATGTTTGATCGAAATAGAATTTTAATAATGATAAAATAGATCTTTCACAACAAATAAAGTTTTGAGCACAATAAATTAAAGTTCAAAACTGCATTTTTTTTTTTATTAAAGTCCTATTTTACACTTATTAAGAGTCTAATTCGATCCAATTTAAGGAACAATTAGACCTTGAAAAATTGTCGCGGGCCAAACTGATCCAAAAAAAACTTAGAGGGCAATCTGACATAATCAAAAGTTTGATCCCTCATGACCGATTCTAAATAATTGAGAGGTCATATGAAATTTAGCCTAATAATAATGGTACTAATATTAATAATAAAAAAAATGACATGTTTTCTATGATCTAATAATAGTTGTAATTATTGATGTATAGGTGGATTCAGAAGTCCAATTCTGATCGTGCTGATTAAAAGAAAAAATTGTTCGAAAATAAGGTTCCTTTAATCAATTTCTTAAAGGCCGAAAGTCATCAATTTATTTGAGTCTTCTTTAGTACCTACACAAAATGACGTTGCATTTAAACCTAGCAATTTCATCATATTAGTTCATCAAAACAAGTTAGACGGGCATAATATCTAACAATTTAACATAACTCATGTTTAAGAATTCAGGCTAACAGAAGTTGGAGTAAATAGCTACTTTCCAACAATTCATGCTGATCTGATGCTTGCCCAGTTGTATATTGACAATATAAACTTAAGGTTAAATGCATGGATAAGAATATTAAAATTACATTAACATTGAAAATTTAAGGTTAAATGCATTGGTAAAAATACCGAAGCTATTCTAACATTGAATCCTTAAACATGAAGCAAATAGATAACCAAATTCAAACAACAAATTCTATTTAGATAATTCACTTTTTAAAGTATCAATATAGTTTTAGATCAAATATATGTGCTTTAACGTCAATTATAATTTAATTTCGAACAATATTTTTTATTTTTTTCTATCATATTTTTAATCTAAAACACATTTATTGTTGATTATAGTTTTAACACTCAACATATAATATTTTTTCTTTGAAATGATAATTTTTATACTTATGTGTTTTTAGTGTGTAAAAATTCTATTGTTATTAATTTTTAAAATATTTATAGTTTAATCTTTTTTACAATATTTAAAAAGATAATGATATAATATAACTTTTTTTGAAATGAATCTTTAATTTTTTATATTTTCAAGACAAGTTTAACAATGTTTTGTATTCGAAAATATTAATTATTTTCAAACTTCATATAGTATAGATATACAAAAATTTAAATTGGAAGAATACCCCTCTTCTCCTCTTTTTTTTTTTAATTTTACCCTCCTCACTAATTTTTTTGCTTGAATACCCTCCACCCCCTCAATAGTCCGAATTTACCCTTAATGAAAATGTTTGCTAAAAATACCCCCCTCCTTAATTTTTTTTTCCTTCTTCTTCTTCTTCTTTCCAACACCACGCACCACCATCACCAACATTCTTCTTCTTCTTCTTCCCAACACCACCACCATCACCAACACCAACATTACCACCACCACTACCACCAATCAACACCCAACTTTTTCTTCTTCTTCTTTCTTTCATCTACCCAATTAATTAATCATCTTCATCTACCTCCTCTTCTTCTTTTTCTTCTTCTTCTTCTTCTTCTTTATTCTTTTTCCTTCTTTCTTCCTTCAAGAACACCAAATCAAAGAAATTAAGGAAGGGGGTAAAAGTTAAAAAATAATGGGAGAGGGGCATTCTTCCAATTTTCTCGTTAATTGAATTACTATATTTATGTTTTGTTTCATCCATTAAAGTATGAAGTAGTTAGTTTAATGGCCTCATACATCCTTATTCATCAGGAATATAGGAAGAAAATAATTACGGATATGCATGTGTAAACTAATTAGAGACTAGACTTTACCTTCCAACGACTTTAACACAAGATTCGTTTCTTAAGGGATTCAAAACAAAGTCGAAAACCATCCAAACGACCTCTGAACGAATTCGTTCTTGGTCCCCTGATGAAGTTCTCGAAGGTCCTAGAGACGAGTTGTGGAAAACGAACAAAATCTAATTTGACCTATGTCGCCTGAAAATGTGAAATTGCATGTACTTTGTACTTTTATTACTCTTTTCCAGTTGAGTTAACCTGAGAATCGGGGCTATTATTTATTTTTATTATAGTCAAGACTCTATGATCTAGGTATAATTTTTGAACAATTCTAAGTTGGTATAATTAAGGTTCTTGCGATCAGCACGACTTATTTTTTTTGTTGAAGTCAAGATTGCTACTCCTAGACGATCGACTTTGTCAACGTACGTTTCCATCGCGTTTTTTCAATATTACAACATGATAATACTAATAATAAAAATTACATGTTTTCGATCTCTTACCCAATACTCGTTGTAAACTTGTAATAATTCATGATATTATAATGAAGGTGTGATTGCTTCCTATGCTTATAATCTGTCTCGTCCTTTTATGAAGTCTCTTTTATTTGATTGACTATGTTATATTTCAATGTTAAAATGACTTGTGAACCATTAGTTGATCATTACTAGTGTTTTAATAATTATATTATTAATTTTTAATATTATTTATCGATGATTATGATCAGAGGCAGACCTATCTTACTGCAGGCCAGTTCAGTCGAACATGTACTTTTTACAAATTAAAAAATAATAAAATTATATATGTTTTTAAAATTAATTAATCTAAAAGTTAATATTTGTGTTTATAGATTACAATATATTTGATTGTTTCGAACACGGCCCAACATGACATTTTGAACACCCACTTTATAATACTCAGATCCACCACTAATTACGATAGAGTAAAAGGTCATAGAGTACCTTTACGATAAATTTCATAACTTTTATTATATAGTATTTTGTTTAAATACCTTAAACTATTTATATTTCAATTTAATCCCCTGAACTTTCATCGTAGTTTCGCCACTTGTTACTGTAATTATCTCCTCAACATGGAAGTTACAAGAACATGAATAAATTTTAACATTTACTTCATGATAGTTGATAATTATAACTTGGCTTATTTTTATTTTGGATCCTGAACTATCACGTTAGTTTCAAATTGGACTATGATACTATCATAAGCCTCAAATTGGACTATGATACTATCATAAGCCTCAAATTGTCCCCTATACTACGTTTTGTCTCATTTTGCCCCCTCAAATGCCAATTTTAGTTTGAATTTCGTTTTAACAGAAGGGCAAATTCGGATTATCACATATATCAAACTTTTGGGGCGTTTTTACAAATAACTAATGATAGTATCAGAGTCCAAAATGAAAATAAGCCAGGGATTTATTTTTAATTTAATAAGTTTTGTTAATTGTGAATGGTGCCCAAAAGTTTAACATATGTGCTTTTTCGATTTTGCCCTTATTTTAAAACAAAATGACATCATATTTGACATTTTAGGGGGTAAAATGAGACAAACCATAGTATAGGGTCCAATATGAGGCTTAGGATAGTATCAGGGTCCACTTTAAAATTTTTATCATAATTCAGGGTCCAAAATGAAAATAAGCCTTATAACTTATTAAACCGAATAATATGTAATATACAGTTTAAAATCATAAAGTAACTTATTAAACCGAATGATATTTGATATCACATCAAATTATTACAACCATAGATGGTTAAAACACATTAAAACACAAATTAGAAGGAACTCGAAATCCATAATTGTTTCAATCAAAACAAGTTCTGAATCAAGCCAACAATTCCTGAAACAACCCCTTCAAGTCCTTGAACAAATTGTGGATATGTTTGGTTTGCAACTGGAGCCCTTTCAACTGTCCACTTAAATGTGCTTCCATTTTTAGCAGGCAAAACTTGCATGGTTGCCCTCAAAAACGTTACCCCTATATTATTCTCACGGAATTCATACGTCAGAAATCGTCTTTTCGAGTCGACCTTTATCAGTATCTCCCTCGTGTAAAACACGAAGATAGAGTTCGGTTGGGTACCCGCAATCTTCCCCGTACTGTACCGGATCTGACCCGGCACGCCATCGGTCCCTTCGGTACAAAAGGAGTTATCACTAGGGAAAATTAAGTAAAGGTTACAAAAATCTTTAATGTAAGGCCAAACTTGGTCAGCAGTTGGACCATTTATGTTCCCAGTTACTATTGCTTTCTGATTTTGAGTAGTTGCTGAAATTGTATGGCAACTAGCTAGAAGTAGGAGGAGAAAAATGGCTGCCATATTTTGGAAAAAAATAAAATTGTTGATATATAAAATGATTTTGAAGAATGTTTTTTGGGTGTTTTGGCTTATGGATTGAGATGATTTATATAGACAATACATGGCATACCATAATGGAGATTGGAGGGCTTACACGTTATTCACTTAATTGACCAAGTTGATCTTCATAATAATAATATTGTTTCAATTTTGAGAGCAATATGCATGCCAATTGACTTACTATTTATATTTCTTAAACGAGAAAGCTGCCATTGTAACGGTTCCATATATTATTATCGTGAAATATATGAATGAAATAAATCATGAAGTGTGTCTCAACTAACCGAAGGACTAAAATTATTTCAGTACAAGACTCGCTTTTTAAAAAATATGTATCCATGTTGCGTGGAAAAACGAAGAGATTATTACATACACTTAATACTCTAACCGGAGTACATGATCTAGGTCTAATTTTTGAACAATTCTAAGTTGAATTATTTGAAAACTACAAGACTAATAATTAATGTTCATGCGATTAGTGCGAATTGTTTTTTGTTGAAGTCATGATTGCTACATAGACGACTTTGCCAGCGTTTCCATCGCGGGGTTTTCGGTTATTACAACATAATAGTAATAATAATAATAATAGTCATAATAATAATAATAATAATAATAATAATAATAATAACAACAATAATAAAATGACATGTTTTCTAATAATCTAATAATAGTTATAACTAGTGATGTATCCAGGAAGAGAGTTAATTGCTAGAATGAACATAGTAGTAAGTGAGGTTTGATACAGTTTGATATCTAAATATGTCACTTTCACGAAAATAGTTCATAAAAGTGTGTATAATGGTGCATTTTAGTTCCTGATGAAACTTTTGGAGTAAATGGTGACATTTTGGGCCAAAAAATGAAACTTTTGAGAAGTTTTGAGAATAGTTCAGGTCATTTTGGCCCCCGAACAAATTTTCTAGATCTAGTTGCCCCTTATGTTTGATCGAAATAGGCTTTGAGCACAATAAATTATGAGAACTCAGGTGTAGCAAGGCTGAAAATCTTCATTATCTCTTTCGCCTGGTGTCCTTCCAGAGTTTTAGCAGACACTCGACTCCTTCTCGCAAAGTTACCTTCCTTCCTTCTTTCTTGTTCCATAGTTCCGGAACAGGGTAACGACCACTGCCATTATATTCGTTGAGCTCCTTTAGTGCTGTAATCACAGCTTGATATGCCTCTTCACCTAGCTCTTCTTTTAGACCTTTTAACTTCTCATCATCTTCATTTGGTACTTCCTAAAACACACAATTGTAGAAACTAAAATCTGCAGACGCTGGTTTTGGACACGATAACTTGCTTAATATTAGTCCAATGTACAGTATTTAGCTAAGGGACAAAGATATATCTGATATGCAACACAAAATGATATCTTAACGAAAATCAATTCTACTCGTCTTCTAAATTGATAAGTAGCAAACTCCAACAAATCTTAACAAAATGAACTTGCTAAATAAAATCACAATCTCATAACATATACATGATGTCTATGAATTCAAGTAGAAACTAAGTTTTAATGAAATTCAAGAGAAAAAAATTTAACAGAAACCCAAAAGCACTTAAATGTATTTGATATCCAACACTTAAGATCAACTTCAGTGACCGAACTATGATATAGCCATGAACATATTACATTATAACAGTGAAGTTAATAATCCAGATGCATCGGTGTGTGTGTGGGGTGAGGGGGGGGGACACAACGATAAGTATAATGCCATGAAAATTATCATCTCCCAGGAAAACTTCCGTTATATACTTAAATTCATTAATATAAACTACAGTAAATATGAGAGTGAGAGAGCATGCATACCACTGTTTCATCTCCCGTAACAATCTTAAAGGGATACCAGCTTGGGTCTCTAATGTAGTCCTCCCACAAAGAACATAAAATCATGGCTTTCTCATCTGCTTCTTCCTTAGAATATTTTCTCTTGGCAGCTTCTGTAAATGGCTTCTCATCAAGCAAACCCATTCTCTTCACATAAATGTGTGCTTTTTGATGCCTATCCTTGAACCCCTGGGGAAAGAGTCATTTGTTAAAAGATCAAGACAAGGAGGGGTCCTTGTATTTTATTAGTTACTTGTGAGAATAACTTCTAAACATAAGTATGATCATAAAGTTAAACCACTTTATCCTCAAAGTCCCATACTGCATATTTGTTCATCACTCTACGTGACCAAAAATCAACGGAACTCCAGTTTGAATCTAATGCGTTAGGTAGTTATTAATTGTATCATATGAAGCATGGCTGACACTTTAGCCACTGCAGAATGTGATTAAATTAAGGATGAAAGGCCAGATGGTTACTAATGTTTCTTAAGTGTAACATTCAGATGACCCTCATTTTATGTGACCCACTTTCATCACTAGTGCTTTTAAAGTGATGCAAGTTGGTACCTCTGTTAAGTCTCCTTTCAGCGAGTCTTCGTGGGCTCCCGTCAAAAAAATTCCCGAAAAATCAAGATTCAATTTACCTTGCAAATCTAGATGTCTAGTATAAATATAAATCATGTGTCACTGGCCGTGCCTTTAACCGATTCTATTATATGCGACTTTACATTGCAAATCTAGATGTCTAGTATAAATATAAATCAAAATAGTCAATATTCACACATTAAGACTAGGTCAAAGATGCAATATTTCAATTTTGGAGAACGTAATGAATGCAATAGACTGTGGGGCAAACAAACAGAAATAGAGAAGAACCATGCATTAACTTCAGAGCTAATTTCAGAATTAGCATGAAAACAGTAGAAACCTTACTTCAATAAGTTCTTTACGAGCATCCTGCAATTCATCATTGGTCTTTCGCTCCTTTATAATGAGAGCTTGATTCAGATCTACAAAACTCTCAAGTTCCTCCTCCTTGTCCTTTAACTCTTCCTTTAGAGACTCCATCCGCTGCTTAGTTTCCATGTCTCCCTCTTCACTCATATGTCTCATGACCTCCACTGTTCCCTTCATCCGTTCAATCTCCAGCTCAAGAGCTTGCTTCTGGTGAAGTTGCGATTCCAGCTTAATAATTTGTCTATGAAGCTGCTGCTTTTGTGTCTACAGACAGTAAGACTTGTGATTAGCATAACTGGAAAAATCTGCAGTTTGAATGCCATTATAATATTTAACATAGTGGAGGACCTTTTGCTTTTCTACAAGCTTTATCATTGTCTCATCAACCACTGTTTGCTGCAATATAGCCTTCTCATTCTGTGGAAACAAACGATTTCACTGTCACAACTGTACCTATTGAGAGATGGGCAGTATACTTCGAGTAGTAACTAAAATCATTAAGATGATAATGGAGGTGTACAAAATATATCAATAGCTACCATCATTTTGTCATGGTCGAGCTTTCTTTTCTCGCTATCAAGCTTCATTTTCTCTGTATTATCCAATACCTCACGCTGCCTTAGTTCCTTCTCTTGCAGCTCAAGAATCATTTTTTGTTCTTCTAACTCTATCTTACATTTGTCATGCTCCTGGAGAACATCCTGGAGTTGATGAAATGCTATTTGCTGCATTCTTTCTCGCTCTGATCAAAGCAAATTCAAATTAGAACAGTAAACAACACTCTCGATATTGTTTCTTAGTAAAGCACACGAATATAAGGCAAATTAATAAACGAGATGATGTCATGGACAAATCCAAATGAGTTGAAGATACACCAGTTTCTGCCTTATTCCTGTTCTGGTCAAAACCAAATTAAAAACTAAAGTTACATAAGCATACATAGAGCATCAGGTTATTTGTTTCAGATAATGCAGTAATCAAAGCTAAGTGTGGGACTGAACATCGATCTGAAACGAAGTATGCACCTTCATCATAACTTTTCACTAATTCTTCATTCTGCGACAACACCTGTTTCTGAAGATCCTCAGTTCTTCTTATCTTCTTCTTGATCTTTTCACTCTGCTTACTTTTATCATCCAGGTCAGTCGTTAGACTGCTTAAAAGAGCTTTATCTTTCCTCTGAGACTCAGCTTGTACTTCAGCGATAGTCTTTAAATTCCCTTTGGCCTTAAGATGCTTACCAATGAGGTCATAGGAATAGTAGTCCTCAGCACGAGCTATCCATGCATATAACTTGTCCCCCTTAGGTTTTGTTGACTTCCAATCCGTTTTTCCATGATGATCTGATGCAAATGCCTTCTCAAAAGCCATAGCATTTTTTAAGCCATTCCAATCATGAGAGAAGTCAACTATGGCAAATCCAGAGAACCCCCTCGAAGTCCACAGAGGATGAACTTTCAGAGGATTATACCCCTGACTTACCCAGTCCTCTTTCAACCGTGTACAAGTACAGCTATATCCTGTGGATAACCCATTTTTACTTTGGACTGGGATATTGGCAACAATGGCCTTCCAAGGCCACACAATAGGCTCATCATCACTATTAGTTAAGCATTTCCTGTTAGCTAGATTATCTACATCCACTTTACTACACCTAGCTGGTTGGAATGACTGGCCCTCCAAAAACCTCTCTCTGTCAATACTCCTACCTTGTCGAGAAATGTGGTACTTCGGAGAAAAATCTTCATCTAGCTTGGCAGCATCCCTTTCTCTTTTCTTAGACATTATAAACCTAAGTCACAGAAAAGCATCAAGGACTGTCTTGCTGACTGAATGCAAATTTAAATTCAAAATGTGAAATGCCAACATCATAAGCCCCAGCCAGATCTTAGTAATGCACTCAAAACAGCACCAATGGAGTCAAATTTTCTCAAGCATTAAGCCACGCGTATTCTCTCAAATGCGGGACTGGTACAGATATTGTGAACCACTTAATTAAGCCCGTTAGAGTACCTCACTATATAAACATTCATTGGCCATTAAACCTAACACTAATCTTACTAACGCACTCATAAAAAATAAAAGTAAAAAACCAACAGAGTCATATTTTCACAAGTATTAAGCCACACATTTTCTCCCAAATGGAGGACTGGTAAAGATATTGTGAACCATTAATTTGAAATAGTGTCTCGCTAGAATTCCCGCTATGTAAACATTCGTTGACCACTAAACCAAACAACACTAAGCATCTTTGCCACGACCTTCGCAGTCTAAGACCTCCACTATTATAACTACATATGCATACCATCATTATATAAAAAATAATCGACAATCTTATGCATATATTATCTCAATCTATGTACTTCTAATACAAATACTACCAACAACAGACATAGGTCTTACTTGGTCGCAGAACATCAGCAGGGGCAGACCAATCGGGGCCACTGCCCGCCCTAATTCTTTTTAAAATACAGTAATATTTTGTCACTTAATTAATTTTGTTTTAAAATTAACAGTTTATATCATTTGGAAAAGCCGAAATTTAAGATGAAATATATATAAATAAATAAAATTATTTTGTAAGAACATGCATGATCATCCTGAAACAAAGAAGCTATATTATTACAAAAACTTGGTCTTATATACAAATATTCCACAATATCGACAACAAATACAAAAAAAAAAATCAATTTATAACCAGAAAAAACACTAAAAGTACAAACTAAGAGCCTAATGTACAACAAAATATGCTACAAAATAAATTTATTAGAAAAAAATTACACACAACAGAAGACATTAGATTAGCAAAAAGACGAACATTATTTAAAATCCCCTAGTATGCAAAAAAAATTCTACAAAATCAATTTTTTACACAACAAAACCAAACCTGGAAACAGCAACAGAAAGAACGTGAAAGTGTCAAAACTTTTTCGCTGATTGATCTAAGATTAAGGGGAGACTGTGGAGAACAATTTCTGAGGATTCATTAGAGAAATATGTGTGTCTTTTTTGTAAAGAAATATGAGAAAATGGTCAGCTGTGTGTCTTTCGCTTTGACTCTTCGTTTCCATTTTGGGAAACATTAAAAGTGTTTGATAGTATGTCCGAATACTGATCTGTTATATACACACCCAAATAGTGAGTTCCTTTAACATCAAATGAAGATTTTGTCCCCTTATTTGAAAGTGTAGTAAGTGAGAAATTTAAATGGGGGAACAAAATAGTCATGTATTGCTATAGTAAACCACTGGGTGTGTGTATAGTGGATCCCGTCCGAATAGAATCGAATAAAAATGAATGAAATTAAACTTCATTAAATTACTTAGTTTGGTAATTTATAATTAATTTTAAATGTAATTTTTAGTTAATTGAATTATCTCATTTGACGTAATATCCATTCCGTCCAATTTAGGAATGATATAATTAATCAATGACATAATATCTATCCCGTTCAATTTGAGAGTAATCAAGCATTACCACTTATTAAATAATCAAATGTATTCTTTAGTTAATTGAATTACCTCATTTGACGTAATATCTATCCCGTCCAATTTAAAAATGATATAATTAATCAATGATATAATATCTATCCCGCTCAATTTGGGAGTAATCAATCATTACTACTTATTAAATAATCAAATTAGTTATCCTCAACTACCAACACTTATCATAGTCATTGAAATCTGATCTTAGTTGCAAATTTGAATGAATACCATATCTTGTTGATCGTATATTAATTAATTCCCCTCCAACTTATTAAATCGTAACCTTGAGTTCATCGTTATTGCCCTTTTGAGTACCAACAAAAACAAATACTCCATTTTTATCTAAAATCATTTATATATTTATTCATAGGGTAGAATATATTTTTATTGCTAATCGAGTTATTTTCTTAATTATTTCTCACTATTGGAGTACTTATGGTGTTATAATTTATAATGATAGAGGCAATCTGAGATAAATGGTCTTGCTAATAATTGATTTAGTTTACACAGACCCCTTCAATGTCGAACGTAAAAATAGATCAACAAAGTTTATAAATCATTTGTCAAACCGTAAAGATTATATTTAGATGGTTATAACATGATAATAATTGTCATATAATTAAATTGTTAATAACAAACAAAGTGATAAAATTCATTAATTCATTTATTTTCTTTTTCTATTCCATTACTTTAATCGTTCTATTCCTACACCATTCCGGTCATGTATACCAGACGCAACCTAAGTGACAATAACGTAGTAATGTGTTATCGGGAGGATTCGAACTAAGTATTGATGGTGGAATCGAGCATACGGAGAAATGAAGATTCCCCCCTCAATGTAGTTCAGCTGGAAAATAATTAAATGATATAATGCCTACTACTTATTAAGATCAAAAGATTTTATAAAATGAAAAGACTAAATCTTGTATTAAGGATTTAATTGATGGATATTAAATATTAAAATTTAGAATTAAGTAGATTTAAGTTCTAGTCCTCTCGTCTTTCTTATTAAGAATGCAATAGTGGTGGATGCAATAGTGGTGCATGTGCATTTGGATTGCGGTAATTTAGGTTTGGGTAAATTTTTAAAATTAATCTAGTTAACGATTGTATTATTATCAATTATTGTTTGGATATCATAACTCGTAAGTAGGTGAATCTATACTATATATAATGTCTAATGGCTAAAATGTCACGTGACACCCTCTCCTTTTTTTAAAAGTTTTCTAATATTTTCAGTTCGATCACCCTCATTTAAAAGTGCACATGTTGGATCACTCAACTGCATTTTTCTGTAAAATTTGGTCATTGCCTCCAAATTCTATAAAGATTTATTTTCTTCTTAGTCACAAACAGATAATCTACAGTTGGGAAACTTAAATACTAAGCACATCTCGTTGAGTATGAGTTTACACAAACTGAGATAAAAAATGTACAACAAGGCTCCAGGACCCGATAGGATGTCAGGACAATTTTTGAAGCACTACTTGAAAGTAGTTGGGACAAACTTCGGTATGATGGTTATCAATTACCTAAATAATGTAGTGCTTTTACGAAAATTCAATTTCACTCTAATTCACTCATACCCAAGACCTCCAATCCCAGTTCTATGTCCCAATTTAGGTCAATTGCATTGTGTAACACCGTAACTAAAGTTATTTCTAAAGTGTTATCAACAAAGTTCAAGAATGTATTGCCCACTATTATCTCAGAAATCCAGAGTGCTTTTGTTCCAAAAAGGTTCATCACATATAATGTCTGTTGTCATATGAAATACATCATCTCATAAGACAGAAGAAAACGTGCAAGAATGGATATATGTCGATAAAAATTGACATGCAAAAGGCATATGACAGAGTGGAATGAGGTTTCCTCAAGGCTATGTTAACCCAATTGAATTTTAGTCATAAATGGATTAATTTAATCATGGATTATGTGGAGTCAGTGTCATATGCAGTTCTTGTTAATGGGGAATAATCAGAATTTTTTAGACCGGGATGTAGTTTAAGACAAGGGGATCCAATCTCTCCTTGCTTGTTTTTAATTGTTACAGAGGGCCTTAGAGCCCTTCTTAACAATGCATGTGTGGCAGGGGATCTAAAAGGCATAAATTTGGGGCAACATTCGGCAACTTTTTCTCACTTGATATTTGCAGATGACACTCTATACTGGGAGACGCTTCAGAAAGGGAAGCACAGGTTATCAAGTACATTTTCAACCAGTATAAACTATGGTCGGGGCAGCTGTTAGTACCCAGAAATCTGTCATCCAGTAAGTCCAAATGTTCCAAGAACAACGAGGAATAAATGTGCGGGATTCTAGCAATGGCCGAAGTCGACCAGCATGGTCTATACCTGGGCTTACCTACCACCCTTGGCACCTCGGAGAAGGAGTTTTTTTACTCCATCATTGTTAAGGTGCAAAATCGGGTGGAGTCGTGGCAAGCCAGGCTCCTATCAAAAGCATGTAAAGAGGTTCTCATTAAGTCCATATTACAAGCTATTCTCACCTATCTTATGCATTATTTTTTGTTGCCTAAACATGTGTACAACAAAATCAACACTATTTTATCAAACTAGTGGTAGGGTAGTACTGGAAATAAGAAGACTATACATTAGGTCTCATGGGCTAAACTTTGCCAACCAAAAGCACAAGGGGACTTGAATTCAGAGATCTTCACACATTTAATCTGGCTTTACTAAGTAAACAAGTGTGAAGCCTTATATCAGAGCCTCATAGTCAATTGGCAAGGGTTCTCAAGGCCCGATACTTTCCGGACACCAATTTCTGGAATGCTCAAATTGGAAAGACTCCAAGCTTCACCTGGAAAGTATTATCACAGTGAAGGACAAAATGAAGAACTTAATAGATTAGCAAATTGGTAGAGTATTATATATTGTCTACATACATTTTACTACATTAGTTAAATCATTTTCTTGCAAATGATAAACACTAATTTTAGGGGTTATTAGCAGCTAAGCAGATAATGAACAAATCAATATATGGGAACATAAGTGGGTACCATATTCCTGGTCCAGACAACCATATACTTTACCCCACCAAACACATCAGTTCGGACAATATCATAATTAATAGACCATCAAATTGAGATATGGGACATCAGTAAGTTAAAAATTTTGGGATGTTGATGTGGTGGAAATCTTAAAAATACCCCTTCAGAGCCTAGATCTGATAGGCAAACCAGTTTGGAAGCTTCATCCTAAGGGGCTTTTCACTGTGAGTACAACTTATCATGCATACATGGACGATTCATATCGGGGGAACAATCATCGAATATCAAAGAAACTACTGAAAAGTTTTAAAATAAAATTTGGCAATTTAGGCTTTCAGGAAAGATAAAACACTTCTGGAGGGTAATCAACAACTCCCTACCATCATCATATAATGTCATGAAGAAGAAACTTCAAGTGGACCAAACTTGTCGATTATGCAATACGGAAGTCGATCAGGTCATGCATGTGTTTCATCGATGCACATATACACAACAAGTTTGAAAAAGCCTAAACATCATACCTTATGTCCTAAACACAAATGAATATAGAGACTTACTGGATTTTCGATGGAGTACTTTACCGAATTTCAAGGTACGAAAATGGATTGTGAGCTTATGGCAAATATGACATCAAAGAAATCGTATAACATTTGGTGATGAAGCCCAATCGCCAGATACAGTTTCGAGATTTTTATAGACGTTTCTGATTTCTCAAGATAAGACAATAGCTGAATGGAAGGAGCTTCATTTATGAGCTCAAGTGTTGCTTTTATAGAGAAAATAAAAAGGGTTAGGACATTTTTTACATAAGGGCCTCTATCGGACCTCTATTGGACTTTGTCTTTGTCCGACTTTGTTAGGGGGCATGTGGTTCGCTTTATAGTTTTGGATGGAAGGCCAAGTTCTTCCTTTTGTTTGTAATTAATTTTAGTTTCTTTAATAAAAATTCATCGCTTGGTATAAAAAAAACCAATTATTCTCTGCCACATCAGGTTATTCTTTCACCACATCATCAAATGTCCTCAAATATTTTTCTACTCCACAGTAAAAAACATTTCACAAAATAATTCATTTTTCTCTTTTGATCATACACTAACCAACTAACTTTGAAAAATGGGCTAATTTTTTTATTATCCAAATAAAACAAATTAAATTTCTATTTATATATCTTTTCAAATAAAAAATATTGATGTAAGTTATATTTTATTTTATCCTTATATTATGCTAAAATAGTGACAAACAAATGAACATTTTATTATCCAAAATATAGTTTTGCATCATTTTCAACTTTTGACACATATTTTGAGGAATTTATATGAGAACAATTGAATTGTTCCCGCAATTACATTATCTCCTAATTGTTTCTTTTTATTGTGGGATAATTGGAGAACATTATCCTCCAATTGTGGGTAGTCTTACCATTTTTTCCAAAAACCTCTCATCAAAAATAATAAAATACTATTTCCATCCCTAAACGATTGGTACATTTTGACTTCCATGGTTAACGAACACACGATTTAAAGTGTAAATATCTCTTTTTCTACATGTGAAAATTATAAAAAGTTGATATTTCAAAAATATATATTGAGACGAATCAAACAAGATCTCACATGACTATATTATTTTTTATCATTTAGTGAGAATTCTTAATCAAATTTTTTAAAGTGTAATTACAAAAATCAAAATGTACCAATCATTTAGGGACGAAGGGGTAAAAATTAAAATTTTATTGAGTCTCCTACAAGAAAAACAAGAAATGCATGGTTTTTCGTAAAATATCTGTTATTCATTTTAGCAAACAGCCCACGACCACGTGGGCTCAATCCTCTATATAAAGACGATAACCTATTTATATTCCTCCATTTAATCTCTCTCTCTCTCTCTCTCTCTCTCTCTTTTCGTTTCTTTTGTTTCTCTCTCTAGAATTCAACCTCAGAACCTCTCCTGAAACCCTAGCTCCGTTCAATCACTCACCTCCGACAACCTCGTACTCAGATCCGATTGAGTTCGGACAAAATTTAGGGTATTTTTTGGGAGAAATTTAGGATTCGGAGAAATTGAGGTGATGACGAGCTCGACAACTAGCAACGTATACATCCACGTCATCGAAGACGTCATCAGCAAGGTCCGCGAAGAGTTCATCAACAACGCTGGCCCCGGCGACGGTGTCCTCAATGAGCTTCAAGGAGTAATTCTCTTATTATAAAAATTCACTAATTAATTCATCATTTCTCCAAATTCGAATATGTTTTGGAAAGAAATATGATTCTTGTTGTTGTCTGAATGGGTTCTTGTATGTGTGTGTGAGGGGGGGGGGGTAGTACTAGCTTAATTGACAATTTAATTAATTATTTTATCCAATTCAATTTATGAATTTTGAATATTGTTTTTGACAATGTGATTTTTGTTGATTGTGTGAATGGGTTTAGTGTGTGCAAGAGTAGTATCGATCTGGTGAACGTTAGGGTTTTGTAGTTTATTTTTCCTCCAGTTATGGAACGACTGTCCGATTTGATTTTTAGTACTCAAGACCATACATCTTTTTTGGGAATGATTGACACTCATAAGTTGAGTTGAATGTATATCATCATAATAATTATGGATTAGATTTATAAATAATAAAACGGCCGATCTTTTCGAATTAAGGGACTAGTTTCAGTGATTTGAGGTTTTGTAGTTTATTACTCCCTATATCCAGAAAAGATTGTCTCGTTATCTTTAATGGTAGGAATTAACCAACCTTTGATATTTTTTCACTAGTATTATGGAACATGTACAAAAATAACTAAGTTCAAAATTTCAAAAGTGAATACGGTCAATGTTGTCGGTGTTCATTGAAAAGTGTAAAAGTTCCATTTTATTCAAAATTGTCATGTTTGGAAGTACTTCGAAAGTGCTATCTTTGGAGGTGTTTTTCACTATACAGTATGCAAGATGTACATAATGTTTGAATTTTGAACTTAAAAAGTGGTTTTCAATTTTTCAAATAAGAAAATTGACAATCATTTTGAAATTGAGAGAGTAGGGTAAGTGGTTTAAGATCTTTAAGTTAATTGGTATCTATGGATTTGGTATAGTTGTGGGAAATGAAAATGATGCAAGCTGGGGCGATTCTCGGTCCAATTGATAGGAGTGCAGTTCCTAAAGCAACACCTGGTACCGTTCATGACCTTAATGTCCCCTATGAGGGGGAGGAGTATGAAACTCCTACTGCTGATATGCTATTTCCTCCTGTGAGTGATTAACTTTTGGGTTGTGAAATTTAATATTAAAGTTATTCACATTGAGGATTAGCGGAGCATTGTTTGTATCAGTGGCTAAAGTTTTGTTTTGTTCTGGAAAATTTGGGTAGACACCCTTGCAAACTCCCTTACCTGGGAGTGGTCAGACGCCTCTACCAGGTACTGTTCAAACTCCACTGCCCGGGACAGCATATACTCCAGGAACAGCTGATATCTTCAACATTCCTACTGGGGGAACTCCAATAACTCCCAATGATTATTCTCCTGGAAACGATGCCATTGGTATTATGGAGCCAAAAACAGCTGGCATTGGGAGACCTAGTCCATATATGGTACACTCCATTGTATTGGTTACTGCTGAAATTACGAAATGACCATAGTTTCGCTTATTGTTTATAAAAGGAAATTATATTCTACTATCATTTGACCTTTAAGATATGATAAGTCACTGTTCTTTGTTACCCTATTTGCGAACATGGAAGTATAGATGTCTCCATAAGATTAGAACAATTAACTTTTCACTGTTGCAGCAACCACCAACGTCGTTTTTGAACCAAAGACCTCCTCTGGACGTCAATGTTGGTAAGTATAATATCAGATGATCACAGGAGTGTAATGTCTTACAACCATACATAGCTAATTATGTATGTTATGTTGCAGCCTATGAGGAAGGTCGTGAAGATGGTGAAAGGGGAGCACCTCATCAAAACTTGACACAGGTGGGAAAGATATGTGATAATCATTTAACTTGTTAATTCATTCTCTTAACTGACAATAAAGAACTGTTATGTACACAATCCAAATTATGGATTAGCTACTTTTTCTTAACTGACAACCAAGTGTGGTGGTTCAGTTGTGAGTGCCTGGAACAGTTAGCTTAATGCTCTTGTGGTTCGCTGCTAATAGTCTGAGTTATTTTTTATACTTATTCCCTGGTGTTTTCTATGATATGCTTCCTTATGTGATCGTTTAATGCTAAGGGCAAAATGTGGTTTATTTGATGATCTTTTAGCGGCCATGCATATGGTTTTATAATATATGATGGTTGTTCCAGGATTTTTTTACGATGCCAGGTGGGAAACGGAAGCGGGATGACATGCATTCACAAATTCATCCTAATGGTTATATACCACAGCAGGATGGATCTGGAGATGCGATAATGGATGAGTTTAAGGTGAATTGATAACAGTACTCCTTGAAGAAGGGCTCTTAGTTGAATAACCTGTGATATGCAGAATGAATTATAGTATCATATCAAAGTTGTGTAGGTTTGTGGTTTTGGTTAGGATGTGCATCATATGTTGGAAAATGATCTTAATGTAGAACTAGTTATTTTCATACCGATAAAGGAAAATATTAATATCAAAGTTGTGTAGGTTTGTGGTTTTGGTTAGGATGTGCATCATATGTTGAAAAATGATCTTAATGTAGAACTAGTTATTTTCATAACGATAAAGGTAAATATTAATACATATTTGCGCATGAACTAGGGACCACAGAGATCACAATTCTGCACTCACTTCAACATAAAAACTTTTTATCCAGTGTTAATTACTTCTAGTTTCAAAACTTGGTTGCTTTCTAAAGGTAATCGCTATATGCTGCTCTTTTCTGTAAATCCTAGTCTTATGTTACTTTGAGGTACAAGTTTTATCTTTTTTTACTATATTAGGTTTTTGTAGGCCTTTGAACGAGTCAAACCAGATCTTACCTTTCATGGTTCGACTCGACTTGGCTTGAACTTTTTCGAGTATTGGGTTAGACCCCGATCTGTTCGGACCTAACCTATAAATAGTCTTCCAAGATGATATGAAACAAATATTTGAGAAAAAGAACCCCACTTGATTTGTCAAAAAAATTGAGTACTGACTCAACTAGGCTCTCATATTACATTCTCCAATAGTTCTAGTAGAACAATATTCTACAATTCAAAATATATTTCACTAGTTCCCTTGATAATGGATTAGTTTGAGTTATTATTAATTTAGTGGTTGGCGAGTCAAGTGGAGCCGATTAGAGCTCAAAGTTAAGGTTTGAGTCTTGGTTTGATCCACCAAGTCGTGTTGTTGAGTTGAATTGTGTCGAGACTTTGATACAATTCATGCTTGGTAAAAGGCCTAGGTCCTTGAATAAACTGCATGCATGTAGTTACAGCGTTAAGCAGGAATAGTCACATAAGAAATGCAAGTTACGTTGATCTTGTTTCCTCTTTTGTAACAATAATAATAACTTGCCTCTAAGTAGGCTCCTGCCTAAGTTGGACAACAGGTCGGGGCTGTACATACCCTTTACATACCCTTAACTAGGGAGGTTGTTTCAAGTTGTCTTGAATTGTGAAGACTATCTATTACTTCGCAATAAATAAGAAGTCTAGTTACTGTATCTAAGAAATTATAGCTCTGTATGTACACATGTAGAGAATTATCTTACGTAGTAAGAAGTATTGTTACTGTATCTAAGAAATTATAGCTCCTTGTATGTACACATGTAGAGAATTATCTTACGTAGTTTCTTCTCACAGGTTCCCATGAGCTAGAAATTGAGCTATTCTTTTTCACTGGTTGATTTATGTCGTCTATGACAGGTTCAAGGCAACAATGCTCAGAAGGCCACTGTTAGCATAGAGATAAATATTCAAGGCAGCAGGTTATCATCCATGCTTCCTCAACTTGATGGCCCGATGCCGGATCCTTATGATGAAATGCTTTCTACTCCAAATGTAAGCTGCTTCCTTTTCCTTCAAGTACCAGCTACTAATATTTATTTGAAAATTCAATTCATTCTTTGCTGGCCCGAGATTCTGATATATTGTTTTCATTGATTTTCATTTTTTTTTTTTTGCATTTGATTTTCGTTTTTCTGGAAATCGAATAACCTTTCAGAAGTTTGAATACATAAATTAACTATTTCAAGTTTCATATCTAAGAAGCTCTCTTTCCAACCAGAAGTTCAATGGGTGTACATATCTTTGAACAGCTGATGGAGGGACGTTATCTTAGCTTCTGTGTAGAAGTACGACTTGGATATGCTGCCACCAAACTAATTTTGAATCTCGTGTGACAGTAATGAAAATTTTGTTAAATAAAACTGCTTCTCAAATAAAGATTTGAAATTAATCTGGGTAAATTATTGTCAATATAAGAATGTCAACAGTTGGGGAAGTGTGCCGAGTTCATTAGTTGCTTTACTCTGAATTCATAATGGCATCTATAAGTGGACAATATGCAAGCAGGACATTTATGTATTGGAAAGGGAAAGGTCTAATTGACATCTGCTTACAGTTTGAATCTTCACGATACCTTCAGAAATTGAAAAAATCGCAGGAAGTTCTTTGCACATCAAGAAAGTCCATATAAATGATGACCACTATCATGACAAAAGCATTAAGTTCGTTTTAGGTTAATTTTGCAGTTTTGAACCCAATGCTTCTCCAGTCAATATGTTGATTTATCCTGATCCGTGATTTTGTTGCTTCCCACTTTCCCTGCTCATGAATTTTCTAGTAACCATTATTTGATGGGTGATGCATTACTATTTAGATGGAAAATACTCAACTCATGCATATACTAACTGAATGGTGTACTTGGCATCTCAATAACATTGGTCTATCATGTAGATTTATTATAATCAAGGCGTTGTCAATGAGGATTATAACGCTGTGACTCCAGCACCAAATGGTAAGCTGCCTCGGTTGAGGGCATGAATGATGTCTTACTCAATCCGTTCCATTATGCGATGCTGGGGGTCACATTTTTTTCTGCATCTTACAGATATGCAAGCAGCAACTCCTGCTCCTGTTATACAGAACGATGCTTATGACGACGATGACGATGAACCCTTGAATGAAAACGATGATGATGATTTCGATGACGTGGAACAAGGCGAGGATCTTAACACTTCACATTTAGTTCTAGCTCAGTTCGACAAGGTACTATCTACTTCCCTGGAATTCGTGGTGTGTTACTGACCATGATATCTAAAATATTGTTGACAAACTATCTTAAATGTTTATCTAGGTGACTCGCACAAAGAGCAGGTGGAAGTGCAACTTGAAAGATGGCATAATGCACATCAACAATAAAGACATCCTCTTCAATAAGGTTTTTCTTCCAGCTCCGAAATATCTTGATTGATCCTTTGTTTTAATTTTCTTGAGAACAATTGTCGACATCTAAAAAATCTGATTGGCACCCTCTTTTTTGCAGGCAACGGGAGAGTTTGATTTCTGATTTTGTTGAATTCAGTTGCACTGCTTAGTCCAAAGAGAGAACCATAGATTTCACTTTATTTCGTAGTTTGTCTATGCTCGTTTCATCAAATTAAAAACCCGAGGAAGGAAAATTGAGTTGGTTGGCTGGTTGTACATAAAGGGGAGCTTTAAGGCCTCGGACGTCACTTTTTTTGTTGAGTTCCTTGAAGCATGACACAATGCTATTAAATATCTTCTTGTATACTGGAAGTTGGAAAACATATAATTTGATTCCTCTATTTGCTGCTCACATAACTTAATCTTCTGTGTCTAGCTGTAATATATAATTTGCTGAGAAAAACTGGGTCTTTCTATATTGTCAACTTCTGAGACTTGTTTCTTCGTCGTCTGACCTAATATCGAATATGTTACTACGTATGTACAATGTGAAAGTATGTGTGATCGATTGTTTGAAATTCGATGTAATTAGTTCCTGGTATTGTCATTTAAATGCAACCTGACAAGTTAGCGGTTATGAATGAGGAGCAAAATGTGACCTTAAAGCACTAGAATAATGAGCCTTGAATAATCTTGATCTACTCGGACGTTCACCACACGATCAGACATGTAGTTCTTTTTCTAAAAAAAAAATGAAAGGAATTTATAAGAGGCATAATGAAAGGAATTTATAAGAGGCATAATGAAAGGAATTTATAAGAGAATGCCTCGTTTGTTAAATCTCTGACAATTAGTGTGAATACTGAATGAATATGAAAGATAAGTTAATCTAAATATTAAAAATATTTAAGAAAAGTATATAATAATGAGGATGTTAATAATAATAACCAATTTATATAAATGTTTAGACCAACATAATATCAATCCATTGTCGTCCAGCGGTTAGGATATCTGGCTTTCACCCAGGAGACCCGGGTTCGATTCCCGGCAATGGAACTTTTTAGAATTCTTTTTGCCTCTGTTTTTTCTTTTGTGCTGCCCCCTCGTCCTTGACCTTAAGCTACCTCCCCGACCTTTTGAGCGCATGTACAATTCCGGGTATGCAAATAAATTGCGACGATGATTTAGATGCTCAAGTTCTTCTCGATTCCAATATCACTGTGATTCTCACGATT